>CM068367.1:320741266-321941266 GCA_034769895.1 Magicicada septendecula
GCAAAGCAGGTGCTGACGGGGATCACAATTGAAATGGCTTCAGCCAATTGCCACGCCTGGGCGCGGTTCCGTGGTTCCCGAGGCCATCGCCCACGGGAACTTAGAGACGCGCTGACGAGGACAAGAGGCTCGACCGCCCGAAGGCGGCGGCCGAGTCGAAGGGACACAACACCGGGCCAGACGGCTCACGCAAGGAAGGCATTTGCACACCCTCACGGGAGCCCGTGTCCCTGATCACAGCCCTGCCGAGTCGGCAAAGCCGATGCTGGCAATTTTATTCTGTCCAATCTGCCGCAGCATGATTGACTACAGAGTCGGCAGGCGCAGGTAGGGAATGTTAGGTGATCGGTTCAGAATTCCAGAAGGTTGGGGGGTTCGTTGCTGAGGGGTTCATGTGATGAACTAAGGGGGGTCGTCTAACAGCGCCCTAGGGCGCCTGACGCGGTGAGGGGGCGGTGTATTGTCCATGCTGTTCAGCCTTTGCAGATGCGGATAAGGGGACTCGCCGGCCTTGGCGAACAAATTCGTTGCCAAGGACCAGACGAAGGCCTCTAAGGTGGGAACACGGAGACCCCGGTGAATGGCGGAATTTCGCACAAACCACGGGGACCCCGTGAGGGAGCGTAAGGTCCAGTTCTGGAACGTCGTCAGCCTATGCCTATTGGTGGCCGACAGGAGGGGCCACCAAGCGGGCGCCGCATATGTAAGTACTGTCCGGAGGAACAGTAGATATATCGTCAGTTTAGTACGGACAGCCAGGCGGCTGTTCCGCGAAAGCATAGGTGATAGCTTGGCTCTGACGCCACGAGCCTTGTTGAGGGTTGCGGTCATGTGGGCGTTGAAGTTTAGGCGCCGATCAAGCCGAACGCCTAGGTACTTCACCGTCGCGGTCCAGTTGATGGGTCTCCCCTCCTAGGAGAGGGATCGGCATCGGGAAATGGACTTACTAGTAAAGCAGATCGACTCGGATTTCTCCGTATTGATCGCTACCCGCCATTTCCTTAGCCAGTCCGGAAGCATAGCCAACTGGCGTTGTAACATTACGCTCGTCCGCCAAGGCGAAAGCGACCTAAAATGTAACATCGCTTTGTCGGCAAATAGAGACAACGTAAATGATGGTTTAATTACTGCTGTCCAACTATAACTGCTACTACTATGATTGTATCTGTTTTTAGCACTTGTTACTATTTCATATTCTCCTGCTTTATATTTTTTCCACTTACTTCTTACCTGGTAAAAAGCGAATGGACCTAATGAATAACAACTCTTCCTTAGAAACAAATAATTTTTCTCTTTTATTAATAGCAGATATATTTTATGAAATGTAATATTGCCTAACAAAATGAATACTAAGACTAAGATGCAAACAGTTTTCCCCAATTTGGATATCAAAATTCAGTGTCCAGCATCAAAGAAGGAGTTACATACAAAATAAAGAGTTTTAGCACAGCCACTACCAATACTTATTACTGACTTGTATTTACTAATTTAACTTTTTAAAAGTAAATTTACATCAATACTAAAAAGGGAGTTTTTTGTCATCAAGTTTTTTGAAATTTACAAAATGTTTTAAAAACCAACCAAGACACAGTTCTGGAACCCACTTTTTTAAATTCGCAGGTCAAAAACCATATGAAAAAAACAAATTAACCCTTTATTATAAGTTTCAGGAATTCCATGGCTCCATGTTACCCTTGGAGCAGAAATCAAAGATAAATTTTTCGTAAGCCATAAATTGAACATGAAGTATTTTTGAACATATGTTTATATGAAATTTCTTCTTTATTTCAACCTGTAGAAATTATTCCTGAGGTATGTCCCATTCCTCATGGTACACTCTGTATAAAATTATGGATGCATTATCAAATAGAAATTTAAAGGTAGACGTTTAGAAGCTGTATTTTAAATTCTTGGATTTTGTTGTCCATGACGTGTCCGTTGATTAACTAATCTTATCTTATATATTAAAATCTCTAGGGGGGTCTACGTTTGTCCGCGGTAATCTCAGAATCTACTGAACCGATTCGATTTCAATGAAACTTTGCACGCTGATAGCAGGTACCCAACGGAAGGTTTTTCCACTTTATTTGATAACGATTGGTAAAAAAGAACCGAAGTTATTGCAAAAAAAACTCATTTTTTTAAACCCGCGGCTTCGATTGCGAATAACGATAGGTTAAAAAGAACCGAAGTTATTGCAAAAAAACTCATTTTTTTAAACCCGCGGCTTCGATCGCGAATATTTGTATATGATTGTTGTGGTAACCGTCGAGTTGGTAAATTGCTAATGGTACATCTATATTAATAATATTCTTATATTGTAAGTTATGAATATCCAAAAAGGTGCGAAGCAATAGATCCATCATTCATGTTTCCTCGATACGTAAAATCAAAATTTGATAATTTAGTAGATACTGTATTTACAAACATGCAGTAACACAATTAGATGAAATGTTTATTCGTATAGAATAATACAAATAGTGTATAAATAAGTATATTGATATCAGTTAGTCCATTTGAATATTTGCATTTTAGTAGGGATATGGAATTCTTATCAGCATATGGAATTCATATAAACAATAGCCTACAATAATTCATTGTTTGATTATATTGTAACACTGATTATATAGTAGGCCTACAAGTTGATTCTGACAAACCATACTCTCGACATTTGAATATTCAGTAGGCCTAGGCCTATGTGCAGTAGGTATAATTAATTGTCGAGAATTATACTTAACCTACTTCATCGAGAATTATGCGACGAGCGTCAGTGATGTAGTATCAGTGCCTTTTTTCGTTAATTTTACGTAATCGGTAAGTCATATGTGCAATATGTATTGTATTGTATAAATTATTAATTGCCCCCTACAGATTTATTAGTATAGATCAAATAAATACATTTCCATTTTTTTAGCTTTGCAATGCCAAAAAGACGATCATGTTTAGGAAGATCTACCGCTGCTGCTGCGGAAAGAAAGAGGCGTCTTAGAGCATCTGAAAATGACGTCGAAGGAGTCGAAATGAATCAGCTCCTGGAAACTCTTAAGAAATATCTGGATTAGAAGAAGTCTCACGGGTTGAAAGTCCTACGATTCGTGAAAATAGATTAGCGGCACAAAGACGCAGGCAAGCGACTCTCAGATCACGAGGTCCCACTTTATGATCGAATGCAAAATTAAATAATGGTTTCAATTATAATCCAGTTATTAACTACGCGAATGAAACAGATATCGGGTTACCGAGTATGGTTTGCCCTCATTGCAAAGCTTTAAAGTGGAAAAATGAATCACATGGATTATGTTGCTCTGCAGGAAAAGTGCGATTAGATCCCATACTTCCTCCTCCAGAACCGTTAAAATCATTATTAAATGGAGAACATCTTTTATCGAAAAAATTTTTGAATGCATTAAGATCGTACGAATCAGCTTTTCAATTTACATCATTCGGAGCCAATGAAATAGTCGAAGGGAGCTTCATGCCTACTTTCAAAATTCAAGGGCAAGTATATCACCTCACGGGATCATTACTCCCCACACAAAACGAAGTACCAAAATTTCTACAGGTGTATTTCATAGCTGATTTTTTACAGCAAGCTGAAACAAGAATGGATCATGTTCGTAACTTGGGTAAGACATTAGTAACATAACTTCAAAATTTACTTCACGCAATCAACCAGTATGTTAGTGAACTGAAAAATGTGTTTGAATTTGTAACATCTGCGAATAATAATCAGTACAATATTGTTATTCATGCTGATCGAAAAGAAAATAATGAAGAGCACAGGGGTCGTTACAATGCACCGACAACTAATGAGCTCTGGTTAGAAGAAAAAATACGACCAGATCAGATAGATTCTGTGATTAGTGCAGAGCTGCCGGACCCTGATAAAGATCCAGAGCTTTATGATATAGTTAAAACACATAGGCTGATTCATGGGCCATGTGGAACAATTAATGCACAGTCACCATGTATGAAGGAGGGTCACTGTACTAAACGATATCCTAAATCGCTTACAAAAGAAACAACGATAAATGATGACAGCTACCCTAATTATCGCCGACTAAGACCTGAAGATGGAGGTTTTCAGTGTGAAATCCGTTTGAGAGATGAGATTTTGATAGTTGACAATAGATGGGTTGTTCCATACTCACCGGTGCTTTCACGAGCTTTTGGTGCTCACATCAGTGTTGAATTGTGTTGTAGTGTAAAATCCATTAAATATATAGGCCTATGTAAATACGTCAATAAAGGCTCCGATCTAGCTACGATTAGTATACAAAATTCTTACGATGAGGTATTACAGTTTCAAAATGGTCGATGCATAAGCACATATGAAGCTATATGGAGAATCTTCTCTTTCCCTATACATGAGCGTTTTCCACCTATTATTCGTCTAGATGTAGGCCTACATCTCGAAAATGGGCAGAGAGTTTATTTTCGTGAAGATAATTTGCACGGAAGAATAGAAAATCCAAGAAACACCACTTTCATGGCATATTTTTTTATCTATGTCGGGAAGATGACTTTGCCAAAACTTTGTTGTACGAAGAAGTGCCAGCATATTACACATTCAATAGGCAGACAGAAAAATTTCAACGTAGACGTCGAGGAGTCTTATTAGAAGAGAGCGAGAACGTATATCGTGAACACGTATTGGGTCGAGTGTATACAGTTCATCCAAACAATAATGAATGTTATTTTCTTCGTTTACTTCTGCACAATATACATGGCCCAACTTCATTTGAAAATACGAAGACTGTCGACAACGTAATTCATCCAACGTTTCAAGCTGCATGCCAAGCTCTTGATCTCCTAGAGAATGACAATCATTGGAACGACACATTGTCAGAGGCAAGTTTATTTGCTAGCCCTGACAAAATGAGAGAACTTTTTGCAATAATGTTGGTGTTCTGCAGTATTTCAAACCCGAGTGCATTGTGGATTAAATACAAATACCACTTCTCTGAAGACTTGATTCGAGATATTATGCGTCGAATTCCTGATGCTGATTTGAGTTTATACAAGGAAAGCATAGAAAATAGTTGTTTACTGCTTTTACAAGATTTTGTTACTTCTGTCGGTGGTAATCCGATAGCTCAATACGGATTACCAAATCCACAGTCTACCGTGCAAAACATTTCAAAGGAATATCTTTCTGAAACCACTTATGACAGACAACAGCTACTTTCTACAGTTGAAGAGAATGAAATATTACTGACAGACGAACAAAGAAATATATATTGTAACGACACCGGGGGACCCGAGCTCGATTCCCGGTACCTAATCACAATTGTATAGTTGTTATTGGTTCTGTTCTTATATTTTTGTTAATAATAATGATATTGTTTGTTAATAATTATTGTATTGTTTTGTAGTAATGATAATTATTATAAAATGTTAAATATAAATAATTATATATGTATAACTGAATGTATGAAAACAGAATTTGTATGAGAGATGTAGGTAATGGAAAAATGGTGGGTTGTCAAGGAGACTGTTTTTGGAGAGTGAAGATGATGAATTTGTTAATTTTGGATCTGTAGAAGAAAAGATGAAATAAAAATTATTCTTTTGATATCTAAAGTTAAATTAAAAATTGGTATAACAAAAACTGAGAAGATGTTGATTATATTATAACATTAAAAAAAAAAATGTTCAACTAAGAATAAATTATAAATAGACCTCCGAAGAGAAATAATGAAACGCTACAACGTATAAATTGGTGCTCAGCGGTGTAGATTATAATCTTAAAATTTGTGCAGAAAATATGAAAATAACACACAAATTTAAAAAATAACAACGGTTGCTAAGAAGAAAAAAAAATATACTGAAAAGGGAGATACATATTGATGCTGATTTGAACAAGAGGCAAGAAGTCCTGAAGGAACGTGAACTGGAAGTCGTCGGAGGATTTTTTCGGAACTAAGAAGGAAGAATCCAGGCCGAAACGAGACAGTCCTTGCAGTTCGAGTTGAAGGCAACTTATGTACAAGAAGCTCCTGAAAGCGGATCATCAAGGTGTTTGGGTAAGTCCGGCAGATTTTTTTTGTTTTGTTTCTTGCTGTTGATGTTGTCTGGTGTTCGTGTGGTATACTGTCTTTTTAGTAAAATATCTCATTAAAATGGCATTTATTCAACGGTACCCAAAAGTTGTTTTGCACGAAGTTGCGATCGATCTAGATCTTGAAATTCGTGAAGGAATGAGTAAGAAGGATTATACTCGTCTAATTCAATCGTATGAAGATTACGATGATGAATTAATCAAATATCTGTTACAGAAAACAGAAACAGAAATTGTTAGACGTGAAACAGTAGCAGCTGAAGCTGTGAAGGAAGAAAAAAGATTAGAAAGAGAGTTTGAGTTAGAGAAATTGAGGATTCAACAGACTTCTAATACTGAAGTTGAAGTTAGAAAAATTGTAGAACCAAAATTGTATAATATAAAAGATGTTGTAGGTATATTTGATGAAAAAGAGGAAGAGGTGTCAATTTTCCTTCGAAGATTTGAATGTGCTATGGTACATTCGAAAATACCTCTTGAAGACTGGGTTATTGTTTTAACTAGTGTTGTACCAATAGTAATCAAAGAACTCATTCATCGAGAACCAATAGAGCTAGCAGAAAATTATGATTATGTAAAAGAATTATTTATGAGAAAATATCAGTTAAACCCTGAAAAACTCAGACAAAAATTCTTTAATATTAGACGCTTACCGAACCAGACTTGGGCAGATTTTGTATATCAATTGACCATATATTTTGAAGGATGGACTGAAGGAATGAAGACAGTTGATGTCAAAAGCTTGAAAAATTTAATGATTTTAAATCAGTTAAAATATCGGGTTCCTACCCAAATAAAAGAACAGCTGAGTCAAGATTGGTTAAATTTAAGTACACCTTTGGAGTTACAGAGACAACTAGAGAAAAATGACGATTTGAGGACTTGTCTTAACCAAAAAAACAAGTTTGGATTATATTAAGATAGAGTCGAATCCGAAAAATGTTCTGAAGGTGCAACCTAAATCTAATGTTCCAGACAAGGAATTTAAAAAAAGGGAAGATTCAAAGATAAGTGAATTTAAACCTGAATTTGCAAAACGGAAAGAGATGTGATGTTATTTATGTAATTCATTGGATCATTTGAGGAAGAGATGTCCTAAAAGTTTATCTAGTAATGAACCCTCAAATGTAACAGGAATAGTTGAAGAGGTCTCTAGTTTTATGAAAGAGACTAAAGAGGATTTGAAAGTTGGAGGCATTTCTAAATCTGATTTAGAAAAGCAAGTAATGCCATTCAAGTATCAAGGGAAAGTTAACGGTAGACAAGTTCAAATACATCGGGACACAGGTGCTGATATTGATGTGGTGCATCAAAATTATGTATCCACTGAAAATTACACGGGCGAACATAGATGGCTTAACACCCCATTATTTCCAGAACCCTTCTGTTGCCAAATAGTAGACGTCACTTTGGAAATTCCTGAAAAGGTAATACTTGCTCAGGCTGCAGTCACAGCTAGTCCAGCTTATGAAGGAATTTATTTGATGGGGAATGAAACGGCGCAGAGTTTACAAAACACAAATGCACATTTGTTAGAATTTGTGAATGCCGTAAACATAAAGTCTATGTTAGTTAGGCGAGAAATAGAAGTAAAAGAGCAAGCAAAACAAGAAAAAATTCAAAATGATCAGCTATCAACCGTTGAGACTGAAACAAAAGAGGAAGATAGACTCCTTGAAGAAAATGACAGTCATCAACAGGGTGAAATGTTGTCCCTACTGAATACGACACATGAACAATTCGTGGCTGCTCAAAATTCTGATTCCGAATTGTTAGAGATGATCCAAGAAGTACAATCTAGACCCGAAGAAACAAATTATGACTTAGAAAATGGAATATTGTATTATAAAACGAATAAATATGAGTATAACTATAGTAAAAAAATTGTTGTGCCTCAAATATTTCGTGAGCAGTTGATGATGGCATGTCACGATACGGCCTCCGCACATTTGGGAGTTACCAAAACCCGAAAACGACTTAGTAAGTACTTCTATTGGCCAGGATGGGCAAAAGATATATCGGAGTTTGTTCAGACGTGTCTCCCTTGCCAGCTAGCAGGAAAATGGGGAGAGAAAAAGAAAGCTCCACTAGTCTTGGTACCACAAATTGAAGAAATATTTTTTCGAATCAACATTGACACTTGTGGGCCTATGATTGAAATGTTTAGAGGGAATAAATATATTCTCACGGCCATTTGCATGGCTTCTAGATATCCAGAAGTCATTGCATTGCCAGACATAAAGTCACCTCGACAGACGAAGATCTTAGAAGATGCAGTTAAAGATATGCTAGAGCGCGGAATAGTGGAAGAATGTACTTCTGATTACACGTCACCTATGATACTAATAGAAGTCCCAGGCCGAGACCCACGGCCATGTATAGATTATCGGAAATTGAACCTGATCACTAAAACAACTTAATCCACTCCCGAATATTGATTCAAATGTTGAAACTGTGGCGAAAGCAAATTTTATAACTGTACTTGACCTTTCAAAGCGATACTGGCAAATTTCCATGACAAAACAAGCCCAACGATATGCTGCATTTGTTACTCCATTTGGTACGTATCAACCGAAACGTATGCCTTTTGGGCTTAAAAATGCGCCTTTCACATTTTGCAAACTAATTAGAGAACTAACATCAGGAATACATAAATTTGTGGAAACATATTTTGACGATATAGCAGTGTTTTCATCTTTTTGGGAAGATCACCTGACACATTTTAAAAAAATATTTGAGACTTTAAAAAAAGCCGGACTAACAGTCAAACCCACTAAATGTCAGTTTGCAAAAGCCACCGTTAAATATTTAGGACATTTAGTTGGACAGGGTTATCGGACACCAGCCGAAGCAAAACTAAAGGCTATTATAGACTATCCAATACCAAAAACAAAAACTGAAGTTCGATAATTCCTGGGCCTAATTGGATATTATCAAAAATATCTCAAAGATTTTTCTACTATTGCTGTTCCTCTGAGTGATCTGACGAAAGAAAAGAAAAAAAAATCACCAATTCAATGGAATGAGAAATGTGAGACGGCGTTTAAAATCTTAAAGAAAATGATCGCTTCTGAACCAGTATTAAAGGCGCCTGAGTACGAAAAACCATTTATGCTTCAAGTTGATGCTTCCGACGTCGGAATTGGCGTAGTATTGAGTCAGACCGATAAAGACGGATATGAACATCCAGTTATTTTTTTAAATAGAAAACTGAAAGGGCCAGAAATAAATTATGCGACGATCGAAAAGGAATGCGCTGGCATCGTCTGGGCCGTTCTTAAACTCCGTCAATATTTAGATGGGGGACTGACTTTTACTATTGTAACAGACCACAATCCTCTGATTTATTTAAAAACTATGGGATCTGCAAATGCCCGATTAATGAGATGGGCACTTGCCTTACAACCATTTGATTTTGTCATTACTCATAAGGCCGGGAAATATCACAAAAATGCTGATAGTTTAAGTAGGGCCATGTACCAATAAGGTGATGTGGACATACAGACAACAGCACGGCCTGAATTTGCCGGAGTTACCTACGCAATATTGTCATTCAATTTTCACCCTCCTTGTTGGAAGCCGAAAATTGAATAGACTTAGGCGGGGAGGGATTGTAACGATACCGGGGGACCCGAGTTCGATTCCCGGTACCTAATCACAATTGTATAGTTATTATTGGTTCTGTTCTTATATTTTTGTTAATAATAATGATATTGTTTGTTAATAATTATTGTATTGTTTTGTAGTAATGATAATTATTATAAAATGTTAAATATAAATAATTATATATGTATAACTGAATGTATGAAAACAGAATTTGTATGAGTGATGTAGGTAATGGAAAAATGGTGGGTTGTCAAGGAGACTGTTTTTAGAGAGTGAAGATGATGAATTTGTTAATTTTGGATCTGTAGAAGAAAAGATGAAATAAAAATTGTTCTTTTGATATCTAAAGTTAAATAGATGGAAATAAAAATTGGTACAACAAAAACTGAGAAGATATTGATTATATTATAACATTAAAAAAAAATGTTCAACTAAGAATAAATTAGAGGGGAGAGTAAGGCAAAATGACATACCGACTGTTTCTTGGCGCTTTTTTAAGGAATATGTTTTCTGCGTGTGGCAACACTGCGACTGTACTCTTTTCCGTGCCATGCGCCACGTTAGACACGTTAAAAGTGATTTCCGTTGTTATTATAGCAATTTGTTTAAAATATACTTTTCAAGATCAAGGTAAGTTGAAAATTGACATAATAATTTTGTTACTAATTGTGCTAGTAAGTTATTCCTTTGTTGTCTGCAACACCTGTTATTGTTTGCCTTTCAATTACCGTTAAATATGATCGCCTGCATAAACATTCTAACCTACAAATTGACGTAACCGTGTCTACAACGTATTTGGGCAAAATGACACATGGAGTGTGTCATTTTGCCTTACATAAATACAAAGTGTGTTGTTTTGCCTTACGTTAATTTCATAACTTTCTTTTTGCTTCAGATGGTTTTTAATTATAAGAAAAAATCGAATCGACAATCCTGGTCGAGTGAAGACATGCAGAAGGCGATAGAAGCGGTGAATGATAAGAGGATGGGATGGAAAAAAGCATCTATTACGTTCAATGTTCCTCAGGCGACAATGCGGAGACGCGCTCAGGGAAAGAATATTCATGCCCGTGGTGTAACAAAATGTCTCGGTCGCTTCAAGAAATCACTCAGTGGTGATCTGGAACAAAGATTAATCACATATATATTATATTTAGAATCATGACTTTTTGGCCTGACTACCTATGACTTGAGGGAACTTGCATACAAACTTGCCGAGCGCAGTGAATGTGAACATCAATTTAATAAAAATAAAAAACTGGCTAGTAGGCAATGGGTTCATAGCTTTATTTCTCGGCATCCGAACATATCCTTAAGAGTTCCTGAAGCTACCTCAGCTCCGAGAGCCCAAGCCTTCAATAGACCTCAGGTTCAGAATTATTTTAAAAAGTTGGAAGAAACAATTCAAACTAATAACATACAGGCAACAATGATTTTTAACATGGATGAGACTAAACTTACAACTGTACAAAAAACTCAAAAAATAATCGCCAAGAAAGGTAAAAAGCAAGTTGGTGCAATTACTAGTGCCGAAAGGGGTATTCATACTACAGGTGTGGCGTGTATGAGCAGCGCTGGAACTTTTATTCCACCAGCATTGATTTTTCCGAGGAAAAATTCAATCAAGATTTGTATGATGGAGCTCCACCAGGTACCCTCCCATTGTATAATGAATCAGCATATATGACTGGAGACCTCTTTCTTAAATGGATTAAACACTTCGTGAAGTTTGTAAGACCTACGATTGAAAATAAGGCGTTATTAATTTTAGATGGCCACGCAAGCCACAAAAACCTGGATTCTCTTGAATTTGCTAAAAAAAAATCACGTCATTCTGTTTTGTCTCCCAGCCCATTGCACGCACCGACTCCAGCCCCTAGATGTCGCATTTTTTGGACCTTTAGCAACCTACTATGACCAAGAAATCACGACATGGCTGAAGGCACATCCAGGGAGAACTGTGTCAATATACCAAATCTCTTCATTATTTACAAGAGCCTACAATAAAGCTGCTACCGTCGGAATAGCACTTAGTGTATTTAAAGCCACCGGCATTTCTCCATTAAACCCCAATAAATTCCCTGACCATTTATATCTACCCAGCGCTGCTACTGATGTCCCTGAAGATGACACAATTTATGAGCAGCAGTCAAAAAATGAGAAAAAATGCTCACTAACCCATTAAATTGCGATGCTATTGCTTCAACTTCTGGTAACGTTTTCGTAGAGGCTTATTCCGAAAATGAGAAAACTGATGTGTCTGAATTGCTGAACGAATTGTCTCCAGTTCCGATAGCAAGTCTATCATCATCACACGTCACAAGAAGAAAAATGCATATCAAAGTGTTCTCACCGAGAGTCCCTTTTTAAATGAATTAAAAGAAAAAGAAGCTGAAAAGAAAGAGAAAGAAAGAAGAAAGAGTGAGAGGGCTAAAGTTAAAAGACGTATTGCTATAGACGTATTCCGATGGTGAACCAACATTTGATAATGACGATACTGATTCTGATGTTGGTTGTTTGTATTGCAACGAACTGTTCAGCCAATCTAGAAACCGAGAGCAATGGATCCAGTGTCAGCAATGTCGTCAGTGGGCTAATGCTGAGTGTGCTGGAGTAACTAAAAAGATCAAACAGCTCATTTGTGAAGCGTGCCGGGACTAGTGTTTCAGCTATGTTAAAGAAAAAATATAAATAAAATAAGTGTGTCATTTTGCCCACCATGTTATGCAAAATGACACACTTGGTGTTTTTTTTTGTAAAATTTGTGTTATTTAAATATAGTTTTTTTTTTGTAAGTTGAACCATGTACTTTGTTTCGCAAGTAAATAAAGCAGTGGAAAAATCCAAAGCCGCATTTTTAATGTATTCCACAGTAAATATTTACAGGCGATTTTTAAAAAGTATGTTATTTTGCCTTACTCCCCTAAATAGACCTCCGAAGAGAAATAATGAAACGCTACAATATCAACTCATTCTTCAAAGTGTTTACTGTAAATCTGGAAATGCATTTTTCCTTGATGCACCAGGAGGCACAGGTTATTTTTAATCAAATTGACTCTTTCGAAGTTAAGAAGCGAAGGCAAGATCGCATTAGCACCAGCTTCTTCGGGAATCGCTGCTACATTATTACCTGGCGGAAAAACGGCTCATTCCTTATTTAAAATACCAATAGGTTTGAAGTGCAGCGAATTTCCAGTGTGCAATATTTCCAAAAATAGTGCTAAAGCAGAATTGATTAGAAATGCAGACTTGATTGTTTGAGATGAGTGCACTATGGCCCCTAAAAAATCAGTAGAACCTCTCGATAGAACTCTACGAGATTTGCGCAATGACAACAGATTTATGGGTGGAATAACTTTTCTCTTTGCCGGAGATTTCAGACAAACATTGCCCATAGTTACGCGAGGTACCAGAGCTGATGAAGTAAACGCTTGCGTCAACCGATCGAATATATGGCGTACCGTTCAAACAGTATCATTCACAATAAACATGAGAGTCCAACTTGGAGGTGATGCAGATATTCACGAATTTTCTACTACTTTATTAAACCTTGGAGATGGTAAGATACGAGAGACAGACGGTGCGATATGTTTACCGCCATCATTATGTCGTACAGTTTCTTCACTGGCAGAGTTGATCGAAAAGGTTTATGGACATATTGAGTCTATAAATTTGCACGATGATGTGTGGTTATGTGAGCGTGTGATACTAGCACCAAGAAACGAACAAGTAAATGCATAAATAGCTCATATTGCATAAATTTCCAGGAGACGAAAAAACATACAGTCCATTAATACACTCCATTAATACAGTCTTGAACGAAGAGATGCAGTACATTACCCAACTGAGTTTTTGAATACTTTATCTGCATCAGGATTACCAGCTCACACATTGAAATTAAAACTAGGTGTTCCAATTATACTCATGAGAAATCTGAAGCCACCACAGTTATGCAATGGAACACGATTGAAAGTTAGGTCGCTAAAAAAACATATCATCGAAGCGACTATCTTAACAGGCTGCGGCAAAGGAGAAACAGTATTTATCCCAAGAATTCCAATCATACCCAATAACTTTCCATTTCAATTTAAAAGACTTCAGTTTCCGGTTAATTTATGCTTTGCAATGACTACCAATAAGTCACAAGGGCAAACTTTACGTACAGCTGGTGTGGATTTAAGAGCTGCTTGCTTTTCTCACGGACAACTGTATGTGGCATGTTCTCAAGTAAGCAGAAGCAGCGAGCTCTTTATTTGCTCTGATAATGGCAGAACGAAAAATGTAGTTTATAATGAGGCTCTGATGTAAAAATGTATATAAAAACTGAGTATACTGGACTGTGACACATTTACGTATATAATAAGGATTCTACCAAAAAGTTTAAGACTGACTTAGCACGTAAGATTTCGACTAACTCATATCAATATACTTATGTATTCATTATTTGTATTATTCTATACGAATAAACATTTTATCTAATTGTGTTACTGCATGTTTGTAAATACCTACTAAATTATCACATTTTGATTTTACGTATCGAGGAAACATGAACGATGGATCTAATGCTTCTCACTTTTTGGATATTCATAACTTACAATATAAGAATATTATTAATATAGATGTATCATTAGCAATTTACCAACTCGACAGTTACCACAACAATCATATACAAATATTCGCGTACGAAGCCGCGGTTACCTGCTAGTTATAAATATAATACTACTGACTTGGAACACCTAAGTTAGGAACCAGTGAAAACTGGTTCAGGCTATAAGTATAATACTCTATAGTAGTAAATATCACTCTAATGTATGACGACTCGGAACACTAAATTTTTTATAAGTAAAATCGTAAAGATTTACCTTACAGCCTAAACCGGCTCAAGAGAAGCCTTTTAAAGGTGAAAGCCGGTTTAGGCTGTAAGGTAAATCTTTACGATTTTACTTATAAAAAACTTAGTGTTCCGAGTCATTATTACATTAGTGATATTTAGTTAAGTAACGGACACGTCATGGACAACGAAATCCAAGAACTATAGTAGTATTATAAGTATAATACTACTGACTCGGAACACTAAGCTTTTTATTGGTAAAAATGTGTAATTTGTAAATGTAAAAATACCTTAATTTGTATTTTAAGGTTAGATTGGATTATACTACTTCTGATTTTGAATAACTTGTTAGTGAAATTTGCAAGTACCACAGGTTTCTAAGTCAAAAACTATTTAAAATGTAGCAAATGCTGATGTGACTGATAAGATTTCTTTTCCAGTAAAATCAGGATAATTTGAAGATGATACAATGATATTTCTGTTCTCCTCACATATTAGTCTAGTGAAAGAGACCTTCAACTGATTGTCAGTAACTTATGGCAACAGTTAATATCCAGTGAGCTAGTATTCTCTTATAAAACAACAGTGGTACAATGTTGTCATAGAAAACAATGTACTATCAGCAGTTCAGCTTTGCAACCGAACAAGGAATGTGGTGATGTATGCCATTCCACTGCACACATCACTGTAATACTACACATTTAAAATACGTTTAACACAGTTTTGGTGTGACTTGACTCTTTCACAAGGTATTTCTTGTAGCGAATAAAGAAGAAACACACTTTAACAAACTATTCAATAAATGACACTGACATATAATGTACGAATGTTTAATCTTATTAGAGATTACAACTATTAGAGATTACAAAATTACAACTAAATACGTATGAACAATGTTTACAGAACCAGTAATACCCCACCAACACAAGCACACACTGTCACTCAGTAGACCCTCCGCTCCTCAGACGTCTCGGCAGCACAGCTGGTTTGAGTATAGTATATCACAATAAGTATACAAACAGATTAATGTAAAAAGAACTTTTATCCAGTCTCTAACTGCATAGACTTTTTATGGATTATTTTTGACACTAACTTAACTTGAAAACCACATATTTATTCACTGAGAAAACATGCACTATCAGACTAGACTAATGGAAAATATTATGCCTATTATGTGTTATGGTGTAGATTGATGACCATTAATTTTATTGATACATTTACTGATATAACCAAAGATAGTTTATGGAGCACAAAATATAACTCTGTGTTAACAGAATCTGAAAAAGCATATTCCATAATGCAGCATTGAGACTTGTTACAGGAACTTTTTGTACTTCTCCAGTTAACAATTTACTTTCAGAGGAGTCAGTATGGCTTTTAATCTCCGATATTATCATATTGTTTCCAAACATCTGATACTTTATGTACAACTCTTGCCCTTCATCTGTGTGAGAACTTTGAAGTGAATGAATATAAACCTCAAGCCAAGAAATGATTTGTAGATAATACTTCAGATTTGTTGTTACACAATTACTTCTATCTCCTTTACTGCATTACCATTGCCAGCAGTGGCTCTATGGTATGTCTATACCATGAATAATGACAAACTAATAAACTTGTACCAAAGGCTTCAACATCAGATAGTTCTAGCAAACTATTATGAAATGGTAGCAAATTATACTAAGTTTTGCATATATTCAAAGGAGCTGAACTCTAACTAAGGAATAGGCTACTCAGTAAAGCCACATAAGGATGTTCCCTGGCTTTCTTTGCTCAAGTTTTTTTTAATATTTTCAGCTGAAATATATGCAATCAAAGCAACATTACTGAATATAAACCCCAATAATACTTTCCTATACTTATACACACCAATTTATTCTCTGCTTTGAAGTGTCTTCAGAAGGGCCACAGGAAAAAATGTCCATTGCAAAGGAAATATTAAACTTGCTATTCACCTAGCACTAATTTTTTGGCTGATAAAACTGCAAAAAAATTTGTGTTATTATTCCATATTCGTGTCTTGATATACCAGTACCTAGTGGACTCAAAAAAACTGTTAATTGAAAAGAAGTTACATGAGACTGGGAGTACTGCTGGAAAAACATGCCAACTTGCAATCATACTAAGGAACACAAATTGCAAAACAGACTTTTGGACTACACTTATAAGGAGTAATAAAAATAAGAAGCATAGGTAAGGCTTCGTCAATCTTTATCTTGTTGGAAATTCTCAACCTCCAGTATGCTCTTCATCTCATACACAAATCACTGTCAGTGATTTATATCTGTGGACAAGGATGGGTATGGATAACTCTCATAATGTAACCCAGAATGACCATACTGAACGTCATATCAACTTGGACAATTCTGAAGACACCAACCATTTAACTTCCCAATAAGATGGAAACTGGAATTTTCAATAAGATAACTGTGTCATATTCCTTACCTCTAATCTATGTCTCTAGATTCGACCTCCTAACTGTACATGGGGCATTAAAAAATAATAATAGGAAATAGCATTCATTAATGATTTATATTTAATGTTAATTACTTAATATGTCATTATAGTTTTTGTTACGAGTATATGAAAGCTGTATGAGCTTAGTGAAAATTCAACTCATGATTTATTGAATTGGCAGTTATTTTAAATCACTTCTCTTTGCTTCTCTTATATGCCTGTAACACCCTTGAATAAAGTGTGTGTAGCATTCCCTGCTTTATTATACTGTGTAAATACGACTCGAGGTGTTGACTGTATTGAAATATATTTTATATATGAACAATATAATCATTAAATGGTATTGTAGCATTGTATTATCACTCTTCTTTCTTTAAGTTTCATGTTGAATCATGCCTACTTACATGTAACAGGTGTGAGTTGTGCTCATAGAGCTACTGGTTCATAATCAGAAATAGTTTATTAACATAGTCATGTTTGCATATTAGTTTAGTTTTTATATCACTAAAATGTATGAAAATCAGCACTTTCCGTGCTTTGGTTCCAAAATAGTTTTAAGAACATTCCTTAGCTCAATTGCCTCACATGTTTTATGTTCTACAGATGGAATAGGCAGTTTTACATAGTCTTTTATGGTCTAAGGCAACAGATTTTTTTTGTTAGGTATTTTTAGTTTTGAAAATGAATGTTTGCCTGTTGTCACTGTGTCTTTTACGCTCTGCTGAAGAAATGCCACATTGCTGCAACTACAATGTTATGGGGATTAGATTTGGAAAAAATGCAGTTGTGGATTAAGAGAGGGGTCATGGGCATGGGCATCTGCTTCTCTCAGAAAAAATAATTACCTTGGTAAAACATCAAATCTGTCAATGTAGTACTGAAGATATTGTAACTCATTTGTTTGTAATATATGATCAAGTACTTTTTTTTCAAAAAATGATACAAAAGAGACACTATTTTCAAAAATTAAAAACTTAGCCACTATGTGGTGGTTTTGTGAAGGTCCAGCAGCCTCAGTGAATCAGATACAGGATGAGGTATATCATTCAGAACAATACATTATGGGCGAGCAATTTAAATTACAATCATGAAACAATATTATTCCTGTTGGATATATGCAATACATTTATATTGTATAATATATGTAATGCGCGTGAGCATGAATAAGTTTGTTAGTTTTCAGTTTGTAACAAGACGCCGTGAGTGAAGCACGTGTCGTAGTACTGTGTATTAAGTATGTATTGTGTATGGTTTAATAAACTTTATTATACTGTGAAAACTCTTATATTTCTTCAATCCACACTTTAACATGATAGCAGAGGTGCGTGGTTTAATAAACTTGTGGTCAAGAGTTTAAGTGAGTATAGTATCGTTTTTTTGTGTTGTCGCATGCTGTGATACGGAAAAATGGCGAAGTACAATGACATTACAATTCCAGTGTTTGATGGAGAGGACTATAGTATGTGGAGAAAACGTATTGTGTTGTTTTTGAAATTTAAAAAATGTGATGAAGTGATAACACGACCAAAAACGGCGCAGGATAAAGACCCGTGGGACGATAATGATTTAAAGGTTATGAACTATATATACAGTAATATAACGAATAAGCAATTGGAATTTATTAGTGATAAAACAACGGCGTATGAAATAATTCAAAAGTTTGATGAAATGTATTTGAAAAAGTCTACGGCATTGCAAATTGTATATAGAAATAAATTGGAAAAATTAAGACTTAAAAATTATACTGATGCAGCGACATTCTTCAGTGATTTTGAAAAAACTGTGAACGAGCTTAAAAACGCGGGTGCTACTGTGTCAGAAAAAGAAAAATTAAATTATATGTTAAATACGTTGCCGGATTCATACAGTTATATAGGCGATTTAATAGACGCATTAAAAGAAGAAGATCAAACTGTGGATTATGTGAAAAGTAAAATTCAAATGACTGAAATAAAGCATCAAAAAGATGAATATCCTGGACGAAAATCTAACGCATTCATGGTGGATAAAAGTCGACAACTGCGAACATGCTTTCAATGTGGCAAAACTGGTCATATCAAGAGAGACTGTAAATATGGTGGCCAAGCGGCAGGCAGCAGCAATACATGGCGAGCACCACGAGGCAGACAAGAAACCGAAAAAAGTAACTACGCCAGACGGCATGGCAATTTTCGAAGTCAGCGAGGTGCAAGAGCACATCAAGCAACTCAGTCGCAGCAGAAGAATCCAGATACGAGCGCATGGGTTATAAGAGTCGACTATCACATGGCGCATAATAGTAAGGTAGATAAAGATAAGTTTAATAATTGCGAGATTAATTGGTTATTAGATAGCGGTTGTACTGACCATATAATAAATAATGATAAATATTTTGATAAATGTATGATACTTAAAGAACCTGTTAATGTTTATTTGGGAGATAATAGAGTTGTAAAAGCAACTAAAATTGGTAATGTGGTAAGTTACTTTGATCTTTTTGGTAAGAAAAATGAAGTAAACATGCAAAATGTATTTTATGCTAAAGATATGCATACAAATTTAATAAGTTATGGTAAAATAACGGAAAATAATACTATTATTTCTAAAGGTAAAATGACAAAAATTATTGATAAGTTTGGAAATACTACAGCTGTAGCTTGGAAAGAAAATGGTCTATATAAGATGAAAAGTAAATTAAAAAATGTAGAGTCATTGGTAAATGTTGCAAATAAAAATTGTGATAATATGAGTAAAAAAGAAAGGTGGCATCGTATGCTGGGCCATGTAAATTTTAATTATTTGAATATTTTGTGTAAACATAAATTGTTAAGTGGTATTCCAAATGAACTTGAATCAGAATTCATGAAGTCCAAAATATGTGTTGAAAATAAAATGCATAATATTCCATTTGAAAATAATAGAAAAAGAGCAAAAGATATTTTAGAAATTGTTCATACTGATGTGTGTGGACCTTTTAAAACAGCTGGTCTAAACGGGGAAAAATACTTTATTTCCTTTATTGATGATTACAGTAAGATAGCTAAAGTTTATACCATGATGTCTAAAGTAGAAGTTTTCAATTGTCTTGTTCAATATGTAAATGAATGTGAAAACTTAACGGGTAAAAGAATTAAATTTTTGAGGTGTGATAATGGGAAAGAATACTTAAATGGTAGTATTTATAATTTTGCCAAAGAAAAAGGTATTATAATTAATAATTGTCCTGCTTACATACATGAATTAAATGGAACCGCAGAACGGTTTAACAGAACGATAATGGATATGTCACGTTGTTTATTAGCTGAAGCACAAATCCATAAAAAATATTGGCCTGAAATAGTTTGTGCTGCTACTTATTTGAAAAATCGTACGTTATCAAATACTATAGAAAAGAAAACTCCTTATGAAATATTTTTTGGGACGAAACCGAATGTTTCAAATTTACATTTATATGGTAGTAAAGTTTTTGTAAGAAAACCGGAACAAAAAAGATTTTCTAAGTGGGATAAAAAGGCTGATATGGGAATTTTGATCGGTTATAGTGAAGTTGGTTATAGAGTGCTAATTAATGGAAAAGTAATACTGGCTAGACATGTTGATATTGTTGAAGAAAATGTAAATTGTATTGGCTTGAATGAATGTGAGTCTGATGAAGAAGTATATGAATCTTCAGATAATGAATCTCTTGATGATAGCTTTAAAGGTACAGATGAAAATCTAGGGGATGAAAATGAAAATAAAATAAAAAAATCTGAGCGTATAAGAAACCCACCAAAAAGATATGAAGATTATTATGTATATAATAATAATATTTTTGCAAATTATTGTAGAGCAGATACTCCTAGTACATTTGAGGAGGCGCTTGAGAGCAATGAAAGTAAGTATTGGTCAAAAGCTATGGATAAAGAAATTGATTCGTTAAATAAAAATAAGACTTGGCAATTAGTTGAAAATGTAAATGGTAAAAAAATATTGGATGTAAAATGGATTTATACAAAAAAGTCTGACAATGCTTATAAGGCCAGGTTAGTTGTAAGAGGTTTTCAGCAAACCGATAAAATTGATGATGTTTATTCTCCTGTTGCGAGAATGCAAACTTTAAAGATTTTATTATCATACTGTTGTCAAATGGGTCTAATTATTGAACAAATGGATGTAGAAACTGCATTTCTAAATGGTAAAGTAAGTTCTGAGGTATATGTCCATCAACCAAAAGGTTATGAGGATGGTACAAATAGAGTGTGTAAGTTAATAAAAGCTTTGTATGGTTTAAAGGAAAGTCCCAGAGCTTGGTATGAATGTCTTGATAAATTTTTAATAAGTTTGGGTGTTAAGAAAAGTAATTTAGATTATTGTTTATATACTTTTGGAAATGGAAAAGATACTATTTATTTATTAATATTTGTGGATGATTTATTAATTTGTGGACGTAACAAAGAAAAAATGCAAAATATTAAGAAACTTTTATCAGAAAAATTTAAAATGAAAGATCTTGGTAAAATTAAAGAATATCTTGGTATTACCATAGAGTATGAGTTCCGTAAATGTGGAATAAAATTAAGTCAAACAAAATATATTGAGTCATTAGTAAGAAAGTATAATTTAGAAAACAGTATGATGTATAATACACCTATGGAGGTAAATTTAAAAGTTGAAAAGTCTGATATTTGTGGAAGGAATATTCAATATAGAAATTTAATTGGTGCATTATTATATATAAGCTCAGCTACAAGGCCTGATATAAGCTTTAGTGTAAATTATTTAAGTAGATATCAGAATTGTTATAATGAAACACACTTTAAATATGCTTTGCGAATATTAAAGTACTTGTATTTAACGAAAGATTTAAAATTGACTTATAAAAGAAATGATAATTCTGAAATTATAGATTGTTATGTTGATGCCGATTGGGCTGGTGACCATTTGGACAGAAAATCTACAACTGGTTATGTAATTCGATTATTTGGTAATGTAATTTATTGGAAGTCTAGAAAACAAAAGTGTGTAACAAAGGCTTCGACATATGCAGAGTATGTAGCGTTGTCGGAAGCTGTGAGTGAATTGAAATTTGTGAAAGAATTGCTAAAATTGTTTAATGTAACTTTAGAAAAACCGATTAATATTTTTGAAGATAATTCGGGAGCGATAAGTTTAGCAAAGTATGGAAGTTTTACGAAAAATTCTAAACATATTGAAGTTCATTACCATTATGTACACGAATGTATAAAAGAAAATATGATTAATGTTGTAAAGGTAAATTCTGATGATAATATTGCTGATATATTTACAAAGTCATTGTGTAAAGAAAAGTTTGAGAGATTTCGAACTATGCTGAACTTGAAAAGTTGAACTTGAAATGTGTATTTGTAAAAATTGAATTTGTAAATACAATATAAATGTAAGGAGGCGTGTTGGATATATGCAATACATTTATATTGTATAATATATGTAATGCGCGTGAGCATGAATAAGTTTGTTAGTTTTCAGTTTGTAACAAGACGCCGTGAGTGAAGCACGTGTCGTAGTACTGTGTATTAAGTATGTATTGTGTATGGTTTAATAAACTTTATTATACTGTGAAAACTCTTATATTTCTTCAATCCACACTTTAACAATTCCCCACTAAACTGAATAATGGGAAAATTGCTAAAAAAATTATCATTCATTTTTAAGATAGAGTCAAATTTTTCCTAAACTTGGCTGCCATGATTTGGTTCTCAACATTTCTCTATTAACATGGCTCACATAATAAATTTTTTCATTTTATAAAGAGCTTCAAAAACTAAGCATTTAGATGTAAAATTTGTTCAGTATCACTTGCTGTTCCAGTGTATTATAGTTTTCCCCATGTTGATATAAAACGACAAAATATTCTGAGTAAAAAGAATAATTCTTCTACTTGTATGGTTTTAGGACATAGTATCTGATTTTCCCTGTTTTAATACATTTCAGAGTGTTAATTGTGTTTTAATTTCAACACATTTTTGTTGAAGTGAAGTTACTCTTTAAACCTCATTTACTGATACTGATAAAATAACTAATGACCAGTGGGTATGATAATGGTAGTGTGCACCTCAAAAGAATCCAGATCAACCAATGAAAGTGGAGGTAAATCAATTATTAAACTGTACTCAAGTATAATTAAAATATTCTTGAATATGAATTTGATGGTCTAGGTATGGGCAGGCTATGGCTGCCAGTGCGCAGTAGTGCACATGGTGGCATGGTAGCAGGAGCCCTGACCCTGAGGGGAAGTGAACTACTAACAACGGTTGTAAGAGAATGGGAGAGGTGGTTTGAGAGAGGTGGAAAATAGAGAGTGGGGGGGGGAGGTTCTTGGAAAGAAACGGTGCAGGTGTTGTATGTTGAGATCAGTGCTCCATTGCTCATGCCTAGCATATATAGACGTGCTATGCTGTCTGTAACGTGTCACGTGCGAGAATAACATATGATGAAATTGATGAGGCAATGGACTTGCATACATAAAAGTACGTTGCTTCAGGCAGCAGATGAATCTCCTTATGTTGCTTAAACAGAAATGTAACCGCACCGAATAATGACTAAGACACAAATGTCAATTTAAACTTTTTTTTGTTACCTATCTTATTAAAAAAAATTTCTTGACTGGAAAAAGCCTCCCTCCCAAAAAGTAATTATGTTTTCCACCATATGCACCCATAGGCGGATCCAAGGGGGGGCACGGGGGCACGTGCCCCCCCCCAGACGGTTCGAAAATACACTGGATAAAATGAATTATGTAGCTAGTGCAATTATGATATTTTCAGTTAGTTAACCCTTTGAAACCCGAATTTTTTACAACAATTATTATATTTTATTTTTTACCGCAATTTTATTTTTAATTTATAATTTTATAATTTTTGATTATATAAAATACGTTCACACCTAATATTTCTAGATCAGAGTATTGATAATGAATATGTATATTTTTGTAAATTATAATTCTATATTAGTATTTGTGCTTATTTTTATTTAGATGTTTTACTTTCCTTATTGATAACACTTATTCTTATTGTATCGAGAGTAAGTAATGGTGTAAAAATTAGATGTTTTAAGTGAAATGAAAGTCAAATTTCTAAAGAAAGTTTAAATAGATTAAATAAAAAATTCCTGTTATAAGTTTACTTTATATTATTTCAAAATTGTACAAATACATTATACTTTCTAAAATCAAAATCTGTTGTTTTATTATTTTTCAAATAATAATAATACAATAATAAATAAATTATGTTAAAAAACTAATGTTTTTGTATTTATATTAATATATTATATATTTATTTATTTATATTAATTTTTATATCGTTTGATTCAACAGACACTTTGATAATAAGATTTTTTTCTAACAATACCTCCCCCCCTGGAGAGGAGGGGC
This sequence comes from Magicicada septendecula, assembly GCA_034769895.1. Lineage (NCBI taxonomy): Eukaryota > Metazoa > Arthropoda > Insecta > Hemiptera > Cicadidae > Magicicada > Magicicada septendecula. The sequence continues at coordinate 320,765,591 of CM068367.1, forward strand.
CCAAAACTGCCAGAATGTGCCCCCCCCCCCGAGCAGATTTCTGGATCCGCCCCTGTATGCACCATGCCCTCTTTGCATGCAGAACTGGGAATCCCCTGAACTGTATGAATGTTCAGTTAATGGGTCAAGCTGCTCAAGCTTCACCGAGTCCGATGTCTGTGAAAAATGGTAGATGGAAAATATCAGAAAATGTTCTTGTAAAGACTTGCGATTGCTTAACTGCTTGCAACATTTATCTGCTTATCTGTTTATTTAGTGAACCAATATTTATGTAATAAACATTAGTCATGGTTTATTTAGTACAGGAGCTGGTCTAAGGCATGTGCCATGTATGTACTACACACAACAAAATTTTAGAGGCAGCATATAAACGACAATTTTTCTACTTTTTCAATAACATGATTAATATTTTTCAACAAGCACACATCACACTTTTCAACATAATTGTATAAACATTACTCGCAATATATTACAATACAATTCAATGCAATATATGACAGACTGTTACAATCATAATGCTTCCTTCACAGATGGCATTGTTTAATGAAATTTATGTTTTGAACTTTTAAATGGCTAATAAAGAAATAAAAAGCAAATATGAAATCATATTTTAACTGTCACCTGATGTTAAATTTAATGAGCCCTACACAGTTACTTTCCTACTAAACCAGTGTAGCTGTGTGGAAAAAGTAAACTCATATGCTAATACTTTTTTGGGGGAGAGAGGGGACACCTAGCTATAGTCTTGAACACACAATTTGTACTTAGACCGGCCCTGTTCAGTACCCTGTATTGATACAAAAAATCGAACAATAAAATTTTAAGAAAACAATCAAGGAGTTGAAAGTACATGTTTAAGAACGAAAAACAAAATATATAAACAATATTTTCAAGAAATCCTTGGTTCTGAGATCCAATGGGTGCTTTCAAAGATCTTTTGTTATTTCTGTGCTCATTATAATGAGGTATACAAGGTCACCTAACAGTTCTATTTATTTCTGTAATCATTGACTTTAGCTCTGCTTTCAACACTCAGTAAAGTAAAGATTTCTGATTTGTACACACTTTACTACTTCAAAGATAACCAGTCTGTTTGTAATAACGAATTTGCCAACAGTAAAATTACTTAGATTTTGTTGTCCATGACGTGTCCGTTACTTAACTAAATATCACTATAGTATTGACGACTCGGAACACTAAGTAGTTTTCAGCCTCTGATGAAGCCTTCTAAAGGTGAAAGTCGGTTTAGGCTGTAAGGTCAAACTTTACGTTTTTACTTATAAAAAACTTAGTGTTCTGAGTCGTCAATACTATAGTGATATTTAGTAAAATTACTTTTTATTCTTATATAAGCATTCATTATGCTATGACAGTAAACGTTAAACAAATCTATTATTGTGAGCAAAATGGTATTAATTCTTATCAGTATAATAAAACATGTGTTCATAGTATGCCTACAGTATACTACCTTAATTGATTTTTGTAAATATTAATACCGATATTTCGTTAAAGCGTAAGTATGTGTTGTTGGATGTTGTAAGTAAGGATGTTGTTTGTGTTTATGTTAATATGAAAAGTAAGTCACAAACAACAAAAATATGACCACACAAAAAACAATAATACAAGCACAAAGGTAATGGATACAAAATGAAATTAATCAATTATACAGTAAGAAAAATAACATAACACTAGACATACTGGTATATAAACTACACTTAGAGCTAACAAGTTTAAAATACCAGAGACCAACAAGAAACCAAAATAGCAGCCAGCCAACACACAAATACTTTACCAGACGCAAGATCACGAAGGCTGAGGATGAGAACACTGGAGATCTCCAAACATGTTCCAAATAAGGGAAAAATAACATCTTTAGGTAAAATAAATATAAATTTTAAATAATTTATATATATCAAGAAACGAACTGTAGCACAAAGTGATTGCGATATATATATATATATATATATATATATATATATATATATTGCAACGATACGTTTATCATAAGTCTCTGTATCAACCCCTGACTGCGGTATGAGAACATACGAAGGCAAGTATGAGTCGTGTAAAAGATGTAAATAATGAAAATAATGTAATAATTAAGCGTTAGGTATAAGACATAAATAAAAGAAACAAACGTATTAATTAATTTTAAATAAGGAAATAATTGTAAGTGAACATGCATATGGAATTGCAAAGCTTTGTTGGTTTTAAATGCAGCGAAGGGAGACGAAACATGCCCCGACTGGCAGCGGTGACGTCATTGTGACAGGCAACCGCGTGTGTATCAGTTTGGGTGTGTGTGTTAGTGTTAGTGTGTAAATGAAGAACAAGTTGAATTATGTATACGATTGTGGAAAATTTTACACAGTTTTTTAAGTGCTGAACAAAAACCAGAACTCGAGAGTCCAGGTGACGGTAACAACAGTTAAGTGGGTGCAGAAATATGCAGGTGAAGTCAGACATTTATTCAATCTTATAAATGACCCTGAGGTCTATCAAAAGAAGGCTCTAGATTCCATATACAAGTTTACATAAACTTTATTATTTTTTTATTTGCATAATGAATAATTAATAAAAGTTCAGAGAATAATAATTTATAACAAAGCACATAAAACTTATTAATTTCATAAATAAATGGTAATTAGAGAAACCATATTTTATTATATTTTTATTATATAATTAAAATCAAGTAACTGTAACATAAAATCAAGTATGAAAGTTACTTCAATTGTAGATTTTTAATTAATTGAGACATTAGGAGTATTGTTAATTAAAGTAATAGAATGGTCTCTATTCGAATTTTTATAAATGTTTAATAATTTTTTTTTTTTAATTAAGTGGTACATATTAAAAAACCACACTTGCTAAGTCAATATTAATATTCAATTTCATACGTGTTAATCACGCATTGTAATCATATATGTGTTATGTATTATATGTCTGTGTAAATATTCCAGGTCATATATGTCTTATTTTTGTGTATAATGTGTCTTAGACTATAAGAGATAAGATTTTGCCACGTTATAATTATACGATATTCTGATATTCGTATAAGTGAATATAAGGGTTTCAATATTAGTTAACCCACACACTAATTAATAACATGACAATTTGCATTTTTTAATTAATAAACAAAATGAATATAATTTTATTAACAAAGTCGTACTAATTTCACAACCAGTAATAAATCCTCTGTACTCTTTACTTGTAACGATAATATTCACACGTGCTTATCCACCCTCAATTAACTACCAAAGCCTGCGACCTAGCTAGGAAACATCAAGGTAAATACTGCAGAAGAAGAGTATACCTTCGAGACGTGGGTAAGTGCGCACAAATAAGTAATAGCATATGTGCAAAAGTGAGTGTTTAAGAGTATCGTTGCAATATATATATATATATATAACGTAGTATTTGGTATTGTCCTACAATTTTATTTGATATTACATCAAAACTATTGTTTCTTAAGTGTTATAGTGGCACATTTTTGGAATTTTCTTAACATTTTTACAGTAACCTGACAGTTTGAATTTACCTGCCACGTTCCAAATCCAATAACAGGCATTTTCATTCCTGGAGCGTTTATGGTTGAATGTTTATTCAGCTTCCCAGCCATATTTTGTGCAAACGTTTGTAACTCACAGCTAATACCGTAACTTGTAGTGAAGGAACTGTCGTTACACTCAGAGAATACTACACTAGTGGTTGTTTACCTTCGGCTTGATTTCTTTTTATAGCTTGTAAACGCCAGTTTCAAAGTTTCCACGCCTCCCATATGACGCATATATCAAGTGTTCTATTGGTTGAAAACGAGCGCGGTTTTTCACTGTTACTCGCGAATAGCTCCATTATCACGTCATGGTGATACCGATAACAGTTAAAATTATCCGGTTCTTATCGACATACGGACTCATCGATTGATATCACTGACAACTATATACAAAAACAACTGATAACTACAACCGGAATACAGTCTCGTGTAATGTTGCGCAAAGTCTTCAATCGTGAGAAATGGTATACAGTCTTGTGTAATGTTGCTCAAAGTCTTCAATCGTGAGTAATTTAGTTACTCAGCGTTTTTCATTACAGCATCATTTAAGACAACACGCTCGGCACTAAGCTTTGTAACAAACATTCGCGCTCTCACTCACTCTCTCTCTCTTTCCCTACATCCCACTAACACTCTCTCAAACGCTCTAGCTCACTCACTCACTCACTCATTCTCCCTCTCTCTCTCTCTCTCTCTCTCTCTCTCTCTACAGCAGTCACGTAACCAATGTTTACGCTATGAGTCGTGTAAAGTGACTTTCCCCCAACAACAGAAAATCCCCCCCCCTTCACCGAACGTCCATTTCACGAAGTGGCGTAACTAAGATGCGATGAGGGGCATCAATTCCCCCTCAGAGCTCTTTAAAAGTTTAGTGAAATTCCATAATCACTTAATGTAGTTGCGTGTGTTAAAATAACACTTAAATAATTGTAAGTATAAAAGAAATTACAATATTTGTAAATTAATAAAATAAAGTTAGTTTTCTTAATAATGACAAACACTCAACATTTGATAGATAACATATGCATTTCCATCCGAAAAAAATAATTACACGCACACCAGAAAACAAAAGCATAGCCTATTAATATTTCAACCAACATTTTGCTCAGATCACTGCCTCCCAAGTCAGATAGTTTGAATGAACAACCTTCAAGGATCCATGTGCTTTTTGGCAGCACAATTTTCGAAAATCATATTAATTTAGATAAAGTGCTGTACTAGCAGTCATTTATACACTAATCTGTGCATTATGTAATATAAAATAATAGTGTTTTCCTATATAAAACCATGCAGATAATTATAGCCTAGTGTATGATAATTATAGAAAACAACAAGTTTGACAAAACTGTTGCAACCAGAGGCGTAGCCAGGATTTTCTCTAGGGGGGGGGGGCTAAGTAGGGGCAGCCGTACACGACGAGATGAATAATCGCGCAGTGGGGGGGGGGGCACCCCAAAGGGATTCGTTCTGGCGGACTCTCAGTGACAGACCCATTTGTTATCTATGTACAGAAGATTCTATTATTATTAAATTATATTTATATACATAACAAATAGTGGAGGAAGGATAACCACTTAAAAACTTTTCTCTTGGCTAGTGTGCAAGGTAAGGCTCCAGATGCTCCCTGGATTAGAGACAAATGCAACTAGTTTGGGTCTTGGTGGAGGTCCGTATTGGTCTCTGCACCATATCGGCAATTAACACACCTCTGAGACATTCCAGCCATAGGAGAATCAAGTGTGGGACGTAGTAAATGGACTGGTGAAACTTTTTCTGTACACTGGTCAGTTTTCTATGTAACCTTTCTGTGAGCTGCATTTATTTATGTGGGAGACTGTTATGCAAAAGGGGATCATTGCGGGGTTACTGATCCCGCATCGGGTTTTCAGTTTCTAATGATTAACCTAGAAGTGACTGAGCCGAAACCTTTCATAAAGACCATCTGAGAATTTTTAAGTGACATTAAATAAAGTATACATAAACAGATTAATTAGATTTATAAGATGTATTTTAATATTTTGAACTTACAGAATATTGCAACATTCATAATGCTAATCGTCGAGGCTGTGTTTTCATTTCTTCTATAACTTCTTCTTCTTGTACTTTTATTTCCCAATGAATGTTTAGACTAGCTAAACTATTCAGTCGATCTTCCGCTACCGTATTTCTCAAATAATTTTTAAGCCTTTTTAAAGTTGAAAACGATCTCTCAGGAGTGACTGTAGCTATGTAGCTACTGGCAAAGTAACAAATATTTTTAATAAATTAAAAATATTTGGAAACAGATTCTTATTACAATCAATAATAGATTGCATAGCATTTGAAGGTTTATTTGATGAATCACAATATTTTGCAAACCACAATAAATACTCACTAAGGGCAACTTCATCGTTTGGAACGTTCATATCGTTTTTATAAAAACTTATCAAGGATTTAAAACTTTCGTTTTTTTCTGTTGTAGGAAATTGGCCAGTTGGAATCAAATATTGAAATGATTCTAATATTTTACGATGATTTAAAAATCTGGATTTTAATTGAAAAATTACATGATCCAAAAAAGGAATAAAAATTGTAATTCTGTAAAACATTTCCGGAGAGTTTGAATCTATATTGCTTCTATATGTTTGTTTTCCTGCTATTCTTGGTGTGGTGATATGGTTATTAAATAAATTACTAATACGCTTTTCTGCTTTATCATAAATAATTTTAAATTCGTCTTCAGAGTTTAAGCGAATGTTTCCAAAAATTGATTCAACTTTTGCAACGTGTTCAATTACAGCACATAAATCAATATTCTCACTTTGCATGTATTTACATAATGGTAATGTGAAGCTAAATATTTTTTCTATTACAAATAATGAAATTAAGAAAGTTGATTTCTGAATTCCGGTGTGTAATAAATCTGCCAATGAGGATGCGCGATGCCCACTTCTCACTTGAACACGCACATTTTGCTTTCCGCACTTTATCAGACGCCGTGCAGTAACTTTGTATTATACTATACAGTCCACTATATTTCGTACCATACTATGTATTTTTTATTATTATTATAATTATTATTATTACAATTATTCCAAGGGGGGCTGCAGCCCAATAGCCCCCCCCCTTGGCTACGCCGCTGGTTGCAACACATACACTATTGACACAGTTGTAAACAACCTTCATGGTAAGAGGTTTAGGTAAATTCTACTGGGAGCGGCATATATGCTACATAATAGTAGCAGAAATGCGACATTAAACTTCAGAGGCAAATGAATTGACATCATATTAGGAAAAAAAGTCATAAATGCCAATGTCATAAACCGAAAAACAACAAAAACCCTTACAGGGTTAAATATGGAGTTTTAGCAACGAGGATTTTTGTGTACAGAAATATGGAGTATAAATGGATCTGGTTTTAGTTATTTGTAAATATTTCATGCTAATCTGTACCAATTTTTACAGCTACAGTGTCCTATAAACTGTGACATTTATAATAAATGAGACAATGATCTTAATATGACAGTAAAATTAGTCTACCTTGTGGGGTTTGTAATCTCTACGAAATCTAAAATATTGATAAAATCATAAACATGTTAAATTTATAATTAAAAACGCCTAAAATTATCGAATATGAAGAACAAGGTGTTGGAGACAAACTTTTTAAATTTTTAGAAGTGTTTAAGTAAAGCAGTTAGAATTATCTTGTTGATACATCCTCTTCGTTCACTTTTTTAATATTATATATATATTTAACTTTCACTATGAACACTTACTTTTACTATTAGCCAGACGTTTCGACGTGGTATTCGTCTTCCTCAGTGGGTTTTAAATACAACCACTGAGTATTTAAAACCCACTGAGGAAGACGAATACCACGTCGAAACGTCTGGGTAATAGTAAAAGTAAGTGTTCATAGTGAAAGTTAAATATATATATATATATATATATATATATATATATATATATAAAACTTATAATAAAGCAGTTAGCTTTATTTCATCTACTCTAGGTGCCAGTATGAGTAGTTGGTGTCACATCTGTTGGAAAAGTGTTTTGTCTTTCTTATTTGTCTATATAACCCTTACTATAAGTGTGAATCCAATAAATGTTGGAATGTGCCCGCATACCTTGCGATTTCTGCGCTTCGCGGAGGCATACAAGGATTTAGTTCTTTGGTGTAAGGTCGGGTGGTTGAATCTAAATAATTCTCGGAGTGATTTACTACTAAATGTCTGAAAGATCGTCCCTGGTTAATTGGGAATTCCGTTATGTAACCGTCACAATTCATAAATTATTTTGATTTTCGGATAAACCATTCCAAGTAGACGTCAACAAAATATCTCTATATGGCGGAGACGGCGCTCTTTCGTCTGTATAAATTTCAATGAAAACATAATGTTAGATGTTTTTGTGTTCTTACCCAGAGCATATGTTAAGGAATTTACACAAGGCGGCACTGAACTAACCGATGTGCGCGCGTGTGTTTTTTATATAATATTGAACATTATGTAATTTGAATTTAACTTGAATTTAATTTGTTCTTTGCTCGTGAAATTAACTGTAAAAATAGACACAAATGCTTTAGTCATTAGGAACATTAAAAAAAAAAACAGCCAATTTTTGAAAGCAAATGCAAACTCGCCTTCGTGATTTATTGATTTCTCCCCTTTTTCTCACTTTTCGGCAACGGCACTAATGCCTGCCACTAGGCGACACTAAGTTCTTCACTTGGCAGCACTAGTGCCACCTAGTTTATTACTTAAATTATGCTCTGATTCTTACCCCTTGTTGTTATCCAGCGGCGTAACATACTTCTTCGACTTTAGTGTCAATAATAATAATAATAATAATGTAATTCGATTCTGAGCCAATCAATAATAATGGGATTCTGCAGAACGACTAAGATCTGAAACAGTTTTCACAGTCAGTTACTGCAGTTAGGAGTCGACATTTGAAGCTAAATGTGTGTTAGAATTTTGTTGTATATTCTTCACACCACAAACACGAAACACACAAACAAAAATCGAATCAAACGGCAGCCTTGACTTTTCTCGCCACACGCCTTTCTTGACGTTTATTTCTGACTTACCCTTACGATGAGCACACCACCATCACCGTTACCGACAGCATCTCGTTATGGCCCGCGGCGCCTGTTCACGATCACTTCATGTCAGCATTTATATTTTATTTGTTTTTTAAACAACTTTTCAACACTACTTTTGTCAAGAATTTCACGCACTAAAATGGTTCTGACCACACAACGGAAGCATACAGATGGTAGCCTACTGGCTATTGTGTACGTTACCTAAGCTGATAAGTTAACGGGAGATAATGCTGCTACTCGATTTCAGGCGGAAACAATTCTATCTTAATACTTATACCTTATTCAAGCAGTTTTTGTTGATAGTAGTGTAATAGAAAATGTTTTTAAAGTGGTGGCTGTAAAGAAGGTAAGATCTAAAAAAGTATAGGTACTTCATAATGTCGTGCGTGGCGGCGTGGGCCACAATGAGATGCTGTCAGTAACGGTTCACAGCTGTGTGCTCATGGTACGTGTAGGTCGGAAATAACCGTCAATAAAGGCACGTGCCTGGGAAATCGAACGGTTTTCGTATATTTGTGATGCTGTGAATATACAGTACAGCAAAATATGACATAGAGATTCGGAGCAGTGCAATAACCAACCGTTACAATTATTTTAGAGAGGTGTGCGCCTGTATTGCATAATTCCAGTTTTATTTGCGCTTCCGCAAAGGACTGAAAAACCACAAGCCCTACGAATTTTTATCGTAAACCTAACGCTAACACAGATCAGTGGTGTAACTCAGTGGGATCTCCCACCCCCAGAGCTATTAAAAATTTCAGTAAATTTCCATAAACGCTTGGATTTTGTTGTCCATGACGTGTCCATTGATTAACTAATTATAAGTATAATACTACTGATTCGGAAACTACGTTTTTACTGGTAAATATGTAAAATTTTTACCTTATAGCCTGAACCAGTTTATTACAAGCTTCGTCAGAGGCTGTAAGGTACCTGGTTCAGGCTAAAGGTACAAATTTTACATTTTTACTAATAAAAAACTTAGTGCTCCGAGTCAGTAGTATTACCGGTATAGCCTACTTATAATTAGTACCATAAACGCTTTACGAAGGCCTATTTCTAAGCCAGTTGCCTTTAGGGATATAGCATATGCTTATAAATAATTGTATAAATAAGTATGTGAAAAGAATCTTGAATATCTCATTTGTCCTGAAGAAAATGGGGACTCCAACCTTCCTTAAAGTAAGTTTCACCCCCCCTTCCCGGGAGCAGCTACTACTTACGCCACTGACACAGATGACGGGTAGGCTGCTGACACACGGGCCATTCTGTGGCGCCACTCAGTCGCGCCAAGTACCAGTGGCTCGTGTGCAAAGGTTCGCTTCAGAGACGTGCCACTCTCCATTTGCTCAGTGATAAAAGATTGTTTCATTTAGTATTTACATCAGTTTCATCATGGACTCTGACGAGGAAGTTCTTCTTCCTTCCGAATTCTATTGTACACAAGAAGGATCAGTACCATGGCAAGACAGAATGATATATTGACCTTTTTCAGAGAAACCTTGTCTGATACTGTTTCACTTTCAAACCATAGTCATAATAAAAACTATTTAAATAACTTATTTTCTGTCTTATTCAAAATGTGTTTTCCCTAAAATATATCTCTTAGTAGAAATATTTATTTAAAAATAAAAATGGTTTCTATTTATATCAATATTGTTCGTTTGTCGCATCTAATTTGTTTCAAAGATTTTGATAGATTATGTTAAGAACGTTACACCCACGTACATTCTCTTTACCTTCCTCCTCCCTCCTAACATCTCTCTCTTTCACACGCGCGCGCGCGCGCACACACACACACACACACACACACATGCAATAATCGTATTTCAGTAGACGAAATATTAACCAGTTTGGTTTTGAGTAATCGATTAAAACTATTGGTTTCCTGTAAGCCAGACCTAAACTTGTTTGCAACTGTAAACTGTGTGCATTGTTCGCAAGATTGTTTTGGCTCATAAGTATGTGCTCAAGTAGTGTTTGCATAAAACATTTTTGAGACCGTCCCGCCTGAATTCGCTAATATGCTATGTAATTTAGAAGTCATTACTCTTTTTCTTGTGTTGTAATTATCATACTCAACAGTAAACTATGGCTACAGACTGATCTTGCAGGGAGAATATTGTTATATAATTATTTGTCACTTGTAGGAGTCATATGGGCTAGATGCAAATGTATACGATTGTTGCAGAGACTGATGTTAAATTTTTTATGGTGGAATTCCATACAATACAATAGTTATTAAAGAAAATATTAGATTCATAATTACTCAGTTATTATTGTATTATTTTTATATTATTATTAATAATAATAAAACTTTTCGTACAAGAATATATTTTGTATTATTTTTTCAATATAACACTGTTTAAATACTGTTAATTTCAATAATTTTTAATTTGTTTTGAAAGACCTGTTTGAATTGGTATCCAAGTCACTTATTGACAAAATCTGTAAAATATTTACCTTATTTCTTCCGTCGTGTGACTTCGTGTTGCGTTTTGATTTAATTTACGCGTTTCGAGACATATGTCTCGTCATCAGAAATAAATAAAATAAACTTCACTCTTAGCGAGGTCGTTACATATTAAAATACAAATATTTGAATTGAATATTTGTGTGTAATCGTTTTCAAATATTTGTATTTTAATATGTAACGACCTCGCTAAGAGTGAATTTTATTTCATTTTTATTTATTTCTGATGACGAGACATATGTCTCGAAACGCGTAAATTAAATCAAAACGCAACACGAAGTCACACGACGGAAGAAATACGTAAATATTTTACAGATTTTTTTTTTAATTTGTATATCTGATGATGTTTGTTAAATAGGCCTACTATTGAAACAGTGTTATATTAAAAAAAATAATTAAAAATATATTCTTGTACGAAAAGTTTTATTATTATTAATAATAGAGAAAATATATATAGAAAAATTTGTTCAAGCGGAATTGCATGGGACCGAAGTTTTTTTCGGATTGCATAAGTTCTCGCATTATACAAACTTAGATATTAGTCAAATACTGCACTTCGTAGACCTTGTATATGTATTTCGTTTCTATTCTATTATATACACCTACATTTCTGTCATAATATAATTACACAATATAATGTCTACCAACTTTAGGCATTTATGACTTTAGTTGTTTTATGAACTTTACACTTTAGTTTAGTGCAGTAGGCCTACTTTATTATTATTACTGCTATTATAATTTTTATTACTTACATACTTTACTACAGTAGGTACTGATTAGAAACATACCTGATTTATTTTTCATCAGGCTGTCATTTCACTGAAGCCTGATATAAAAATTAACAGAGCTGTTCCCATGCTCTCCCTTTTGCCATTTTGTTTGAATATTCATTGCATCTCGGGTCCCAAATTGCCGGTCTCTGTTCCACTTCACTTATAAATCGAATAGAATCAAAATCCGACATGACAGTTAAAGTTTTTAAATAGTTTTTAGAAACAAGAAAGTCTTATAAAGTTTAAAAACCAATAGTAAGAAAGCTCCAAAAATTGTACAGAAATTACAGTGTTAGTATACGCTTCACAACACTACTCTGAACACTGCTGTGGCGCGACTGAAAGTGGCCCGTGTGTAAGCTCCAACGCCACAAATCGTCTCCATTCGTGGCGGGGACTGGCTTCTGCCTGCCACAGTCGCTCGTGTGCAAGGGTACAATTTAAAACCATGCAAAACAACCGGGCGCGACTGAGTGGCGCCACAGAGTTGCCCGTGTGTGAACTGTTAAAACTCGGCTGACGTAATGATCTGGTATGATCTAATGATCTAACACCGCACGAAATAGGCCAGACTGTTTATAATGACTTTCAGTAATTTTGTTTCTTCAGAAAGATAGTCTGTTGCCAAACATAATGCAAGCATTTCGTTAAAGACGTACACCGCATGACGAACACATTGCTTTTCAGTTATCATAATAATTACTCCTTTTCTACGTTAGGAAGTAGGCGTGTAACCGTTCTTGAAATCCATGGAAGATTACATTTTTGCTGTCATATTTACTTTTTACGTTTATATGCAAACGAAAGGAAACGGGTTCTGTTTTTAATATTATAGTATTTAGTATTCAAGTTAACACTGTACCAACTACTGAGATGTTATATTTTTCTTTCACATAGAAAGGGATATGCATACGCAATGAGATACATACGCTTCAACAAATTTCAGGTTTAAATTATACACTTCTCTACAATAATTATTATTGTATCGTACGGATTGGAATGCTTACGACTGGGCTTAACACACTGTAACTAATTATGAGAGAGATATACAGACAGGAAAACACACACACACACATACTATGTACATCAGAGGCGTAGCCAGGATTTTTTCTAGGGGGGGGGGCTAAGTAGGGGCAGCCGTACACGACGAGATGAATAATCGCGCAGTGGGGGGGGGCACCCCAAAGGGATTCGTTCTGGCGGACTCTCAGTGACAGACCCATTTGTTATCTATGTACAGAAGATTCTATTATTATTAAATTATATTTATATACATAACAAATAGTGGAGGAAGGATAACCACTTAAAAACTTTTCTCTTGGCTAGTGTGCAAGGTAAGGCTCCAGATGCTCCCTGGATTAGAGACAAATGCAACTAGTTTGGGTCTTGGTGGAGGTCCGTATTGGTCTCTGCACCATATTGGCAATTAACACACCTCTGAGACATTCCAGCCATAGGAGAATCAAGTGTGGGAGGTAGTAAATGGACTGGTGAAACTTTTTCTGTCCACTGGTCAGTTTTTTATGTAACCTTTCTGTGAGCTGCATTTATTTATGTGGGAGACTGTTATGCAAAAGGGGATCATTGCGGGGTTACTGATGCCGCATTGGGTTTTCAGTTTCTAACGATTACCGTAACCTAGAACTGACTGAGCCGAAACCTTTCATAAAGACCATCTGAGAATTTTTAAGTGACATTAAATAAAGTATACATAAACAGATTAATTAGATTTATAAGATGTATTTTAATATTTTGAACTTACAGAATATTGCAACATTCATAATGCTAATCGTCGAGGCTGTGTTTTCATTTCTTCTATAACTTCTTCTTCTTGTACTTTTATTTCCCAATGAATGTTTAGACTAGCTAAACCATTCAGTCGATCTTCCGCTACCGTATTTCTCAAATAATTTTTAAGCCTTTTTAAAGTTGAAAACGATCTCTCAGGAGTGACTGTAGCTACTGGCAGATTCTTATTACAATCAATAATAGATTGCATAGCATTTGAAGGTTTATTTGATGAATCACAATATTTTGCAAACCACAATAAATACTCACTAAGGGCAACTTCATCGTTTGGAACGTTCATATCGTTTTTATAAAAACTTATCAAGGATTTAAAACTTTCGTTGTTTTCTGTTGTAGGAAATTGGCCAGTTGGAATCAAACATTGAAATGATTCTAATATTTTACGATGATTTAAAAATCTGGATTTTAATTGAAAAATTACATGATCCAAAAAAGGAATAAAAATTGTAGTTCTGTAAAACATTTCCAGAGAGTCTGAATCTATATTGCTTCTATATGTTTGTTTTCCTGCTATTCTTGGTGTGGTGATATGGTTATTAAATAAATTACTAATAAGCTTTTCTGCTTTATCATAAATAATTTAAAATTCATCTTCAGAGTTTAAGCGAATGTTTCCAAAAATTGATTCAACTTTTGCAACGTGTTCAATTACAGCACATAAATCAATATTCTCACTTTGCATGTATTTACATAATGGTAATGTGAAGCTAAATATTTTTTCTATTACAAATAATGAAATTAAGAAAGTTGATTTCTGAATTCCGGTGTGTAATAAATCTGCCAATGAGGATGTTGATTTATCCTTCCAGGAACTTATTTCTTCCAATGCATACAGCACGGGTTCCAACAATTCCACCATAATAACAGAATCATGTCTTTCAACCCAGTGCGTAGGGCACATTTGTTTCAATATTTGTCGGTTTGATTCTGGTGCGTATTCCTCAATTTTATTAGAGAGTACGGAATTCCTTTTTGGTGATTCAAAAAATGAATAAATATTTTCTACTATTCCAAGACAATTGTTTATTTCCCGAATTTTTGAAGCATGGGATAGAACTAAATTTAATGAGTGACCAACACAATGAACAAAAACTCCTGTCGGATATTTTTGACTGACGTATTTTTGAACACCCTCATGTTCGCCAGTATTCACTGGAGCACCATCGTAGCCTTGACCTCTAAGATATTTTAAATCAATCCCAAATTTTTCTAATGAAGATAACAGCGTTGCTGCTAAATCTTTTCCAGTTGTAGAAGTAAGAGGGACAAACTGAAGAAAGTGCTCACAAATTTTGTTTGTATTTTCATTAAAATATCTTACACATATGGAATACTGTTCAATACAACTAATATCTGTGGTTTCATCCGCTAAAACTGTAAAACACTGCGCTTAATTTATCTGAGATACAAGCTTTTTTATTATTATTTTGTTACAACAATTTATGATTTGATTTTGTATGTCTGGGCTTATATATATTGCGTTCTTAGTGCAAGTTAATAAGTGATTTTTTAATATTTCGTCTCCAGCTTGAATTCGCAAACGAAGCAATGCTCTAAAATTTCCTTCTCCCTTAATTTCATCTTCATTAATGTCAAAAATTCCAGAATCACGGTGTCCACGTAACGGCCAACCATTTCTTCCGCATGCAATAACAGTTTGTATTATAGGTACAAGTTTCTTTCTATTTGCTTCAATTTGTTTTAAATTTTCACTGTCTATTTGAAAATTGACAGGTAATTGCTTTCCCCGATGTTCCTTTTTCAAGTATTCCATGCAACTCATTGATTCAATGTGATACTTGCACTGATTATGGTAACTGAATTCAGTTGTAGCACGCTACCAGTCTTTGTAAGGTTTTTTTACCAAAGTTCCCGTTTGTTGGGAATGTCTGTAACCGACTTCTTCCTTTGCAAAGAAAACACAAAATTTGCAATAAGCTCCATCATCAATAGCGGAATACGTTAACCATGCATAATTTTGTATCCAGTTTTTTTGGAAACGACGCTTTTGATTATTATAAGTAGTAGATGGAAACTTATAAGTGTCATTTGGTATCCATAAGTTATCAATTAAATCAAGTTTTTCATTATTATTTAACTTATTATTAACATAATTTGAAATATCATATAAACTTGTGTCACTTGAGTTTTGAATTTCACTCCCTGATGAACCATTTTCAACAGTTGTTTCATTGACAACATTTTCATTATTAGTGAGTGATGAATGACCTTCTGAAGAATTATTTTTATTGGTTGGAGAAATTTTGTTCTTTTTTTGGAAGTAGTCAAAAAGCGTATTATACTTTTCTTTTCATCATGATGACTATGGGCAAACTGAAAAATAATTATGAAAGAATTAAAGAAATACTTTTTATTTAACCTTCTAATTTAAGAGAGAATGTAAAATTTATTTAACTACTTTTAAATTGCAGTTTAGATTAGCAATGAAAACAAATTCATCTTTTAAATTATTGAAAACCGGCATGGCAACTAATATTAATGTTTTTCTTCTCTCCGCTAAGGAGTAAGAAATTTCACAAACAATTAAATTTTAGTGTAAATAGCCACTGATAATCACCGTGTTATAATAAATTTTTTTCTGTAGTGAAAATATGTGTTCTTTGTGTATTTTTGTATCCTGAATTCAAATTTAAGGCCAAAAATAGCATATCAGGGATAGTTTTATAGATACAGAAACATTCAGTCTTTGTTTCTCTTTAGGTCCCTAGCATACAGGTAATGTATAACTAGTAAAGTTGGCTACATTGATTTGGTAACCATTGTTGGACTGTAAACTGTAAGCTATATTCCTTTCAAGTTCAATAAATTCTTAAAATACACAAAAGTGTTGAGTGCTTGTATTGTTTTCTCATTTTAATTGTATTCTAGAATTGATAACAAAATTGCTGTAAAACATTTCCTTCATTCTCTTCTTACGTTCATATGCTAGTAAAAGTAACAGTAATCACTGTTACAATTGTCATGATACTATTAAAATTAAATAGTAACACTTATTACTTATTATAATCATTCTAACCTCTAATAATATAAAAAAAGTAAGTAAAATTTAAAATTAAAAAATCAAGAACTATCCCTGATAGAAAAAATCAAAGCATAGATCTGAATTCAGCTTAAAAATGCCTGTAAGTCACCAAATTTTTATCCAGTAAAAATGAATTTTTGTTTTCTTGTAACAGTGATTTGCCCTCTAGGCTATTATTTGGTTCTAAGAACAAAGAAACGTAACTGGAAACGCACCGCTCGTTTGTATTTTCGTTTACACGGCGCGTATTATTGAAAGCGTTTGAGTCAAAAAGGGCATTTTATCTTTTAGGTTTGTCGAATGGCGAATGGGTATACGTCGTGTAAACGTCTCACATTGACGAGCCAAGCCTACACGTGCATGGCGCGGTTTGCGATAATTGTGTTAAAACGCGTTGTCTATTCTGTTATATACATAATTATTAAATTTAACTTACACTTACCTAATAAAATTACTTTTAACACTTCTCCACGTGCTCACTTACTAGACATAATAAAATTACTTTTAACACTTTTCCACGTGCTCACTTTGCTCACTCTCTACGTATGGCAGCCTGCAATGGTTCCAGCGAGTGGAGTGGGGAGCACAGAGTACGAATAAACTGTGTGGTGTACAGCATTGTTATATGAAGCACTACAGCAATGTGTGAAGTAATTTTATGATTAACCAAATGAAAATGCCAATGTTGCTTATTGTAAAGAAACAAAACAGAAGAAAATTATGTCCAACATTTAATTCGGTCTTAATCTAAGGATACCATGCTGAGATTCTGCAACAAAAAGCTTTTGCTAGAAGAGAAAATGTTGGTTAGGGATATATACATTCTTCTACATTTTGCAGAAAATATGCTTTATAGTCAGCTATTAGAGACACCAGTTCAGTTCAATAGGCAGGAGTGCATTGACATTCAGTTTAAGCTATTTACCCATTGGGAAGAGAGTTCAGAATGAAATTAGGTACATTTACAGCCACTGTATAAGCATGACTGGAGTATTACAACAAGGGGGACACTTTCACTTAAAATGATAAACCCAGTTCCCATGAATATATACAATACAAATGAAATTTAATTTCTCTATGTGTTTATATACTGATGTTTACTGACCACTGTATATTGTATTTAACCTTCAATAGTCTTACAGTCAGATGTTTGTTTATACATTTTTGTGTAGCTGATAAATTAAAAAAAAAATTGTTCACCATAACATTTCTATTGCAGGGAACAAGAAACATTAAGAACTATAATCTCAGTAATAATTCGTACTCTTTCTGCAAGAAAATTTATGTTTGTTTTTGCTAGCAAGTTGATCCAAGAAAAGTTTGGTATGCTGTACCAATTCTGCCCCATCTTTGCTGCCAGTGTTAAATCTTATATTCATTTAAAATAAAAATAGTAAATAAATGAATAATAAAAATACATTATTAGGATTTATTTATCGATAAGTCTTGTTAAAAAATTACTAAATTATTAACAATTTTGCAAGTAAATGCTTCTCAAAATTAATTGAGAACAGATTCAGTCATTAGTGTATCTTGAAAACTGTTCATGAAAAAAAGGTTTCTACATTTTTCTCAAAATCTATTTCAATAAGGACTTACCATTGTCCAATATTAAAAAAAGTACAAATTCCTATACTTTTTAAAAATAGATACATACAATTTTCTAGAATGATCATATAAAAACTCTGAACAATTTCTTTCAAACTCTACTTTTTCAATCTCAAAAAAGTGCATATTCATAAAATATTGTTTGTTAAAATTGTATTGAAAAATGACCTTAGAGGTGTCTTTTAGGTAAGTGACATTTTTCTCAGCTATTCTTTAATTAGTCTACTAATTGCAAATAAAAATGAGAAAATTAACTCTTTTTTCAAATAAATTGGACAGATTAGAGAATTAAAGAATTAGATAAGGTTTCCTCAATTATAATTATAATAAACATTATAATAATAAAATGATAAATCAACGGTAGGATTGGGTAAGATGTTTGGTTAAAAATTACCTCAGATAATGGATTATGGCTGTTCATCTAGAAAGTTTCAAACAAATGTCAAGATTTAAAAAACTCAGTGACTGAAGCTAGAATTATAGAAAACCCTAAGTTTTCTTACATTCATGACTCCTGAATTTTATAAAAACTGGAACCAGTGACATGCTGTCAAAGGACCCTGGGTGAATATCCCTAGGACACTGTATTTAAATTATTTTGTGTTAAATTTCTACATTACATTAAAAATTAAGTTAAATAAAAAGCATTTGTAATCTTGGTAGCTCAGTTTTTGCTATAATACTAAAAACTACTCATGACAATGTGACAGAATGCTAGGATCAGAAACTCCCAAGTTTTATTGGCTCGCCTTGGGGAGACAACTAGGTGTCTATTAGTTAGTCCATGTGTGTGCTATTTTACAACAGTGGCGGCCAGTGAGTCCTCAGGATGGGGAGGCTATGAGGCAGTCACCTGAGCCGCACTCAGGTATAGCACCCCCTCACTAACACTCGTTATTTCACTATAATTATGAGGTAGAGCTATCTGATTTTTACACCATGCATGACTTATTAGAAATATATGCAAATATCTTTAACAAAATAAACTGAAAATTAACTTACTTTTGTTCTATCAAAGAAGAAATTTCAGGGCTCTCGACGCATTTCACGGAAGGAGAAACGAGATCATCCGGACAGACTTAAGATTATTTTTTGGAAAACAAGACAATGTATAAAATCTATATGGAAAAATCTTAAATGTTGACAAAACGCTTATAATGAGAGAGCGCGGCATAGGCACACTAAAGAGAATCGAACTATGGTGCGCCACAAGAACATATGCAAAAAATCTTCTACATGAAATAAAGGGGAAAGCTAACAAAAAGGAAGGACACATTGCATTGGGAAAGTCTTACAAAGACCGCAACAAGTGCGGAGAGGTAAAGAATAAAAGTCCACCTCAGGCAAAAACTAATACCATGAGCAACTCAGTGGTAATCATGCATTGGAATGCCAGATCACTTAATAAAAAGGCAGACAATCTTAAAAGAACTATACTAGAGAGCAACGCAAAAATAATTTGTATTCAAGAAGCATCTCTAAGCAAAACCCATAAGCTGAAATTCAAAAATTTCAACATGTTTAACCTGCCAAGGGAGAACAGTAATGGTGGTGGATTGTTCTCTCTGGTACATGAATCGTTTCATGTTGAGGACTGTTCCACAGAACTTGATCAAAACCTGGAACTCATGAAACTGAAAATCAGAGTCCACAAAGACCTTACCTTTACCTTGGTAAATGTCTACATACCTTTGCAAGGTATTCATGGAGAGCTTCTTGACCATATCTACCATCCACTACTAAGTATGTTATCGTTGGCGACTTTAATAGTAAGCACAGAAGCTGGAACAATGGACCAGGCCTGTTTGAGTGGATGCAAAAGCACGATATAATCCTCCTGAACAAAAACAAGAAACCAACATATCAGTCCCCTGCCACAGGGGCTTTAAGCACACTGGACCTGGCCTTGGTATCCCAGAACCTGCAGAGATTTGTATCTCTTTTCAACTGGCAAGTTGGCGACGATCTGGGAAGTGACCATTTTCCTATATTCTTCCAAATCACCCTCTCAAGGGTGCCGGTGCAGAACCCACACTTAGTACATAACATATTCAATATCAAAAAAGGTGACTGGGCAGTCTTTACAGCTCTAACAAAGGTGGCTAAAGGTAGAAAGTGCACGGCGGATGAGATTGGAAAAACGCTACTTGAAGCAGTTGAAAAGGCAATTCCAAAGAACAAGCATCCCCAATTCAAAACCACATGAATAGCTGGTGGAATGAGAAGATAAAAGCACTGAGAAAGAAACAGTCTAAAGCAAGGAAAAAATGGAAAGCAAAGCGTTCTAGTGAATATCGAAAACAGTACAACAAGTGGAATGCCACCCTTCGTAAGGCCATATTGGTAGCAAAACGGACCTCGTGGCGGACTTTTGTGGGTTCTATGAATGCAAATACCCCAAGCAGCACAATCTGGAAAAGATTTAGATCTATTTATGGTAAAGCAGGAAAAAAGATAATTCGACTAAAAAATGGAAGAGGTGTTTGGCTGCAAGAGGATTCAGAAAGGGCAGAAGCATTCAATGATCACTATAAGTGCAGAGCTGGAAAGAAAGTTTCATGGCCAAAACTACTCACTCATGAGGAAATGGGATTATTGGCTAGATTTGGATTCTTTGATGATGATGAGGCAAATGCACCCTTTACAATGGCAGAATTAAAAATGGCGATCTCTAGACTGCACAGCACAGCACCAGGTGCCGATAACATTCATAACAAAATACTAAAACACTGTGCACCAGAATTCTTGGAACAAATCCTACAACTCTTTAATACAATCTGGAAAACCGGTACCATTCCACAGTCATGGAAATCAGCACAGATTATCTCTATTCCAAAGCCAAATAAAGATTTGACGGAGATTAACTCATACCGCCCGATAGCTTTAACATCCTGCTTGGGGAAGCTTCTAGAAGGATAGTGAACTCACGCCTAATATGGAAACTTGAAACTTCAAACAGCTTAAGTAACTGCCAGTTTGGGGTCCGGAAACAGAGGAACACAACTGATGCACTACTCTACTTCACAGACAAAATCTATGAGGGGTTCCAAAATCAGAAATCAACTATTGCCATCCTGATCGATTTTGAGGCTGCATTTGACAAGATACCTCATAAAACCATTTTACTAAAATGCATGAAACTGGGTATAAAAGGTAAACTCCTCCAATATCTGGCAAATTTCCTAGAGAACCAGCAAATAAGAACCGTAGTTAATGGTCAAGGTTCTGGCAGTGCAACAGTGGAATATGGCATTGTGCAGGGCTCTGTCATCGTCCCGACTCTGTTTAACATCGCAATCCATGACATCGCGGACAACACTTACCCAGATGTCCATCATATCATATTTGCTTTATACCATCTGATCACTTTCTTTACATCAGATGAAGACCCCGAGAGAGCCAACCTTTGTGTGCAACAAACCACCCAAAAAGTGACAAAATGGTGTGAAAAATGGTCCCTAAAAATCTCAGCTGAAAAAACAGAGATCGCTTTCTTTACCAGGAAAAACAACCATGTGGG
The DNA here is from genome assembly GCA_034769895.1 of Magicicada septendecula. Taxonomy (NCBI): domain Eukaryota; kingdom Metazoa; phylum Arthropoda; class Insecta; order Hemiptera; family Cicadidae; genus Magicicada; species Magicicada septendecula. Next base: position 320,787,456 of record CM068367.1, read on the forward strand.
GTTCATTCCAAAACTAGTCATTAATAACACAAATATTGAATACAATGAATGTCCAAAATTACTGGGAGTCAGACTAGATAAGAAGTTACGATGGGAGACCCATATTGAGCGGGTGGTGGATCAATGTGCAAACTGCGTAAACACCCTGAAAGCTGTAGCAGGACGAAAGTGGGCCGCAGACACTGAGATCATTCTATCTGTCATACATCAGAGCAAAAATGTTGTATTGCAGTGAGGTGTGGGGGTCAGCTGCAGCAACCCATATCAACAAACTGCAACTGCTTCAAACAGCAGGTCTTAGGACGTGCCTTGGCTGCCTGAAAACCACGCCAATGGCTGCAATGGAAATATAACTCAATATTTACCCAGTTGACTTGTATATAAAAAAACAAATATAGTTAAAAAATCTGAAAAACCAAACTCTGCCAACCACTCACCCGCTGTCAACCTTGCGGGGCAACAGAGTAAAACAGTGTTTTGCAAGTAGGATTGGAGAAATGAGACTCAGCTTGTCAGAGAGCTCTCCAAAACCGATAGCTGTCTGCTACTCAGAACCAACATGGATGATCATTGACAACAAAATGAAAGTAGACCTCCCATCGTAACTCACAAAACAGGACCCAGGAGAAGTGCTGAGACAAGAGTTTCTTGCTCTGCTAAATGACCAGTACCAGGAGTATACCAAAATCTATACAGATGGATCAGTAGACCTTAAAGAATCCAAATCTGGTGCCAGTTATTATATACAAACAGGCGAGAGGTACTTCACTCCATGCAGTTTCGTTTCAAGCCTGGATGCTGAATTACTAGCAATAAACGCTGCGTTGACGCAGTGCCTGCAGATGGAGGCTCAGAACATCTGTATACTGACCGACTCAAAGCCTGAAGAGACCCCATCCAAATGACTATGCATTCCGCATAACAGAAATAAGGACATTGCTCACTCACCTTAGTATGAAGGGGAAAACTATAGCCTTCCAGTGGGTTCCAGCCCACTGCAGAATTGTGGGTAACGAGCAGGCTGATGAAATTGGAAAAGCATCTGCGAAAATGCAGCCAAATCAAATGCCACAGATGTCCCTATCAAAACTAAAGAGTGATGTGACGGGGATGATCCAGGAAGAATGGAAGGAGAGATGGAGACAAGCAAGCACGGGGAGACGGCTCTTTGAGCTACAGCCAACACCAACAGACCACAATCTCTATGAAGGTGTCCCAAGAGAAATCGCCACCTTTGCAGCAAGGGCCAGAACAGGACACATAGTTACACAACAAACTGAGAGCACTTATTGGTGACAATGGGAAGCTAGAGGTTTTCCTCAGGACAAAGGCTTTATGGGGTCTGGCGGCTGCGGTATACTATGGAAATCGGGCAGTCAGCATCACCTGACCCAAGAAGTAAGTAAGTATCAAAGAAGAAAACTTCTGAGTAGAAATATATTTTTTGGATTTTGTTGTCAGTGACGTTGATTAACTAATTATAAGTATAATACTACTGACTTGGAACACTAAGTTTTTTATTGGTAACAATGTAGAATTTTTACCTTATAGCCTGAACCACTTTTGCTTATTACAATCTCAGTTTTCACTTATAAAACTTACACAGCCTCTGACAAAGCTTGTTATGGTTATTTGGCTAACATAATTGTCATAATTGTTCTAGTTAATGAAAGAAATCTAGTGGCATTTGTAGGTGTTCAATTCTCAGTATACTATGATTCTCAACAACAGTTTGATTTACCAATCTGGTCTCTTGCAGAAAAGCTTTCGAAAGAGTACAGAGATAAGCAATGGGATTAATTGAATCGGGTAAGCGGATGTAGCAGTGCTGATCAGCTGTCTCAACTGTATGTTCTTAACTGATTATCCACAGTGTCATGGGGCAGTCTCAGTTTTGAAGAAAGACAACAAATAATAACAAAAGGTAGGCCAACTCCATACTTCTGCTAAAGCAGAAAAATAAAAACATTTATATGTAGTTACAAAACAGTATTCTTCAAAATGGTTAGTTGCATCTAAATTAGGAAATGGACTGTATGGTTGGCATTGTGTCCTGTTTGAGATAATAAGGGAGTGTGGGTTTTATGATGTTAGTCATTTTTACAATGCCAGCATGTTCCATGAAAAGACCTATTCACACCTGTCCCCAATAACTAAATTAAAAAATTTCAGATAAATCAAAATAGATTTTCAGTTGAATGATCGAAATGTTAGGTGTTTTAAAAACTAATGCAGAGGTTTGGTTCAAACTGGGAAATAATGAAATGATTAACTGATGTATAGTGTTTCTTGGCAAAACAAGAACTGCCATTCAGTGGTTCCCTGATTCCTTTAATCAGGGAAAGTAGAATCATTAAATCAGTTGCATTCTAAATACAATAGTAAATTGAGACTACAAACATTACTCTGATGTGGAACATTAGTACTTTAGATAAACGTTTTTACCTTATTGCCTGAGCTAGCTTTTGCTCATTGTGAGCTTTGTCAGAGCCTGCCACTAGGAGCGCAAACCATTCTGTTTTTAGAGGTGGGATTATTCTTTGAAAGATCATTGTTTTGTGTATGTGTTGTGTAAAGTGTTCAAATAGAATGTGTGATCTTAAATTGTGTCTGTTCATTTAGGATGTTGTTTCCATGAGTTTTCATGTGTTTTTATATTTGCAGTTGTTCAAGAGTGTCTAGTTGTTGGTTTTTTGTGTATACAACATAGAATGTCCTACATACACAATTTAAATTATACATACTATTTGAACACACACACACACGCACACACACACAACAATTATCTTTCAAACAATATCATTCTAAAAACACAACAGACAGCACTCCTAATGACTGCCTCTGATGAAGTTTGCAGTGAGCAAAAATTAGCTCAGTCATAAGGTAAAAATTTTTATCTAAATTGCTAGTGTTCCACATTGGAATAATATTTATAAAGTCTTAATGATATTCAGATATGTCATGGACAACAATAGCCAAGAGTAATAAATTGGAGTCTCATCTACATGGTATGGAAGCATTTAAAGGAATCTCCAACAGAACTCAAAACCTACTATTGAGTGTGCTGATCAGTGGCGAAGCTAGTAGTTAATGAATGGATAGGCAAAAATCTTACCTTAAATTTTTTAAGGAATCACTAAAAGGACGGTGGTTCAAATTGGACGCTGAGGTAGAGTTTGCTGTTAGCGAATGGTTCCGCAAACAGCCGTAAGAATTTTACTAGCAGGGAATCTACAGATTAGTGCAACAGTGGGACTCATGTCTTAATGTTAATGGAGACTTCTTTTAAAATCGTTGAATAAAAACTGCTTTACAGCTCTAAACGTGTTTCTATTGAACAATCCTTGTATAAGTCATACACAATAATACATCTGATTGAACTTCAAATTTTTAAACTTGATTAGTTTCTATATATATGTTTAATGTTACAAACAATTCAAAAAACAATCTTGATCGTCTGTTAGTTCAGCGGAATAACAGGCACACTTTTAATAACCGCATAAAATAAGCACACTTATAAACAACACAGCGCGCTTTAACTTAACTGTTTGCACCACAGAAGTGAGACATGCCTCATTTGTGTACAGCACGGGACAATCCCCCTCCTCCGCACTTCCATATCATGCCAGCACATTGCTTACATACGATGTATACAAAAAACCCTGAGGCAAGTTGACGTTGCCTCATTCGCTTTATGCCGAATCACACCTGTCACCATCTAGCGGTCGCTCAGTAAAGCACGTTTCAGCTTAATAAATTCGACAGTCACAGTAACAATGTATAACAATAAATATTCGTACTCTGTGGTATAATCTTTACGTTACGTAGTTCATACGTATTTATAATTTTTATTCTATAGAATTTTTAGGGTAGGCATTGCCTCAATTGCCTCCATGTAACTTCGCCACTGGTGCTGATGGCATAATTCTGGATGAGATTAAGTCAGAAATAAATTATACATTTTTTCAAGCAATAATGGAGAAAACTATGGCTATTTTGAACCTCTCTTAACTGTCAACTGTCATTTGATATGTGAAAGACTTTTTGGTTTTGTAGATTTCAGCTACAACAGCAGTTCCATTGCAACTGTTTCAGATCCTCTCTTGTTTATGTTGCAAGCATAAAGTTGTAATATAAGTGTACAATGTAGCAGCTACATTTTCTGAACACTTAAGTGTTTACAATCTCTTGTGAAAAAGTGGTGCCCCAGTCTATTTCTTCATTCACACTTATGTTTGTTTTTCTCACCGTCTTCCCAATTTATTTTCTCTTTCACAAAAACGTATTAACACACTTAATCAATCTGAGGTAAAGAAATGGTTTTCACTTGTTGCCAGTGCAAGGTGGAATTACAATTCCTGAATTGTGAATATGGTGAATGAAAATAAAACACAGCCCATATAGTTCTTTGAGAATATTGATAAAGATCCATATAGTTGGACCACTGATCATTTCATACACATAAAAAGTATGCATTGATTAATTGGTTGATTTGATTTTGAATGATTTTGATTTTGCATTTCAACTAAAAGTTTTCATCCACATTTTTTCTCGAACTCACATGATATTCAGCATTCTTCAAACAAAAATTTTAGATGAAAAATACTTGATCTAAAAAGTAAAGAATCAATCTATCACCTCAGAGATGCTAGAACTTATTTTGAAGAGATGTCTAAAAATTAAAAGGATATGATATCATAGAAGCTCCTAAGAAAAGACATCACGAAGATGACTCACTAAATCTCAAAAGCAAATAAATGTGTCTCTAAAATGAAATTATTGACATCATGACTGGGAAAATGGAGATGAGATTTCAAGATCTCAGTGAGCTACAATTTCTTGAATTGTTAGATTCAAACAAATCTCAGTGCTTCAAAGCCTGATTTCCTGATAACATTTTTGTCACTTAAATTGAGGTACAACAGTTTTAGACTTTGGCAATGTGCATAGTGAATTAGTGTCAGCTTACAGGCTATGACTTTTCAAACAAGACTGTGCTTGAAATGATGAAGTTCTTGGAGGAATCATACTTAGCAGAAGCATTCCAAGAAACATATAAATTATGTTATTTATTGTTAAAAATACAAGTGAGCACATCCACTGTAGAGTCCACCTTCTCTTGTTTGAAATATATGAAAACATCTGTACATTACACCATGTATAAAATAGGCTTTCCACACTTTCTCTGTATCAAGTGAAAAAGATTCGCTAGATGAGTTACAAAGTCTAAGATTCTTATACTGCAATCTTGTACTAGGATACAGTACTGCAATCATAAAATTGCTTCAGAAAAGTGACAGCAAGACTACATACCGTAAAATGGGGTGAACAGAAACAATTTTCAACTTTGAACTTAAATATCTTTCAGTATTATGAGACACATGTAATTGAAACTTACCTTGGTTTGTGGGTCTGGTAGTCCTCTTTAAGCCTATATTATGTTTTTTTACATTAATTGTAAATTAAAATTTAAAAAAATTAAAAACAGTAATTGGTTTTCAAGTGTGTGTCTATTCTACAGCTTGCTGGGACAATGAAAAAAAATCAGTAATGTTGAAGGGTGAATAGAAACATCATGTTGAACCATTAAAAAATTTAATTTATATAATTATAAGTACCGTACCAGTACATGAGGAAAATTTATAAATCAGGCAACTAAAAACTTTCTGAAAACTTTACAAAAACACAAAACAAGAAAGAATTGATGAGTTGAACCTGGTCCAGTTAATACAGGGTAAACCCACTCAGATCGTCAGCAAAACTGATCTTGTCTCTTGAACGAGAGGAAGCCGTAGATGCGTCAATAGGTGCCATCAGCTTCTTGATGACATCTTCTTTGTTAAAATAACTCTCTTCAGTAGTTGGTGTAAATGTTTTAGTATTAAGAGACTTTTTGTAGAAAAGTCTAACATAACCGTCATCTTGAAGCTCAATTACTTTGGCAATGTACATTCTGTACACCTTTTTGGATTTCCCATACACTTGGTGACAACTGAAAAATCTCCAGGTAGAAGACAACTGTCGGTTTCTTGAAAGTCGCTTGGAAAATAATCAAGCTCTTCCGAAGTAGTGGACAAAATGAGATCAGGGTCACTGTCTTGAATGGAGTAATCTGAGTCATCTTCTGTTGATGATTGATGTGGAGATCTTTTATTTGTCTTTTTTTTAGAAGCAGTCAATTTTCTAATATTGGTATTGCCACTGCTAGTGCTTGTACCAGATGTACTGGGCTTATCTTGCTCTGTATCCTCTGTTGGTGTAAAATCTGTCACAGAAACACTCTTCCCTGGCTCAACAGCAACTTTCACTTTCTGTTTCCTAGGTTTCGGTGATTCTGATTTTCTCAGAGCTTTCAAAAGTTCCTTGAAGCTTTCATCAATGGCAGCAGGAGATGCTGGTACAGATGCCGAAGCTGCGGCTTCTGGTATTTCAGATTGGTTGAATTCACTAAAGACATCAGTTGAAGGTAGCATATTCAAAACTTGTTTACAATCCAGAGGCACAATACCACATTTCCTAAACCCAGAAATAACATTTTCTTCTTTGAGGGTTTCAATCAGTTTTTTTAACAAACTAGGAAACTTGTTTTTCGGTATAGTAGGTTCATTTCGGCCAGTTCCTTTTTTCCAATCTTGAAGAATAGCACGCCAGGCCATTTTCATCGGACAAAAAAAAGCTACGTCCAAAGGCTGTGTGAGGTGCGCTGAGTTTCCTGGCAAAAAAATGAAATGGACAATACTCTCAGCAGCTTTTTGGATGACGTCCAGTGATAAGTGGCTGGCCAAATTGTCTCCGTTTAGGAATTTTTTCCATCTAAATGCCTCAAAAATGGAAGGGCTACAGATCCGACCCAATCAGAGAAACAGAAGTTGTCAAACCAACCACTCTTAGTTCGATTGTATCTACTCCCTTCAGGGCCTCCCTCTCACCAACTTTCATAAAGGTTTAGGGATTTGTATACAACATAAGGGGGTAGTATTTGACCATCCCCTGTAGCAGCAAACATCACTGAGGTTGAGGCTTTGATAGAGTTCATAATTCTCTCAGGATATTTACATCCTCGTCTAGTAATAACTTTGGCTCTACCCGGGTCATTGTAAAGATTTGTTTCATCATAATTAACTATATTAGATGGAGGAATATCTTTAAGTTCTGACTCTAGCCTGTCAAAGTATTCATTTATCATGTCTGGGGTGATAGATGCTCTTGCCCTTTTGATATTTTGACATAATCTTGATGACAATTCAGACTTGTGTCTGTTCAAAAAAGAATAAACAAAATCCTGACCAGGCATATTGTCTTTGAATTTTTTGATTGTCCTGCCCTTGACGATCAAGTGATTCCTTTATCAAAATTCTTAAAGTCCATGAATCAACAGGATAACCCCAGTCAGCGCAAATAATAAGACGACCCACCAGTGTATTTTCATCTTCTTCGGTCAGAGCCGTTTGTCCCCCTTTTTTCTTTATCTTATCACGCTTTTTGTGATGTCTATAGAGGACACTGTAGTGGATGTTATATTTCTCTGCTGCATTTCGAAAGCTGAGGCCATTATCTATGACTGCAACTGCTTTCTTTATGTCCTGTAAAGAATGCTGTTTGTTCGGCTTGAGACGTTTATAACTCTGTGGCATGCTGAAAAAAATGAACACATTATAAACTTTGTCGATTATAACACCTCAAGCAAAAAATATTATTGTATTACTACTTTTTATATGGATTTATACATAAAAAGATAGGTAATTGATTTGTGGGGTAAATAGAAACAATGAATATCAGCGTTTCTATTCACCCCACACATCTTAAATATTTTACATAACCTCATTAAATTATTGTTACATAAAAACGAAGTAGTTTACGCAATATTAACTTATGTACATATTCTTATAGTTAATTAAGTATAAGAAATACTATACGTCACTGCATGAGTGAATATAGTTTAGTACTTACATGTAAAGTTTTGGGATCCACAAAAAAAGCTGCAAAAATGAAACACACTTCCACTTTCCATGAATCCAACTCAGTGCTGCCAACCTCAGAAACAAATATATATATCATCAAACTTACAATTTGGCCAACCCATGTAAAAAAATTTACCTTTGTGCCATTAGTTTTACACTGTGTCAAATGACATCAAACTTTTTGGAAAGTTTCGTTTCTATTCACCCCATTGTTACTATTCACCCCATTTTACGGTAAGTATACAAATAAAGTTAAACTTCTGTTTTGTTTTACATTTCTTATTCATTTATTTATCTTTGTTTAATTTTTTTTTGTTTTGCTTATATGTTTACTTTATTACACTTATTTATATCTTTATTGTGTATATGTTTATTCCATTTCTAAAAATTGTGCTAGCTAATGAAAGGTGTCTTTGAACCTAGTCCCTTTTGAGAAAAGTCATCACATGCCATTGACTGATGTAAGTGGTTATCCTTACCTATTCTTACTTTAGTAGTTTATATTCACATGTCTAGTGTGATACCGTATGGATTAAACTTCCTTGGGAGATATGTTTGTCATTATCCCAGCATCTTGAGGTCAGGAGGGAAGTTGGATATTATAGCAGCAAAAATCAAAATTAGAGTCACACAGTAGGTTCAAATAAGTCTAATTTAAATAATCTCAACCTGTCTCCCCAATAAACTGGGCCACCTAGTGAACCTCCATTTGCCTTTATAGTTATATGAAACTGATACACATACAATTGCATACAGTTCTTCACACCAATTTCTGCTGAAGGAGTGTGACATACGAAGTAAGCGTAGTACATTAACCTTGGCATATGGTTTCTTTTGTGAAAAGAGTTCATTAGAAATAATTCTAATTACTACTATTTTATGCATATCATTGTTTGTATATTGCCATGCCAAAGTAACTAGTGTACCTTGGATTAAGGAAACTTCCCTTTATGTTATGTTGGTCTCTAGAAACAACACATTTTTTAGCTCTATAAAGTTTATTTTCAGAGAAATTACAAAAGCTGATTACAATATATTGTACAGATATACTGATCATTAGCCATTCATTACAATCAAGAAATGTATCTTTATTAAAAAGATAAAAGGTTCTTAGCATTGATAATAACTTAATTTTTAAAAGACTTTGAGCTTTATTATTGTAATTTTATTTATTACATCTTTTTGATAAGTATTACAAAATATTGACATCCAAGTTATTTGTAAGACTTACAAATAAATACAGTATGAGTTTATATAGTTTTGCACATTTTAATTGTTTTGCTTTTCTCACTAGTGTTCTTGACAAGGCAATGTTTTATTTTATACAGTGCTAGACAGTATCTTAGGAAAAGGGTATTCTGGATGATCTCCCAATCCTTTTTCAAACACACTTGCATAAATACGTCCATCCTCTCCTTTATCTAGTGCATTTAATTTGGCCATCTCCGAACTGCTCAACTCAAAATCAAATATCTAGAAACAGTTTAGAAAATATTAAACACATATTTGCATAATCATTACATTTGTAGATTTTGAGAAAAAGTGTAACATAACAACCTTATCAAATTATAACATGAAAGATTCAATACAATATCTGAACCAAATATTAAACTAGAAGTTACTGCTGTCAGGTATTATATCAGTACAACTTATTACAGTCTGGCAACTTTATCCGAGTCCCCGGTCAAAATTCGAAGCTGAAGAGCCTCCCTTCGCCCTTCCAGTCCACATGTTACTCGAGCCACTCTATTTGTTGCCGCGCGAGCCAGTAGGAGCTCGTTTCGTGTGCTGTTCATGCAGCGCTGACAGATACTACAATATGTTCATTCCATTCCAAGTCGTCCCATGGTAAAGGTCCGTAAGGCGAGCATTGTGGCATTCTTGTAGCTACATCACGCTCTGGTGTTGATTTACGGCAGTCTGACAACACTGCAGGCCAGGCGCTGGGTGTGACGTGCTGATGTGTTTCCAACAATGTCAGTTGTATTGCATTCTTGCTTACTCTGCCTTAAAACCGAGTGTAATAGAAAGTGTATTTTCTTTAACGATTTATTTTAATATAATTAAGGAATATTTGGTTCATGAAAGTGTTCTTATTACAATGTCCACTGACAAGAATAAAGTCGTGCATAGCCAGGGAAGAGAAATTGTGGCGAGTGTTATAGCTTTCTGCGATGCTGAGAAAGAAAGTAATTCGTTTATCTTGCCAGTTACCCAAGCAACAAAGAGAGTTGGTGAAGCAACTGGCAAGTTGGTTAGTTTCATTAAGAAACTTAGAAGAGAACTTAAAGTGTCCCAGGAGAGTGGAACGAAATTAAACACCCCCGGGAAGAAACGAAATGTCGGAAAACGCATTGCTTTGGATGATATGAGCAAATGTATCATTCGTAGAAAAGTACAGGAGTTTTATTCGGTAAAGAAACAAGTTCCGACCTTATGGAAACTGCGTGCGGTTCTACAAGAAGCTATAAATTATGAAGGAAGCAAGGAACATCTTAGACAGACATTGCATGCAATCGGTTTTCGATTTAAGAAGTGTCAAAATAAAAGGAAACTTCTCATGGAACGAAATGACATTGTGTTCAAGCGATCGTGTTACCTAAGAAGTCTGCGGGCAAATGACAAATTAGGGGAGAAGGAAAGACCTGTCATATACCTCGACGAAACTTACATCCATCCGTCCTATACAGTTAAAAAGTGTTGGCAAGTTGATGATACAGATGGCGTTTTAACATCTGATAGTGCCGGCCAAAGGTGGATTATTGTTCATGCTGGCAGTGAGGAAGGTTTTGTCCCTGGTGCACTCTGCATGTTCAAGTCAAAAACAAAATCGGGGGATTATCACGATGAGACGAACAGTGGAAACTTCACAAAGTGGCTCAAAATGCAATTACTGCCGAACATTACAGAGGATTCTATAATTGTTATGGACAATGCACCATATCACAGCCAACAGATAAATAAACCACCCACTTCGAACAGCAGAAAAGAAGAAATGAAGGCATGGCTGTCACAGAATAACATAGAATTTCCACTTGACGCCAAGAAGTGCGAATTACTTGACATTATACGCCGTAAAAAATCGACTCCTACGTTCGCTGTGGACGAATTCCTGAAGTCTGCTGGACATACTGTTGCTAGATTACCACCGTATCATTGCGACTTAAACCCCATAGAATACATCTGGAGTACCGTGAAAAGAAGAGTCGCCGAGAATAATGTGGCCCAGTCAAATGCAGACATAGAACAGCTTACCAAAGAAGCGTTTGCCAGTGTAACAGGTGATGAATGGAAGAAAGTATGTGGGCATGTGGATGAACTGCGGTATAGTTATTGGGTGAACGATGCTTTGGTGGATGAAGTCCAGGAGCAGCTGATCATCCGACTTGGCAATGAGAGTGACAGCGATTCGGACAGCAGTACTGAGTTGGACGGAAATGACTCCAGCAGCGATTCAGTAGCTAGCGGATTCTCGGGAATTGAAGCTCTGGAATAGTGAAGGTACGGGGTTGTTATTTTTTTATTTTATTTTATTATTATTAATATTTATTTATTACTTATATAATTAACTGCATTTTGACTGTGACTGGCATGTCTGTAACTCACTGTTGACTTGGCAACAGCGCTTTCGTATTGCCTTCTCTCTCACTCCAAAGTAGGGTTACTCCCTCCCCACAGATGCGGAGCTAGCGCTGCCAGCCAGGGCTTCAGAAAGAGTTGCCAAGCTGTATTTCATGATAGTGTAGTATAGCTTTGTCACTGTGATTTTCGATGAAAGAGATATATCTCATATATCTCACATATTACAGATATGAAAAAAGAAGTAAAAATTAATAGTTGGAAAGATTTAATATTTGTAAGTAATAAATATTACAAATGTATTGCAGAACATTTATTATATAATTGTAATTTATTAAGTAGAATGTTCGGACTTGGTATCACATAGGAAAATTAAAGCAGCTTGGAGTACAAGGAGAAAGATACAAAATAGGTATCTTATGAGTTAACGAGGTATGCTGGAGTGAATTTGGCAAAGCAAAAACATTGAGTGGGCAAACATTTATTTATTAAGGACAGCCAAATGAAGATTATCCACATTCAGAGGGAGTTGGATTACTTTTAAGTAAAGGGCAAGGAGCTGTCTGTTGGACTGGAAACCAATTTCATCTAGAATACTTTTTGCCAGGTTCAAGGGAAGAGTCAGAAATATTTCAGGCATTGAGTGTTATGCACCCACTGTAGATGTAGAAGAGGAAACCAAAGCCAACTTCTATGCACCACTTCAGAATATGGTGAAAAATATAAGTAAGAAAGATATACTCATAGCAATGAGAGATTTCATTGCTAAAGTAGGGATTGATAATTTTGGCTTGGAACAGGTGATGGGCAGTCATGGATTAGAAAAAATGAACAGCAATGGTGAACTTATGGTGGATTTCTGTGCCAATAATGAATTAATTATTGGTGGTAATATTTTTTTGCACAAATTATGCTACAAAGTATTATGGGTTTCTCCAGATCTATATACTCAAAACCAAATAGATCATTTCTTAATTAGTAGGAAGTGGCAAAAATCCCTTATGGATGTTAGAAATCATAGAGGGCTGGATATTGGCAGTGATCACCATCTCATGACTGCAAGGATCCATGTCAAGATCTCTGCTTCTTGGAAACATTTTGAAAATCAGAAGAGACTAAATGTTGGAAAACTAAAAAACACAGAGAAGGAACAAGAATTTGTGCTGAAGTTGGAGAATAAGTTTGAGAGATTGTGTTTAGAAGAAAATAACATTGAAGAACATTGGGTATAGGTGAAAAGTGCAACTCTGACCACGGCAGAAGAAGTAATTGGTGTGAAAGAAAATATAAAGAAGGAATGGATGTCTGAACTTACGAAAGAATGAGTAGCTGGACTCAAGATAAATGCTTGAAAAACAAAACTAATGAAAATTAACACAAAAGGTCACAAGGTACTGAAGGTGCAAGAAACATAGAAGAAATAGTTCACTTACCTTGGTAGTGTGGTTACAAAAGAAGGAGGAGCAGTTGCATATGCTAAAACAAGAATTCGTAAAGCTAATGCAGCCTTTATACAACTCTACCCAGTTTGGAAATCAAGAGAAATATCAACTGTAACAAAGCTATGCATCTTCAATACCAATGTCAAAGCTGTTTTGTCGTATGGGAGCGAGATTTCAAAAGTCACAATGGAAATTACCAATTCTCTCCAGCTCTTTATCAATAGGTGCCTGAGGAAAAGGTGTACTTCAGATTTCTGGGCAAACATTGTTTCAAATGAAGATCTCTGGAGGAGAACAAACGAGGAACTCATTGCCACCCAGATGAAGAGGAGAAAGTGGAGGTGGATTGGGAATATCTTGCGGAAGAACCAAAATGCAATTAAGCAACAAGCCCTCTTTTGGAACCCTTAAGGAAGAAGAAGATGAGGAAGATCAAGAATCTCATGGAAGAGAACTGTCAAGATGGAAGCAGAAAAGAGGGGAAGTCCTCCAGAGCTCAGACCAGAAAAGGAGCTCAGAGTACTTCCCCAAAATAGAGTCTGTTGGCATAGTTTTATCGAGGCCCTATGGTCTGCAGAGAGCGACAGGATTTAGTGTGTGTGTCATTAAGTAGAATGTGATTTCTGACTTCTTTAAAGATTAATAATGTGGGGGGGGAGCTATATCTGAATAAGTAGTGAATAGCAGTAACTATAAATTTTAATTAGATCTTACAGAAAGAGCTCTCTCTCTCTCTCTCTCTCTCTCTCTCTCTCTCTCTCTCTCTCTCTCTCTCTCTCTCTCTCTCTCTCTCTCTTTCATTTACTATCTATTAGCATAACAGATGTTCTAAATAAAAAATGCGTAGTATTATTAATATAATTTTACATAACTGAAAGTCTGTGCAGTATACCTGATAATTTTCCTTTATCCTATTTGGATTTACACTCTTGGGTATTACAGCAACGCCTAACTGGATAAGATGGCGCAAAAGCACTTGTGCTGGAGTTTTTCTATGTGCTTCTGCAATTTTCTTTACTACTGGTTCTGTTAATGGATTCAGGTCCTTAACTCTATATAAAAATAATAAGAAATGTCAAAAAATTCACAATTTTAACTGAAGAACATAAAAATTAAATTATCTATTTTCATTCTTGGATTTTGTTGTCCATGATGCGTCCGTTGATTAACTAATTATAAGTATAACACTACCTATAAGGTAGTGTTATACTTATAATTATCTATTTTCAATTTGTCAAGCATACAAATATTACAACTATAATTTTTCAAAACTTGCTCTGTACCTTCTTATTAATTCCGTTTGAACATAAAACTTAGTCTGAATTAAAACAATGGATGTAAAGTTGTTTTGCCATACAAATATGTTCCCTTTTTGATGACCTGTTATAATAAGGTTGACAGTGAACTAATTATGTATGTAAATATTTGAATCCATATTTTTAATATATTAACAGATACTATATTACGTACTAGCTACCAGGCAGATGGGTTGGACTTCATGACAGTGCTATCACATCTGCTGCCTAATGCTGTTATTATCAGATCAATACTTTATTTCTCCTGCTTTACTCCATGCTAAATAAGAGAAAATGTTTTTTTATGAATACAGAGCATTGCACTACTAGTTTCTTACAAATCCACCATTGTTTTCTCCATAGCAAAAGTTCGGATACGTAATTTAAAATAACACACACACACACACACACAATATATATATATATATATATATATATATATAAATTCTAACAGTTTCGTTATTTGTTTTGTTTTGTTTATTTACAGTTACTTAATTTAATTACTTAGTTAGGCCTCACCTTGTTGTGCTAATTTTGTAATGATAAAATTTTGGTTTATTTAACGCCTCTTGTTGTAAGCGCCAATTTTATAATTGTTTATTTTTTATTTTATTTAACTTTAATTATTTAATTTAACTATTTATTAATGTGGGTTACTCTTTGTTTGGGAACGGGTTTTGATTTTCGTGTTGAGTTGTCAAGATTGAGGTTACCAGACTCACCGCAGATTATTACGCTTGACAAAATTACTTACGTCGTCGTGGTCGGGTTCTATCTTCTTATTCTGAAATAAAATTGTTTTTTAAATAAAAGACAACTCGCATCAATTGAGGAAAAATATCATTGTTTATTTTCATAAAATTGCCTTCGTTGTTCTAATGTTTATTTGGTACAATACACGAGTCGATTCTTAATCTCAGTTCGATTCAGAGTTACTCTTCCAATAGTTATATAAACTCCTGGATTCTTTTGACTGTTATTAAAAAGTACGAAATGCAACTAAGAAGTACAACATATCACAATTAAAATAATTCTTACTTACTAATAACAATAAAATTAAAATTAAGAAAATACAATAAAATAGTTGTTTGGTTTGATGCGGGAATACAAATAGTGTCGATTCAGTAATGGCTTCGGTTGGCAGTGCCAAGATGGCGGACTGACGCTAAGCGAATACAGAGTTAATTTAACTCCCAACTATTTAAAACAAGTTTTTAAAATAAAATAAGTCAAATAAATTGTTCACTGGTGTTGAATTAGTCTTTTCACTTTGGTTCTGATGAATAAGTGTTATGTGGTTTAGTTCTGGTGTCGTGTAATTATTACTAGTGTTATTATACAAGGTTTGGTCTCACCACTTTTGTAGATAACTTTTATTTACTTTTAGATATATTATTTTCTTCGTTCTTCTTGCTTCAGTATTATATTATCATTTCTGTGTTCTAGTTTGACACAGTTAATATTTTACTTTCACTTTTCTTCTGACTTGGACTTGACTCTATCATATACTTTTTGACACAGAGCTGCACAATGTACCACGTTCTTGCTACCACTTATGTAGCACGCTTATACCGCTGCTGGGCCCCAAAAAGAAGACGTGATACACAATATACTTCAATATCATAATTTACCACAATAATATAACACAGTACACCACAATAATCATAATATTTGCTACCACCTATAACTCATTATGAATATAAGGTACATCTAAAGCGCCGGATC
This sequence comes from Magicicada septendecula, assembly GCA_034769895.1. Classification (NCBI taxonomy): domain Eukaryota; kingdom Metazoa; phylum Arthropoda; class Insecta; order Hemiptera; family Cicadidae; genus Magicicada; species Magicicada septendecula. Next base: position 320,803,458 of record CM068367.1, read on the forward strand.
AGGGGTGGCCCGCTCTGCTCACTATCCTGTCAGATGGTCGACTGAACCGACTTGTCTAGCAAAAACTTTACTAGGAAAGGGATGGGGAGGGGCGTGACGTTGAGCAACGTCGACCAAAGTATGAGTACGATTCCGTAGCGGGACTATTTAATTTATTTTACTGAAATCGCTATTAACCGGCTGTTGCATTCGGCGAAGGGAGCCTAATAACTGCAACAATAAATTAGTTCTTTATACTTTTGAGTCTAACAATCAAGGGAAGAAATTTCCTTGTATATTCAACGGGCTTGACCAAAATTACAAAATTTCTCATTTGTCAAAATCGTCGGGTTAGGAGGTCACATGACCTTAATTATTTAAGATACAAAATTTTACATTTTATAATTACAACTACTCCCTGTCTATTACATAATAAATCTCAAATTAGTCTACAGTACAATATTCTTTATAACAAGACAAAAATTTAGACACCTCACATGGCATAGGTGTGTGTCCTAATAATTAATTTAACATTTTATAAAATTCCATCTCCTAAGCCATTCCATGTAGCTTTTGACATTTCAAATCACATTACAATTCCATTAATTTAACTAAAATGTTGTTTCTGACACTTAAATAAAACATATATTATTAGTTATACTATCTTTTACTATTTATTACAGTGCTGTGATGGTTTAATTTATAATAATTTCTATTTTGATATTGGCCTATTAATTGGTATTTCTTTATAGTACAAAGTTTCAATTTAATATTACTATATGGCCTTGTGGCTGATACACTATTATTATTACATGCATTAAATTATCCATTATGTTATTATTATCCATTGAATTGATTCTGATAAAGTAAAGAACAAGATTGACATAAAACAAATATATTACCATAATGTTAGGCCATTATGGTCAAACTCAAACTAACGTTAAACAATAAAACTATCTTTTAATAACTTCTTAATATATAATAGTAGCATTGGTCAATTTATTATGACCTATTATTAAGTATTATTGACTCCTGGTCAATTTGAACAATATTCAAATTCTGATTACCCTAAATAAGTTTTAACACATTAATTTAAACAACCCAAATGATTGTATTGTTCCCTTCAGTTGACATTAAAATAAAATAGGGAACTATGTTATACAATCAAGATTATTCAGTTAACATTAAAGTAAATTAAATTAACAACGTAAATCACCTTCTGGTCCTTTATAGGTTAAAGCCTTTTGGGCAATTGGTAATACATAGGTATATTGAATACAAGTTATTTTATACATTAAATATTATTATTATATGATCACACATTGTCTTTAGTTGTGATTATATATTTCATTCACTATAAGTTACCACTATTATTAGCAGTCCTGTCTGTATAGTTAGTAGTCAACATCTTACATTTACTTTTACACTTAATCACTTATTGTTCTTGTTGTGATTACCTTTCTTGTTACAATTAGTCATTATTACTATGAACAGATACTTTTTATGGTTTAGAGTACATATTTGTTCTACCTTAGTTTACGTTGTACTTCTTTTTGCTTATTTCGGGTTTTTACCATTCTCATTGGTTTAGCAAGGTTAGGTATATGGTTTAGTTTATGTGATATTATATGGGGTTTTATTCCTTTATTGGGTTATGCTTATTATGTCACATTACAATATATATATTATGAAAACTGAAAAAGTGAATAGAGTGAAAATATACGTATACCCAATTTTAACATTTTCGTTTCTATAAAAAACAGTGTACAGTAAACTCTCAATTATCTGTGAGAGGTTTATCAACAGAAACCAGTGGACTTTTTTAATAAGCAGAAAAAATTTCAGCTGAATAATAAAACTTCTGTTCCACTAACCTTTTTACACTACTTTATTAATACCGTTAACAATAATGTATCATGAGGGATGGAATGTGTTACCACTCACCGACATGGTACTATGTTGTTTGTCGCTTGGTAGATAGCTACCATGAATTATTTGGGCATACAGTAGAGCATTGATTATCTGAACATCCATTAACTGGACGATCTATTATCCAAACTCAATAAAAAGTGCTATTATGTATTGTACTGTACAGTAATGTATTGGACACGTGTAGGCGTATTGAATATTTATTGAACATAAAATATTGTATACTATAAATTATTACAGTACTATACATTAATAAATAAATGCTGTACCTATACAGCCTTACAATCAATAAACAAAGTATCGATAAACACATTTACAATTGATAAACAAACTATGTCAACGGAAGTCTTTTCTCCGGTACTTATTAGTACTTAGTAAAAATGAAGAAGGATCCAAACAGTTATAGTGATCGAAAATTTAAAAATTTTTAAATTTTCCTTCTTGACCAGTTTGTTCACACGCGGCTGTGTCAATGACTCCGAGTTAGGGCAATAAATAAAGTTTAATTGGAAAGACGACAACCCAACGCCAATATTAGATAATAGAGAAATGTTCAACTCGACGCAACAAAAGGGATGACGGTTTGAGTTGACAGGAGAAACTCGACTGAAAATTGTGACACCACAACAAACCAGACAATGTACGAGAGTTCACTCACACGATTATGTAGAACTGAAGCGAGCATCCGCTTGGGGTTCAGCCAGGATGCGAGAGTACAGCAAAAACGAGAAGAAGTCACAAAAGAGTTGAGAGTGAGGCACTCTACAGAAACAATATGAGAAATAACCAGTGAATAGAATCGACGATGTTACACAGCGGGAAGTAACGTTTACGTGACGCGCTGAAATTTACGACGAGAAAGCGAGGTGGCTGCACCAACTGACACTTGACAGAAAATTATTAATAGCCAGAAAAAAGGGTTGCAAGTAAGAAAATACTCCAGGATGTACGAGGCGACAGATGAGGGTGTTAGGACAGCCTTGCGTAAAGTTCAAGACAATACATTGACTGACAGGCGCTTTACGACCTGCATTTCTTCGAACGAGATCAACGTCCGGACAGAAGATTCTGCGGTATGTCCAACCACCTATCAGAGTAAAGTATCTTATGGAGAGACTGATGGAGAGGCAAGTTTCCATGGTAACCAGACGAAGAGCAAATCAGAGGGTAGAAACCAGAGGACCTCGAAGTAGTGGGACAAGATTTTCAAGAGAGGGTAGTTGTTTGGCCTATCATGTGTAACCAAAGGTGTGGACAGGCTTTAGACCAAATTTTAGTAGGGAGAAGTTAATAAAAACTGATTGTCCACCACGGGACGCACTCAGTCTCATAATTTTTGTGCTCAGTCTTATAGTTTTTCGAACATATATTTTGCTTAGTGCGGACTCAGTCGTATTATAAATTTTGAACTTCTAGTTTAAACAATATTACAGTGCGCGGTATGGAGAACTTTATCGGACTTAGTAAATTTGTCTATTGAACTTTATCGAACTTAGTAAAAATACAAACTGTCTCGAGTCATAGTGAAAACGATATAAACGAACCCCACAATACGATATGCGTGAATAACAGACTTAATAATGTGTTAACAATATTCAATAATCTTGAATGAATTATCACAACAATTTAAAAGAACTATTATGCAATCGTACACTATTACATAGTATTGCACACATAAAAGAATCACGTTAAATGGATCTGAACATTTGATATGATATAACGAACCAAACATTATTATGAATAAACATTTACTTTATGATCACAAAGAACACACAACTAACTAATAATAGTTGTATTCGAGAATGAACTGAACTGTACAAATTGTCTTTAATAACCATATCACACCCACACTACTCTGTAGACGACGCGAGTGCACAAGTGTACTGACCAGTGAAAGATATCTCAACATTATTCAACGGAATGCCTTCATCAGAACTCACCACCACAAGGAGACTTAGCACCGCTGGATCATTAATGGATAATCAAAACTCCAAGTAAAACTTTATGATTCTATTAGTATAATTATAACTACTGACCTGACTCTTTCCCAGGATTACCCTGGGAAATTGTAGTAAATTTTGTTAAAAACATTAAATTCAAAGTATTATAATGATTAAATAAAGCTAAACCATCTGGAGTGTAATGAACCCATTAAATAAATTAATTATTATTTGATTTTGTTGTATGTGACATTTTATGTATGTTTGTATGTCTTTTTCAGCTATTGAATAAGATGGAACTCATTTTATGATATGTATGTTTTTATGTTTTTTGGATGTATTTTACAGGTGCTATGAATTTATATATGTTATAAATACAATTTATCTAAATGCATAATAAATTAGCATTTAAGCACATTCAATAATGCGTTCATTATTACTGAAAACCCTAACGTTAGAGTGTAACATAATATGCAAATTAATTAAACAATTCTAATTGAATAAATTTTATATGTATTGGTTGAATACACTTAAGTATCAGTGAGTCTATTATGTCAATTATGCTATGAGTATTTAAAAGTTTGATAACTAATTTAATTAATTAATCCAACTCATTATTAGCATAATTATCACTATACTAAATGGCGTCCCAACACGCAGGGCATAGACAATTAAAGTAATAAACAAAATTTAAATATACACATGTATTGTAAACAACAAAGGATTACCTTTATTGTTATACAGTTAATAAAAGAATTTAACTTAAAGGAAAGTGTATATATGATTGCAGATGTCTGGGATAGCGTAAAAACTGAAAATCTAAAACGAGCTTGTGGAAAACTTCTAAATCAAACGTTAAATGAGGAACATAAATCTGATACTGAACATCAAGACACAGATATTGAAATCATGCATCAAATGGTACAGAATATTCCTCAGTTTAAAAACTGTAACAAAGAAGAAGTTAACGACTGGCTAAAGGTGGATGAAGCTGATCCCGGTTTTCAGTTATTAACCAATGAAGAGACAGTTGAGTCATTAAATGAACGTAATGAAAATTAAACAGATTCAGATGAAGACAGTGAGAATGCTACTAATACAAAACCACTGACGGCAGCAAAAGCTTTTGACGGACTTGAGACTGTTCTAAAGTGGGCCGAAACAGAAGACGATATAGATTGTTCAGATTATGGATCTTAAACAACTTCAGTCTTTAGCAGCGAGAAAATGGGGTATTGGTTTGAAGCAGACAGTGATAAAATAATTCTTCAAATAAGTGCACATCTACAGTACTGTATGTTTTGTTTAGTTTTTTAATTTTTAATTAATTTTATATTACAGTGTTTGTCCTTAAAATCTAATTTTGTTTAAATTAACTTTTGATTTTACTTCCATGTTCCATAGGGAAATGGAAGCATGGTCATGCCGAAAAAAAAACGTGTTCTAGATAATGGGCGATTCTGATTGTACTACCATCAAAACTTGAAAAAAAGTCATTTTTTAAAAGTGTCTGTGTGTGTGTGTTTGTGTGTAGAATTTTTTCAATGGCAAACGATAACAGCCGCAAATTCAAACAGAATCAAATAATTTTTTGCATACAGGCCTGAATTGTAGAGGACTCAAGGCCTTGTATAGTTACGTTATTTTTGAATTTATAAATACGATATATTATATCTCACAAATGTGGTTATGTATACAAAACTAGGACGCCATCTTTTACTACCTAAGTCATGGGCCAGAAGTTCGTTACGCGAAGTCATAGGAAACGGAAATTGCTTGAAATAACAAAACAGCTGTTCTAATTGTTACCAATGAAATACCCCTTTTTATTCTTTACTTTGTTACATAACATTTTTTAAAACCAACTGTAACCCTTCCAAAAACATAATGTGTAATAATAACTTTGATTAAGTTAATGATTATATGTTTAAATGATTATACAATAATAACATGTATATATTTATATAGTGGTGCTCAACCCAGCACTTAGAATAATTATGCACGCACACAACCACTCACCCTTTCATTATCATGGTACAAACTTATTTAAATTTTGGAGCTCCTTAAATTTTGATTGAAATTTTGAATAATTTGTTAAATGATTGATTTCTACAATAACATATATTGGGAAATAAAGGATTCAAAATATATAAGGAACGCTCTCACCAATTTCCGTGTTGGCTTCCTCGCACTGCCAGTCTCGTTCGTATATCGGCACAATCGGTGTATTTTACTGCGCTTGACGGGACACCTTTGGTCAACCCACGTAACCCACCGTCGTGGGACCGATTCTATACGTCAATCTTGTTTACGAACGACTTAATCGGTCGAGGACGCCTACACCAAACCGAACTATTACTTTCCTTAATACATTTTGATAGTAGATATTATACTGTTTATTAACCACCTACAGTGGTCTAAAAAGTTAAAATTCACTCGTAAGTGAATGGGCGGCCGGCCGGCTCAAATCAGAGCTGCAGATGAAATGACGGCAATTTCTGGTTGAAATCTGCGGAAGTGGGGTGTATTGACGTCACATTCCTTTGTCTAAGTTGTTGACATCGCCGTTTGTAGTTGTCAACACATTCTCCGCCTCTGACGTAACGAAGGCTTGGCTCTGCTTATCTCAATAACTGCACACTGTTTTTGTGATGTGACACCGTTTTTTGTCATGAATTAGTTCAAATCCTGGCAAATACTGTAATATAGTCCACTCACCGTAAATTCTATATCGGGTGTTTGAGGTTGGGTTGGGTATGTCAAAAAATAGGAAAATACAATATTTATGATCTCGTTACCATATTTTATGTAATTATACAATGTACCATGATTGTACCATCACAAAACCCCCTCAATGAAAGATGGTGTGACGAAGCACACAAACTTTCATTGACCCTTTCATACTTCCTAAAGGGATCAGTCAGGACAAGTCGCCACAACCCCCTTACAATTTTATATAAAAAATAACAATAACTCACCCTTGGTCTGGTGATGAGGACCTTCATGACCTTACTGGACTTCTCCTGCGAGATCCCAACACCATAAGGCCACTTAGGCTCTTAACGCCCCTGCTCTGACGCGTTGGCCAGCTCAGGACCGCTGTCACACCCCAAACACTGAAACAATTTATAAAAAATATTAATATAGTGGCTTATTGAATCACTCCATCCTCAACTGATCTGGTTCCCCTTAGCTAAGTGCTGGTTTGTGCCAATAAGCACTGGGTTGGCTTAATATATTTTAGTATGCTTAATAAAATTATAAGATTATATATTATAATCTTCAAGAATTAAAAAGAATATTATACCAAAATTGAATAAGATATAATTGAAAATATAATAAGAAAATTACACATTATAATCTCCCAAATCTGGAGAAAAACAAATTATAAAAGAATTAATAACTCTATATATTTATTTATTGAATACTCTTAGTGCATGATAAAACAAAAATAAAATTATTATTATTATTATTATTAACAGTTAATTATTTGGCTGATAAATATTATTAACAGCGCCATTTAAAAAATTTTTTTTTTTTTTCTCTTCCTACACATATTATAACATCATGTTAAAAAGTTTTCAAATAAATACATAATACATTAATAATTAACACTGATATATTAGTAATACAGTTAATACATTTTAACTACTCAATCATATTCAATCATATCTTAATAAATAATTAAGATATATCAAAATTGAAATATCATTTAAAAATGTTAATTCTTTAGTTACATTAATAAATTTGTAGACACTTTCCAAGTCCAAAACATCACTTTTCTAACACTCCAGGAAAACAATGGATCTTCTGATATGCTTAGTTACATAAAAAAATATAACTCCTTACTGAGTTAACCTCTTAAGTTACACAATTTTCAAATTTTATTCTATGATAAAACAAAATTTCATGGGATTAATGCCAAGATATTTTTTTTTTTTATATCCCAAGAATTAGGGGTCCCCCTCCCCGTTCAATAATAAGATTAAATTTTCAAATTTCTACCAATTTTGTGTGGAGGAAGACCATCGTTGCTTTCACTTCCTTACGTCAGTTCCGCCAACCATGGTCCACCTCCCAAACTCCAAAATCCACAATCAGAGGTGGTGAATCTGTGATCGCCCGAAAATGGGGGAGAGTCCCTTCTGTAAATCAATAGCTAAGTTAATACTCATACACTCAAAATATAAAAACACCAACATAAAAATAACTAAGACGACCAGTACAATTTTAAATTTGTAGCATTGTGTGTTCCTACTATCTCTCCAGTTACGTTGTTCTGTAATACCGCACTTAACTTAGCGGTTAGGTAGGCGTAGTTCCTTTGAAATTTCCTATAAAAGTTGCACAGCCCAAGAAAACTCTGAAGTTGTTTGATGTTTCGCGGTTCAGGGAAACGCATAATAGATTTGACCTTGTCCGGGTTTGCGGAAATTCCTTCCGATGTAATAATGAATCCTAAAAAATTAATCTTCGTTTGTAGAATTTTGGACTTATCCCAATTTACGGTTAATCCTCCCGCTTCTAATTTTCCTAAAACATATTTTAAATGTTCTAAATGGTCTTCAAATGTACGTGAAGCTATTAAAATATCATCTACATAAACTGTGAGAAAATCTAAATCTTTTGGTCTCAAAATTCTATCCAAACATTTAATGAAACTAGCTACGCTGGTATTTAGCCCAAATGGTAGTCGCTTAAACTGATAATTTTTTCCGTTAAACAAAAATGCTGTGTATTGCCTACTTACCTCTGCTAATGGTACCTGCCAATATCCAGCAGTCAGGTCTAAGGACGTCATAAATCGTACGCCACTAAACTTTTGAAAGATCTCATTTATAGATTCTGGTGATTCTCGGTCTGGTATAATAATTTGATTAATTTTCCTTGCGTCTAGGCATAATCTTACTCCTCCTTCCTTCTTGATTACCACCACTAACGGATTTGAGTAGTGAGACACTGACCTCTCTATGATACCATTATCTAACATCTTATCCAACTCCTCTTGCACCGCTCGTCTTTTAGAGTAAGGCACTGGATAACTCCGCTGCATGAATGGTGTGTGTTCCTTTATCTGTAACATACATTCATAATTTTTTGCCCTTCCTGGAATATCGGCAAACACTCCCTTAAACTGCTCTATTACCTGCCATAACGCTATACGTTGGCCACTCCTTATCACCTCACCCCCACTACAGAATTCATCCGCCCTTATCTCCCATACTTCATTATTAATATTACTCATTTCATTATCAACATCTTCTAAATACTCACCCTCTATACAAAAATTTACTTTAGTATCTAAGTGATTCTCAACTACTTGTTTCTGTAACAATTTCACACCAGTGGTTCTAACTTTATTTATCACATTTTCAAAATTAATTTTCACAGACCGATCACCCCCATCTAACTCCACCACTTTTTCTTTAAAATTTATTACAGCTTTATTTCTTTGTAAAAAATCATTTCCCAAAATGATGTCTAAACTTAACCCCTTGACTACCAAAAATGTATTATCAAAATTAATACCTCCAATTGAGAAGCTTAAATGTATCTGTTTTGTCACCCTTTTACTACGTACCCCCGTGACTCCTATTACTGTAACCCCTGCTACGGGTAAAACTGGAATATTCTTATTCAATTCTTTCAATTCACTTAAAATGTTCTCGGCTATTACTGAAATTTCACTCCCTGTATCAACAAGTGTTTTAAAGTTTCTATTATCTATTGTTACCTGTATTTCCGTGAGTCCAGCTCTCACCTCCAATGTCGTGTTACACTCCTCCTCCAATAAATCTGCAACGATGTCTGCTTTTATAACGTTGGATTTTAAGTTCCCGATGGGTCGGACCTCATGAGTTTCCCTGAACAGTGGTCGGGTCCTACTTACCACTGTTGACTTCAGTTTTCCGGCTGTGTCCTATTATGACTTGTTGATGGCACAGGGTGTCCACGTGTTGGTCCCTGATGGTGGTACGGTGCTCCTCTGTTACTCGGGGCTCCTCTGTTCGCAGGTATGAATTGCTTTACTTGGTTATTTCTTGGTGCTTTACAGAAATAACAATGCTGCATGTGACCCCGATTCTCCTTCCTGCAACTAGAACAACTCCAACCGCCTGGTGTCGGTAAATCATTTCTAACATTATATTTATTGCCAGTATGATTAAAATAAGGCCTTGGCCGATTAAACTCATTGTTATTATTGTTATGGTTATACGTATTTGGTTGTATAGGGCGTCTACCCATTTCACGATCATTTATACTTTGTAGTATATCTAATACCCTTTCCAGTTCATCAAGATTTTCTATTTCTTTAGTCATCAGAGTGACCTGCACTTCTCTAGGTAAGTGCTTACTAACATACCTAACAAATGACTTAAATGGTATAGGAGGCTCTAAATATTTAGCTTCGTTGTACAATTTTGTTACATAAATAGTAATGTTATTATTACTAACGTTACGTCCCATGAAATTACCCGTTCCCATAATACGGCTTCTTAAAGTCTCCTGCTCTTCTTCTGTCCAATATTTACCCTTAAAAGCTTTTTCAAAAGTATTATAGCAATCCCATTCTAACCTATGAGCTTCAGCCCATATGACTGAGTTACCCTTGAAACATTTAATAATTTTATTTAATTTCACTTCCCAGCTACTACTACTAAAATGATTATAATCCCTAGTCTGATTAAGGAATCGCATGGGATGTATTACTCTGTTTTCATGGCTAAAATTCTCTAGTTCTATTTCATTATAGAAATCTCTAGTTACTACTACTCTATCAGTTATGCTTGAAACATTTTTATTTATTTCTCCCCGTAATTCGTTTTTTACACTGGTCAAATTATTTGCAATCATATCATATTTATCATGCACATCCATACTATTTTGTACAGTTAAGTCATCAATTTCTTTAATCTTACTTTGTAACAAATTAAATCTACTCTTGGTATTTTTCTCATGTTCAGTCATAGTACTATCTATAGCTTCTAAATTTTTAGTAATATCTATCACATTTATTTCAATGTTTTCTAAATGATTTTGCAACACATTGGTTTTAACTTCTACTTGACTTTCTACAAAATGTAAACATTTCTGTTGTATTTCTGTACTGCTTGTCTCTAATTGACTTTTAATCGTGTTATTTACTGTGCCATAAACTAGATCGATTTTCGTGTCTAAATCATTTATGGTACTATTGAACTTGTCATCAACAATGGCTAGTGTGGTTTTCTGTATGTTATCACAACGTGTTTCTACTGTGTTAATTCTCTCCTCAAATTGACAATTTTGTCTTTTTATTTCATTCTTTAATTCATTGAATTTAATATTAGAATCGATTTTCTGTTCATCTAGTTTTTTATCAAAACTGTCAAATTTATTTAATAAAAGTTGCTTCATTGCATTAGTTTCATCCTGCTTACTATCTAAACTAGTTGAAATGGATGTATTGACTTTCGTTATTTCTACAGATACAGGCGTATGCACCTCGTCAATCTGACTAGTTTGAGGTGTTTGTACATCCATCTCGCCAGTCAAATTTACATTAGTTGTACCTATTTCTAACGTAATATTGTCATTAGTACTCATTTTGGCAATTGTGTAATGCACGCATGCATACAATTGTCTAACCTAATTGTGGGGTTATGTTTACTAGTTATAAAATTTTGTCTGTTACCTCAAGCAATTTTTTCCCGTGTTCTTTCTAGGCGTATCCCATGTAATAATATACATACATAATATTACATAAGGTCCCTGTTCTTACGGGCGACATCTGTATAGTTACGTTATTTTTGAATTTATAAATACGATATATTATATCTCACAAATGTGGTTATGTATACAAAACTAGGACGCCATCTTTTACTACCTAAGTCGTGGGCCAGAAGTTCGTTACGCGAAGTCATAGGAAACGGAAATTGCTTGAAATAACAAAACAGCTGTTCTAATTGTTACCAATGAAATACCCCTTTTTATTCTTTACTTTGTTACATAACATTTTTTAAAACCAACTGTAACCCTTCCAAAAACATAATGTGTAATAATAACTTTGATTAAGTTAATGATTATATGTTTAAATGATTATACAATAATAACATGTATATATTTATATAGTGGTGCTCAACCCAGCACTTAGAATAATTATGCACGCACACAACCACTCACCCTTTCATTATCATGGTACAAACTTATTTAAATTTTGGAGCTCCTTAAATTTTGATTGAAATTTTGAATAATTTGTTAAATGATTGATTTCTACAATAACATATATTGGGAAATAAAGGATTCAAAATATATAAGGAACGCTCTCACCAATTTCCGTGTTGGCTTCCTCGCACTGCCAGTCTCGTTCGTATATCGGCACAATCGGTGTATTTTACTGCGCTTGACGGGACACCTTTGGTCAACCCACGTAACCCACCGTCGTGGGACCGATTCTATACGTCGATCTTGTTTACGAACGACTTAATCGGTCGAGGACGCCTACACCAAACCGAACTATTACTTTCCTTAATACATTTTGATAGTAGATATTATACTGTTTATTAACCACCTACAGTGGTCTAAAAAGTTAAAATTCACTCGTAAGTGAATGGGCGGCCGGCCGGCTCAAATCAGAGCTGCAGATGAAATGACGGCAATTTCTGGTTGAAATCTGCGGAAGTGGGGTGTATTGACGTCACATTCCTTTGTCTAAGTTGTTGACATCGCCGTTTGTAGTTGTCAACACATTCTCCGCCTCTGACGTAACGAAGGCTTGGCTCTGCTTATCTCAATAACTGCACACTGTTTTTGTGATGTGACACCGTTTTTTGTCATGAATTAGTTCAAATCCTGGCAAATACTGTAATATAGTCCACTCACCGTAAATTCTATATCGGGTGTTTGAGGTTGGGTTGGGTATGTCAAAAAATAGGAAAATACAATATTTATGATCTCGTTACCATATTTTATGTAATTATACAATGTACCATGATTGTACCATCACAGCCTATTGTTTTTGGTGAAGGTCGGTTAAGGGAAAGGGGTATTTTACGTGCAACATTTTACATTTTAACAAGAGTAAAGTGCTTAATTTTGATAAATAAAGTATCCTGAAAAGAAGGTCATAATAATCCACTGTAGAAAGGTAGATGAAATATCTATAAATGAAAAGGGTAGTTGAAGGGGGAAGGGGGTAATTATTTTTATAAATTAAAATGGTAGTTGATGATGGAGGAGGTACATTTTTATAAGTTTTATATGTGTACTATGTTATTGACAACAAAGAAGTAGTTTCTATGGAAACATTTCATTTCACTTTAACAAAATTCTATATTTTCCATTTTAATTTAAATCACGTATGAGTGAAAATATATCGTTCATGGTAGGCAAGCATATCTCAATTACGTAATGTTTACTTTTCCGAAGTTTTATTATTGTGATTACCGCAATAAAAAGGCCAGCAGGACACACACACACACACACACACACAAAATTCATGTTATTTCTGGCCTCATTCATGTTTATTTCCTTATGTTTGGACGCTTTTTAAATGGAAAGTGCAGAAACCCACACCAACACAACGCGTGCAAGCTGAAAAGATGGACATTGATTTGCTTCCTGTGGATCGCTGGGCAGTGTTGTTGTATTAAAGCAATTAATACAATCTGTGTACTTATTTCTATTATGATATGAGAATTATAAACTAATATGTGCATGTGTGTGTGTATGAAAAATATATAAATATTTTTCTCCTTTGGAAAATTGTTTGCCCCTCCTTGAAAATACTGTATTTTGACCTCCCTGATGGCTAGTTATTTACTAGCCTGTGTGGAATATAGCGTTATGACAGGGATCAGAATGGTTGGTGTTAAACAGGAGACAGAAACGTATTAAGAAAAAATGTTTTGCTGAGAAATTTGTAATTATACGGGTGAACAGAATAGTCGTTCAGGAAATCAGAAGACAAATGGAAAGAAAGAAATCAAGACTCGATTTTAAAAAAGAAAAATGACTAGTATAGTATTGACAGGAAAGACTTTGATAACACTATAGACATCCCTCGGCCCCTCGCAGCGAGAGTCCAATTTCATTACAGGAATCAGATCGCAGCTACCTTTAGCTAGCTCATCGTTCGACCTGCAGACATTTTATCCAAAAGTCCTCACAAAGGTTGAGGATACTCTTAATCCACCTGACATGGTGGTACCATTTTAGCTGATATGTAATTTCTTCAGAACTCAAGGATCCACGTATTTAATTAATATTTAAATGATTTTAAATATAAATTTTAGGACATGGAAGTCATGTATGGTTCTCCATACCGATTTTTTATTAATTATACTCAGTTTTAATTCAATGATTTTTAACCTTAGTAATACATTACACTACAGTATACAGGTTGCTGTAATTATATAACAGTATGTTAGAAATTATTACTTTACAAACCTTTATTTCTGTAAAGAGAAATAATGTTTTCAATTTATGATCTATTATCCGAATTATCGATTATCCGAACGGGCCCTCGTCCTGAGAGGTTCAGATAATCGATGCTCTACTGTATGTACTTTACTGTGACTGTGGGACTATTTACTGGGAACATTTAATTTTATCAGTATGTTTGTCTTTAAGTTTATGCAATATAATTGCAATCCATTGTACCCTACCAGCTTAGTTAACATATGTGAAAAATTGTATGTTGACGTTAAATGCCAACTGTGATGTTTGCCTGCAGGTCAGCAGTGACTTCACTGACATGTATTTTTCTGACATTTTTTTAATTATTAATATTGGTGTTACTTTCACTTTAAACTTACTTGTTTTATTCACTCAGACGACGTTGGTGTTCTCCTTCTTCAGTGAGTTTGGATACGGAATGTGCCAAGTTGTCGGTAATTTTATGTGTAACGGTTTTTAGTTAACAGGTTGTATGTGGGGGTGGAGGTGGAGGGGATTGGCGCAGGAGTTTGAATTGTTGTATGTGTTGTTTATCAAATAGTGTGTTTGATTTAAATTGTAAATGGTCATTGAGTATGTTGTTTGGTTGTGTTTGTATATTTCAAATTGTTCTGTGGTGTTAAGTTTACGACTTTTGGGTAAGTAGCGTAAAATTTCAAGGCTGTTTTTTAATTCATACATTTGTGGTAATTCATTCCTGTATCTAATCCCTCCTGTGCATGAAAACATGGGAGACTTTGATGTGGATTTTTATATTTATATTTATAAACTAATTCATTTATATAACTTTTGTACATATATAGGTAGTAACTTCTGAAATACTCAATGTAGATGATACACATAAGACAATTTATCAGTACATCTACTTCTGACAAAATCTTAGTTCATGTGAATTTGTATTTAACTGCATAGAAAATTTTAATATGATTAATAAATTTCAAAAATACATTTAGTAGCAAGTTTCAACAAGTTTTCAATACCAACTTTCAGTTTGAATATATTACTACTTAATAATATCCAGCTTAATACGTGGTTTTTGCGAGGTTCGTTGATGAGCATCTTAACGGGGTTTTACTGTATTGCTGTACTTAAAATAAACAGCTTTAGTTAATAAACCATTTTCATTACTTTCTGCCCTTTTTTGTACACATTGTGGATTATCAGCGGAATTCGCTTATCCGCGGCAATCGCACCAACCAATTCCACAGATAATCGGGAGTTTAGTGTTTTTTTATATTTTTGTTGTTGTGAAGCCACTATCATAAATTAACAGTAACAGAGTAGGGTGCTTTGTGGTCCATACAAAATACAAGGAAGCATTATGGATATGGATAGAACTGTTCAGGCACCCATTATTACCCAAAGTATTACCTCTTGACTTCAGAATGGTCACAAATGTAATCTAAAATGCATTATAAAATACAAAATAATAATGTGAAACCCCCCTTTATTTTATTAGTTTTAGTAATTTTTTTTTATTTTTTTTTTATTTAATTTTATTTTATTTGTATTATTTTTGCAAAAGGGGAGAAACACAATATTTAAAACTAGGTAATGAACCTAGAAGAAGCATAAAGAGTGCAAGGCCCAAGCTACAATCACAGACATGTCCACTAGTGGATGACAGGACTTGCAAATGAAAAACTCTGTTAACAAAACAAGCGTGAACTTTATTCAGCGTGCAAGCATTTACATGATATTGCAAGGCATACTTTAGCAATGAATAAAATGATGAGTAAGGTAGAAATACATCTTCACATACATATCATAATGCTCCACAGTATAAGATTGTGAGTGGTATTTGAGCTTAAATTTAAATTGTCTACACCCTGCCATGCTATGTCCAAGATAATTCTTACAATAATTTTGTGTTCACAGGTAATATTGAAATCACTGAGTGCTATTTAAAGTAAAAATTAAATAGGCTAGCCTTTTGAGTAATTCTGTAAGCACATGTGTTATCATATCATAATTTCTGTCACATTCCCCCAAAATTGAAAATTACACACAAACACATGCATAACACATATAACACACATCCACCATTTCTGTACCGCCCCTCTCACCATAACCCTTTGCAATAAATGAACAAATATATATATTGTAGTAAGACCCTGTATATGCCTGTAATCAAATCAAGTCCCACTGTTTGGGCTAGCCACTTGGTCACCAGACCGCTGTATGCCGGTCGTTACAAAAGAATAAAAATAAAATGGAAAATTCAATAATAATAGAATTTTCAAATAATAAAATAATTTTGTTTATGTTATTAGAGGTATGTATAAGAGATAAATCTGTTTTTTAAAAGGTTCTGGTAAAATTTTAATAACAGGTAGGTATTTATTGACCGTCGAGCACTTCTTGAAGATTTGCACCAAGTCTGGAGTTAAATAGATTAACTCCAGGTAATAATCGATTGGTGACTTTCCTGACTGGTCCAATATCTTGTTCAAAATAGAATATATTCTTCTCACTTAATGCCTTCAGCCTTATAAATACCCTTAAATTACCCTGTGAAATAAGTACAGATACAAAATAATGGAAATATAAAGATTTATTGACAATTTTAAATAAATAATCGATATTTTATCGATGGAGAGCAATTATCGACTCTGTCTCAGGAATTATCGATTGTGTCATACAGAACAAAATTTTATGTTATATTATATTAAAAGACAGGTTCTTTGAGCGATTAGAATTAATAGTCAGAGAAGGGTGACGAGAAAGTATAACATTAACAATTAAAGATATTAATACAATAATTACTATTCAATAGTATTTAAATAATTCCACTATGTAATGTAAATGAATGCTGTCAAACCATACGCAGACGATGACGTCACTGTAATATCGTGAAGGCGGTCTCTGTAGAATTAAAAGATGGCCGCTACTATTTCTTGCGTAGTTACTGTGAACTCGGCATGTCCCAAAATCACGACAAAATTACCTTTGTGAATGTCTAAAATCTTCCCGCACTGGTGTAATATGTCTGTTAAGTTAGTTGGTGTATTCTGGTGAAGTGTTCCGTGTAAACTTGTGTTAATTTGGTTATTTTGTCTGTTTTCCCTTCTGGGGTTAAGTTTTTCAAGTTACGGTTAGGTTTGTAAAGTGAATCAGTTGAAATATAATGTTTTACTGTTTACTGTCACTCGTATAGTGAAGTGAGAGGTTTGTTTTCACTATTGTCGTGAATGTTTTATAGTATTGGCTTCAAAAAGTGTCTAATTTGTCTAACTCCCGTTCACTGATTTCAATGGCTAAACGTTAGCATCATGTTCGACTCGATTTTAAGAACGTTTTTATCACACACCTATTCAGCTTGATATTCAACAAAAGACTAATTAACTTGGTCATAAATCTTGCCCAGTTAATCCTTGAAAAAGTATTGTTAACATTTTTCGACTTCCATACACATTAGAAAATATTACATTATATATGGAATTTTTCTATTTTATTCCTTACTTTTATGAATTACTAACCTTATTATTGGTTTAATCATCTCATTCCCTTTAAATTGATGTATTATAGTCCATATCTGTAGACATTTTGTGGAAATTAACAAATTTTGTTCACACTTTGGAAATATAGGCTCAAAATTGGATTTCCGTCTTTATACAAAATTCCTTCCATTTTAAATATTATTAATACTATTATAATAAATTTTAATTAGTCATATTACTCTCCCTTTCCTTAAATACATATAAATTATACCTTTGAACTGGTTTTTTGTGTTAATTTGTAAATTTGACATTGCTCTTTAAAATTAATTAATTTATATATTTTGACAATTTACAAAATGTTAAGGTATATTTCCTTATTGTCATTTTAATTCATAGGATCATTCCTAGTAGTCGTTAATTGTGTTATCTTATATAAATCTGGGTAGTTTACAGGATTTATAAGTGAATGATACTATTTTATATTGGTTCTCTGATTTCACCCAAATGGCCTAGATTTTAGAATTTTATATTTCTTTCTTTCTCAAATAATTTAAAATTAATTCCTCCTCTGACTTTACATAATTACAATTATAACAAAATAACATGATTTATAACTTATTGTATTGTGTAGTAGTTAATTAACATTACATATTTAAAATAAATAATTATGAACATGGTTCAGCAATCTGCACAATTGAACACATTGCAGATATGGTTTGAACATATATCTTTCAACTATTTTTGAGCTAACATAGCATACCTTTTAGAACATTATTACTGGTATGTAGGTTATTATTTATCAAACATAATTCTTTTTAAAACACATAACATAAATCTTATTTTCTAATAAACCTTACAAATACATTTATTTAACACATTGATTTTAGGATTGTGAAATAACAGTCTATTTAAACATGTTACACTTATTCATACTATATTAGTACCAGTCCTTTCTGGTTCAAACCATTACTACTGTGATCCCCCACATCAGCAAACATTAATTCCCATACTCTATTTATTATCATTTTTTACAAATGTCTTGTAAATAAAGATTTACATTAAAATAATAAAATACTGGAAACCTTCCATTTTATTATTTTATTATGCTGTTTATTATTTAGATTTTAAAGTTGTGATATAGCATACTACTAAGTTATAGTATCACCAACTTTAAGTTTATTGCTTTTTTTAAAAAAAACACTTACACAAATTCACTTTCACTGTTGGTTCTGATATTTTGAGTCTTATTATCTCAGACCAGACCTTTAGTAATCATGGACCGTTAAGACTAGTTTATTTCTTTATTACACAATAGCTTTAGCCGGTGCACTTCTTATAACGCTATACAGCACTTTAGTTTTTCTCAATAATTACATTTTATAAGATTTTGGGTATGTTATACTTTCTTTTGCATAGTTTTTGTGGGTTTGGGATTGATAGTAGTTTATATAATAATAGGTTTTACTACGGTGTTTCTTTCATACTATTTCTTCCTCTCCTCCTGTCTTCCTTCTTGTCCTTCTTCATATCTTCCTTCTGGTATTCATTCTTGTCCCTCTTCTAGTCTTCATTCTTGTCCCTCGTCTAGTCTTCACTCTTCTGTTCTTCCTTCTTCATTCTTGGGTAAACCAAGGTACTTGGTGATATCACGACTGAGGTTTAGTTTGGAGTATTTAATTTATTCACTGAACTGACTTTATTCTTCTATACAGGTTTCAGGGTATTGTTTTCTTCCTGTTCACAAACTTTATTCTTCCCTCTTCTTGTTTTTTGGGGTATTTTGGTCTTCACCACCCTTTAATTGAGTCTCTTTTTCTTTGATATAGTCTAATATAACTGGTTTACTGCTCTGAGCTTCCTGGGTAACTTACTGGTATTATACTATGAGTTGATGAGTTGCTTCAATACTTTCTTTGGTTTCTTTTAACAGTGGTTTTTATATATTATGTAGTGAGGATTTTTATCTTATTGTGGTTCATTCCTCTGATTTATTTAAATGTCATTCAATATTATTATAACATTTGTTGGTGTAATTAAACTTTATGATTTCACATGACTTAAAATGTAGTGGATTTTCTGTCATGCTACAATATATATATATATATATATATATATATATATATATATAACAAAGCGAGCTTAGTAATTATCAGTTAATCACCCGTAATATGCGAATACAAATAACACCGAAAATGGAAATGCCCCCAACAGAACCAGAGACTCAAAAATATTAATTAACTACCACATCAATAATTATGAAGCAACCTCCGAGTATTTAATCATGAAAATAGTTTAAGCTACCACACGTGAAGAAATCAGAGCGCCCCCCAGTCCTGAATTATGCCATGACATTATGACATGAACAAGCAGAAAATAACTAACTCTCAAATAAATTAAACTCATTAAAAAAAAAAAACGGAAATCTTAGAGCAGTTCCTGTGGATACGTGTGTGTGTGTGTGTGTGTGTGTGTGTGTGTGTGTGTGTGTGTGTGTGTGTGTGTGTGTGTGTGTGTGTGTGTGTGTGTGTGTGTGTGTGTGTGCGTGCGTGCGTGCGTGCGTGCGTGCGTGCGATTTCCTTACATAGTATAAGAAGGTATAATAGGTTGCATAAGACTTAATTATATAAGGTCCACACATGTAGGCACAGAACTTAACGTGAGAGTTTTTGCAGAACTTGAGCAAATTAAACGCGGCCTCATGAGTCTGCTTCTGGGAGCGTCTGTGGATTTACAGTGTAGTGGTAGATGAGAGACTGTTAAATTAAAACAGAATGGTCCCACCTGGATCGTCCGGTGTACTTAAGTGACACTGGTTAACCTGTAGCGTATTGGTAGCACAAATAAGTCCTGGGGGCAGAGTTCCTCTACGAGTGTGTGTGTGTGTGTGTGTGTGAGTCCCAACTGACGGCATCTCATGGCTCAAGTGTTATCTCTGCCAGAAGGGTAGACAGCTGAACGTCTACACCCGACACCCATCTCGCCATTGTTCGAGCACCTGTGACAGGCAATGAGTTGTATAGGGTGTCATAAGGAACATAATCTCACCACAGCTCTCACACACACGCCATCATTATAAAATTGAGAACACACACTCTAATGCTTAGCAGCAACCAGAAACACATCACCACTTATTCGTATTAACATCGATCGGACCACCAGATGTGCCTTATTTCATTTAACAAACTAATTTTGTTTAAGTGTTCCATTCATGACATGATTCTTCTATGTATACTATACTTATTAACAACACACACAAAAACAGCTGAGTGTAAGATATCTATTATCATTTTGCATTACTTTAATCAGTTTAATATGCTACATTCATGTCCATAATAAGTCAATTTCCAATTTAATTTAATGCCCGAATTGAAGACTAACACTCATGCACACACAAGTTATCGTTTACCAGTAAAGCTGAAACACTAACAAAACACATATTTTGGGGTTAAAATATTTTAGAAGCATGTTAAAATACTACATAACTGGAGCTGACTTTAGTTTAGCTTCTCATAGAGTGGAGTAACGGAGTCTGAACAGATGGGTGCCGTCAGTCGAGACCAAGCTTCTCTGATGAGGGTAGAAACAGAAATGAGAACGATTTGTCGGTAGCGTCTACCCAAGAAAGTTTTGCAAAGGCAGGCACACGCAGATCACAGCTGTCCGGCCTACTGAATATTCGTTGCTGCCACAACAAACTGTCTACATACCCAGCGGCGACGCGATGCAGTGGCACTGCATGACGTCAAGAACCCGCCCGTTTTAAAAGAAAGTAACCAGTCTCTGCAACCGAGCTTTACCGTTCTCGGGCCGAACAAAGTACAGCACACCCTCACCCCAAAAGAGCAACATGGTTGCCTCAAACTAAACCAGATCTCGACCTCGACTGCGGTCGGACTCCTGGAAAACCTCAGACTCTTATTCGCTCTTGGTGGGTTCAGTGCCTCAGGAAAACGAAAGAAGCAGAAGGAAGGAGTGTAAGCATGCCAGTGTGTGTCTGAAAGAGAAGTTGTAAGTGTGCGTCCTGCATGCTTCCCGGGCCCTTGTCCGCATGCAGAGATAAGGAACAGAGAAGAAAAGGAGAAAGACAAGAATCGCTGATACCAGCTCTGAGAACTGACCACCAAGGCCTCCTAAAATTAACAACTCAGACCCAGGACCATAGACTTCATCACGGAACAAACACTCTGCCATCCAGGACCATTGACTACTATCCCCCCTTCCCAGGACTGAAAATCTCTACCACACTGCGACCATCCCCCACACGAGTCCTCTCCGCCACGCCAAACTCTCGGGACCGCCCCAAACATGTCACCCTCTCCGGTGACCACCACCTACCGCTACTGGTACTCCCATATCCATGCCCGAAGGCCAACAAGGTGCTACTAACCTTGATATGTGAGTACCCTTCGAGAACCGTCCACCTCGTGGACCGACCAGCCATGTGCAGCCAAACAAAGCATCATCAAGCCTTGACACATGACTGGCCCACCACATTATCATTCATAATGATGTTACATATAAAGCTGTATGAGAAGGAAAAAAAGCCTTGAGAAAGAAAAAGTAAAAAAAGTTATTACATTTTGCTCAGGGTGTCCAAAAGAGCCTTTCCTCCTCTTAACATTTTTTTTTAATACCTTACACAGAATAATTAAAATATTTGTAATATTTTGAAAAGTTTTGTATTATAATAACTATAGTTTACTACTTTGTTTTATGTTTAACTAGTTTGTATACCCAACACAAATATTAAAAAATTGAAAAATTAATATAAAAACAAATTATAAAGTTCTTGTATGCATCAACCATACACGCCTTGCTGGTCATGCGTTATGAGCAATAACACTATACAAGTGACCAACAGGGTATATACAACATAAAACGTAAGGACAATTCTTCCGTCATAATGACCAATGTGGTCTGATAGAATGGACCCACCTTTAGTCATTATGAGCGACATAGCAGAGAACGTCTTAAGTAAGAAGGTACTTTTTTCTTCTTGCTAAATAATACATTTTAAATAGTACCATACAAGAATGGACCTTTTACTACATGCAGTTAAATAGCTTAGTTTTTGTACAAATTTTCTGTATCCAATTGTATAGATAAGTAGTGAACTCATTGAGAATGCTTGTATTATCATATGAACCTGATTAGTTAGATTTATATCACAATAGTGTTAAGGTCTGGATATGTTATGATGACTTACCCATCTGAACTTAGTCCATAATTTGCCATAGAAGTTTTGAAACCTGGTGAGCCAAATGGTGAATATGCACATATTGTCACACCAGACTTCTTACTGAATTCCAGTAATTCCTTTTGTTGCAAGTATATGTGCATTTCAACTTGGTTGTTTGCCGGTTGTATTCTTGCTGATTTTAGAATGCGTTCAATTTGTCTGACATTAAAATTTGAAACTCCAATTGCTTTAGCTCGTCCAGCATCCACCTGAGCTTCCATTGCCTAATAAGCAACAAGACAAAATAAAATTCTGTTTTTGTTTTTTTTACTAATTTTGTGTATTTTGTACCTATTATTTACTTGAAAAGTTCTTAGTTTAAACTGTCCATTCTAATTACCTAACAATTCTTCAGTTTAACCAGTACAGCTTAGATAATTACATATCTTAGAGCTATGTTTCTCTGCCTGACTAGGATACTATAGCATTACAGCATTAGTAGTTGCTAGTTGATGTGAATTATGTTTGATTTAACAGATTATCAACTCTGGTTTTATGAACACTGTAATTATTTTGTAAATTTAAATGTATGTTATACACACACACACACACACACACATACGCATATATGCACATGCATGCATGTCTGTGTATTTATTGTGTTTTACCTTCCAGATGGCCACATGGTCTGTTTTCAAATCAAGTTTTGCTCTTCCATCTTCGTGTCTTGGAGTAAGTCCTTCACCATAAACAAAACCAACAGGGTGATGAATTAGGTACAAGTCAACATATGTGAGTTGTAAGGCCTCTAATGATTTTGTAATAAATTCTTCTACATACTTCGCATTGTTTCCTATAAATGGTAACTACAACAACAAAAAAACTTGTCATTAATTACACCTTAATTATATTTATACGTAACAACATGGGCGTAACTTGGGGCCTAACTTTGGGGGGCAGGGTAAAGCTTCAGAAATTCAAGTGTGTAGTGAGACCATCTATATGATAAAATTAATAAAATAAATTATATACAAAATTAGAAATTTTAGTAATAATTCTTAGTAAACGAGGGACAATTTCATTTTTTAATTATCAACAAACCTTACTTCATAAGTTGTACTTCCAGTTATGTTTACCTAGAACAAATATACTGTAGGCCTATAAACATAAACAATTCAGTTCTTCCAATTCTTATACCCAGTTTTCGTAAACGCATCCTCTCCCTTAGGCACACTGTCACAAAATGCTCAGCAGTAGTAGCAGTAAGCCGAATCAGTCACAACACAGAAATTTTCAAATTGCCAGTCAGGCAATTTTCAAAGAAATTAGGCAGTGTTACTCCTTTGCGTGTCTTATCTCCCATTTCTCAGAACTTAGGAACACAAAAACCAAAACAATCATAACAATAACGAATTAAGAAAGAGACAAGCGGCGTGTACTTTAACGGACTACGTACGTACACGACCGAGTAACCGACCGCACTTGTATCAGTAATCATTAACAAATAACAGTTCCAAATGACCGTCTTTTAAGATTCGTGAACAAAGCCATCGACGTCGAGCACAGTAAGCCAGCTTTGTTCATACTGCCGAGTCTGTTACCCCTACCATACCGCTCTCTTTTACACTGTCCTGTAGTGTTTGTACAATTCTGCTGAACTGAAAACAGCGATATTCTCGAATCAAACAGTAAACAATCCGAGCACAGAGATGATGACTCAGAAGAATGTGTGTGACAAACAGAGAAAAGTAAAGAGAGCAAATTCTTAGACGTACAGCTACTACGCTTATTATTTCATTAATGTGTTCCAAAACAAGTCTTTGCGTAAAAGGCACGCATTGTATTCCAGTTAACTAGGTCTCTAGCGTTTGTTTTTTTCAAACAGAAAAATTATTTTGACGTATATCATTCAAATCTGTCAAACATTCCCCTTACAAGTTTCTAGGAAAGAAATAAGAATAATAAATTTATGGTAACTAGTTGTCTGACAACAGTACAGACGTTGATAAATAGTGCTTACTGTGCTTGCAAGCATAGAAACTGTCTCCTGTTTGACTATTTGTTAATTTTTATTTATAACAACTGGAAACAAAATTTTATAATGCTCGGAACATTGAGGGGGTGAGTGCCCCCTTGCCCCTCCCAATTTTTACGCATGCCTATGCGTAACAAGATTACATATGAAAGCTGTAAGTTGTGCACTGATATATCTGATGATGATGTACTTGGCTAAAAATACAGTCATGTTACCATTTATGCTTCTTCTTCTTCTTTCTATGGCACTACAGCCCTTGTTGGGCCCTGGCCTCCTTCAATTTTTCCCCCCATTCTCCTCTGTCAGCAGCCATCCTCCTCCAGGAACGCACTTTTAATATCTCTCTTGCATCCTCATCCACCGCATCTTCCCATCTTCTCCTTGGTCTTCCCACTGGTCTTTTTCCATGGATTCTGGTATACAATAGTTTTTGTGGTATCCTTTCTTCTCCCATCCTGGCTACATGACCAGCCCACCTTAGACGCTGTAGTTTTATGTACCGTGTTAACGGTGGTTCTTTATACATTTGATACAATTCATAGTTATATCTTATTCTCCAGCCATGTACGTCATTAACTGGTCCCAGGATTCTTCGTAATATTTTTCTTTCAAAGGTATCGAGAGTGTTTGCTGCCTTGGAGTTCAGGATACACGTTTCGCAACCATATGTTAGGATGGGTCTTATTATTGATTTGTATATCCTTAGTTTCGTGTTTCTGTGGATGTCTTTGGATCTGAAGATACTTGATGTGGCAAAATACGCTTTATTGGCTTGGACTATCCGGTTTCGGATTTCGGCTTCTTCTGTGCCGTTTTTTTCTAATATGGTTCCCAAGTATTTAAAGTTGTCCACCTTTTCGATATTGTCGATTGTTCCGTAGTTTCTTTGTCTTCTAGTCTGCACTAATATTTTTGTTTTATCTATGTTGATTTTGAGGCCTATATTGCTAGCATTTTCTTTGAGTTCAGAATACGTTTCCTCTGCTGCATTTTTTGTCCTACACATTATATTGATGTCGTCCGCATAGGCTACTAATTGGACCGATTTGGTTGTCAGTACGTTGTTTCTTCCTACTGACAGTTTTCTGATAACATATTCTAAAGCTAGATTAAACAAGGTCGGGGCCAGCCCATCTCCCTGTTTTAACCCTCGATTGATTACAAATCCTTCTGTTTTGTGTCCTTGTATTCATACCTGAGCTTCTGTATTAGTCATTGTCAAGTTTATCATCCTTACCAGTTTCACTGGTATGTCGAATTCGTATAAAATATTAGATAGTTTATCCCTATCTATTGAATCATAGGCTTGTCTAAAATCAACAAAAATATTATAGACGTCTATATCTTGTTCCCACGCTTTACTCAGAACTTGTCTGACTGTATATATTTGATCTATGGTGGATCTTCCTTTTCTGAAACCGGACTGGTATTCGCCGATAATCTCTTCAGCATATGGCTGTAATCTTTTATTGATGATGTGTGTAAAAATTTTATATCCGGAGCATAGTAGAGAGATTCCTCTGTAGTTCTGGCATGATAGCTTGTCCCCTTTTTTATGTATAGGACATATGATGGTTTTCCTCCAATCGTCAGGGATTTGTTCTGTACTCCATATAGTGAGTATTAAGGCATGCAATTGTTCCACGAGTTTACCATTTATGCTAGGCAGTGAAAATTCAATTTAGATGTTAAAAAATACATTAATAAATAAAATTAGTGAATGTAAAAAAAAACAATCATTAGTAAATCTGTGTACCAGGGAACAGAAAATATGTTTACATACAATAACAAAAGCAATGTGTAGCTGAGAATATGTTAAAGATTTAGCTTTAGTTTGTGTGTAAACAATGAGTGACTAGTCCTGAAAATATTGAATAAAACATAGATTTCATAATTCAGGCAAGTTAACAAGAAAGTTACTTAGGTTTCAATAAACTGTAAAATCAACTATTCGTTGTCACTTTCCCAAACGTTTCAAGGTGATGTACCTCTTCTTCAGTGGGAGTATACTGAATGTCGATTACAGAATAACCGTTACGGAATTAGGTGTGTGTGGTGGGGGTTGATGGTGGGAAGGGATTGGCGCTGAGGTTCGAATTGTGTGTATGGATCAGTGTATTGAATAGTGTATGTGATTTATAATGTAATTGTTCATTTAATATGTTGTTTGGTTGTAGTGTGTGAAGTCTGTATATTTCAAATTGTTCAGCTGTGTTTAGTTTTCTACTTTTAGGTAAGTAGGTAATATTTCCATGTTGTGTTCTATGTTTGTGTAACTGTGGTTTTCGTTATGTAAATGTGTGGCAAATGTGGAATGTATGTAGTTTGTGGTGAGGGCTTTTAAATGTTCAGAAAATCTGGAAGAAAAAGATCTTCCCGTCTGGCCGATGTAGAATTGGTGACAATCATTACAATTTAATTTATATACCCCTGTTTTGCTGTATGTGTCATTGTCTTTGTTAGTATTATTTATGTGTTTTCTAATGGTGTTGTTGGTTCTGTAGGCTACTTTATAATTGTGTTTCCTAAATGTGTTTGCAATTTTGTGTGTGTTGGAATTGTAGTATGTAAGTGTTATGTATTTGCTGGGTTGTGTGCTGTTGGTCTGATGTGTTTTACTTTTTGTGTTTAGGATTTGTTTGTGTAGTTTATTTATTAATTCGGGGTTGTATCCATTTTTGACTGCTATGTATTTATTTGATTGTGTTTAATTCATCTTGGTAGTCATGTGTGTTTAGGGGTATTGAAGTGAGCCTCTGGAGCATGTAGTTGAAAGCTGCATGTTTGTGTTGATTTGGGTGGTTGGATGTGTTGTGTATGACCATGTCTGATGTGGTGGGTTTTCTGTATATTTTGTATGTGTGTGTGTTGTTTGTTTTGGTGATTGTAAGGTCTAAGAAGTTTATGCTATTATTGAGTTCTATTTCAAGTGTGAATTTTAATTTATGGTGTATAGTGTTAATGTATTTGTGGAAATTTTCTATTTGTCTTTTGTTGCCGTTGTAAAGGAGTAAAATGTCATCAACATACCTATGCCAATATATTTATTTTATCAGTGTATTTGATGTTGTTCAGTATGTGTTTCTGTTCTATGGTGTGTATAAATATTTCGGCTAGTATGCCTGATATAGGGGAGCCCATGGGTAGTCCATCTGTTTGTGTGTAAAACATGTTGTTGTGTGCGAAATAATTTTGATCTGTGATAATTTTAGTTAGATGGATGATCTCTTTTATGTGTGTTTCAGGTGTGTTATTTATTTTTAGTAATTGTTCTAATGTAGTTATGGTTTCTTTTATGGGAACATTGGTGTATAGGTTTGTTATGTCAAATGAGGCAAGTGTGGAATTGTAGGGAATGTGTACATGTTGAGTTTTATTCACTAGATCTAAATTATTTTTGACAGTGGTGTTGTTTGTTAAATTTATGCTATTTCTGATTAATTTATCTAAATGTCTAGCTATTTTGTGTCCAGGTGCTTGTGTGTTGTTTATAAGTGGTCTGATGGGAATATTAGGTTTGTGTAATTTCAGTAGTGCATTTAGTGTAGGGGCGTTTGGTTTAATTTGTTTTAGATATTTGATGTTGTCAGGTGATACTATGTGTTTTGTGTTATTTAGGGTTTTGTTTATTTGTTTGTGATATTTTGGGGTGGGGTCTTTATTTAATTTAGTGATGTTGTTTTCATTCAAAAATGTTTCAATTTTGTTATTTAAAGCCTGTTTTTCTATTATGACATTTATATTACCTTTGTCTGCTTTGAGTATGGTTAGGTTGTGTTCTTGTAATTTACATTTTATGTTTTTTAGTGTTTGGAGTTCATTATTGTGTTGTTTATTTTCGTATTGCTGTGTGTATAGTAATTTGTGTTTTATATCATAACGTATGGTGTCCTGGTCTTGATTGAGCGTGTGTTGTATGGCTGTTTCAGCGTCTAGGACTATGTCACGTGTATGTTTACTATTAACGGTGTTAGTTGTATTGATACCTAAATTGTGTTTTAGACCTTTATCTAAGAGGTTTATTTCTGCGTTAGTGAAATTGGTCGTTGTTGTATTTACAGTACGAGTGTGAAACTTATGTGTCGGTGTAGGGATGGTTTCGTTTCTGCGTGTTAATAAGTTATTAAATTAATAAGTGAACGAAGAGGATGAATCAACAAGATAATTGTAAAATCAAGTTCAGTACACAGAAATATCTACTTATAATGGGTTTGATGGATTTGATGTTATAGAGATATTTTTTTACAGAGTCATGAAAAATAGGCTACATTATTTGATACCATATATAAAGAGATTGACCAGTTTTTTCGTTACATAGAAATTTTTGTTTTAGGAGTTATTCTATATAGACCATTTATAGTATAAAGAAAATATTATAGATTCAACTTTTCAGTGAATGGTTATAACAGAAGCATTCATAAAATAAGTAGTTTCAATTGACAAAAGCTTCACATTAAGGTCAACATACTGGGAGAATCCACCTCACCACCAACATGTACATCCAATTTTAGTAAGGTAACTTAGGAAACCACATGATAATATAATCTCTAAATCACAATATAGTCACACAACAAAATTATTTTTATTATTCTTCTGCTTGCTCTACTTAAGAAACCACACATACAGTTTCTCTTTGTTGAGGAAATAAATTATATTGGCTGCCTTTATTTGTAGGAACAGAATATAAGCCAGAACTTATAATTGCCAGAGTGCCATAAGAACTGGCAATTTCAAAAACGTTCTTAATACAGCCAAAAACTGATTAAGATGGTTTACTAAATAGCTGAGAGACCAACAAGGAAAAGAGAAATTTAGAAATTCACAAATTCCTAAGTAACACTGTAGTCAGGAAGTTTACTTCCTGAAGAAACAGACAGCCTGTAGGATGAAATTATTGATAAAGGTAACTGTGTTATAGAAAAGATATGATTAAAGAAATTACAAGGACAAAGTTTGAAGAATAGCATGTCATGAATGAAACTTATTTCATAGAGCAGAAAATACCTGAAAAGAATGTTATAATGAAATCTATATTATCTGAGTATTATCAGAGTAAGTATTCTTTGCAGTAGAGGCAGAGTAAATACAGAAGCACCTGGTTTGTGGTAGAAGAGAAAATTTACTTTTCTAGAGAATGAAAATACTGGATGGATTATGGTAATATAATCTAAAGTTTATAGTTATATAATTACCTTATTATCCACTCTAGTGATAAAGTTTCGTCAGTTATGACGCGTTTCGGGACTAAGTCCCATCCTCAGATAATACTTAATTCAATAAACTAATACATTAAAAATCGCAACCATGATACTGGTCAAGTCAATTAAATAAAATAAATGAAAACTGCAAATCGCATGTGATATGTTTTACTAACCACGGCCGGAGCTCCCGCATGCGTTCACCCACAACTGCGATCGTCACGCGACTCAAATTAAGTATGAATTAAGTATTATCTGAGGATGGGACTTAGTCCCAAAACGCGTCATAACTGATGAAACTTTGTATCACTAGAGTGGATAATAAGGTAATTATATAATTATATAATAAGTGATACGGTATGCAAAAAATAAGTAATTAAAGTATATAGGGTGAGCCCTAAAAGTGAGCAACACATTGGCATCATTTCTATATTATAAAAGAAAACTCATTAATCTCACCTAGAGACATATGGTCAGGGATCAGTCATAAGATATAGGACTTGTAACATTTGCTCTGGAAAACCAGCTTTACCACAAATAAAGATGAAGCAGCAGCTTTTGTAACATTATATACTGTCAAAAAGTGTTATTTCCTCTTTAAAGATATACCTGACTTTCTCTAAGCTCTGAAAATATTTAGGCATTTTCTGAGTAAAAGTTTACTGTTCGATAAAAACTAACAAGCTATGAAGTTTTAAATCTGCACTTTAAAGAAGCATTGTGAAAACTGGAAGAGATATTGTTAGTGCAATTTGTTAAACAAAAATGATAATGTATCTTATACATAATAATAAAATCAGTAATAATTTTTATTGTATCTTTTGCTTATTTGTTTAATGTCAATGACTTTTAGATCACACAATATTCTTCATCTTCTGCTTTTTGTTCATTTCAAAGAGTAGGTTCTATATCAATCTTCTACCTCTATAGAGGTTCTATCAAACTTGTTCCAGCACCCATCTCATCCTCAGACAACCCATATCTCTTCTACCAGTATCTTTATATTTCAGCACCACTTTGGGCAATCAATCCTCCATCATCACACAATGTTATGTTATCACATTACATGGTTAGCCAATTATCAATCTGACAGTTACAATAACTGAACCAAGCTTGTACCAGATGTTTGCTGCTTAATACGTTATCATGCCTTTTTTGTTTATTTATTACAATTAAATGAGAGAAACACCTTATCAATTTTTGCCATTATAAAACACATGAGACAAAAATCAATATATAAGAAGGGAACAAAAACATTTTATTGTCAACAGCTGTAAATATTGCATGTTTGGCACATAAAACTGTCAAGCGTTATTTTGTGTTGATTCTAAACAGACATTTATTATAAACAAATCAGTAAGTAAATCAAGTAGGCCTAATTAAAAGGAAATGTTGGATGGATTATCTTTCAGGAAAATTATAAAGTTGTAATGCTGTTTAACACAACATTGTTACTTAAAACGCTGTTTAACACATCACTGTTATTTAAAATGAGCAACAATAATTACAAATGAGATTAACTTACCTACTCTACTGGTTTTCAAAATAAAAATTTGATTTACTAATATTAAACACACAAACTCAATTATAAAAACAGAAATATAGTTGAAGTTTGAGATGAAAGCGTTTACTAGTCAAAAACATTGTGTGCCTTAACCAGGGGCGGATCCAAAAGTTAATGTCGGGGGCAAACCGGCGGTCGGGGGTTCCCCCCCCAATTTTTTTGTAAACATAAGTCACAAAAGCACAATTTATTGTCTATTTATACATATTAAATCATGTGTAAACTGTAAACGTAAACTTGATAAACTTTTATGACATATATTACTTTTCTTTATTATCTAATACAAGTGTTACACAAAGAGTGTAGTAGGCCTATATGTTTGCTCTTCATAATGCTACTCTTCAGTAAATTTGCACTCATTTTGTAGATCACGGTAATAGCTTAATTGATTATTACCTTCAAACCTATTTTTATAAAAAATAAAGTATGACATACTTAATAGCTATACAATGAATCATAATAAGTTCTATTTAATAAAAGAAGAAATGTCATTTTTTTATAACAGTATTATACTAAAATTTTACAGACAAGAAATTACTATTAAATGGACGGTGAACATATTTGAGAAAATAATAAAAATCAAATACAGTGACCGCCGCTTAATGTGATCACAGGTACTAGTACCAATTTATTCTATCCCGTTTAATGCATTTAATATTCTTACCACATGTTAGAATCAGCCACTTAATAGAATCAAAGTCATTCGCGGCTACTGTATATGTGTAGAAAATGCATTTTAAAATATTTTAACATTATAAGATATCACGCATAAAATAAAGTTACAGTGTCTTTATTTGTGTAAACGACACTTGGTTAGTTGGTTATCAACCTACTAAAACTTTACTATGTGTAAATAGGGCCATTGTTTACCAAGTAAGATTCTCGGGGGGGGGAGCAATTGCCCCTGTTTCCCCCTCTCTGGATCCGCCCCTGGCCTTAACTGGCACCATAGTTCTTTTTCTCAATAATTATTTTCTTATTATAAACTTGTTCCCTACAACAAGCTATTCAATTATGTAAAAAAAAAATTTTTTTGTCATTTTTAGTTTATCTAGTTCTTTACTCTAGTAAAGTCAGTAACAAAAAAAATGATGTAGTAATTAAATTAAAAAAGAATGAATCACCTTGGTGACAATGAAGAGCTCCTCTCTTTTAATTTTACCACTGTCAAACCACTTTCTTCAATGCTTGTCCTATAGCTGCTTCATTCTGATATATAAAAGCTGTATCAATGTGTCTATATCCTTCTTCTAAAGCAGCATCCATCTATAGCTTTCTCCACCTCTTGTTCAGGTGACTGTAATATACCATCAAACATTTTTAATAGTTTTAGCAACTGTAATTCTTACACATACATTTTAATAGTGTTGTTATTATTTGTCAAACCTAGTGATCAGCAGAGTAATATTTTGAAGGATTGAAATGGATGTATTATGAAAAAATTTGTTCTACTGAACACTTGTTTTGTAGCTGAATATAAATAATGTTATGGAAGTGAAATAATATACTGATTATTATTAAAATTTTATTATTTTTTCTGACTTAAAAGTAACGTTTCTTAAATATGTATATTCAGTATTACAATTCACTTCCACAATTTTAACACCATAACATAAATTAAATCCTTTCTATCGTAACACAAAATAATAGAGAAAGTTGAATTAACGTAATTATGCTGTATTTCTACTCAATTTTTTTAAAATGTTA
This sequence comes from Magicicada septendecula, assembly GCA_034769895.1. Lineage (NCBI taxonomy): Eukaryota > Metazoa > Arthropoda > Insecta > Hemiptera > Cicadidae > Magicicada > Magicicada septendecula. Next base: position 320,836,866 of record CM068367.1, read on the forward strand.
TTGTCATCACTAAAAGATGTGAAGTAATTATTACAACATGCACTATATTTTCATATTGTTATAAATTAAATAATTTAATAATATATAAATCCAGTTGCAATTTAAAATTTATTGTTCTGTAGGCTACTATGAAAGAAAGGCGTATTATGACCATAAATTATAATCTGTAAAATACTACTTGGTGTTATACCTGGTATCAGAATGGTGTGCTTTATCTTTTAAAGAGGAACAGTTGGCAAACTCCAGGATTATCAGGTTTAGAGAAATAGTAGGGCTGTAAAACGTGGAAATATATTTTAGTACAAAGAAACTTAAATGTAATGACTGGAGTTATAGGATTTTTTTCTAAATAAGAATGTAATAAAGAAAGAGATAAAATTGGGGTATATGTCAGAAACAATTGTACAAATAACTTTAAAAACAAAAAGAAAAATAAAAGTAAGAATTATCTATAAGGTAATATTTTTTGCCCTGCTGCAAATAGTGATAGCAATGCTGTAAAAGAGGTTTACAACAATGATTACTGATAAAAGTGAGGAAACCGACTTTAGTGAAGGTGATGTTTGGTGAATGTTAGTGATAACATTTAATTACCATGTACCATACCAAGGTATACCATGTTAATAGGCAAAGGCGTATCTAGGGGGGCCAAGGGGGCAGCCGCCCCGGGCGGCATAGCCAAGAGGGCGGCAAATTAAGCACAGACTTGAAACAATTGTTTTCAGTTTATAAAACCACAAACAACTTGTTTCATTGACTATTCCTTTCGTAAAAGAAGCATAGCCAGCCAGCTTGTCTGTTGTCATAAACCTTGCGTGATAAACAGTATTATTCTATTTATACTCAAGCATCGTAATTACCATTCATTATGATAACAAATTACGCTGTAACAGTGACTGATATCCATTCAGGAGTTCATAAGAGAATATTAGATTTGAAACCACTAGCTGTGTTTGTTCCCTGTGACAACCATTCACTTAACTTGGTTGGAGTTCATGCAGCTCATGTAAATGTTCAGCCAGTGAAATTTTTTGGGGACAGTATAATGTTTATTCACCTTATTTTCCTGTACCACTCATAGATGAAGTGTTTTTAAAGACTTTGTAAATATTACTCTAAAAGGACTCTGTGATACCAGCTGGAGTTCAAAAGCAGATACGGTGAAAGCAATATCCACTCAGCTGGTTGAACTGATAGCTGTACTGGAGGAATTGAGGGATACACTGACTAAAACAACTGATACGAGGGCAGATGCAACATTAATAATTAATGCCATAGAAAACTTTAATTTTTTGACCTTGCTCTTTTTCTGGACAGTTATCCTTTCTTCTATGTACAAAATCCAGAAAATCTTCCGGACCAAAGAAATAAGCTTTACTATAATGTGGGACGTATCAATATAAGCTTGGAGGTGACTGTGGTATTGCCATGTCGCTTCACTCATGCACTACACTCACACTCATGGGCGCGTTATACTATGAAATCAAACAAACAACGTCAGCGCATTCTCGTACAATAGAGATAACACACACACACACACACACACACCTCATGCTACTACATCGGTGAGCTACAACGATCAAAGAGAAACAAGTCCTCTTCTTTCCTCTGTTTTTCTTTCTTTATGTAATTTCTATAGTATGTTTTCAATTTTGTAAGTAATTATTTTCTTTATTCTTTATTAATATGACAATTCTCTTTACATTTTATTTGTTTTTAAAACAGTCGTTTACATTATATGTTATTTAATGAAACACTTCATTTTTAAAAATTTGGTAAAGAAAAATTATACACATTATAATAAAATATATACACAAAAATTTAAGCATTATAATTATTTTTAAATGCTTTCAATCAGAACTGGATTTGCTATCTTCTGAACTTTCTTCCATCACTGCAATCACCATACGTTCTATAGCCAAATCTCTAGGGCATTCTTTCTTGTAGTCGTCCTTTTGAAGCTCTTTGGAATGTCGGATGCATTTTCTCCAGTCTTCAACCATTATTTTAGCTATCGCTTCATCCATCAGTCTTTCAAGCTCGACCATTTTAAAAGTATTATTTCGATCGGCCACATATCCTTTCGCCTGTGCCCACACCAACTCAATCGGGTTGTAATGTGCATGATAAGGTGGAAGGTGTACAATCTCATGACCCATTTCGTAGGCTATTTGATCAATATATTACAACGATACATATACATAAATGCAGGCATGTCGGGCCTCACGTTCAAGGGATACAAACTTATACAACGAATTTATATGTAAATTCGATATACAGTAATTCATGCAGGTTGTATAATTATACCAGGTGTATTTATAATAAGAGTATTTTTATTTATCAGTATTTAAAACTCATATTTATTATTTATTCATTATTATAAATATTCATAAACATCATTAATAATTGTCGGTCACGATATTGCTCATTATTAAATGTTTATATCTTATGATATGCAACATTACACATATTTAAAAACCTCTTATATCTAAACATGTTAATAATCTTATATCTAGACATGTTAAATAATTGGTTTATTAATTTATTATAAAATTAAAATATTTTTATATTGAAATAAATTGTCTTATCTCAGATCTGGCCTCTACTCGCTACTTGGTCTATACCAAGTTTTAAAATTCAATTTAAATTTATATTAATTGCTTGTAGACTGGCCTTGTTTTAATATTCAACTTTAAATTAATCTTTCTATACTTCAAATATCTAATCACTTTACTATCTATTTTGAAAATAAACTCTACTCTCTTTACTTTAAATTCTCTTTCATTTATTAATGATTTTATATATATGCGATCGCTCATTCTTACGACTAAACATTTATTTACATTTTAACATATTATTACTAAGTATAAACTTTTCTTTGTTTTAATTTACTGTCTTTTGAAATCGTCTTTATGATCTCTTTTTCTTTTTTAAAAATCATTTAAAATGCATTATGCATGTCACCTCGATTTCTGATGATATTACGACTGTTGTCCGGGGTCCAGCGTTGTCCAGAGTTAGTTTTCCATTCCTCTTGTCCTGGCGTGGTCCTGGATGCGTCTAGAGTCCAGCGTCGTTCTATGGCAGCATGTTCCTGGATACGTCTAGAGTCCAGCGTCGTTCTACGGCAGCATGTTCCTGGATACGTCTAGAGTCCAGCGTCGTTCTACGGCAGCATGTTCCTGGATGCGTCTAGAGTCCAGCGTCGCTCTACAGCAGCTTTCCCGTATATACTCTTGGTAGACTTACTATTGCGGTATTTACTTTTTCCGTAATATTGTCGTGAATTTAACGAAGGGTATTTCTTTTGTTACAGCGACTTGTAATAGAATAAAAATAAACTGTTTTGCCGACGGACAGCATGTCCGGCTGCAACTGTGTCTTGAAATGAAGAGAAGGGTTTTTGGTCGAACCCTTAATTTATACCCTCTCGAGATTCCGCGCCAGTCGGCTCCAAAATCTTCTTGTCGATACCTGTATATCTCGTGACACCCCCCACTCCCGAATCTTTTCATCTATTTGCAATTATTAGCAAATAGCAATGTTTTGCACAGAATCGAGATAGCACAAATCATAGCTAATTCGATTAAGCACTCACTATATTAATTTGAGCGTCTTAGGGTAATTTGCGTATTTTTTGGCACGTTTATTTTGCACTGTCTTCGCATAACGTGTTCTATTAACGTCATCTTTTCACTGGGGATAACTATAAATTTTACACACACTTTGGTGCCTTTGGTTTGTTCATACACTAATTAATTTTCGCACAGTGAATTAAAATAATTATTTTATTAATTACTTGGGGCGGGTTGCTGAGATTCCTGTCTATGCCTGCATCACTAACACACACAAGATACACGTGTAACACACATACAATTGAGCAGGTGTTCACTGCTTGTCGAAACAGGTTAATTCTCCCCTAATCTAACAATGAAATATTTTTGCAATCTCAGACCTGTCCATTTACCCGTAACTTATACAAATTATACAAAATTTATATTTATTTAAATTAATGCCTAATACAGCGTATGGCTGTATCGTTGCAATATATTTTCAGCGCATTTTTTATTTCGTTTTTGTTTAGCAATTGAGCCCTCGTATCTTGCATAGAAAATTCAATTTTATGATTTCTCAACCATTCTTGAATTTCCAATTTTCTCCAGTTTGATTTAGGAGCTTTCTCAGAAAGTGCGGAATGATAACTCGCATTATCCATTACTATGACAGAACTTTCTTCCAGTAAATAGGGGAAGTTGACGAACCACTCTTTAAAAAGTTTCGAATTCATTTCGTTGTGGTAATCTGTATTTAATGAAGATTTTTGTGCGTGGAAAATTAATTTGCATTCTTTCATGAACCCTGTTTCAGCTGATCCCGCATGAAGTACAATTAATCTGCCACCTCTTCCGACTGGTACTTTTAAACCACCCCTTTCTTCTGGGTCCTGCCAAATCATTGATTTGCTGTGATTTTGGTTCACCCATGTCTCGTCCAAATAAAATATGGGCCTTTTTAAAATGCCATTCCGAATTTGATGCATTTTTCTCAGAAAAGTAGCGCGAGCACAAGCAATATCTACTCTTTCCATTAAAAATTTTCGGCCATCATTACACTTTTTATATTTAAATACAATCTGTTTCAAAATTCGCTGCACTGATTTCTTGGACCCCCTAAAATTTATTTGTTCAGCCAACTGCTGTTGGATTTTTCCCGATGTTGGGTATTCTCCATGTTCATAAAAACTAAAAACACATCTTCGCACAACATCTTTGTAGAAGTTGTCCAAATTTGTTATTGTCGGCTTCTTTTTAAAATGCTTCCGCGGCGTACCAAACTTAGGTTCATTTCCTTCACACTTATCTGCGTCTCGCTTTACGCCTTGAACTGTCGATTGACTTACTCCACAAGCTTTGGTAGTCAACTCTTGAACCCTTTTAAAATTCAACTTTTTTTGGATCGTCCACAGACTCTGAAAAAAGTTGTAAAGATTGGCAATGATGTGTTTTCCTTGCTTCCCTAAGTCCTTTTTACCAGATCTTCCTCTGTTTGATGGCACTGTAGGAGTTTGAGGAGCCTCAACAATTTGTAAATTATTATTATCATTCATCGTGAATAAGCCTTATATAATTATTAAATAACGACAATAATACAATATAACAAAAATAATTAATAAAAAGTCTAAACGCGTAATCCTAGAAATACTGAATGTAATATGTACTGTACATGGGTAATGTTGAGAAGACGGAGATGTTTATCCTGTAGCAAGTGGAATGACTTGTCAATGGAATGTGAAGTGTTTGCAACAGACCTCCCCTCCCTGCCGTTGCCTAGCATACAAGTGTAACGCGAGATAACGCTGTTGGGCGAGGGGCGGGGAAGAGCTGTTACTATTGCGTAACATCGAAGCTTACAATGCTATGTCCCGTACTATAAATATAATTATTTCACTACAACTCAGAACACAAAACTTTTTATGGGTAAAAACGTAAAAGCTTTACCTAACAACCTGAACCGGTTTTCACTTTTAAAAAGCTTCTTCAGAGTTTTGTGTTCCGAGTCGTAGTGAAATAATTATATTTAGTTAAGAAACGGACACGTCATGGACAACGAAATCCAAAAATAAAGTTTATTCAAGCACTGACACTTCTGGAGACGCTAACGGACAAATTGAAAGTTTGGAGGAACGAGCTGTGTGATAATGTCATTACTAAGACAGAGCAGGTAGGCTATGTAATGAATGGGGTGTCAGTATTACAAAAAGGATAAGAAGGAAGTACACGTTGCCAGGGGAGTATCCAGACGTTTCTGCGTTAACCGTTCAGCAAGAAATGCAAGTTCTCTAATAGAAATTTTGGACAAACTGTTAGTTGAAATTTCAAGCCATTTCTCTAACATAAAAGAGTTAGAAAAACACTGTTGGTTCCTCTGTAAATTTGAGTCGTATGTAATGATACACATTGTAAGGAACAGCTTTCCCAATAAGTACACAGTGCTTAAAAACTGTATCCACATGACCTAAACAGTAAAGAATTGTTCAGTGACTTGAAAAACATCATACATTTATTAAAAATAGCAAACTTTAACGGAGAACAAATGGGATTTACACCACATGGACTACTATAATACATTTCTTCAATACCGTACATTTCTACAAAACAATAACAACAGCTTTAAACATTTTTCTTACTTTACTAGTGTCTGTGTCTTCTTGTGAAAGATCATTTAGTAAACTTAAATTGATTAAATCGTACCTATGGTCATCAATATCTCAAGACAGGGTATCAAATCTAGGATACTTTCAATTGAAAACGACATTCCTTCATCTTTAGATTGTGGTGATTTAATAACCGACTTTGCAGCAATTAAGACCTGGTAAGTTACATTTTAAAATGTCACGTTTTAAATATTTATTAAATATTAAAAATAAATATTAAGTGTATATTAGTAGAAGACGATTTGGTAAGTGATTTATTTTATTACTTTTAATATAGTTCTTTGTTTAACTTTATGTTGTTTATGAATAGTGTTTTGACAATGCCCTTTAGGAATTTGCATGTTTATTAGAATTTTTTTATATTACTACATTGTTAATAGTCTAACTTTGCTACTAATACAAACTGAAAACCGCTAATATTACAATATGTAATTTCTTAATTCTGACTTAACAAACATGCTTAAGATGTTTGCTGAACGTGCTTTATTACAAAAATCTACACATTTGCATTTATTAAGTACGGTACTCTGTTTACTGGATGGGCCTTCATTTTTTTCTCTTTTGACCCCTTTTAACTGTGAAGGCGAGGTGGCCGACGATCTCCTTGCCCCGGGCGCCAAAAAGCGTAGCTACACCACTGTACATAGGTACATGGACGTTTTAGTATCTCAAGGGCATTATACCTGTAATACTTTTTTCAGAAATTAGTACATAAAATGTGCATAGTGGAATCCATATGGAAATGTAAAAATGACGTAGAGAAAAGGCAATAGTTAAAGAAATCATAATTAATAGATTTAGTGACTGGAAATAGAAAGGATATCAATAAATTTCAAAGGCCAGAGATACAAATTATTAAAGGCAATAGGAAATCAAACAAGGTGATATAGATACTAACATAGTAAACTCAGAAAAAGTGAATTTATGGAATGTAATTGAAGGCATATAGACTAATACTGTTTATTCATGCAAGGTGTATGACAACAGCCAAGCTGGCTGGTTATGATTCTTTTATGAAAGGAATAGTCATATCAAAGAAACAAGTTGCTTGTAGTTTTATAAACTGAAAACAATTTTTTCAAGTCTATGATCACTTTGCTGCCCTCCTGGCTATGCCGCCCGGGGCGGCTGCCCTCTTGCCAACCCCCCACAGCTACGCCTCTGACTGGCACAATACAGGCTTTAACTTGCGGTGCAAATTCTTTTTAAATCACATGTGTCTGAAAATATAAATACTTTAATAGCACATTTGCAGTGGTAAAATATCAACTTTTTCACGAATAAACACACTAATACATTTTTGAAGCATACTAATAACTCTCCTCCACGTAAAAACATTTTCCTTAATTATTCAAACATTTAACTAGTTTTCAGTATCGTATTAGAGTTTAATAGCTTTAAAAGATCGGATATATTTTTCCCTTCAAACTCTTCACTACTGTACAACAGATTAAATTCGTTTTATAAATGCACACTGTCAAAGAATTTGCCAAATGTTTCCAAACGGCTTTAAAAAGGATAATCTTGAAACCGTGTATACAAGTGATTGTCAATGTTATCAAACGCTCACAATAAATACGCTTGTATTTCACATTAATTATTTGTGATGGCTCCCCTACTACAGATAGAGTTGGCTGAAAAACGCCTTCAAAGTCATCACGGAGAGATGCAATTTTGTCGAGTTTCTGCAATTTTCTTTCGGTAGTACAAAATGTCACTCGCTTGAGTCTGTCATCGGTATATGACAATATTTTATCAAAATTATTTTGTCTCTAACACTGACAAAAATTCACTAATGGGAGCTAAAATATTAAACTCGATCTCTTCAAGATGATCTATCGTGGCATTGAATACGTCACACAATTGACGTCTGTTCCTGTACTTGGTATTTACAAGTCTAGAAGAATAATTCCACCTCATTGGGCACAGATCGGGAAGTCATCGCTGCACAAACTCATATAAAAATTTAGTCTGTTTCGGAGATCTCGAAAAATGGCTGCAATACCACTAAGTATGTTAAAAAATATTTTCACTCGGGTATATGCCTGACACTTTGAGACACAACAAAGTTTAAAACATGAGCATATCAACGGAGAAAAAGAGCTTGCAGATTAGTTCTTTTAATTATGGTCTCTACTCCAATTAAAATTTCCCCATTGTTGCCGCCCCATCGTAGGCTTGAGCAACTAGTTTTTCACTGCATTCAAATTCAGTCAGGAACTGGCGAATGAGCGTTGCAACAGCCTGGGCATGTTGATCACAACTTACGTCATTAGATCCTAAAAATCTCTTGTTTATTTCTCCATTATACGAATAATGCAAAACTATAGAGCACTATGCTTTATTTGAAATATTTCTGGTTTCATCGACAAATAGAGCTACAAAGTGTACCTCCTTTCTTTCTTTTTTTGTACTCACTAAAAGAACTGAGCTAATCACTTCTAATGAGAATAGACAGTTTCCTAAATACAGTAGATGTTCCGCAAGAAGAGATGATATTCGGCTGTGTACTGAAGAAGTTCTACGTAATTACCTCCATTAACTGTCTTTTCCATTTCGTCGTGTCCTCGAAGTGCTAATTCTTATTTACCGAGATATCAAACAGCATTAGTCTCTTAAAACATTGAACATTCTGATTGTGAGCCGATATCTCCGATTTAAGTTGGTCACCTAACGCAGTTTCAATTCTACTCTGACCGGAACCAGTAATACACAATGATGAAGGAAGATGATTCCCAGTAATTTCATGGCCGCCAATAGATTTCCTAAATACAATAGGTTTCCTAAATGTTTGAATCCAGTCTTGGGCCAGCTAGTGTTCCTGTCCTTTCCAAACAACAAACAATACCAACAAAATAGTGCATTTAGTTCACCACTACCAGCCAACCACTCACATTTGTTTACATATTAGACTGGAAATGCCTAGTAAACTTTCCAGATAGGTGGGTTAAGTTTAAAAGATTCGGGGCCGGCTTACCAACGTTTATGATTTGAGTTTTTTCGGTGAATGACCGGAAAGAAAAAGGTTTTGATAAAACGTCTTTTATTATACAAACCGACACGGTAGAAAATGTATTAAACCAACATTGAAACTATTCTAAAATATATAACTATAAATTCAAATATAATGCGTATCATTTAAATACAACGTAAATAAAATGTAAGACGCACTATTTAATAAGGAATAATGACAACTTCAAATGTTAAAAGTGGAAAACGCATATGGTTTAAATGCGGTACTAAATAATGTAACACACACAGCGATACAAACAAACTCAACAGCATGCAGTCCAACTCAACCCAAGCTAGCTTCAGTTACCAACCACAGAACCACTGCAGAGGCGGTTTTTTATATCTCGCTCTACGTGCGCGCCCATCTCTCTACACCAGGCTAACTCAAGCTAACGAGCCTGCTTCACCTACCACTGCAGAGCCAGCGTGTGAAATCAGTCTACTTAAAACATTTTGGAACAGTCATGTAGAAAATTCCAGTGAATTTTTATTTTGGTTACTTAAAATTAGATTCAATTAAATATAAAATTTACTTTAAATAATTCCAGTTAGTGTGTCGCCAATCATTACTGAAGCAGTGCTTCACTTGCTTCCCTTTACCGCACGCCACTGGTTTATAAATTTAACAAATAAAACCATTAAACGTTCAGGATTTTTAATGCCTATTGTATTCATAATAATAAAAGAATAAGTTGATAAATAATTTTGATTGTTGACATTACAGTCAACTCCTAAGTTAAAGTTCAGTAACTCCAGAAATAGAAATTGACAAGTAAGATGGAAAAACCTGCAATTCGCAGTCAAACGTGGCAAATATTTGGACGACTTGTTGAATTTTGTTGATGAAGATAATAACAGTGGGTATTATAAGTACCCAACAGTGGCGGCTTGTGTTTCTGACAGTTGGGGGTTCAATGTCTGAATGTTTCTACTAAGATAAGAGCAATAATTATCTCATTCCAAATAACACACGGGGTGGGTCGCAACATTAAGAAATAAGTGTTGAGAACTTTAAGTAGGCTTAATATTATGTTGTATTGATGCTATTTTTAAATTGTTCTAAAAATATATAGTTAAAATAAAAGGATAGTTAAATGTTGCTGTTTAATATTTTAAATCGGGAAGTGGTCATTACTATAATTATTTAATGACTACATTAAGCACACTTTATTTTCGGAGTACAAAGACTTCACTGCAGATATTTTCATTGCATACTAAATGAAACTGTGAAATATGACATAAAACTGAAGATAATCGGGCAAATCATGTGGGATAAAAAGCATAAGAATGGCGAATGGCGGTATAACGAAAATGTTGACATTTCCGGTCGGGACGGTTCGGCCTTCGTCGGAACTATTCGTCTGACGCTAAGCTGGAACGTTGCGTACAGTATAGTGAGTTCCCCCTCCAAAGCCCTCTTACATAGCCTAGGCTCGGAAGTGCTTGCACCTCTAGCAGTAGTAGCAAGCAAAATTCGCCAATTATGCGAATCGATTATTGTTTAGCAAGATTAATCTCACAAATCTCGTATTTAAATATGAAACCGTTCTTTCAACAAATCTTAAACATATTTCAATTATTTAGGGGGTTTACTGAACCACTGAACCTTATGGACGAACCGCCACTGGTACCCAATAAACAAGGCAGCAAAGCATGCAGAAGCCGCAACAGAAAGTTACAGACCACAATTTCTAAGATACAGGAAGAGGTAGAAGTGTCAAAATCAACTGGTACAAAACTGAGCACTCCTGAAAAGACACGGCAGGAGAGTAGGCCTACAATGAAAATAGTTTCAAATGAGTTTGTCTCTGACAGAAATAACTTACCTAATCCACAACAATAACGCCCTACCCTTTAACAATATACCGTTATTGCTTTGTAAGATTAACCACCATGTTCAGATCTAGTAATGCCTACCGACTTGTCAACCTGTCCTTAGTAAAACAATCTATTTCTAACTACTATCTGTCCGCTCTTATTGTTGTTATGAATATTATTATTTCCAATACATTTAAACATTTTTTATAAGTAAATTTATTTTAAATGTTTTACTAAGTACCATGCGATACCACAGTAAATATTATTATATTCAAACTGTGCATTTGTTAACAATATCAAGCGTTACACAGCTCAACGCCCGGATTATACGTAATGCTCAAAATGTTTATATCTTGAGAACATATCAAGTTAAAAACTTGCTGCTGTCTGAATTACTTCTTTTCTTCACATAGAAATTAAATTCAATCGTTTCTTATAATTTCATTCATTTACACCAGATAATTTACTTACTTGTGTAGCGGGTCAAATTTTGGGTATTTTTTTATTTTAAACGTTTGGGGCTTACATATATATTTTACTTATTTCGTTTTCGGGCGGACTGGTATAATAAACTTGTAAAACTGTAATTGTATTGTGCAACGTTATTTTCCAAGCAACAGCACGATGTTGAGAAACAGCGTTTGGAACAAAGGCGATGCGCAATTTCAGTGGTGTAACACGGCAGAGGAATGCGCACCTCCACAAAAATTCTAAGAACTCTGTACATGTGTGTCAACGCTCAAGCGCAACTACACCCGCACGCGCTCAAAGGACGCTCTCGACAAAAACTCAAGATGGCCAGAGCGTAAAAAATATTCGTCGTCTTCTATAAGACCTCACGGAAGTCGCATTAAACTCCGCCTACTGTTGGTGACATCAGCGGAACCAAGTCCAATATCGGCCTCTGGACACACACACATACCAGCTTTAATCCATATATAAAGTGGTTACTTCCCAACAAATGGGGCCGGAGCGACGAAAGCATAGGGGCAGTGAAACACTGATTCCCGGCAGAAAGTAAAAAGTACCTGTTACATTACAGTCCAGTCTAACAGTTGTATCCACCGGCGCTGGTACAATTAAAGTAGGCTCGCCAACCAAGTTTTACTTTATCAATAGAAAAGGTGTTAATTATGGCCAAAATTTTTATGTGACCGCGGTCGACCCAACCGGGAGTAGAGAAAACAGTTTTTTTTTATAAGGAACAATCAACTTTCGTTTAAACTATGAGTGTGTGTAGGAACCGCGTGGCGACGTCTACGTAAGGGTTGGGGGGGGGCTTAATATGAAATGTTAAAGGGTTTGTAAATTCAGTATATATGTGTGGATGGCAAAGCTGGGCAGCTTTTGTGTGTATTTGTGTTTTATTTGATATTTGCATTTGTGTCTTGTGAAATAATAAGGTAAGCTGTAGTTCCTAAGTGTTATGTTGGTATTGCACCACTTTGCAGCAATGTATCTCAATGAATTTCAATGAGTTTAAAAACAGCCAAGATCAAATAATAATAAATATAAATTCTCTTCTAAAATGAGTTGTGTCAGTACTTAGCATAACCCATAGACCATGTTTGAATCTAGGTACATGTGAACGAATCCTGGGACCCTGTAAGTTTTCGTAACGGTAAGTAACAATTTAATTTGAGATTTAATTATAATAATAAATGTGATTGATCGGCAAGTCACAGTTGGCGCCACGAAACAGGCACGAATTGAATTAATTACAATTAATTAATTGAATTCCGCATCGACATGGATACAAGCATGTTCTGGGTTAGCTTAGTAACCTAACAGTAGATTACAAAATTTAAATAATTACTGTATTTATTTTATTTAATTTAATTAATTATTCTATTTAAGCAATTTATATAATTTAATTTATATCAATAATATAAAATGTCAAATAACGAAAATGACGTAAATAAAATGAGTGTCGAAGTTTTCGACGACTCAAACGTTAGTAACTATGAAACACACTCGACTCCAAGTGTGAGTCAGAGTGAAGCAGAAATAAGTATAACAGATCAAAGTAAAGTAAATGAAGATTCAGGGATTCAAATAACCCCGAAATTAGATAGGGAAAGTAGAATTGATAGTAAAGAAGTCGGCTTCACTGACGGAAACATAGTAGCACAATCTACTCCGTCGACAACACGAACTAAAGGGTTGTCGATGGACGATCTGTTTAATTTAATGAAAACAATGTCCGAAAACATAAATAGCAACTTAAATACAAAATTTGAAGAACAACAAATTGATGCCAATGTCAAGTTTCACGAGTTAAAGAACGAGATTCAAGAACTAAATAAATGTTTAGAAAGTACCCATGAGACAATAATGACTAGTCTAAATAAATTAGAACAAAGTGTAGAGCGAATGGGAGTACATGCGATGAATGTAATACCAGATAAAGAGTTAACAAATAATAACAATAATGTCGAAAATAATGAATTTAACACTGAGAATGTTAATGTGTTTGAGAAATTGGTATCAGAAAGTGATACGGAAAAAATGAATAATGAGAGTATTAATGAAAGTGTAGAATGTAGTGATTATGAGATGTTAATGTGCGTCAGTGAGTTGGAGAGAGAGAGGAGAAATAATGTTGTAGTAGAGTGGGGACAGAGGGGAAATTTTCCTTTTATTATCTATGATGATTTAATGTGGTCGCAAGAGTTTTTGAAGGGCAAGAGTCCCGTGTTAATAGAAGATTTGAGTTTATTTTATTTGTATAAGTTTATACCCTCTGTGTGGAATGATTTTTTAGGTATGAGATGGTGTTATGAAAAGAGAGATTTAAATAGAGAATTGTGTGTTGAGAGAGAGATAGAGTTATATGAATTAAAGAGAGATTATGATGAGTTGAAAGAAATATTAGAAGTGTATTTAAACAAGAATGATGTAATTGATAATACAAAAGTAACTAACCCGATATTGGAAATATTTACTGACGGAGATTTAACAGAAATACTTAACGTAGACTTGGTGAATGATTATTATGGTATAACGGATAAATTGAAATTGTTTGGTTATGACACACAAGACAACAGTATGTATGTCAATATAATTGAACAGTGCTATACAAAACCAAGATTAATCTTTGACGATGGAGGGTAGACTATAAAACAATAAAAGACAATTAAACATTGTTTTATGGTTTGTTGACATGGCAGAATGGGACAATGAAGTGCGGAAAAACTGAACAATAAATAAGAGTGTGTAAATAAAATATAGTGAATTTATATGTGTGTATGTAAGATAATAATATTGAAATACTTGCAATTTAAATAAATAAACCAATTTAATTTTGAAAACAAGTAATCAGAGAATTATAATTGTTTGGATGGTAATGAATTCTATATTGTTAATAATTAATTTAATTGAAACAATTTGATATATTTTTAACATTTTAATTGATTATGTAAATGTTGTATAATTAAATTTTTTGTAAATTCAGTTTGTTTTACGAGATGGAAATTTGGTAATGAATGACGAATTGTTTAATTTAAACTAATTTTGTGTAAATGTTTCAGAGATGGTGGTGATTATGTTTTGTGGGCATATCATGTTAAAGGGATTGTAAGTAGAAAATTTTTATAATCATGTGTAATAAAAATATTTACAGGTGTAATTGAGATTCTAATTCAGTAATAAGATGTTATTTGGAAATAAGTTGGTTCAAGAAATAAAGATAATTAAAAAATTCTAATAATAAATGAAAAATGATAAATAATGATTATCAATAATAAATTTTGAAAATTTCAAGAAAGTTAAACGGTAAAAGGTTATGAATGGGTTAAATGATTGTTGATGCTAATATTATATGATAATGTATATAAAAATTTTAATTAGTTTTCAATTGTAATTAGTTATTAAGCGGCTATTGAGGGGGTGGCCTGTGCTCTCTTAGATAGCGAAACGGGTTGGGGGTAGCAGTGAGTGTTACCTCCATCGGAGGCCAAACTGGTGATAAATGTGCGGCACACCTTATCCGTGTAAATAAAAAATTTTTTACACACCATATTAAATGACCGTGTCGCACATAAAATATTGATATGAAACAGGCAGTGAAATAAAAGTTTAGATTTCCTCGACTTTTCGGGCGGTTACTGTCTTACCAGCACTAACCGTGGTTTTGGCTAGCGGCCAGCTATGGTCATACCAAGTCCCTTGACCATAGCTGACTTGAAATTGGTATAAGTTTGAAATTCAATGGGGGGACATTAGAGGAAATCTCCGGAACTAGGGAACAGCGGCTGCCACTCTGTTCGAGGAGGAACAGCAAGACCGGTGGCAGATCCGTTTTAAGGGTGTATGAGTATATAACAAGAACATGTTGATGTTCACTAACTTTAAAACTTAACAGCGGAAGCAGAGACACGGAGAGGTAAAAAACCAACTCCAAAATATACCGTCTCTGTGGAAGCGAATGGGCGCCACAGTCCAACATAATCTGAAATAGTGTGTGTGGCTGGGAGGTGACACAAAGGAGTCACGAATTTAAAATTTTATGCCATAAAAGTTTTTTTTTCAAAGTTTGATCAAATAAAACTGCTTGTGCTCTGTTCAGGTAACTAGCTGCTTAGATATTTTAAAATAAGGTGTTCATACTATAATTTTAAGTGTATTATTTTATTGTTGTCTATTAGATAAGCATTGATGAGAATATGTAATTTTATCATGTGTGTATTTGTTTAAGCCAATAATTAAATCGTCTGGCAGGCTAATATAAATAACCAGAATCAGAGAAATGGGAAACAATGAGGTGAGAAGGGAGAATAAATAAAAATAAATATGTGTATTCCATGTAATTTGTTCAATTTTAAGATGTATTTTCATTGTGTTAGGAGGATCAGCTGATCAGCAATAACGTCACTGGTATATTGGTTTGTAAATGTTACAAGTAATTAATGTTTAATGTACTACAGATATTTTGAAGTAAAGATAAAAAGAATATGAGAAATAAAATAAAAATAATTTATGCAAATTAATAAAAGATAATTCATGGGTGATAAATGTTTTATGGGACATGTAGACCTGTCCAAATGGAATTAAAAGCTGAATGTGAAATGATAAAGATGAATATGAGGTAATGTTGTTTTTGAGTTGATGTGATGTAACAGAGCTGGTGAAGTATTAATGTTGACACAGTAGTAATGGAGACTTTATGTAGATTTTGAGTGATATATTGTTGTTTTTATAGTTAATGAGGTTATTTTGTGTATTTGTAGTAATGAAATGAGATTGAGATTTTGGGGATGGCAATTTTGTATTAGAGGGTAGTGTAATGGAGGAGTCTGCAACAAGGGTTGGGACGGGATAGGAATAGATTTTTGTGGGGAAGGGGCCGCCTTAGGTAAAATCCGGGCCGCCAAATAAGGGAATTGAGTTTTTTTTGGGTAGGGGAAACACGTATCCTATACAAAGGGTTAGAGAGTATTTTATAATGGGAGAAGGTGGCGAATTGTGTTAAATGATAAGTTGGGGTTTAGAGTGTCCTGATTAGTAGATATTTTGATAGAGATGGGTGTCATGGAAGTGTAGTTGATGAATATTAGAGTCAGAGGGAGAAAGATTATATATGTACAGAGATCTAATACAGAAAACGAGAATAAATAATTTACATCACCCACAGTAGATTAAAGTAAGATTGTTGAAAAGAAAGAGAGATTCATGATAAAGAATATACAATTGTTTAATTTTTTCAACCAGTGACAGAATTTTGATAAAATTTGAAAATAATGTAAAATTGAGAATTGTTTGTTTTAAATAATTTAAATGTCAATCTGTTTATTATTTATATTAATATTTTGTTTATTTTAAATGTTGTATTTTATTATGTTTTGTATTTCAAGTTAGGATATTACAGATGTTCAAGGTGTTTTCAGAAATCATATATAACATATGTAGGTCAAGGATTTTGGACTTGACCTAGTTACGATCAGCTGATGAGGTCATACACCTACTAAGCTTGTACAGTAGGAATCCAATTTTAATTTGTTTGTTTAATTAATTCAAACCAATATTTGAATAGTTTTAATAAATGTTATTTAATAAATAAATTTAATAAAATTTATTAATGAATAAATTTAAATTTTTTTTGGAATTTTAAAATTTTGAAAATTTTAATTTTTTTTTGGAAAAAAAAACGATTTTTCGCCTGCCAGCGAATGACTATTTTAGATAATAATTTTTTATTATGTGTGCATTAACCATGTTTAATTGATTGTATTGCATTATATTGGTAGACTATAAGTGGTTCTCATGTTAGAATAAGGATGTGTTTATATTCGTAGAAATGTCTAGGTTAAGTCATTGGAAACAAAAATTAGAAAAAACAAGGAAGAGAATTTTTTGATAAAATATTTTTTTTGAATTTTGATTTTTTTTTAATTTTTGATAAATTTTAAAAGAAGGTTTTTTTTTTATGTGTTATGGTAGCCTGTAATGTGAGTGTGTGTGCGCCCAGTATTTGCTAAAGGCAGCCCAGCTTGCAAACAGGGGAAACATATCGGCGGAGGATCTGGGATAATTTGAGCCAGGGATTGAGGATTTTGGGGGGTAGCATGTTAGAAGGCGAGGCGCGCTGTGGTGCGAGTCTGTTTGACTTCTCGGTGTTGGGATCTCTTACGGAGAAGTCCAGTGATCTCGTTCAGATGAGTCCATAGTCGCTGAGCCAGGGGGGTCGTGTACCCATGAGAGTAAGAACCAGGGGGTTGTTGGCACCAGTTCCTCACCGGTCCTCTTCGGGGTTATCGATGAGATTTCTTCTGTTATGAACAGCAGAATTCTCATCGAGGGGGTATTGTAGCGGGTCAAATTTTGGGTATTTTTTTATTTTAAACGTTTGGGGCTTACATATATATTTTACTTATTTCGTTTTCGGGCGGACTGGTATAATAAACTTGTAAAACTGTAATTGTATTGTGCAACGTTATTTTCCAAGCAACAGCACGATGTTGAGAAACAGCGTTTGGAACAAAGGCGATGCGCAATTTCAGTGGTGTAACACGGCAGAGGAATGCGCACCTCCACAAAAATTCTAAGAACTCTGTACATGTGTGTCAACGCTCAAGCGCAACTACACCCGCACGCGCTCAAAGGACGCTCTCGACAAAAACTCAAGATGGCCAGAGCGTAAAAAATATTCGTCGTCTTCTATAAGACCTCACGGAAGTCGCATTAAACTCCGCCTACTGTTGGTGACATCAGCGGAACCAAGTCCAATATCGGCCTCTGGACACACACACATACCAGCTTTAATCCATATATAAAGTGGTTACTTCCCAACAAATGGGGCCGGAGCGACGAAAGCATAGGGGCAGTGAAACACTGATTCCCGGCAGAAAGTAAAAAGTACCTGTTACATTACAGTCCAGTCTAACAGTTGTATCCACCGGCGCCGGTACAATTAAAGTAGGCTCGCCAACCAAGTTTTACTTTATCAATAGAAAAGGTGTTAATTATGGCCAAAATTTTTATGTGACCGCGGTCGACCCAACCGGGAGTAGAGAAAACAGTTTTTTTTTATAAGGAACAATCAACTTTCGTTTAAACTATGAGTGTGTGTAGGAACCGCGTGGCGACGTCTACGTAAGGGTTGGGGGGGGGCTTAATATGAAATGTTAAAGGGTTTGTAAATTCAGTATATATGTGTGGATGGCAAAGCTGGGCAGCTTTTGTGTGTATTTGTGTTTTATTTGATATTTGCATTTGTGTCTTGTGAAATAATAAGGTAAGCTGTAGTTCCTAAGTGTTATGTTGGTATTGCACCACTTTGCAGCAATGTATCTCAATGAATTTCAATGAGTTTAAAAACAGCCAAGATCAAATAATAATAAATATAAATTCTCTTCTAAAATGAGTTGTGTCAGTACTTAGCATAACCCATAGACCATGTTTGTATCTAGGTACATGTGAACGAATCCTGGGACCCTGTAAGTTTTCGTAACGGTAAGTAACAATTTAATTTGAGATTTAATTATAATAATAAATGTGATTGATCGATAAGCACGTCACACTTGGAATAACAAAACGTTTCTCTACCAGCTAACTCTTCATATTGTAATTCAAAAAAATCGTGTTCAAAAGTAACATAACATTTTACATGTATGGAGTGCACAGAAAAAAAATAAATATTGCGTCGTCTTATTGACATATTAAGCTACAAATTGAAGTAAAAATAATCCACTTAGGTTGATGGACAATAAAAACACGACTAGTTATGTTTTACAGTTCAATAAATTATTGAAATTGTGCACAAGCTTTATGGTACATATTTAGGATGTGCACAATATGTACATATTTCTTACAGCTTTGTTTATGGTCAAAATAATTTAAAAATTTTTGAAACGATATAGAATTTTGACACCATAAAGTTTAAGTATTATAATGCTCTAACTTTAATTTTTGGACGAGTAAATTTTTAAGTCGTGTGTGAGTTTTAAGTTGACTGTACAAATGCCAATCGGCGTACTGTATTCCCACGCAATTGGCAGTGCCAGTGCTGCTACACTTCCCCTCTCCGGATTCTATGTTAACGTAGCCGTGTAGTACTAAATGAAAAGAGTACATAGGTGTATAATAATTGGTATACATCTTGGTACATGCGCATGCGTACACACACACACACACACACACACACAATCGTTCACTTGCTCGCCCTCGTCAATATACGGTTATCTAAAGCAACCAGCTCTTAAGTTTCTGCATTAGGCTATAGGATAAATTGCTATAGAATATTCCGACTTAGTTATAAATTTCTATAGGCCTACGTATGCAATATTTTTATCCACAAGCTTCTGGCTGTTGTTAAGAAGTATTTGTAACCTAGTAGTAGTAGATACTTATGAACGCACAAGGACAACAGTGCTATCGCCCGTACAACCCCCACACAATAATAATAATAATTATTATTATTATTTCATCTTATCGAAGATATTAAAGCATTTCATTTTCTTCAAACTTCTATAACGCGCACAACATACTGTCTGCTACTTAGACCTACATACTCGCACACTTGCGTTTACATATTTGTCCCAACGGGGTTTTTACCAGCAGCTAATCTTCCTGCGTTCTGATCGATCATTGTTTTTGTTATCGTCTGCAACTGCAGTACGCTCAGTTCTGCGTCTATAGAGGATACAAATTGAATACTAAAATAAATATTGATTGTGAAGGTTTAAGGGTACTACGTTACGTACAAAGATAAATAATAAAATATAATTGATCCTTAATTTTTACCATATCGTTTCTTGTATTTGTTACTCTGAATTGTATGCTTCGTTTCAGCGTTTTTTACTCCAGAAACAAAAATAATTAATTTCAATTGGGCTTGAGATAATATGAAGCCAACCTGCAAATTGAGTGCAGAGGTAAAGAGGAATTTTACCATAACTGTTTGAAGCAATACAAGAATATAACAGAACCAATATTTTGAGTACAAAAAATTGAACCTAAACTGGCTGAACAGTGGTAGTCTATAAACATATATTTCATATAGGGCCTAGGCCTACTAATGCGACGCTGTAGTGTTGCGACTTAGTAAATAGTTTCATATTTATCTGGAGTCCCATTTAAATTGTGATTGTTTCTGGAAGAACAAATGCTAAAACAAAAATACAATTCAGTGTAATAGATGCAGTGGTATAAATTAATTCTATATTATGTTTTATTATTTACCTTCGTGCAACGAAACTTAATATCTTCATACACAATATTCATTTTAATATTATATTCTAAATCCGCTATACATACAGGCAAAACCCCCTTTGGGATAAAAATAAATGGCATATACCTAAAATCAAAAGGGGTGGGTAGACGAGAGACACCGGTATCAAACAGTAACGAAGTTGCCTGAAGAAGCGGTATCGCAGTTTTAAATCTCTAGTCGCAAGTAAGATAGACCTAATGGTATTCAAGCACACTTACAAAGAATGTTGTAGGTAAGAAGTGAAAAATACAAAAAATACAACCTATTCTTTATTATAGGCCTACTTCATTTTATTACAGGCAAAATATTAAATCCCTTTGTTATTGTTTCTTGGCGTAGCTGATCACATGAATAAACAGTAATAATGTTACATGTGTAATATCAACATGGCTGTGGTTTAATGTAATGTAAAAGTTAAACCCTACTGCCAAATTGGATATAACTAAAAAACGCAGCCAGTCAGCGCTGATACGCTTTTGGCAAAAGTGGGTGGGGATAAAAATTCACCTTCCGGCAAAAGGACTGAGCGTGGCTGAGGCTCACCATGACTTTTACAATTTCAAAGCGCCAAATAACAATTTCATTTCATATACCTATGCTACACTTCATATCTTTTAGTAACATTTTTAATAATATAATTGATGTTCTTTCATAACAATTATGTGGACTAAAATTTTGTTGTTGTAATAAAATCATATTAATAAACTAATAATCATACGTAGGCATACATTTACCTAAATATAAGTATTTATTTAAAATAAATAAGTTTTATATATATATATATATATATATATATATATATATAGATATTTATGGAAACATACATAAAGTAAAAAGCTATAACTAAATTATTCGTCGTTTAGGCATCATGATTATAAATTTAAAAAAACATACAGTTTTCGTGGCTTTTAGTGTCTATTGTATTCATATTAAATATTAACTCATACACTAAATATTCTTGTTAAATATTTTTGCAAAACAAAGTTGCGTAAATATACGTTAATAAACAGTCTGTTAATAAGCTTAAAGTTTAATCCGTCGTTTAGTTATTACTGCAGTTATTCCTACAGATGTACCTATAGAACTGATGGATCTCACTTATGTAGAACAACTGTTGATAGCAAGAGTACAACCAGTGATGCGTGTGTATAGGGTGAAATCGAGAGGTTTTCCCGGTAAATATGCTTATAAGGGAAATATTATAAATATTGGTCAAAATATAACGGAGATTGTTAGTTCCTTGCCCCCTACACCCGCTTCACTGAGCACTATAGTTGTAAGAAAGGAAAGTGTTAATGGACATCGGGATTTTCATGTGAGACGTGACAAAATTTTAGAAGCATTCAATTTTTTGAAAATGATTAGTCCATTCTATAGTGATATCATCATTGATATGGAACAAATATCTCAACTTCCATTAAATGATAGTATTTATAGAAAGATACCCACTGTTGATTTACCTGAGGTGAATACAGATGAAGAGAACTTTTCTGAAGAAATTTATGAAAGTATGATCCCGGAGAATATTAGAATCACAGAATTTGATCGACTCCAATCTGCAGTGAATAATGTAATTCCATGGCCACAAGATACTGATATCATAAATGAATTCTCATGCGAAGGATATGTAAGCATGGCATTTCCCGCTTTACTACCTTACGCCTTACGGATCTGCTGAATTAAACGATAATACTCGAACAAGTAGTATGAAACTTACAGCACTTGAATATTTTCAATTTTTGATACAATATAAAGACAGACTTTTGCACAAAATCCTGGGTTCAGATTTTTTGCATTGAACACTGTTCAGCGTCATCAAGCTATTCAACGAGGGACAATGTTTGCTAGAAAATCTCATTTCAATGGAACAATACAGCAACTGAGAAACACACTGTCGAGTAATCCTCAAATAATAAGAAGTTTATATTATTGGTGTGGAAAAATAAGAGGATCAAAATCTTACTGGATTCAACGAAGGAGTGAACTTGAATCAATGATTGAGCAGTGTGATAATCTTCCTACGGCCCTACGGGTTTTTTTACTTTAAGTGCAGCTGATCTTTGGTGGCCTGATCTGGCACGACTCATGGGTTTGGTTGTAATGATGAACTCCTGAATCAGTATAATCCTGTCATCGCACAAACATGGAGAGCAAATACTGATTTTAGTATAATCACCTCCTTATACCAGGTGGTTGAATATGTATCCAAATATGCTTCAAAGTCAGAACCTGCTTCGAAAAATTTGACGGAAATGTTTCAAGAAATCGTTGAATCGAGAGCCCCGGATGAAGAATCTCGTCGAGCATATACAAGTTTGATGATAAGAGTGATCAGAGAAAGAGACATCGGGGCTTGCGAAATATGTCATTTACTCCATGGAATTCCATTGTATCAATGTACCAGAACTTGTAGAGTACTTGTCACAACAATAGAAGACTATGTTGCAATTAATGGAACCAATAGTGAAAATGACAGTAATTAATTCATTCAGTTTTATAGTAGTAGACCACTAGACATGAAAGAAATAACATTATCTGATTTTGCTAAAAAAAAAATCTAAGGGAAGAAATAATTTAATTAGCACAAACAGAAAAGAAAAAATTGTACAAGTTTTCCCTAAAGTAAACAACAATAACAATGCAGTCAATACTGAATTATATTGTAAACAAAAGTTGATTTTACATAAGCATTGGCGTAATGAAGAAGACTTGAAAAGTACAGATGAAACATGGTTCATGGCTTATACTCGACAAAATTTTGGACAGCTTCACGAACAATTACACATGTCTTTAATTACAGAAGAAATTGAAATTTATCAGGATAATAATAACGAGTTTGATATTTTTGACGATAGAGACTGGATGGCTGTAGCAGCAGTAATGCCTAATGCACTACCAACTCATGTTGGTCTAGGTAATCGTGATATCGATTTACTTCATAATTGGGAAGCAGCCTATTACAAATATCCAGGTATAAAGAATAAAACTTCTTTCATCAAAAGGAATCAAGAAATATTTGGAAATCAGTATGATTCTCATGAATCATACAATGTTATTTTCAATGACCAACAAAATAAGATATTATCTTTCTCAGAATATCAGCTAAATGACTATGATGATTGCAATCAAAGACTTGCAATTATTCAGGGAAAAGCTGGAACTGTTAAAAGCTGTGTAATTAATGAAATGGTTAGGAGAATTAATTCATATTTTGGCTTTGATCCAACTCTTTTAATGGCTCCTACTGGTGTGGCAGCTAACAATATTGCTGGTCAAACTATTCATTCAGCTCTAAGAATAAATGCTTCAAAGAGAAGGGGAGGAACTTTCAAAGATTTAGAAGGTGAATTCAAAATTGCTTTTGAAGAAGAATTAAAAGATGTGAGGTTCGTTATTATTGATGAAGCCAGCATGTTGGGTTTGAATTTGTTTTTCAAAGTGGATATGCGACTCAAACAAGCAAAACAGCGTCCTTCAGCTGTTCCTTTTGGTGGCCTTTGCGTGTGTTTAGTCGGTGATTGGTCCCAACTTCCGCCGGTGTGACAGGAGTCTTTACAATAGTGGTAATAATGTTCAGACCATTCAATCGAATCTTTTATATAAACAGTTCAAAAAAGTTTTCTTTTT
This sequence comes from Magicicada septendecula, assembly GCA_034769895.1. NCBI lineage: Eukaryota > Metazoa > Arthropoda > Insecta > Hemiptera > Cicadidae > Magicicada > Magicicada septendecula. The sequence goes on from CM068367.1 coordinate 320,861,246, forward strand.
AACGGAGATTATGAGACAGCAAGGTGATGATCAAAAAAATTTCAGAGAGACTAATAGAGTCGCAAATGAAACAGTCACTGAACAAGATTATCAGCTCGTATCTAAAAGATTTTATGTAAACAATATCGGGGACAATTTCAAAGATACTGTCTGTAGGCTATAATGTCGAAAAATGATGAAATAAACGCTTTAATTATGAAAAACTAGAAAGCAATAAACAACCCGTGGCTCTAATCAGTCCAATCCATAATTGCCCAGAAGCCTCTCTAGGAAAATCTGACGATGCTCAATGATTATTTGCCCAATTACGTTTATGTAAAGGTGCTCGAGTTATCCTTAGACAAAATCTTTGGGTCACAAAAAGACTAGCCAACGGTTCAGTTGGGACAGTAACTGATATTATTTATGACCCGGGAGCTGATCACATGCCAATATGTATAGGCTACTCGTATCTTTCTAAAAATATACAGGATCAGTTCTGTACGAGAATTCAATACCCATTGTACCAGTAGTGGCATATTTCAAGAAAAATGAAATTTCTTGTACTCGCGAACAATTTCCGTTAATGTTAGCATATGCTATTAGTATACATAGATCGCAAGGGATAACATTAGATAAGGCAATTGTTAATTTAGGAGAGAACGAATTTCAGGTAGGATTAACGTATGTTGCTCTTTCACGAGTGAAAACATTAGAAGGATTATTATTAAAACTGGCGTTTAATTTTGATAGACTGCTAAAAATTAATAGAAGGCCATCAATGGTTGATCGTAAAGATGAGTTGCAAAGGTTGTGGAATATGTCTAATGACAATGACAATTAATGTATATTGTACTATAATGTAGTGTATTCAATAAAAAGTGTGTATCATAAAAGTGTATATATTTTGTTGATTGTAAGAATATTGATAAATAAATTATTACGAATATCAAATGCTCAGCTGACATATTTGTGTCAGTGACACTCCTAGTTATTATTGATCCTGATACGTGTAATCACCAATCTGAGAATTGTGTGTGTGTGTGTGTGTGTGTGTGTGTGTGTGTGTGTGTGTGTGTGTGTGTGTGTGTGTGTGTGTGTGTGTGTGTGTGTGTGTGTGTGTGTGTGTGTGTGTGTGTGTGTGTGTGTGTGTGTGTGTGTGTGTGTGTGTGTGTGTGTGTGTGTGTGTGTGTGTGTGTGTGTGTGTGTGTGTGTGTGTGTGTGTGTGTGTGTGTGTGTGTGTGTGTGTGTGTGTGTGTGTGTGTGTGTGTGTGTGTGTGTGTGTGTGTGTGTGTGTGTGTGTGTGTGTGTGTGTGAAAAGGTCAAATATTCGGCGCTGTCCTACATTTAGTATAACACAAAATTTAATGTTTCAAATTTTTTTAGTAACATATTAAAATTTTCTTATGTACTCTCTTTGTATTTTTACAGTCCCCCGACATTTTACACTTACCTGCCACGTTCCTAACCCAATAATAGGCATTTTCATTCCTGGAGCATTTATGGTTGAATGTTCATTCAGTTTGCAGGCCATGGTGTGAAGAACATTTGTTAACTCACTGTGTGTTGTGAACGAACTGATATTGCACTCAGTATATTACGTCTACTAGTAAATTATCCACGCTTTGATTTCTTTATATAGTTTATAGAATTTGAATGTTTACACGCCCACTGTGTACTTACCCGACTGCGCCATTGGTCGAAAACGCACACGTGCTTCGTGATAATTGCGCATACTTGCTTTATCACGATGCGACAGTATACCCCATCGATGTATACTATATGCATCGCGTGCTGCATTCACTGAATTCGGTCCGACCGCTACACCAGTGGTGGGCATGAACACTGCGTATTTACTATGCTATGTACTGTAGGCCTACCTGTACAAAGTCTGACTTTTCTGCTTTGTTATAGCTTTTGTTGCTTTAGCGGAGCATATTTTGCGTTAAGTTAAATGGTATAGCTATGTCATTTTAACAATTAATGACTCCAAATTAGGAGGTTTTTAATAAGTTCTTTTCCAAAATAAACACATTTGTTTCACTGTAAGATTTCAGTATTCTGACACATTATTTCAGTTTATCGCTAAGTTCTGTTGCGTTCATAAACAGTTCTGTTGCGTTCTTATTTATGAACATTTAATACTGAAGCCAGACGAATAAAGATAAGATAAAGGAAACAAATAATAAAAGACGTAAGTTTAAAATGTTTATTGCGTAAAAGAAGCTGGCGTATACGCTCGCCATGGTAGTTCAAGTGTTCAATAAGCAATGCTAATTTATATTAATTTTTTTATTTTATTTAATCAGCTACGTATTAACTGTATAAAAATTGTTTACATTAAACATTACTAAATAATACAATAATTTAACTTTTAGCGGACACCAAGCTTCGATAAGGTATCTGCAGCGGTGTGCCGTACTGGGTTCGGCAGCGTATTATAAGTATTTTAAAACGAGCGGCGGTGACGTCATGCACTGCCATACGGTTGTTGTTGTCGTCCGTTTATACACACAAAGGCTGTGCAGCAACGTAATTCAGTTGGCGCGTCCAGCTGTTTCTGTACATTCCTGCATCCAGAGTTTACTTGGGTGGACAAACACTTTGTATCGGCCTCATTTCTGTTCAATCCTCCGACCTGGTCATCTGCTCTCGACTGGCGGCAACCTTCTGTCCAGGACTTCGTCAACTATCACCATGGTTGGCTAAATAAAGTACAGCTCGAGGTATGTACAAGTGAGCGGGTTCTAAAAATATTCTAACCCCAAATATATTTTTATGTTTCAGCTTCTATTATAAATTATACTTGTGTGTGTGTGCGTGTAGAGCAGTTTTCAATTTGGGCGTTAACGCTGTAACAAAATTAAATTAATATGAATGTAAATGTAGTGGGTCAAATTGACTTCATTAAAGAAAATACTAATGCATCTTGCACTCAGCTGGTTTGGTGTTAGAAATAATTATGAAATACGTAATTAATTATTTTGAATATTTCAACGAAATACTTAAAAGTAATTGGTAGATGAGAGAAATAAGTCACAGCTGGGGAGCTTAATACTGTTTAATATGAATTAGTGGCGATATGTGTGTGTGCGCTGTTGATGTTTAAAGTTGGTGTTGGAGTTTAATGTGGACGGCCTATGTGGCGTATTTTTTCTCATGACACCCTCTACAACCTATTACATGTCACAGGTGCTCGAACAAAGGCGAGATGGGTGTCAGGTGTGACGAACATCTGTCCACCCTACTGGCAGAGACGATCTTCTAGCCACGATTGCCGTCAGTCGAGAACAACTGTTCGACACTCTTCCAACGCTATGCTGCCCCCAGGACTTGTGATACGACCGTTACATCACTGATCAGCGCCACTATTGACTGGTACACCGGACAATCCAGGTGGGAACATTCTAATTATCTATTTCTCTCTTCACAACATGGTGAATGCACAGAAGCCGCCAGAAGCTCGCTCGTGAAGTTTTGACCGTGATACTCTAGCACAAACTCTCATGTTCAATTATGTTATTGCACGTGTGAACATTACAGCAGTAGACCTAATGAAATATCTTATAACTGTTTATAATGTGTAAGAAACTACACACATACACACATATCCGCAGGTTGCTGTAAGACCTAACTTTTCATCTAATTAAGACCATTAGGGAGTTAATTATCTTGTGCTATCATGTCATCTGGTCATGGCCGAGTTTTAATCACGTAACGGGGGCTGTCTGATGCTTTAGATGAGAAACTATTTTCTTTCTCACATATACTTAGCGCTTTAATGATTAAAGTCAGGGTCGTTTAGTGGGTTGAGTCTTGGGGCGGTCACTTACATTCTCTGGTGTTAATTACCAAGGCAAATCTATGCTTAGGAGCTGAGATATTCAGATTAACCTGTCATTTATATTTGTACATATCTATACATATTATGGTGCATTCATTTACTGTAGTTGGAATGGGTTTATGAGGAAGTTAGTACTGAAATGAGGGATGTTTTGTTATTTATGTCGTGTATGTGTTTGTGTGTGTAATTTTACTATATTTTGCTGGGGGAATATGTAATGAATTTAAAAAAGAAAAAACCATAAATGTGCTTACTAAGACAAAAGGCTAGCCTATTTGAAACTATACAACACTTATGGATTGGTGAATTGCTTTATGAATGAGATTATTGTTATCATTGACTCATACATAATCAGGCAGAAATTTTGCAATTATGTTAATATCAAATTCACTTATTTTTTTGACATTCTGAATATTAATTGATATACATATATATAAATAATCCTGCCATTAATTGTGTGCTTACACAATCAAGAACTTGTCATTTTATGTAACATCTTGCAGGTTTAATAAAGCACACGCTTGTTGGTTAAAAGACTTTTTCATTTGCAAGTCCTGTCATTCACCTGGGGGGACATGTCTGTAATTGTAATTGGGCCTCGCACACTTTTGCTTCCTCTAGGTTTTCCACCTAGTTCTAAATATATGTCTCTCCCCTTTATACAAAAAAAAAACTTAATAAAAATAAAATTAAATAAAATAAAAATTTACAAAAAAGAAAACTTAGAAAATTAAAAGGGAGCTCTGCAAATGTAAGATCAGAGCGTAGAAAATATATATAAAGGGGGGTTTCAAATGTTAGTTCAGAGCGTGGTTATGATTCTAGGTAGGTAGTAGGTATTATTTCTGCCTTATTTTTTTTTCCTTTTGAACTTGAGAAATTTTAGAATCTGGGGACTTACATTTATTTCCTTAAATGAAACTTGGTGTGGCTACAGACATGTCAGCTGGTGTTAGGACTTGCAAATTATCTCAAATTATTTTTTTTAATTGGAATCCAAGTGTTGCAAGAAAACTTAATGGTAGCGTAACGAATTAATAGAAAGAAGAACCAGAAAAATAGCACATTTTATAAAATGAATAAGGGGTTGATGAAGTTTAAAATAATTTAATATGTGTTAGTGTTTAAGTGATTATTTTGTGATGTTGAGTGTGAGATGAATTTTGAAAAGGGGTTATAAGAATGTGATTGATTTTTTTTTTATGAATATGTGCTGACTGATTTCACTTGTGCATACTCTGGAGCTCAAACAGATTCTGGACGTGATGAGGGCCGTCAGTACTTGTCGATTTTGATTGTGATTTGTCTCCTGGATTAGGCAACGTGTTTTATAGCATTCCCGTTATATAGTACTTGTTTATTGAGGACGTTGCGTGGCGGTATCATGTATTCTGAATGCGGTTATGGTCCAACCAGGGGTCGTGGACTTAATAGTTACATGTTTTCAATTACATTCAATTTTATGTGTACTTTGTGGATTGTAGTCAGTGAGTCAGTTTTGTTGTTTTGATTGTATATAGTGAGTCAAGTGTGTTGTTTTGTGTCGTGTTCTCTTCTGGAAATTTTATATGGCTGTTTCTCTGCTTTTATTACACCCATCTCGTCGCATCGCTAGAGCACTCTGGAGCGGCTCAAAGGAAGAAGAGTACTTGAGTTTTTTCCGGATTCGTTGTCATTAGGTTTTGTAGGGTAAGTTGTCTTATGTGTTTTATGGGGATTTAAGTTATTGTGTTGTGTTTGAGAATTGTGCAACTCTGGCGACGGTATGTTACCGGGAATTGTCCCACCCCATTTCAGGGATTTTCCAGAAACCTTCAGTATTGGATGGAGTAGATGAGGACAGGTTGTTGGTCTTCTCGGACCTGGTCCTGTAGATTATCAGTTTCACCTGTTCTAAAAATAAGATGGAGAAGTTATGTGCTGTTGTTTCCTGGTTCATAGAGGCTGAATTTGGATGTCGATCATTGTAGGGTTGGGTCCATGCCGCATTCCTCGTTTGATTTCTCTGGTGTGTCAGTTTTGGATTAAGTGTGGTTTGTTTAGACGGTGGAAAAGTAAACCCCCCCCTGCTAGTTAAGCTGCTTTGAAAAGTTAAGAAATAGGATTGATGTTCGCGTGCCCTCTGCACGGTCTTCTCTGCCTTGTGAATCGGGTCCGCCCACCCTAGTGTGGGGAGGTGGGCCAGTCATGTGTCAAGGATGGAGGATGCCTTGTTTGCTTCACATGGCTGGTCGGTCCACGATGGTGGACGGTTCTCGAAGGGTACTCGCATATCAAGGTTGTAGTACCTTGTTAGCCTTCGGGCGTGAATATGTGAGTACCAGGAGAGTTAGGTGGTGGTCACTGGAGATGGTGACGTTTTGGGGCGGTCCCGAGAGTTGGCATGGAGGAGAGGACTCGCGTGAGGGATGGTCGCAGTGTGGTAGAGATTTTCAGTCCTGGGAAGGGAGGAATAGTGTTAATGGTCCTGGGTCTCTGTTATGAGTTTGGGAGGCCTTGGTGATCAGTACTCAGAGCTGGCCTGCGATTCTTCTCTTTCTCCTGTTCTTTTCTGTCTCTTCTATCTGCATGCGGACCAGGGCCCGGTGAGCATGCAGGACTCACACTTACACCTTCTCTTTCAGACACACATTCACTGACTCACACCTCTTCCTTCTGCTTTTTCGTTTTCCTGTGTTACTGAACTCATCAAGAGCGATTTAGAATCTGAGATTTCCCAGGTTTCCCGCAGCCGTCGTGCTTGAAGACTTGTTTGTTTTGGGTCAACCATGTTGCCCTTTTGGGGTGAGGGTGTGCCGTACTGGGTTCGGCAGCGTATTATAAGTATTTTAAAACGAGCGGCGGTGACGTCATGCACTGCCATACGGTTGTTGTTGTCGTCCGTTTATACACACAAAGGCTGTGCAGCAACGTAATTCAGTTGGCGCGTCCAGCTGTTTCTGTACATTCCTGCATCCAGAGTTTACTTGGGTGGACAAACACTTTGTATCGGCCTCATTTCTGTTCAATCCTCCGACCTGGTCATCTGCTCTCGACTGGCGGCAACCTTCTGTCCAGGACTTCGTCAACTATCACCATGGTTGGCTAAATAAAGTACAGCTCCAGGTATGTACAAGTGAGCGGGTTCTAAAAATATTCTAACCCCAAATATATTTTTATGTTTCAGCTTCTATTATAAATTATACTTGTGTGTGTGTGCGTGTAGAGCAGTTTTCAATTTGGGCGTTAACGCTGTAACAAAATTAAATTAATATGAATGTAAATGTAGTGGGTCAAATTGACTTCATTAAAGAAAATACTAATGCATCTTGCACTCAGCTGGTTTGGTGTTAGAAATAATTATGAAATACGTAATTAATTATTTTGAATATTTCAACGAAATACTTAAAAGTAATTGGTAGATGAGAGAAATAAGTCACAGCTGGGGAGCTTAATACTGTTTAATATGAATTAGTGGCGATATGTGTGTGTGCGCTGTTGATGTTTAAAGTTGGTGTTGGAGTTTAATGTGGACGGCCTATGTGGCGTATTTTTTCTCATGACACCCTCTACAACCTATTACATGTCACAGGTGCTCGAACAAAGGCGAGATGGGTGTCGGGTGTGACGAACATCTGTCCACCCTACTGGCAGAGACGATCTTCTAGCCACGATTGCCGTCAGTCGAGAACAACTGTTCGACACTCTTCCAACGCTATGCTGCCCCCAGGACTTGTGATACGACCGTTACATCACTGATCAGCGCCACTATTGACTGGTACACCGGACAATCCAGGTGGGAACATTCTAATTATCTATTTCTCTCTTCACAACATGGTGAATGCACAGAAGCCGCCAGAAGCTCGCTCGTGAAGTTTTGACCGTGATACTCTAGCACAAACTCTCATGTTCAATTATGTTATTGCACGTGTGAACATTACAGCAGTAGACCTAATGAAATATCTTATAACTGTTTATAATGTGTAAGAAACTACACACATACACACATATCCGCAGGTTGCTGTAAGACCTAACTTTTCATCTAATTAAGACCATTAGGGAGTTAATTATCTTGTGCTATCATGTCATCTGGTCATGGCCGAGTTTTAATCACGTAACGGGGGCTGTCTGATGCTTTAGATGAGAAACTATTTTCTTTCTCACATATACTTAGCGCTTTAATGATTAAAGTCAGGGTCGTTTAGTGGGTTGAGTCTTGGGGCGGTCACTTACATTCTCTGGTGTTAATTACCAAGGCAAATCTATGCTTAGGAGCTGAGATATTCAGATTAACCTGTCATTTATATTTGTACATATCTATACATATTATGGTGCATTCATTTACTGTAGTTGGAATGGGTTTATGAGGAAGTTAGTACTGAAATGAGGGATGTTTTGTTATTTATGTCGTGTATGTGTTTGTGTGTGTAATTTTACTATATTTTGCTGGGGGAATATGTAATGAATTTAAAAAAGAAAAAACCATAAATGTGCTTACTAAGACAAAAGGCTAGCCTATTTGAAACTATACAACACTTATGGATTGGTGAATTGCTTTATGAATGAGATTATTGTTATCATTGACTCATACATAATCAGGCAGAAATTTTGCAATTATGTTAATATCAAATTCACTTATTTTTTTGACATTCTGAATATTAATTGATATACATATATATAAATAATCCTGCCATTAATTGTGTGCTTACACAATCAAGAACTTGTCATTTTATGTAACATCTTGCAGGTTTAATAAAGCACACGCTTGTTGGTTAAAAGACTTTTTCATTTGCAAGTCCTGTCATTCACCTGGGGGGACATGTCTGTAATTGTAATTGGGCCTCGCACACTTTTGCTTCCTCTAGGTTTTCCACCTAGTTCTAAATATATGTCTCTCCCCTTTATACAAAAAAAAAACTTAATAAAAATAAAATTAAATAAAATAAAAATTTACAAAAAAGAAAACTTAGAAAATTAAAAGGGAGCTCTGCAAATGTAAGATCAGAGCGTAGAAAATATATATAAAGGGGGGTTTCAAATGTTAGTTCAGAGCGTGGTTATGATTCTAGGTAGGTAGTAGGTATTATTTCTGCCTTATTTTTTTTTCCTTTTGAACTTGAGAAATTTTAGAATCTGGGGACTTACATTTATTTCCTTAAATGAAACTTGGTGTGGCTACAGACATGTCAGCTGGTGTTAGGACTTGCAAATTATCTCAAATTATTTTTTTTAATTGGAATCCAAGTGTTGCAAGAAAACTTAATGGTAGCGTAACGAATTAATAGAAAGAAGAACCAGAAAAATAGCACATTTTATAAAATGAATAAGGGGTTGATGAAGTTTAAAATAATTTAATATGTGTTAGTGTTTAAGTGATTATTTTGTGATGTTGAGTGTGAGATGAATTTTGAAAAGGGGTTATAAGAATGTGATTGATTTTTTTTTTATGAATATGTGCTGACTGATTTCACTTGTGCATACTCTGGAGCTCAAACAGATTCTGGACGTGATGAGGGCCGTCAGTACTTGTCGATTTTGATTGTGATTTGTCTCCTGGATTAGGCAACGTGTTTTATAGCATTCCCGTTATATAGTACTTGTTTATTGAGGACGTTGCGTGGCGGTATCATGTATTCTGAATGCGGTTATGGTCCAACCAGGGGTCGTGGACTTAATAGTTACATGTTTTCAATTACATTCAATTTTATGTGTACTTTGTGGATTGTAGTCAGTGAGTCAGTTTTGTTGTTTTGATTGTATATAGTGAGTCAAGTGTGTTGTTTTGTGTCGTGTTCTCTTCTGGAAATTTTATATGGCTGTTTCTCTGCTTTTATTACACCCATCTCGTCGCATCGCTAGAGCACTCTGGAGCGGCTCAAAGGAAGAAGAGTACTTGAGTTTTTTCCGGATTCGTTGTCATTAGGTTTTGTAGGGTAAGTTGTCTTATGTGTTTTATGGGGATTTAAGTTATTGTGTTGTGTTTGAGAATTGTGCAACTCTGGCGACGGTATGTTACCGGGAATTGTCCCACCCCATTTCAGGGATTTTCCAGAAACCTTCAGTATTGGATGGAGTAGATGAGGACAGGTTGTTGGTCTTCTCGGACCTGGTCCTGTAGATTATCAGTTTCACCTGTTCTAAAAATAAGATGGAGAAGTTATGTGCTGTTGTTTCCTGGTTCATAGAGGCTGAATTTGGATGTCGATCATTGTAGGGTTGGGTCCATGCCGCATTCCTCGTTTGATTTCTCTGGTGTGTCAGTTTTGGATTAAGTGTGGTTTGTTTAGACGGTGGAAAAGTAAACCCCCCCCTGCTAGTTAAGCTGCTTTGAAAAGTTAAGAAATAGGATTGATGTTCGCGTGCCCTCTGCACGGTCTTCTCTGCCTTGTGAATCGGGTCCGCCCACCCTAGTGTGGGGAGGTGGGCCAGTCATGTGTCAAGGATGGAGGATGCCTTGTTTGCTTCACATGGCTGGTCGGTCCACGATGGTGGACGGTTCTCGAAGGGTACTCGCATATCAAGGTTGTAGTACCTTGTTAGCCTTCGGGCGTGAATATGTGAGTACCAGGAGAGTTAGGTGGTGGTCACTGGAGATGGTGACGTTTTGGGGCGGTCCCGAGAGTTGGCATGGAGGAGAGGACTCGCGTGAGGGATGGTCGCAGTGTGGTAGAGATTTTCAGTCCTGGGAAGGGAGGAATAGTGTTAATGGTCCTGGGTCTCTGTTATGAGTTTGGGAGGCCTTGGTGATCAGTACTCAGAGCTGGCCTGCGATTCTTCTCTTTCTCCTGTTCTTTTCTGTCTCTTCTATCTGCATGCGGACCAGGGCCCGGTGAGCATGCAGGACTCACACTTACACCTTCTCTTTCAGACACACATTCACTGACTCACACCTCTTCCTTCTGCTTTTTCGTTTTCCTGTGTTACTGAACTCATCAAGAGCGATTTAGAATCTGAGATTTCCCAGGTTTCCCGCAGCCGTCGTGCTTGAAGACTTGTTTGTTTTGGGTCAACCATGTTGCCCTTTTGGGGTGAGGGTGTGCCGTACTGGGTTCGGCAGCGTATTATAAGTATTTTAAAACGAGCGGCGGTGACGTCATGCACTGCCATACGGTTGTTGTTGTCGTCCGTTTATACACACAAAGGCTGTGCAGCAACGTAATTCAGTTGGCGCGTCCAGCTGTTTCTGTACATTCCTGCATCCAGAGTTTACTTGGGTGGACAAACACTTTGTATCGGCCTCATTTCTGTTCAATCCTCCGACCTGGTCATCTGCTCTCGACTGGCGGCAACCTTCTGTCCAGGACTTCGTCAACTATCACCATGGTTGGCTAAATAAAGTACAGCTCCAGGTATGTACAAGTGAGCGGGTTCTAAAAATATTCTAACCCCAAATATATTTTTATGTTTCAGCTTCTATTATAAATTATACTTGTGTGTGTGTGCGTGTAGAGCAGTTTTCAATTTGGGCGTTAACGCTGTAACAAAATTAAATTAATATGAATGTAAATGTAGTGGGTCAAATTGACTTCATTAAAGAAAATACTAATGCATCTTGCACTCAGCTGGTTTGGTGTTAGAAATAATTATGAAATACGTAATTAATTATTTTGAATATTTCAACGAAATACTTAAAAGTAATTGGTAGATGAGAGAAATAAGTCACAGCTGGGGAGCTTAATACTGTTTAATATGAATTAGTGGCGATATGTGTGTGTGCGCTGTTGATGTTTAAAGTTGGTGTTGGAGTTTAATGTGGACGGCCTATGTGGCGTATTTTTTCTCATGACACCCTCTACAACCTATTACATGTCACAGGTGCTCGAACAAAGGCGAGATGGGTGTCGGGTGTGACGAACATCTGTCCACCCTACTGGCAGAGACGATCTTCTAGCCACGATTGCCGTCAGTCGAGAACAACTGTTCGACACTCTTCCAACGCTATGCTGCCCCCAGGACTTGTGATACGACCGTTACATCACTGATCAGCGCCACTATTGACTGGTACACCGGACAATCCAGGTGGGAACATTCTAATTATCTATTTCTCTCTTCACAACATGGTGAATGCACAGAAGCCGCCAGAAGCTCGCTCGTGAAGTTTTGACCGTGATACTCTAGCACAAACTCTCATGTTCAATTATGTTATTGCACGTGTGAACATTACAGCAGTAGACCTAATGAAATATCTTATAACTGTTTATAATGTGTAAGAAACTACACACATACACACATATCCGCAGGTTGCTGTAAGACCTAACTTTTCATCTAATTAAGACCATTAGGGAGTTAATTATCTTGTGCTATCATGTCATCTGGTCATGGCCGAGTTTTAATCAGTAACGGGGGCTGTCTGATGCTTTAGATGAGAAACTATTTTCTTTCTCACATATACTTAGCGCTTTAATGATTAAAGTCAGGGTCGTTTAGTGGGTTGAGTCTTGGGGCGGTCACTTACATTCTCTGGTGTTAATTACCAAGGCAAATCTATGCTTAGGAGCTGAGATATTCAGATTAACCTGTCATTTATATTTGTACATATCTATACATATTATGGTGCATTCATTTACTGTAGTTGGAATGGGTTTATGAGGAAGTTAGTACTGAAATGAGGGATGTTTTGTTATTTATGTCGTGTATGTGTTTGTGTGTGTAATTTTACTATATTTTGCTGGGGGAATATGTAATGAATTTAAAAAAGAAAAAACCATAAATGTGCTTACTAAGACAAAAGGCTAGCCTATTTGAAACTATACAACACTTATGGATTGGTGAATTGCTTTATGAATGAGATTATTGTTATCATTGACTCATACATAATCAGGCAGAAATTTTGCAATTATGTTAATATCAAATTCACTTATTTTTTTGACATTCTGAATATTAATTGATATACATATATATAAATAATCCTGCCATTAATTGTGTGCTTACACAATCAAGAACTTGTCATTTTATGTAACATCTTGCAGGTTTAATAAAGCACACGCTTGTTGGTTAAAAGACTTTTTCATTTGCAAGTCCTGTCATTCACCTGGGGGGACATGTCTGTAATTGTAATTGGGCCTCGCACACTTTTGCTTCCTCTAGGTTTTCCACCTAGTTCTAAATATATGTCTCTCCCCTTTATACAAAAAAAAAACTTAATAAAAATAAAATTAAATAAAATAAAAATTTACAAAAAAGAAAACTTAGAAAATTAAAAGGGAGCTCTGCAAATGTAAGATCAGAGCGTAGAAAATATATATAAAGGGGGGTTTCAAATGTTAGTTCAGAGCGTGGTTATGATTCTAGGTAGGTAGTAGGTATTATTTCTGCCTTATTTTTTTTTCCTTTTGAACTTGAGAAATTTTAGAATCTGGGGACTTACATTTATTTCCTTAAATGAAACTTGGTGTGGCTACAGACATGTCAGCTGGTGTTAGGACTTGCAAATTATCTCAAATTATTTTTTTTAATTGGAATCCAAGTGTTGCAAGAAAACTTAATGGTAGCGTAACGAATTAATAGAAAGAAGAACCAGAAAAATAGCACATTTTATAAAATGAATAAGGGGTTGATGAAGTTTAAAATAATTTAATATGTGTTAGTGTTTAAGTGATTATTTTGTGATGTTGAGTGTGAGATGAATTTTGAAAAGGGGTTATAAGAATGTGATTGATTTTTTTTTTATGAATATGTGCTGACTGATTTCACTTGTGCATACTCTGGAGCTCAAACAGATTCTGGACGTGATGAGGGCCGTCAGTACTTGTCGATTTTGATTGTGATTTGTCTCCTGGATTAGGCAACGTGTTTTATAGCATTCCCGTTATATAGTACTTGTTTATTGAGGACGTTGCGTGGCGGTATCATGTATTCTGAATGCGGTTATGGTCCAACCAGGGGTCGTGGACTTAATAGTTACATGTTTTCAATTACATTCAATTTTATGTGTACTTTGTGGATTGTAGTCAGTGAGTCAGTTTTGTTGTTTTGATTGTATATAGTGAGTCAAGTGTGTTGTTTTGTGTCGTGTTCTCTTCTGGAAATTTTATATGGCTGTTTCTCTGCTTTTATTACACCCATCTCGTCGCATCGCTAGAGCACTCTGGAGCGGCTCAAAGGAAGAAGAGTACTTGAGTTTTTTCCGGATTCGTTGTCATTAGGTTTTGTAGGGTAAGTTGTCTTATGTGTTTTATGGGGATTTAAGTTATTGTGTTGTGTTTGAGAATTGTGCAACTCTGGCGACGGTATGTTACCGGGAATTGTCCCACCCCATTTCAGGGATTTTCCAGAAACCTTCAGTATTGGATGGAGTAGATGAGGACAGGTTGTTGGTCTTCTCGGACCTGGTCCTGTAGATTATCAGTTTCACCTGTTCTAAAAATAAGATGGAGAAGTTATGTGCTGTTGTTTCCTGGTTCATAGAGGCTGAATTTGGATGTCGATCATTGTAGGGTTGGGTCCATGCCGCATTCCTCGTTTGATTTCTCTGGTGTGTCAGTTTTGGATTAAGTGTGGTTTGTTTAGACGGTGGAAAAGTAAACCCCCCCCTGCTAGTTAAGCTGCTTTGAAAAGTTAAGAAATAGGATTGATGTTCGCGTGCCCTCTGCACGGTCTTCTCTGCCTTGTGAATCGGGTCCGCCCACCCTAGTGTGGGGAGGTGGGCCAGTCATGTGTCAAGGATGGAGGATGCCTTGTTTGCTTCACATGGCTGGTCGGTCCACGATGGTGGACGGTTCTCGAAGGGTACTCGCATATCAAGGTTGTAGTACCTTGTTAGCCTTCGGGCGTGAATATGTGAGTACCAGGAGAGTTAGGTGGTGGTCACTGGAGATGGTGACGTTTTGGGGCGGTCCCGAGAGTTGGCATGGAGGAGAGGACTCGCGTGAGGGATGGTCGCAGTGTGGTAGAGATTTTCAGTCCTGGGAAGGGAGGAATAGTGTTAATGGTCCTGGGTCTCTGTTATGAGTTTGGGAGGCCTTGGTGATCAGTACTCAGAGCTGGCCTGCGATTCTTCTCTTTCTCCTGTTCTTTTCTGTCTCTTCTATCTGCATGCGGACCAGGGCCCGGTGAGCATGCAGGACTCACACTTACACCTTCTCTTTCAGACACACATTCACTGACTCACACCTCTTCCTTCTGCTTTTTCGTTTTCCTGTGTTACTGAACTCATCAAGAGCGATTTAGAATCTGAGATTTCCCAGGTTTCCCGCAGCCGTCGTGCTTGAAGACTTGTTTGTTTTGGGTCAACCATGTTGCCCTTTTGGGGTGAGGGTGTGCCGTACTGGGTTCGGCAGCGTATTATAAGTATTTTAAAACGAGCGGCGGTGACGTCATGCACTGCCATACGGTTGTTGTTGTCGTCCGTTTATACACACAAAGGCTGTGCAGCAACGTAATTCAGTTGGCGCGTCCAGCTGTTTCTGTACATTCCTGCATCCAGAGTTTACTTGGGTGGACAAACACTTTGTATCGGCCTCATTTCTGTTCAATCCTCCGACCTGGTCATCTGCTCTCGACTGGCGGCAACCTTCTGTCCAGGACTTCGTCAACTATCACCATGGTTGGCTAAATAAAGTACAGCTCCAGGTATGTACAAGTGAGCGGGTTCTAAAAATATTCTAACCCCAAATATATTTTTATGTTTCAGCTTCTATTATAAATTATACTTGTGTGTGTGTGCGTGTAGAGCAGTTTTCAATTTGGGCGTTAACGCTGTAACAAAATTAAATTAATATGAATGTAAATGTAGTGGGTCAAATTGACTTCATTAAAGAAAATACTAATGCATCTTGCACTCAGCTGGTTTGGTGTTAGAAATAATTATGAAATACGTAATTAATTATTTTGAATATTTCAACGAAATACTTAAAAGTAATTGGTAGATGAGAGAAATAAGTCACAGCTGGGGAGCTTAATACTGTTTAATATGAATTAGTGGCGATATGTGTGTGTGCGCTGTTGATGTTTAAAGTTGGTGTTGGAGTTTAATGTGGACGGCCTATGTGGCGTATTTTTTCTCATGACACCCTCTACAACCTATTACATGTCACAGGTGCTCGAACAAAGGCGAGATGGGTGTCGGGTGTGACGAACATCTGTCCACCCTACTGGCAGAGACGATCTTCTAGCCACGATTGCCGTCAGTCGAGAACAACTGTTCGACACTCTTCCAACGCTATGCTGCCCCCAGGACTTGTGATACGACCGTTACATCACTGATCAGCGCCACTATTGACTGGTACACCGGACAATCCAGGTGGGAACATTCTAATTATCTATTTCTCTCTTCACAACATGGTGAATGCACAGAAGCCGCCAGAAGCTCGCTCGTGAAGTTTTGACCGTGATACTCTAGCACAAACTCTCATGTTCAATTATGTTATTGCACGTGTGAACATTACAGCAGTAGACCTAATGAAATATCTTATAACTGTTTATAATGTGTAAGAAACTACACACATACACACATATCCGCAGGTTGCTGTAAGACCTAACTTTTCATCTAATTAAGACCATTAGGGAGTTAATTATCTTGTGCTATCATGTCATCTGGTCATGGCCGAGTTTTAATCACGTAACGGGGGCTGTCTGATGCTTTAGATGAGAAACTATTTTCTTTCTCACATATACTTAGCGCTTTAATGATTAAAGTCAGGGTCGTTTAGTGGGTTGAGTCTTGGGGCGGTCACTTACATTCTCTGGTGTTAATTACCAAGGCAAATCTATGCTTAGGAGCTGAGATATTCAGATTAACCTGTCATTTATATTTGTACATATCTATACATATTATGGTGCATTCATTTACTGTAGTTGGAATGGGTTTATGAGGAAGTTAGTACTGAAATGAGGGATGTTTTGTTATTTATGTCGTGTATGTGTTTGTGTGTGTAATTTTACTATATTTTGCTGGGGGAATATGTAATGAATTTAAAAAAGAAAAAACCATAAATGTGCTTACTAAGACAAAAGGCTAGCCTATTTGAAACTATACAACACTTATGGATTGGTGAATTGCTTTATGAATGAGATTATTGTTATCATTGACTCATACATAATCAGGCAGAAATTTTGCAATTATGTTAATATCAAATTCACTTATTTTTTTGACATTCTGAATATTAATTGATATACATATATATAAATAATCCTGCCATTAATTGTGTGCTTACACAATCAAGAACTTGTCATTTTATGTAACATCTTGCAGGTTTAATAAAGCACACGCTTGTTGGTTAAAAGACTTTTTCATTTGCAAGTCCTGTCATTCACCTGGGGGGACATGTCTGTAATTGTAATTGGGCCTCGCACACTTTTGCTTCCTCTAGGTTTTCCACCTAGTTCTAAATATATGTCTCTCCCCTTTATACAAAAAAAAAACTTAATAAAAATAAAATTAAATAAAATAAAAATTTACAAAAAAGAAAACTTAGAAAATTAAAAGGGAGCTCTGCAAATGTAAGATCAGAGTGTAGAAAATATATATAAAGGGGGGTTTCAGCGGTTCTTTCCTTAGCAATATCAAAGCACAAGATTTTATAAAATAATGTCACTATTAATTTGATAAGTTTCACTTCATGGCTGTCTTCAGAAAAATCATTGTTTGAAATATGTTTTCTAAACACTGTGCCGGCAAAGTTTTATACAATCATTTTTTGGAATTACGTTTACTGTCAGATATAATCAATAAATTATACATATATTTTACAATCTTTAAAACATCTGATGATGCTCTAATTAATTTTTCGCTAGATACAGTGTCAGTAAAATGAGTGTAAACACTCAAGTTATTGTCATCTGTTGTCAGTTAAGGCTCGTTTACACGGTTCAAGTTTACTGGCTTTAAGTACTTGAAGTCAAGTAAACTTGAAATCTGATTCTGTCTACACGGGGAAAGTGGAAGCGTCAAGTACTTGACGCCACTACTTTCATTTTTGTTTGAAATGTCGAGTAGAAAGGTGCGTCGTATTGCAGTTAAAAGGCCTATAAAGGTCTCCACTTGCAAAATATCGTAGTGTTATTTCCAGCTTTGTTCTTGAGGGAATTGCATTTCGCATGGTAGTATTTGTTCTACTTATTTGTGCTTCAACGTTTCCTAATAGCTCCTCAAATTTCTGTACTGTCATCCTTAGATGAGTTTTGTAAGACGAAGGATCTTCATCTGCCAACTCGCGTAACAGTGTTCGAAGAGTCACCATACATTTCCCTTCTAGCTATCCATGTTCTCACCCACCTCCGAGTTCGCTTTCTCTCTCTGTTGACATTTTCCGTTGTATCATCACGTCGATTTTTGCACAGTGAGTTCACTATAGTCACTTTGCTTAATATTCCAAATATCGGTATGGAGAACCATACATGACTTCCATGTTCTAAGATTTATATTTAAAACCATTTTCAAAATGAAATATTTCGATAGAAACTACGACTACTTCTTTCTTCAGACTTAACCACAGTACTGTGGTCACTAACGTATACCACCTCACGTTAGTGCACTCGATTTTCACTGACGATGGCAGTCGATAGCACTGCCGAAACGTCTGGTTTTGTACAAAACATTGGACCACGGCCAAACAGCCCGGGAAGGAATTTTAACAACAACAAACTACTATGGTAAAATGGTACGTTTAATACGTATGCCCCACTTTGGAAGCGCCAAGTTATCTAATGGGGTGTAATTGATATTTGTTGTGCCCCACTTATATATACTATGAAATTATGCTAATTTATGGAATTTAATCATGTAATTATCCAATTAGGTTAATTTATACCAAATTAATTGAATTTACGTGATATATTAGTTACTTTGGATGCTAGTGACTATGTTCATTAATGATTAGCATAATTACTGCAATGAGACTCTGATAGTTGTAAAAAAAATGATATAAAATTTTACTACAATTCATTCAATTGATGTTAATGTCTGTTACAAGGTAAATTGACAATAATGAACGCATAAATACTTAGTAAAATAAACACTTATTTATTTAACATTATTCAAACAAAGAAACTTCCAATATATGGATATAAATTATGCCCTGTAAATACATTCATAAAAGAGAACACATATATATATATATATATATATATATGAATCAAATTACAATATGAATTCATTACGTCGTTCGCTGAAAACATACACATACATATACATCACAATGAACATACATAAGCATAGATAATCAACATATTAATCTTACACTAATGCGTTCATTTGTCTCAGATGAATAGCTTTATTAAAATTACCATGATAATCAATCTAAATTCTCAAAGGGTGATTTCTTTGAAAAGAGTCAGGACAGTAGAATTATTATAACAGTAATAACATAAAGATTTACTTGTGAAATGGATTATCCAAATTTTCCATCGGTGAAACTCCTTCCCACTGATGATCCAAATGCGTAAGGTTGCGTAGCTTTAATGTTATCATCACTTAACACTCGCGGATACGATTCACTCATGGTGTGTGTGTTCTCCGTTGATGTCGGTCGTTAATATGAGTGTTTATAAAGTTATGTGTTGCATGAGTGCGTTCATTGTTAATTATCGTGTATATATAACTGTCTATCGTCAAACTTCTTCTTATATCTATATACGTTCCTGTATTGTGTTTAAATTACGTGATCTACTGTTCCATTCAGTATTGTGACACTTCGCACTGTGCAACGGTACATTACGTAACTCGGTAAAGCATTGACGAAAGTTCTGCGAGTCTGTTACTAAATGAAAGCTGCGAATAATTAACTTAGTTCTTAACAAGCGGTAGCCGAGTACAACTGAGTAACTGAAAGTTTTTTAACCACTGATGTATACTGCATGATTGATTCACTGCGGATACACTATGACAGAATAACTTGTCAATAACTGAATTGCTGTGTTAACTGATTAAAGCACTCCATAACTGAGTTCAGAGTAAAACTGATGTACGTATATTAACTGAAAGTGTATTAAGACTGAGAATTTATACTGAGACTGAGAAATAGAATAAGATTGACAATTTTATGAAGACTGCTCTCCGCGTGCCCTGTAAACAGTTTTTATTAAGCTTCATTTACCACAATGCGATGTCCTGGCAAACACGCCTTTGGTCAGCCATGATAGGTCAGATGAACTCCTACCCTTATGTAGAACTATGGTTCTCGACCTCTGATTCGTTGTTCGCGTTGCTATCATGACGACAGTCCTCTCCACCTGCGTCCTGGGAAGATGCCGTACTCTGGTTGGTTATCGGGCATCCCCTCAAGTACACGACGAAAGGGCTCCTTACCATTTCCTAGAATGTAGAGCAATTCCGCGCCTGTCGATCAAGCTTTTGTCTAAGTATACTCTGGAGTCTACAGTTGTCCTCACGCGAACAATACGTCGCATTTCGTTATTGTCTGACTTTCCATGACCCTTTTTCATCAATTAGCAGCACACTGCGTGTCGTCATTTCCAAGATGCCACTCCTGTCCTTCGTCATAAATACTAGTTGTCGCCAGTGAGATGTCTTCCCGCTGTGCGCACATCCTAGTCCTATTCACTGGATATACGCTGTTTTGTTCTCATATGGGGTGAGCCCCTTTGTGTGAGTACTCCTTTCTTATTGCTGGCACGCTCCAAATTAACCTTACAGCGTGTGTTCGCTACAATTTCTCCGTATCTGGGCCACCGTACGGCATTTTTTGTCCGGTTTGTTGTGGGCTGTAAATCTCAGTTGAGTCGAGTCTGTCACAGGCGAACCTTACTTCCTGTTGTAATGTTGTGTCAGGCATACTCTCATTGTTCTTGGCAAGCGTCCAGTTGACACTTCATTAAGTTGCTTCTTTATTTATTGCTTCTGGCCCGGGTTGGGGTGACTTGGCTGGTGTAACGTACTTCTTGATTAAAATTTTAAAATTTAAAATTTTTGGTCATTACACTACTTCTTTGTTGTGGATAACGTAGTACACATGACATATAAATAAATATCGGTATGGAGAACCATACATGACTTCCATGTTCTAAGATTTATATTTAAAATCATTTACGAAATGAAATGTTTCCATAGAAACTACTTCTTTCCACTTATTGCTTCAGCCTTAACCACAGTACTGTGGTCACTAACGAATACCACCACACGTTATCGCACTCGATTTTCACTGATGATGGCAGTCGACGGCACTGCCGAAACGTCTGGTTTTGCAGAAAGCATTGGACTACGGCTTAACAGCCCGGGAAGGAATTTTAACAACAAACTACTACTGTGTTGCCGATAATGTAGTAACTTACACATAAAAATTATCCCCTCCCCCTTCAACTATAATTTTCATTTATAGAAAATTACCCCCACCCCGTTCAACTAGCCTCTTCATTTATAGATATTTCATCTACGTTTCTACAGTGGACTATTAAGATCTTCTTATCAAAATACTTTATTTATCAAAATTAAGTACTTTACTCTTGTTACAATAACAAATGTTCCAGGTAAACTGCCCTTTCCCCGTAACCGACTTCACCAAAATTAATAGGCCTTGAGTCTTCTACAACTCAGGCACATATGTAAAAAATTATTTGATTCTGTTTTAATTTACGGCAGTTATCGTTCGTCATGAAAAATTTTCTCTTGTTACAACATAAAATGTTGCAGGTAAACTACCCCTTTCCCTTAACCGATCTTTACCAAAATCAACAGGCCTTGAGTTCAATTTTGGGACGTATACAAAAATTTATTTGATTATGTTTGAATTTACGGCAGTTATCGTTCGTCATAGAAAAAATTAACCTTGTTATCACATAAAACGTTGCAGGTAAACTACCCCTTTCTCTAAAGCTGATCTTCACCAAAATCAATAGGTCTTGAGTCCTCTACAATTCAGGGATGCATGCAAAACATTATTTGATTCTGTTTGAATGTGCGGCAGTTATCATTCGTCATAGAAACAATTACTCTTGTTAAAACATTAAAGGTGGCAGGTAAACTACCCCATTCCCTTAACTGATCTTCACCAAAATCAATAGACCTTCCATACTTTACAATATAGGAACGTATGCAAAAAATTATTTGATTCTCTTTGAATTTACGGCAGTTATCGTTCGTCATAGAAACAATTACCCTTTTAAAACATAAAACGTTGCAGGTAAACTACCCTTTTCTCTTAACCGATCTTCACCAAAATCAACAGACCTGAGTACTCTATAATTCAGGAAGATGTGCAAAAAAGTATTTGATTCTGTTTGAATTTATGGCAGTTATCGTTCGTCATAGAAAAAATCGGTATGGAGAACCATACATGACTTCCATGTTCTAAGATTTATATTTAAAATCATTTTCGAAAATAAAATATTTCCATAGAAACTACTTCTTTCTTCAGCCTTAACCACAGTACTGTGGTCACTAACTTATACCACCTCACGTTAGTGCATTCAATGTTCACTGATGATGGCAGTCGATAACACTGCCGAAACGTCTGGTTTTGTAGAAAACATTGGGTCAAGCCCAAACAGCCCAGGAAGGAATTTTAACAACAAACTACTTCTTTGTTGCCGATAATGTAGTACACATGACATATAAATAAATATCGGTATGGAGAACCATACATGACTTCCATGTTCTAAGATTTATATTTAAAATCATTTACGAAATGAAATGTTTCCATAGAAACTACTTCTTTCCACTTATTGCTTCAGCCTTAACCACAGTACTGTGGTCACTAACGTATACCACCTCACGTTATCGCACTCAATTTTCACTGATGATGGAAGTCGATGGCATTGCCGAAATGTCTAGTTTTGCAGAAAACATTGGTCTACGGCCAAACAGGCCGGGAAGGAATTTTAACAAGAAACTACTTCTTTGTTGCCGATAACGTAGTACATATATAAAAAAAATTATCCCCGCCCCCTTCAACTATAATTTTCGTTTATAGAAAATTACCCCCACCCCGTTCAACTAGCCTCTTCGTTTATAGATATTTCATCTACGTTTCTACAGTGGATTATTAAGATCTTCTTACCAGGATACTTTATTTATCAAAATTAAATACTTTACTCTTGTTACAACAAAAAATGTTTCAGGTAAACTACCCTTTCCCCGTAACCGATCTTCACCAAAATCAATAGGCCTTGAGTCCTCTATAACTCAGGCACATATTGTAACGTACCAAATTGGCAGTTACATAAAATAACTATCTATTACGTCAAATAAAAGGATATCATGAAAATATTTCATCGAGCATAAAAGAAGGAACGGGAGAATATAAATAAAGTGTGTATCTACGAACGAATATTATTGAAACTACCCAACGACGGAGAAGGAAGAATAATAAGGATATCATTGAGTATAACAAAGAGAGAGAAAATACCAACGAGCCAATATAATACGTTAGAATCCAGGCCCAATAGATCCAAAATAGTGAGGGGATATGACGAAAATAATTATTAAAATAAAAAGGAGACGAATCAAGTACAATCACTATGGTGATAAAACAAACGATTTTTTTTATTAGTGTGAAATAATATGGGACCATGATTACCATAACCATGAATAAAAATATGGAAGAGTATGACAACATTAAGGGACATGGATTATTACAAATAATGTATAACCAAGGAGTACACCGACAGTGAGAAACAACTAACCAGAAGAAGGAAAGAAGAAGAAGAGGAAAAGAAATATACCATGAAGAATGAAGATTATGTATGAACAGTACAAAACATCAACATTCACAAGATATACAAGGAATTAAAATCAATATAGTGAACAGAAGAAGTATGATGATTATTCAAATACCAACAACAGAGAAACCAGTGTTGAGCATAATTAAGTGATCACGAACAATGACAGTGAGTACTTAATATAAGTGTAACAACATGTGATATGATAACCATTTTACCCCAAGTAAACAGCACAAACAATACTAGTGAAAATGTTTATAACGGAGCAAAATGATTAACCATCATAAGTGAAAGAATCCACGATTAACTAGTGAAATGCACAGACAATTAGTGTAACAAGTTTAATCAAGATTGTAAAATCACATAGATAATCAATAAGACCACCAAAAAATATGAGACAGAACAGTAAATTGATTGTTCATAGGGATTAATAATAAAAGCTTTGTAAGCCCGAATATGAAATGTGCCTGAATGCCATGGCAAGACAGGACAAAATGTAAATGAATACCAGAACAGATAGTAGCAAATATGCTAGTTTGTTATGTATAAACCAATCAATGTACCAAAACTGGGTGCAACCCATCAAGATATGTAACATTATTAGACTAAGAATACCTGTGTTATTGTTTCAACAAATAGTGTAAAAATGTGTATAACTTAATACTAAACCATTGTAGTAGAATGCCATAATGAGATGGCAATAGGTGAGTTAAATACTGCATAAAAGTATGTAGAGCATTGTTGTCAGACAACTGACACATAATCTCACAAGAATTGAACCTATAACATAAAATCATGTACATTAGTTAAACCAAGCAATTATCCACAATTGTTTCAAACAGAAACTAGCTAAGAATATTAATGCAAACCAATGAATACCATATGTACTGAAGGACACAGCAAATGAGTCAGATTGAATATAATATCATAAAGTTAAATGGACAGAACCCCAATGTGACAAGAGAGTTAGTCAAAAAACATTATCAAAACTCATCAAAAGAATGTGACAATTGTTACCAGTAGTTAGAGAAATGTCTAATACTGCTAAGAGAACACTTCACAAATGTAATACTAGTAGTTTAATAATTAAAATATTATAAACTAACTAACTGCAATTGTAAAACCAGATGTAAATAAACACCATGCTATAACTTAGAGAGCTTTCAGATAATGAAAAGTTGATGAATACATTGAACCAACAATGTACAACAATTGTACACTATTTTAATTACTAACATTATATCCCATGTGTACTAAAATAACTAAATAAGTGACAAAATGGAAGGATGAGAACAGAAGGTATTTTGATCATACTATAAGTATATACAAAATAACATTTTTTAGCAAAATAAAGTATGAACAAATGTAAATAAATGTACATATTAGTGTTAGGATGTCAAACATATGTAGTAGAATAAGGAATGATGGCGTTACAAGTGAATATAAACAATCGAACATGGTTGGTATAGACGCCATTAACAGATTTTGTTTAAACTATAAATATAACCATTTTATGTACTAACATGAAGGAGAAATGGACTCAAAATGTTTAGTAATAAGTATTACAGTGTAATTATAACGAAATATGGTGAAAAAGACTTATTTATGTTAAGAGTTACCAGATGAATTTCCAAGATAACCAAGTGAATTAATAATGGACGGATTTAGTGCTTGTTTAGACTTAAAATAAAGCCACAAGTGTCCGCGATTTAATGCCACTATCCAAACGACAATATGACAAATGATAAGAAACTTATGACCATTATAAGTTTTTCAATCATTTTGAGTATCCATGTATACGTCACAGATAATCTCGAACCCACGCTTAGAGATGCGAAAAATTGAAAGTTTTATTTTACCAAAGTGTTTTGGGGTTGAGAGTGTGACCTTTTGAACCAATCAAATAGCTTAAAATGACCAGACGAAAAAGAGACGCTTTAGCGAAATGTATCATTCGTTCTGCATCACTCACGGCGAGAGGTCTATGCCGAAAGTCATCAAAATATTTTTGAAATGTGCGCATCACCTACATTAGTATACAAACAAACATTAACCTGTACACAACAACACATTATCGAGTGTCCAGTGAATTAAGTGAATAGTGAATTAACATGACCAGTGTATAATAAGGGTCATGTTCTGTGTATATAATCAGGGAGTACAATATTTTAATTATTTTAAAGAAAATAATAAAAGAAATAATTCTCGTTGATGAACAAAAATTATTGTTTGGACTGTACTAGTCATAACGCTTGAGTGCGTTTATAAACAATGATGGACAATTATCAGAATTTAATAAACAAGTTGTAGCACCATCCAATGACAATAATTAATTCAAAAATAATTATTTTACATTTTTAAAATAATTGAGAACGGCGGAATTAAATTCAGATACCGCTCATCAGTATGTGGATATAGTCGCTTACTTGACTATAACTTTTGAATTAATAAATAATTATTTTCTTGTGCAAATACTTTCATGACTGATAATTACACATCAAATGATTTATAAATAAAATGTTTGTAACTAGATCATTAAGAATTTTATAAATAACATTACTTATTCTAAATAATCACTTACGTGTTACTAGGCAAACTAACCTAGAACCGAAGAATATATTTTTGTCACAAAGAAACAATTCTGTTCTTGAATGATTTTAATGAAATGAAAGCAATAATAAGAGTTTTTTTCTTTAGATTTTTTCTCTTCCCAGTACATGGTTCTGCTAATTAATGAATTCATAATAATAATATTTTTAACCGTGCAACGCTCAAAGCATGTATCGACCTTAACTGCTATATACTTTTGCATAACGTACGATAGTACGATTATCGGCTATCGTACCGAGTTTAATAATTTTAAATTTTTGTTCTTTTTTATAACAATAGATAATTAAATATTGTTATTCAAACTCACATCTTTATATCTGGTATCATGTATCTTCAAAGAACTCACTAAATTGGTAATATAATTAACTAAAGTGAACCTAACCTTGTTCACAATAATATTGTACCTTACAACAGTGTTACCAGCCTTGAGATACAGAGATCTCAATATTTGTTTAAATTTGTTATTGTTGTAAAAATATCTTATTAATTGTTTTAAAAGAGTTTACTGAATTTAATCATTGTCAATAAATCCTCAGTTTATTATCAGTGGAATCAGAGTTTTAATTTCTATAAAATAGAAGCAGTAATTTAATTTTTTTATAAACAGTTCTCTCATAAGGTGGCGGTAGTATTTGAATTACTGATACCATTCAACTTACAATTGAATATTGGATTTATTTTATTGTTTATGTGCATTCTTTTCGATATTCAAAAGGAATATCTATGTATGTATGTCAAGTGTGCTTACAGTAAGAGAAGTCGCCATCGAGAATAGTGAAGATATCCACGGATGGTAAGTGGGGAGGTTAACACAGTGAAGTGATAGCAAGCCTAATACTCTTTTAAACCACAAACTATAAACGTGAACATTAATTCCAATCACCCAATTTTAATAATCATATCTAATAATAATCATCAACAATAACATCGTAGCTACATATATTCGACTTGAGTATCTAAGCAGCATAAATCAACTACAACATAATAACGTTGTATTGTTACAACGTGGCGCTCCATCGCGGGGCTTGATTGATTGAAGATAACACCTATCTATAATATCGTTGTATTGTTACAATATGTAAAAAAAATTATTTGATTCTGTTTGCTACACTCCAGTACAACAACAAAAAATGATTATATCAGCTTGCAAAAACTTTGCCGGCACAGTGTTTAGAAAACATATTTCAAACAATGATTTTTCTGAAGACAGCCATGAAGTGAAACTTATCAAATTAATAGTGACATTATTTTATAAAATCTTGTGCTATAATACTGCTAAGGAAAGAATCGCTGCAGCTACTTTCTCTAAGCTTGGTGTCTTTGGTGTCTGCCAAAAGTTAAATAAATTTGTATTATTTAGTAATGTTTAATGTAGACAATTTTTATACAGTTAATACGTAGCTAATTAAATAAAATTAAAAAATTAATGTAAATTAGCATTGCTTATTGAACACTTTAACGACCATGGCGAGCGTATACGCCAGCTTCTTTTACGCAATAAACATTTTAAAGTTTACGGCTCACGTCTTCTATACTTTGTTTCCCTTATTCTTATCTTTATTCGTCTGGCTTCAATTATAAATGTTCATAAATAAGAACACAACAGAACTGTTTATGAATACAAGAGAACTTAGCGATAAACTGAAATAATGTGTCAGAATACTGAAATCTTACAGTGAAACAAATGAGTTTATTTTGGAAGAGAACTTATCAAAAACCTTCCACTTTGGAGTCATTAATTGTTAAAATGACACAGCTATACCATTTAACACAAAATATAATCCGTTAAAACAACAAAAGCTATAACAAAGCAGAAATGTCAGACTTTGTACGGGTACAGTATATAGCATACGCAGTGTTCTTGCCAACCACTGATGCAGCGGTCGGACCGAATTCAGTGAATGCAGCACGCGATCCATATAGTATACATCGATGGGTAGAGGTAACAGACTCGGCAGTATGAACAAAGGCTGGCTTACTGTGCAAGACGTCGATGGCTTTGTTCACGAATCTTAAAAGACGGTCGTTTGGAACTGTTATTTGTTAATGATTAGGCTACTAATACAAGTGCGGTCGGTTACTCGGTCGTGTACGTAGTCCGTTAAAGTACACATCGCTTGTCTCTTTCTTAATTCGTTATTGTTGTGATTGTTTTGGTTTTTTGTGTTCTTAAGTTCTGAGAAATGATAGATAAGTAACGCAAAGGAGTAACACTGCTTAATTTCTTTGAAAATTGCCTAACTGGCAATTTGAAAAATTTCTTTGTGTTGTGACTGATTCGGCTTACTGCTACTACTCCCGAGCATTTTGTGACAGTGTGCCTAAGGGAGAGGATGCGTTTACGAAAACTGAGTATAAGAATTGGAAGAACTGAAATTGTTTATATTTATAGGCCTACAGTATATTTGTTCTAGGTAAACATAACTGGAAGTACAACTTATGAAGAAAGGTTTGTTGATAATTAAAAAATGAAATTGTCCCTCGTTTACTAAGAATTATTACTAAACTTTCTAATTTTGTATATAACATATTTTATTCATTTTATTATATAGATGGTCTCACTACACACTTGAATTAATGAAGCTTTACCCTGTTCCCCCAAAGTTAGGCCCCAAGTTACGCCCATGCGTAAAGGTGTCCAGTTGTAGTAATCAGTGTTTAAAGTCGGCGCTGCGACCGAGGCGGTGGACGCTGGTTGAGGCGGACAGAAGCAGATAAGGCCTGGTTCAGATAGGAAAAAAGGTTAACACAAAAGATGATTGCTCCATCACAAGGTAAGAAGACAAAATAGGTTTTGAGTTGAATGAAAAAATCCGACTGTACAGAATCATTGTATTGGTTCTTGTCATACACCGCTTCCTTTATACTTTGGTATTTATTGAATATTATAAAGTAACATAATAAAATATATTATATAATTGTGTGTGTGCGCGCGCATTTAATACTTAGAGCAAGATAAGTTTAGACTCTAGCCATGTCACATCAGAAATCTGTATGTCAAATCGCAAGTATTTGCGACCGAGTGGCATAATCTAAGAAATGTTACTGTTGTTAGTGTGCTATCAACTCGCGAAGAATTCTTTCCGACTCGGGAAGTTCTGCTGTTGAAATACTTGCAGTTTATATTTTTTTAAATTTATAAAAATTGAAAATATACTAAATACAAAGTACTAAGAAACAGAAGAAATATAAAAAAAAATAAAACGCAACTTCTAAATAACCAGTGTTTTTGATATGCGAGTTTAAAGTATCAAAATAAATAAATGAACATTGACAGTCCCAAGTCTGTAAAAGTGTGAGGGTTGCAGCTGATATACAACTACTAGTCTTACCTTGTTCATTAAAATATCTGCCTGGATCGCATCACGTTAATGGCACCCAGACAAATGCACTCCTCAACCACGACTTTAGCCTGTCCGCCTCAGCCAGGTTCGCCTCGGCCACGACATCTTAAGTCGATTCAACGTGGAGCACAAAGCCTGAAGTTTCCACGAACACAAACAGCTGACAGAATGTTTTAATATTAATGTTTTTTTTTCAAGCAGTTACATAATATTTTGTAGTGTTATCTGTTCATCAATGCTGTCAAATAATATCTGAGAAGTTTCTTTGTTCACATTTCCTACATTAAACAGGCAACATCTTATTGGGGAGTGCGCAAAGCTGACAACAAAGTTAGTATTTCGCGGCATCAGCCATCAATATTCTGAGTCTTAAAAAACTGTCTCTGGAACTCATTTTTTACCAAATGTTTACCCATTGCGACTCGATAGTGATTACCGGCACCACGTAAGAGGTTACCCGCAAACATACGAGAATGCATTGTGCTGGCATGAAGTCTGCAACACCCTAGGTACCGAATACAAGTCCACATGACATTTGGACACGCATCAAGTGATATTCTAAGCCAAGGGTATTTCGTGCACTCGACTGACGGTAGGTACGTTAGAAACAATATTCCTACTTGGACAGAAATACGAGGCTTAAGTTTGATAACTCAGCAAACTGAACGAATCGAAATACAAAAGGAAATTGCCTAATGCGGATCTCACGTATCGTTACTGAACACCGGACATAACAGAAGAACATGAACAATTCTCTCGGGAATGTTGGTGGTACTATGCTCAACGCTCCTCTATCGACGGTCTGTTATCATTGGTCATTACTTCAATCGGAAACTCCACTCAAAAGTTAGCACGCAGTCAAACTTAAATAATAGTTAAAACTACATTGTGCATCCAGGTTTCCTTCCTGGAAATTTCTTTTTTTATATTTTATACACAACGCGTTATAGTCCCATCATCAGGCGATAAAATATTTTCACTCACATGGAGTACGTCAATTAATAAAAGTCACACACATCCCGTTATTTAAGCGACTCCCAAGCCGCGTTATCTCACGATGCGCATCGCTACGGATCCCGCGAGTGACTAACGATTCCACATCATACTATGCCCGCACTTATCTATCATATTGTTCTAGCACGCGTATAGCTGTATCATATAGTTCGTTGGATTTGAAAGAAAGTTTTTCACTCAGAAGCTGATAACCCTGAGTTTTGGAGGTTCTGTAAATTTCAAACTCTTCCAGTGCATGCGTTTGATCTTTTTGCAGAAATGCAGTGGTTTGAAACTGTTTTGAAAACTGGAATAATTTTGATTGATGACATGTAAGGCAAAGTTCGATTTAATGTTCCTAATGTCACCCTTAGGCAGATGTTCCTTGTACCTATCCAAGAATTTTCTGCCTGTCTGTCCAATATTACAGTCTTCGCACTCTATTTTATACACCCCCGAATGGCTTTCTACTGGTCTACTAGACCTCGGTCTCAAAACTTTTAAAATTCAGTGATTCCCTTTAAAAGAAACTGTGTAGTCATACTTTTTGAAAACGTTATTTATAGCACTAGGTAAATGATTAGTACATTCTGTTGATATGTATTTCTGATCCCTATTGCGTGTTTCATTCGTGTTTATTGTAAATTCTTCCTTTGTTTCGTTACCAATCTATCTATAATCGTGCTACTGTAACCCTTCGTCATCGCGATTTACTTTATTGTGTTAAGCTCCTCAATGTAGTCTTCTGACTCTAACGGAATTTCTAATAATCTGTTGACAAAGGAGTTAAAGGATGATATTTTCTGAGCGAATGAATGAAGTGAAGATGCATGAATAGTAATGTCCGTGGTGGTTGGCTTTCTGTAGATTTTAAACTTAAGACAGTTATTTATTTTTTGTATATTTAAATCAAGAAAATTAAAGCTATTTTTGTTTCCCAACTCTAATGTACACTTTATTTTTGGATGTATACATTCATGTATTTATTCAAACTTTCTATTTGTCTGTATGTGCCATTAATAACAAGGAATGTATCATCCACATAACGTGCATATGAAATGATATTTTTATAAAACTTGTTTCTATAAGACAACACATATAATAAAAAATTACCAACATTTCATCAGACTTCTGTTCACAGGGCAATCAAATTCAGTGTCATATGTTACTGTAGTGCCCTGGTGACTGCCCCATCTTACTTTTGCACAAATACACACCATTTCTTTAATTTTAAGGTATGCAACTTTATTTCATTTGTAGTTATCTTATTTAGGAAGTCCTTGAGCCAATTTTGTCCCATGTTACGTCCTTTACTATCTAATTAAAATAGTCATTTTATGGTAGATCTACGTGAGGTAAGTTTCGACTCGCCTAACATGAACATGCTGTTTTTCATGCAATTTAAGGAAATTACTAAAGGCTGGTCCAACCTTCCTTATCACTGACAAAATTGTCTTCAATTGGCTCAACACGATCATCTGATCATTTCTTGCGCTGCCCAATCGCACACTCTTTCCAAGGGAGCCACCGTCCACGGGCTCAGAAGAGAGGCAAGTATAAAGCCCCTAGGAGGCGACGCAAGACTCTCTCTCTCTCTCTCTTTCTCTCTCTCTCTCTCTCTCTCTCTCTCTCTCTCTCTCTCTCTCTCTCTCTCTCTCCAAGTTTGCTCAGAAGTTCCTTCGTTACGTACTCGTCAGCCTGTTTTTAGTCTTTTGTGCTCGCTGTTGTAACGCGAATTCAGTTGTATTCCGCGTAAACTAAACACGTATGTGTAATCGGTCTGAACATGGATCGTGGTAACCCCAAGTCACACTAAAGCACTAGACGATTGTATGCAATGAGTGACTGAACAGAGAAATTTTATTTCTTTTATTATATAGACAGACAGAAGAGTGTTAATAGTGTTACTAAGTACATTACAGAACATTCTACGTGTTTCTCGGATATTCTAGTGGAACCAGCTGTAATGTTGTGTGCGTACGTGATTCTTAACAGGCGTTAACGAGATTGTTCCAGACTCACCAGTCCGCGCGCGCTGTGTTCAAGGCCGCAAGCAATTACGCTCTAGTATAATGTTGACGCGGATTATTCTGGAATGTCACCGGGGTATAAACATACCCCGATCACATACCCCGATCAGTAAATAAATTCAGCGACGGTCAGTTCAGTTGAAGTGGCGATATATTCCAGTACGGTTCGAAGTATTATGGCGAAGTGATATGTGCGATTATGTTTTATAATTGTGCGAGACGTTATAATTAATTAACATTATTATTGCGTGTGAACAATTTTTATTTGTTTTGTTGTAAGAGACTGTCTTGTTGATTACAAACTGTTTAATTGTGATAATTAAAGCTGGTGATTAGTGACTTAATTGGTGTTTTGTATTTTGTTTTCCATTGTACCATACCAACGATGAGTAGACCGTCGTAACAATATTATTAGTAGTATAAGTAAGGATGAACGAATAACATGATATAAAACATGAATAGTAAAACAGTGTAATAACGAATGACCGTTCAATATATCTATAACATATAATCTATCTATTCTATTCTATCTATTCTATTCTATTCTATCTATAACATATAAAGCCCCAGAGGTCACTCACTGACTTACATAAATTCTAACCCATAAGGAAGGCTCGGAGCGAAAAAACACAAGAGACCTTTTTTATTCCCCGTCCGATGTAACATGGAGAAAAATTATAAAACCAAAGCTTTGTGCAACCGGAAGCCCGAAAAAACGAATTTCGTCTGACCGATTTTCATACCGGATATAAGGAAGCCTCGGAGCGAAAAAATGCAAGAGACCTTTTTTATTCCCCGTCCGAAGTAACTTGGGGAAAAATTATAAAACCAAAGCTTTGTGCAACCGGAAGCCCGAAAAAACGAATTTCGTTTGACCGATTTTCATACCGGATATAAGAGGGGAGCCTATCTTGATAACGGCTAGCGCTATCGAGCTGGGAGTAATTTTAATCCAGTCGGCTCACCTGACTAAATGTAAACCGATTATCGGTTGTATAACATATAAAGCCCCAGAGGTCACTCACTGACTGACTGACTCACTGACTGAAATAAATTCTAACCCATAAGGAAGGCTCGGAGCGAAAAAACACAAGAGACCTTTTTTATTCCGCGTCCGAAGTAACTTGGGGAAAAATTATAAAACCAAAGCTTTGTGCAACCGGAAGCCCGAAAAAACGAATTTCGTCTGACTGATTTCATACCGGATATATGGAAGCCTCGGAGCGAAAAAACACAAGAGACCTTTTTTATTCCCCATCTGAAGTAACTTGGGGAAAAATTATAAAACCAAAGCTTTGTGCAACCGGAAGCCCGAAAAAACGAATATCGTCTGACCGATTTTCATACCGGATATAAGGAAGCCTCGGAGCGAAAAAACACAAGAGACCTTTTTTATTCCCCATCCGAAGTATCTTGTCTTATCTTATCTTACATCTTATAACATATAAAGCCCCAGAGGTCACTCACTGACTCACTCACTGACTGACATAAATTCTAACCCATAAGGATGCATCAGGGCGAAAAAACACAAGAGACATTTTTTATTCCCCGTCCGAAGTAACTTGGGGAAAAATTATAAAACCAAAGCTTTGTGCAACCGGAAGCCCGAAAAAACGAATTTCGTCTGACCGATTTTCATACCGGATATAAGGAAGCCTCGGAGCGAAAAAACACAAGAGACCTTTTTTATTCCTCGTCCGAAGTAACTTGGGGAAAAATTATAAAACCAAAGCTTTGTGCAAACGGAAGCCCGAAAAAACGAATTTCGTCTGACCGATTTTCATACCGGATATAAGGAAGCCTCGGAGCGAAAAAATACAAGAGACATTTTTTATTCCCCGTCCGAAGTAACTTGGGGAAAAATTATAAAACCAAAGCTTTGTGCAACCGGTAGCCTGAAAAAACGAATTTCGTCTGACCGATTTTCATACCGGATATAAAAAAGCCTCGGAGCGAAAAAACGCAAGAGACCTTTTTTCCCCCGTCCGAAGTAACTTGGGGAAAAATTATAAAACCAAAGCTTTGTGCAACCGGAAGCCCGAAAAACGAATTTTGTCTGACCGATTTACATACCGGATATAAGAGGGGAGCCTATCTCGAGAACGATTAGCGCTATCGAGCTGGGAGTAATTTTAATCCAGTCGGCTCGCCTGACTAAATGTAAACCGATTATCGGTTGTTTGAAATTTACGAATAACTTTATTGTTTCTTGTTTGTTTTATGGCCCAGTGGGGGAGTGGTATTAGTTTCTTATTTTGAGCAGTTGTTTTCTGCAATAAACGAACCATTTACCATGTATTAAAATGTAGAAATAGAAAATGAAAGGTATTGCGCAATATTGCACAATCGATGAGTCATCCTGTTACGTCAGAATGTTACGCAATCGATATGACGTCACCATTGACGTAAATGCGCAATGCTAGAATCTTCGGTGTAATGCGCATCCTATCCCCTCTCGTAGTTGCGCAGTGTGAACTGTTTCAATCACTGCGCATCCTCCACTACCAATTCTCCCCCCCACCGATCCTACCTTTATAAAGGCTTGCCTCCACTTCGGAGCTCAGTACTGCGTCAAGTACCTCGGGCTCCACGTGGATTCCTTACTCACCTGGCGAACCCATACACAGTATATCAGACAACGCGCTTCGGCGCAACACAGTAGACTCTAGCCCATGCTATCTAATCCCGCAATGACCCCCCGGCTAGGTAAGCTCATAGTCAACACGTACGTGTTGCCCGTGATTACCTACGCCTGTCCTGTTTGGGGATACCTGGCTCGTGGTCATAGTACAACGCTCCAGCGCATACTCGACCGGGGACTGAAGCTCGCGTGCAAAGTCCCCTGGAGGTACTCTTCTCGTCTTTTGAGGAGAGGATTCGGTGTCCGCTCTCTTGATGACACCGTGAGACGCCTGGCGCGTAGATTCTATGTTCGTTCCGACAGAGTGACCCACAATTCCCTCATTGCCGGACTTGGTAAATACACCCCGCGACCAGGTGAGTCCTGGAAGCGACCTCGTTTACTAGCCCCGGTGGTATAATCCACCAATCGCAGGTCGCTTCAGACCCCCCCATAAGTAGGTAAAAAGTATATAACGAAATCCAACAGACCCAGTGGCAGGAGTCCTTTCTGAGACTCGGGACACTGCACTACTCGCGACCCGCGCTTCGAGCGGCCGCGCAACCCCCAGTTGTGTGTGTCGGAGTTCAGTGTGAGATCAGGAGCCGAACTGACCTGTGAGTAAACAGGTCTTCCCGTAGTTGAAGACGATTCCACGGAATTATGTCGCGAAAAACTTCAATACAGCGTCTCAGGTCAGAATGCTTTTGTCGAGGAATGGGAATTGCGGCTTTCTTCTGATCAATCTAGGGTTTTTGATTACATTATGTTGCTCATGCGCGGCAAACAAACTGATAAAGTTCTCTTCTTGGACGGTCCTGGCGGTTCGGCAAAAACGCTCCTTCTTAAAATTATTTCAGCTTTCGCACGGTCTCAAGATAAAGTCGTCTTATGCGTAGCTAGTTCTGGCATCGCCGCTCAAAATCTCACTGGAGGTACGACTGCACATAGCCTTTTCAGATTACCCTTAGATATACGCGATGACGGTTTCTGGTCGATAACCAACGGGACTCAGAGAGCTGAACTCATCCGAGAGACGACTTTACTGATTTTCGATGAAGCGGCTATGGCGCATAAAAAACTAATCGAAATGTTGGACCGGTCTCTCAGAGACCTGATGCAAAAGGATGAGTTGTTTGGCGGTAAAATAATAATTTTCTCGGGAGATTTCAGGCAAATTCCTCCGGTAGTAGAAAACGCTAAGACATATGCCGATATCGTTCGTGCTTCAGTTCGCGGATCTTATATCTGGAAAAAACTTAAGTCGTTACGCTTACAACGGCCCATAGGTTAACCGGCGAAGGATATTATGAAGAATTTTTAATGAAGATAGGTTCCGACTCCACCGAAAAACGCGAGCTCGGCAAAGGGCGTGGCACTACCATAGCTATCCTACGTGATTAAGCTTCGCGAATTGATCGACTTTGTTTTCACCAAAGAAATTTTACAGAAGCCTGATGAATGTGCAAAAAGGGTTGTAATATGCACTCTGAATAATAATGTCAAAGAAATTAACGGTATAGTATTACACGCGCTCGACGGGGAAATTCAAAATTTATATAGTTTCGACAGTGTAGCCGAGGAGGACGGAGCGGGAATAGATGTTGATGAGTCCCTATTACATCAGGCTCAAGGGAAAGGAATTCCAGAACGCATTCTCAGGCTTAAGGTAGGATCGGTTTGCATGGTGACGCGAAATTTAAATTTTGATCTCGGCTTAGTCAACGGCACAAAAGTAATTATCGTCACAATTACTCGTCGACTTATCACATGCCGAAGAACAGGCTCTGACGAGCTTTTTGGCAACCCAAGAATAACTTTTAAATTTCCGATCTTCCCAAATAGTCCCATCGAGGTGTACAGGCGGCAGTTTCCCCTCCAACTTTGTTACGCGGTAACGATCCACAAAAGTCAAGGTCAAACCATAGATTTCGTGGGATTAGATTTATGGTCCGACCCTTTTACCCACGGGCAACTTTACGTCGCGCTTAGCCGGGTAAGATCTCCGAAAAATATTCACTTACTTGTTCCTCCCGACCGGGTTATAGATGGCATTCCTCACACAAGAAACATAGTGTATAAAGAACTATTATAAATAATGTATTCTCGGTAATAAGCTTTCCACCCTGTAAATATGTAATATAATAATGTTTAAGTTGTGCAATATTGAAGTTTGCATGTTAAAATAAGTGATTGTAAATACTCAGATATTGTAAATAAATAAAAGGCATTACCGAGAATACATTGTCTCCTGGGATAGGTTCGTTCGGAGGCCGTTGTAAATATGTACATAGCTCCCCTGACGTTCGTCGGATCGGGGCGTCCACCGAGGGGGTCTGGGGGCGAAGCCGCGAGTATATATATATATATATATAAATAAAACAAACTTTAGAGTTAATCATAATCATTCAACCTTCCCTCTCTCTCTCTCTCTCTCTCTCTCTCTCTCTCTCTCTCTCTCTCTCTCTCTACGTGGCCTAGGATATGTCCTAGCCTTCAACCGCTTGGGCCGCTTAAGTTATGTTACCTAACCTTTCACAATGTGCCATATCATACTCGCTGTGTTTAATATGTTTAAATCAGAACGATATAAGGAAAATCCCAGAGTAGTGTTATCATGTATTTTCAATAATTCAGCATCGACATACAATTTTATCACTTAGATGAATTGCAACAAGTTCTGAGTCAATAACTTTTTGAAAGGGGCAATAACTTCATCGCGACCTTTTTCTTGAACTTGAAAAAGATACCTCGTTTAACACTATTTTAACAAACACCGTTCATCTTTAAACAAATATATGACACAACAAAACAGAAAAAGGAGGTTCAGTGACAATTGCAAAGGCTGAGGCGGTAACCTGTATAGACAAATAAATTAATGAAATAAAGGTACCGATCTGAACACGTAGTTTAATTAAGATCAGACACGAATTTAAATCATTATAATATACTTTCTTATAAAAGTTTCTAACGTAACTTAAGTTATTCATTATAAATTATAAAGTAATCAGTTAAATATTATTAAGAAGTAATATATAAGTTTATTAAAAATTAAATTTTTTTAATTTAAAAAATTAAAAATTCCTATTTTGTTATTGCAGATATGTTAATAGTAAAGGTTTCATTACTCGTGTTGTGTAATGAGCACATGAGCTACAATTTTCTGATAGAAGTGATATTTACTGTATAAATATTAAATTACAATGTTTATGTACTCTCTCAATTAAACATGAAAATAATGGTTTAATTTAAAGTGCACGAAGCAAACAATATCAAAATTTATCATAATCTTATACAAACTTTCTTATATAAGTACTCCGATAACAACATAAAAACTCGTGGCTTCTTTTTGTTGCAAAATGCCACTGGAAAGTGTAAATGAAGTGAAAAAATGCCGCTGCGACGACAAAGAAAACAATAATATTTTAGAGAGAGTGGTTTACGGCAAACATAATTTCCAGTATCGCTCTATATTGTATAGTAGTTTTACCGAATTTTGTCTTCAAGGACATTGCATGATATGATATGTAGAAGAAAGAAGCAATCCAAATGAATCCTTCAGTACACAGATTTGATTTTTCAAGCAGCACTGTTCTGTCTAACTATAAATTAGGCAATCAGGATTGGCTTGTTTCTTCCTATTTTTACATGTAGTGTGCAACCTTCATATAGTAAATGTTGGTGCGTCAAGAGAGAGACTAGAGGCTAAGTGGATTGTGTGTGCATGGAGTTCATAGGAAAATATTGCAAAAGGGCACTGGATCCTCTAACAATGTGACCAACAAATTTGTATATCAGACAAGATAGCACAAGTTTTTGTTCCAACATTGACTTTTCTAAACTCGATTTTCCAAAATTCAGTTACAAATTTTCTTTATGCACTGAGCTTCTGTTCAATTAAAAAAATATAAGTACTCTATATTACACGACTTATGGATTTTCCTCTTTTCTCACTTATGAGGGAGCAAGTGGATTTCCTTGTGCCATAGTATCCCCTCGCAGGGCACATGTATACAAGCGTTAACGTACTGTTTCGCGTTTTCCACTCTTTTATAGTGGCTCCTAGTGGTAACCACGTGTTTATGTTCAATGTTTTTGTCTTAAAATTGTATAACCTTAGAGATTGTTATAAATAATTGAATAATAATTAAATTCAGTCGTTTCGTTAGCATACACTACAGAGCTATCTGTAATAACATAAGGGTTTCTCACAGACCAACTTTCCTGTCGTAATTTTTAAAAAATTGTTACATATTATATCAAACTTTGCATGTAATTTTTTTGACATGTATGAAGAGGCAAAAAAAATTAAGTATTCTGTCATCTTAATGAAATATTAAACTACAGATTAAAGGAAAAATGATGATTTTACGACAATTAACAAAAAATTAATTATGTTTTAACGCTTAATAAATTGTATAATTAATAAATGTGTAATTTATTTCTTTTATATTTTGTAGAGTTTTGTCTATGGTCAAAATAATTTAAAAACTTGTAAAAAATGAAGAATAACGATTTTGACATGCTGAAAATTTAAAAATTATAATGTGATAAATTTTACTTTGGATGAGAGAATTTTAAAGTCGACATTACATAAAAGCGAAAAACCCACTTACGTAATGTATGTCCCTATCTCTCTTTCATCATGCGATTTCTGAATGACGTGTAAATTTGGAATGAACTTCACTTGCACCCATTTTACAAAACTGTCATGGTTTGCTGAGTCATAATGAAGGATGTTCTGTTACTCAGTTCTCCAATTAAAAGTCGTTAAAAGGTATCGTGCCTTTTTGCTATTTAAATAATGAATTCTGCACACGTTTTTTTCACTGTCACCGGAGCACAATTTACAGAACAAATGAGAAGAGGAGGCTTAAATACTATTTAATTTCTCCATCCAAACATTCAAATGTGGACATTTCTCTACATCTGGTGATCGACTGTGAATAGTTTTGAACAGATCTGCAGATGAGACATCTGACTCTTATATGTTTGCTTTTATTTGGAAAAGATATCCGCCTCCAATTATCCTCGTAAAAACCATTCTGAAAGGATACTTGCGGCCTTTAAAATTATTTTTCTTAACTTTTATTCTAATGGAGTAGGAAGTTTCCATTTAGTAATGGAAGAAGCTTGTAGGTGGTTCTCTAGGCCTATACAACGCACTGATTAAAGAAATCAAAATTTATGTACTAATTTTCATCAATAGGTTCTTCTCTATCACATTTCCTTCGAGTCGCACATGAACATTCTTGATTGTGATCCCAATCCGTTTTCTTAATTTACTGCAGTATTTTTGAACCACTTTCAACTTTGATTAATACGTTTAGATAAGTTTGTTTGTGATACGGTAACTGTAGTTACAAAAAAAAGTATAAATATAGACTACTACTGATCATAGAACTTTTACGTGCTTAACAGAGGATACATTCAGAACCTGGTGGGAAATTTACAACGATTTCAGCGCAATACGTCGACAGCAGACGATACCTCAGGGAAGCGTCTTAGGCTCCCTGCTTTTCTCTGTGTACATCAATGATGTACCCAAGTTGACCGGAACCAGGTAGGCCATGTTCACCGACGAACGGCAGTCTATACTTTCGATCGTCGGGCCGAGGCTCCAGGAACAGCTCGACTCCTACGTTGAGTGGGCAGAGAAATGGAGGGTCGCTACTAACGCGGCCAAGAGCACAATCGTAGTCTTCTCCAGATGCAAAAGGCTCCCCGATAGATTCTAAGAAGGCGATACTGCCCTGCCCTGGTCTCTCGGTGTTAAGTACCTCGGGCTTCACCTGGATCATCGTCTCACCTGGCAGACACACTCCGAGCAAGTACCCCGCAAACCTGCCCAGCGTTTATATAAGCTCTGTCCCATACTTTGCAGCAGTTCTATGACTCGCCGCCTCGGAAATCTCATCGTCACCACCTATGTGGCGCCGACGGTTACCTACACAATCCCTCTATAGGGCCACTTGGTCAGAACCCATACGCGTAAGCTTCAGTCTCTCCTGGACCGAGGATTGCGCTGGGCGTGTAAAGCCATTAACTAAATTCTAACAAGACCACTCGAGACTCCCTGCGTGTCCGTTCCCTCAACGCCACCATACGGACACTTTCCAGATAGTTCCACCGCCGCCGTGCCCGCTTTGAGGGCAATCGCCTAATTAGCGCCCTCGGTCGCAACCTGTCTGTGCCGGCGAACACTGACGTTCAATTAGATCCTAATTGACCATGTAGCAGGCCACACCAATAAATCCAGAGATCATAGTCACAGCAGCGGGAGCTCTGTAAGAAGCAGCTCGGAACTCGGAATGTGGCATACAAGCGGGCGACGGGCATGCCCTTCGTATCGCACCACCTCACATCTTGCTTGTCAGCAGCAGAGAATGTTTGTTGTATCAACATCTTTGCCTAGTGTCAAGTCAAGCCTTATAAATTTATCTCGAGGTGAGAATAAAATATTTCATGTTATTAAGAAACATAATGAATGAAAAACCATAGCGGAGTTTTTTCTTATCGCTGTGATAGCAATAACGCTGTCAGAGCGAAGGCTGACGTAACCGTAAACAAAGTCTTATCAGAATACCTACAAGTGCAAAATTAAGTAGTCAACTCACTCTGACTCTGGATGACACATTGCTTCTGAGAATACACTGTACAAGATAAGTAAACAAATTTAAACAACATTATAATGAAATTAAAAAAGTCTGAACTATGAATAAATCACCGCAATTTGTATTCTATTACAGTTTTATCTCTTACAGACACACACAGTGCCGCATTTACCAATAGGCAGACTAGGCATGTGCCTAGAGTGCATAATTTTGAGGGGCGCAAAATTTTTGAAAGAGGAAAAATATTGAGAGAAGCTAAGTTTTGAGAACTGTATAAAAAAATCAGAAAATTAATCGAAAAACGTAAATCACAATTCTAAAGACAAATACGGTAGGTATTTAAAACGCTGTTTTATAAAGTTTCTAGTTGCATTTAAGAAAATGATAGAACGAAAACCCAGAGACGCTGTCTTTCTTTCAGCAAAAGCGCCTGCTCTGCGAACCGACGCAACGCCACTACGCGCCTCCGTATATAATAGCACTTGCGACTTGCCCACCCCATAGCGACCGCAAATTTAGGAACTGCGTCGACGGGACGTACTCTTCTGTCCGCCCCGTCGCCGCTGGCGTTCCTCAAGGATCTGTCCTCGGCCCCGTTCTGTACCTAGTGTACACGAACGACCTGCCAGTTTTGCCTGGAGTCACGCTCTCTCTCTATGCGGACGATGCGATGTACCACACCAGTTCTGCAAACATTCGTTTTGCGACTGACGTGGTGCAGCGCCAGCTCGCATTACTTCCGGCCTGGCTAAGGAAATGGCGGGTGGCGATCAATACGGAGAATCCGAGGTGATTGCCTTCTCCCGTCAGCTCACTTCCCAATGCCAGACCCTCTCCCTTGAAGGGAGCCCAATCGCTTGGCAACGTACTGTGAAGTACTTGGGCGTCACTCTTGATCAACGCTTAAGCTTCAGAGCTCATGTGTCCACAGTGCTCCAGCGCGCCCGTGGCGTCAAAGCCAAACTGTACCCCTTCTTATCGCCTCGAGGGCCACTGCCATTGCTCATGAAGCTCTCGATTTATCTGCTCTTTTTACGAGCTGTCC
Organism: Magicicada septendecula; assembly: GCA_034769895.1. NCBI lineage: Eukaryota > Metazoa > Arthropoda > Insecta > Hemiptera > Cicadidae > Magicicada > Magicicada septendecula. The sequence continues at coordinate 320,903,918 of CM068367.1, forward strand.
TTATGTACGCAGCGCCTGCATTTTGGAACCAACTCGCCCCCGACGTCGTTAAACGCCTGGAAGCCTTCCAATCCATTACCCTTCGCCTAATCTCCGGCTCTCCCTGGTATGTAAAAAATGATTCTATCAGGCGAGGGCTGAAGATTCCGTCGCTCGCTGGATTTGCGCGAACTCTCACGTTCAACCTCTTCCATCGAGCATCCATTTCAGACTTTCCCCACCTCGAACACATTGATAACGACGATGGACCACCACCAGTTAAACGCCGCCGCCCTCGAGCTCTGCTCGACGACCCACCATAATTTTAAATTACAAAATTGCCCACTTACCATCTGTCCACGCACCAACCTATCGGATCTAACCACCTTCCTACCTTCAAATCTCCGGTCCGTTGCAGGCCGACAGATGGATCGGGCGTTGTGCCGGCTTTAGGTGTGCCTAGCGCCACCTTCAGTCGGCAACTTCCCCCTCCAATCTCTCGCCTGCCTCGGTATCGCCATAAGGCAGTCTACCGGGCTGGCGGAAGTGTATCGACCCGTTGTGGGCGAACAAATCCCACCAATCCGTGCGAAGCGTTCGCGTAGACTTCCCTCTCAGGCCGTTGGTGGATCGCGTCAGCGGTTCAGCCAATCACAGCCCGTCTCCTTCACCCCCGACAAAATAAAAAAGGGGGTACCTATCCTCTCTGCGACAAGTTTCACACCAAGCACTCAGGAAGCAACAGGCAGTCATTGGGCTTGCCCGGACGCTACCGTCACTGGGGCATGCACTGTGCTGTGCCCTGCTCATCTTGGCATCTTGGCCCTCCCCATAACAGCCCTGCGATTGGAAGAGTCAACATCTCTTGGAAGCTCCCTCTTCATGGGAAATTCTTATTACTCAGTGCGTTACCAGTCTGGTTAAACCGTGACATAAACAGTGTTAGTGCTATTTTCAAGTTTATTTGTGCAAGTTTAACAACTACTCAAGAAATAGTGCAGTGCAGTGTGTTCAGTGCAGTGTTGTGTTTCTCGTGCTGTAACCCCTCTTTAACTTTGACTGGTAAAAAAAAATTATTTTTTTTGAAAATTTTTTGAAAATTTTTTTTTTTAAGAGGTGCCACATGATAATTAAAACTAGACCAAAGCCTAGAGAAGCCAAAAATGCGCTGGATCCAGTGAGACGGGACTTCCAATTAAAACTCATAAAATTAACAATCAATAAAATCCTTTTTTATTATTCTACCTCTTTTAAAATCGTTAAATACAAAATCAATAAATATAACATTGAGATTCTATGTTCCCTTTAAAAAAATGTTAATTAAAAATAATTAATTCTCTTTAAGTAAGTTACCTGAAAATTATTAATAAATATAAAATTTATTTTCTATCTTCTCTTTAAAAATTAATGGAAAATTAATAGAGATAAAATCTACATATTCCTTATCAATGTTAATGGAAAATAATTAATTCTCTTCACCAATATGAATTAAAAATTAATAGAGATAGAATCTATATACTCCTTAACAAAACTCTTTTGAAATTAATTATTATAAATCCTTATTCTCTCTTTCCAAATTGTCATCAGAAATTAAATGTATATATAACCCTATGTTTTATATTTTCTTTTTATAAGCCCTATATCTAACTCCCCCAAAAATACACACAAATGTACAATACATATAGAACCCCACAAAATACACACACGAATATACAATACATATACATGTTCCACAATACAGGACAATTATAACATATATCTCTTGCCACACCCTTTTTTACTTCATGAGGTACATCATTAATAATTTATGAAAATCCATATTAGGTTATAACTCTTAATATGTGCATAACACATTACATGTGTATCTGATTATATATGCAACACCAGTAGTCCCCAGGACATAAAAATTCAAAATTTGGCAAAGTGCCTGATACTATTATAAAATGCTGCCACACTGGGCACTTAGACTGGGAGAAATAAAATTTAGAATACAGTGAACACCCCAGTTATCATAATTAATTAAAAGAATTTAAATTTTGATAAATATTGTTAAGTTTTTAAAATAGTAATGTGTCATGAACCTTATAACCCTTTTAAAAGTAATTTTGGCCCAAAGGCCGACATGTCATAAGCAAGATAGTGCATAACTCAACCTGTCCCAACACCACGTTTAACTCTGCATGAAAATGCACCTATACAGGATTAAACTAGTGACCCGACCTAACTAACAAAGAAACTTCTATCCCTATATAATCCAAACTGAATTTAAAAATGAGAAATTAATACATAAAATGAAAACTAAATTGAACCGGTGAAATTACATGTTGATTGAATGAATTAGTAGCAGTAATGAAACCCTTATACTGGAAATAAAAGGAAATTACACGTCTGAATGGTGAGCAGCCACAGATGCATGTCAGCATCTGGGCTCACAGATTATACAAACAAATTAATAAAATTTACAAAAGATTTTCCCCCCCCCCAAGTTCACGCACTATTCTCTCGCACTATTCTGTCCCGTTAACCGGGGACCCAATTAAAATGTTTAAAACTTCAAGTCATTGTTGTAGAGTGATTGAATGTCCACTGGCTCTAGTGAGTTACATCACACTGTGTAAAGAATATAAATGGATTGATTTCACCTTATTTTTTCCATGGGTTTGACGTGGTGATCTTCTGGCCTACATGATAGGGTGTTTGTGTTAGACTCCGCTATTCTCCTCCGGCAGATGAAGTCGAGAGAGAAAATCTGGATGTTAAAAGTTCAGGTTGGAGCTGGTTCCCCTTCTTCAGCGAGGGACCCTGGTCATACAACATTTTATCAGCGAGAGTTCACAAAACAAATTCCCCAGAAACTTCACACGCACCAAAACCCATATATAATATTAACACAGCTTTAGGGCTATTTAAAAATGATAATTGACACACTTGGCAAAGGTTATATGGCCACCAGGGCCTTATTTGAAAACATTTAGTTCTGTTAAATTTCATACTATAAACTTTACCCCTGTGGGTTAATATAATGCAATTTTGATTATCTAATTATTCGGCTTGTTATACTTTTAATAAAATTTACACATAGTCTGATTTTTGCCACGTGGTCTGATAAGTTACTTGATTACAATCATTTCTATACTTATTGAACAAATACTTTTTGGCAATTACATTCTTCTCAATTCTGGTGCCTTAGTTAAGATTACTGAAATTAATATAGTGTTACTATATTACTAAAAAAATTACGTTTAAATTACGCATTGCACAACTCAACACGTGGTGGCGTAAAAGGTTATCAGAATTTACTTAATGTGGCCTTATTAAACAATTTTTCATTCGTAAAACTTTAAATAGATGTATATAATAATATTGCCGTAACTTACCGCAGATCTGTATAGATTTAGCCTGCCATAGGTTTAAGAAGATGGTAAACTAAAAACTCCTTTCTGTCGGAGGAAATATGCCACGAGGCGAACACTTAGTCAGCCAGCCAGAAACAATTTTAACCAAACCCCTCTTCCGGGTTACTCACTTGCAAACAGCGGCGCGCGCTAGAGTGCAGCACCAACCTGGCACACTTAAATACTTTACAGTTGCAGATTTGTTATCTCAACCGCAGCTACCGCTAAATACAGTACAGCATTTAACGTCTATTTTTGACGTTAAATACTGAACACGCGCCGATTAATTTTTAGAATCGGCACAGTGCCGTGTAGTGTTTCGTGTTTGTTCCGCTGCTGCCTGGAGCTTGTTGGTAAGTGAGCTACTTTTGTAATTGCTTATCCGTGTGCTTGGTAGTAGACCTCTAGTCCGTACCGCCTAAGGCGTAGACTTCACCTCGCCGATGGCTGCCCGAACCTCACCTTCCGTCGGCCCTTCTCAGGGCCAACCTGCCTCCGTCGGTCCTTCTCAGGGCCTCTCTGTCCCTGCCAGCGCTCTCGAGCAACCTCTCCCGGATGGCCCTTCTCAGGACCACCCGACACCTACCTCTTCGCGGGAAACCCACGATGCGGACTCGGCCATGGAGACTGATGGTGCATGGCAATCTGTCAGCCGGAAACGGCGCGTCAGTGCCACCTTCACTGACTCTGGTCGAACTTCGCGTCGTGGCTCAACCGCGGGGCAATCCACCTTGGCCTCCCAGCAACAACCTGACCAGCCCCGGCGTATCCCGCCTCTGATTTTCGCCCGGCCCTCGGATTGGGCGAACTTCATGCGGCGCTTACACCGGTGCACTCCCTCTGGCACCTTGACTGCTTCGGCCCAAGGTGACAGTTCCATCCGTCTGAACCCCACGACCGTGGAGAGCTTCCGTATTGCTCAGAAGTTCCTCACGGACACGGGCATCCCATACCATACCTTTGCCTTGCCAGAGGAGAAGGAATTAAAGGTGCAAATCATCGGCATCCCTGCTGATACTACGCCAGAGTTCATTCATAATGAACTTCTCAATCTTGGATTTAAAGTTAACAGTGTAACGCCTCTCTTCTCCCCCGGCAATGCTGTTCTTCCTCAAGGTTAGGGTAGAAGCCTTCGAGGCCCAAGCCGGACCTAAGCAGTGTTACAACTCCCAGAGGTACGGCCACTCATCGGCATTTTTCCATCATGCCACCATCCCACCCGCTGTTTGCGCTGTGGCGAAAGCCATCACAAGGACAGTTGTCCTCGCGATCGCACTGCCACCACTTGCGCCAACTGCGGGGACCCTCACCCGGCATCATCAAAGTCGTGCAGGTTCTATGCTGCGGCTTTGAAGAAAATTTCAAAGTCTTCGCAGCAACACGTTCCTGCGCCTCCAGCTAGGCCCCAAGCATCAAGGCCTGCCGCCTCGGCGGCACCTACCCCTGCTGCGGCACCAGCACTTGCGCCTGCCCCAGCTCGTCCGGCGTCTACCGGGGCGCCCAGCTATGCGGCTGCAGCTGCTTCTCAGCCTGCCGCACAGCCCGCGGCCCAGCAGCCAAAACCTGCTGCGCCGTCCAAGAAAAAAAAACCATCGCCCCCCGTCTCCTCGCAGCACACACCCGCTGCACCTCAACCATCATCTACTCCCGACATCGCAAATCCAAGGCAGCCAAAACAAAAGGCCCCCTCCCAGAATGGCATCATCTTTAAACACCCGCGCCCAAGCCTCAGGCGGCACCGGCGTCTGCCGCGTCCTCGGACGTGACTTTCGCCGACCGCATGCGCGCTTGGATTAACGCCTTAATCCCTCAAATTCTTGCTGCCAAGGATGTCCAGTCCTTGTTAGTTATCGTTCTAACTTCCGTGACCTCGCTTATCCAATCAGACCTCGTCAAGCAGCTTCTGCTTGATGCCACTGCTAATCGATGGGACTCATACCTTGAGTCTCTGGAAGTCACGCCCCAGTCCGTTTTTTGGGCTGCGAGCCGACTCACTGGCGAGAAAAGGACCCGCTACCCCCTACGATCACCGAACGGGATTGTGTACTCCGCGGCCGACAAAGCAGAAGTCTTTGCCGATACCATGGAGGGACAATTTACTGTTCACAGAGGCGTCTGTGACCCCGGCCACTCGGCCGCGGTCGCCAACTTCCTATCTGGATATTTTTCCCGCCCTCCAGCAGACCCACTCAACCCGTTCGACGAGGCTGAAGTAGAAACGGCCATTAGTCGACTGCGCCCCAAGCGGGCGCCCGGCGAGGACCGTATTGGTGGAGCGGCCCTACTTAACGCCCCAGCAAGTCTCGTTTCACTCATACATGTGCTGTTCAATGGATGTCTCCGGCTCCATTACTATCCAAGCCCTTGGAAACGAGCCAAAGTCATCATGTTACCGAAGGCTCGCAAGTTGCGTACACTCCCGGAGAATCATCGTCCAATCTCGCTTTTGCCAGTCTTATCGAAGGTGTCTGAGCGCCTCCTGCATCGCCGAATTACTCCCCTGCTGGATAATTTCATCCGGCAGGAACAGTCCTTCTTCCGCAGGCAGCATTCGACCACTCTTCAACTTGTCCGCGTTGTCACGCAACTCACTGAAGCCATCAATAGAAATCATCAGACCGTCGCCGTCCTTCTGGACGTGAGCAAGGCCTTCGACAAAGTCTGGCACGAAGGCCTTCTCTATAAACTAGCCACATCCCCTCTCCCAGCCTCATTTGTACATCTGATGCGGTCGTATCTCTGCGACCGCAAATTTAGGATCCGCGTCGACGGGACGTACTCTTCTGTCCGCCCCGTCGCCGCTGGCGTCCCTCAAGGATCTGTCCTCGGCCCCGTTCTGTACCTAGTGTACACGAACGACCTGCCAGTTTTGCCTGGAGTCACGCTCTCTCTCTATGCGGACGATGCGATGTACCACGCCAGTTCTGCAAACCTTCGTTTTGCGACTGACGTGGTGCAGCGCCAGCTCGCTTTACTACCGGCCTGGTTAAGGAAATGGCGGGTGGCGATCAATCGGAGAAATCCGAGGCGATTGCCTTCTCCCGCCAGCTCACTTCCCGATGCCAGACCCTCTCCCTTGAAGGGAGCCCAATCGCTTGGCAACATACTGTGAAATACTTGGGTGTCACTCTTGATCGACGCCTAAGCTTCAGAGCTCACGTGTCACGTGCTCCAGCGCGCCCGAGGCGTCAAAGCCAAACTCTACCCATTCTTATCGCCTCGAGGACCACTGCCATTGCGCATGAAGCTCTCGATTTATCTGCTCTTTTTACGAGCCGTCCTTATGTACGCAGCGCCTGCATTTTGGACCCAACTTGCCCCCGACGTCGTTAAACGCCTGGAAGCCTTCCAATCCATTACCCTTCGCCTTATCTCCGGCTCTCCCTGGTATGTAAAAAATGATTCTATCAGGCGAGGGCTGAAGATCCCGTCGCTCGATGGATTTGCACGAACTCTCACATTCAACCTCTTCCATCGAGCATCCACGTCTGACTTTCCTCACCTCCAACACCTCGATAACAACGATGGGCCACCGCCAGCTAAACGCCGCCGCCCTCGAGCTCTGGTCGACGACCCATCATAATTATAAAATACAAAATTGCCCACTCACCATCTGTCCACGCACCGACCTATCGAATCTGACCACCTTCCTACCTGTCAAATCTCCGGTCCGTTGCAGGCCGACAGATGGATCGGGCGTTGTGCCGGCTTTAGGTGTGCCTAGCGCCACCTTCAGTCGGCAACGTCCCCCCTCCATTCTCTCGCCTACCTCGGTATCGCCATAACGCAGTCTACCGGACTCTTACCGGGCTGGCGGAAGTGTATCGACCCGTTGTGGGCGAACAAATCCCCCCAATCCGTGCGAAGCGTTCGCGTAGACTTCCCTCTCAGGCCATTGGTGGATCGCGTCAGCGGTTCAGCCAATCACAGCCCGTCTCCTTCACCTCCGCCAAAATAAAAAAGGGGGTACCTATCCGTTTCTGCGACAAGTATCGCACCAAGCACACTACAAGCAACAGGCAGTCATCGGGCTTGCCCGGACGCTGCCGTCACTGGGGCACGCACTGTGCTGAGTCCTGCTCATCTTGGCATCTTGGCCCTCCCCACATTGAGGACACCAAGAGAAGCAGCGTCAGACACTTCGGACCCAGCTCTTGATCAGAACGGACCTCTCCTGGACTGCTCTCTCTGGACTGAAGATTTCGCTGTTTTCAGCTGCTGCCCTGCTGCCTTCGACTACGAGGACAGACAAACATCAGCTGCCCTGCTTACTGGACATCAGGTCTTAGAAGAAAGAAGACTACAACTCAGCTGGCTGGTGAACTGAGTAGCCAGCACACACAGCTGAGTCCGTCGGACCTTCTAAGGGCCACCAGCCGAGCGACCCTTTTCAGGACCACTAACTTGCTGTTGAAGAGGAAGCGTTTCCAGGCTGCCAGAGCTTAAGGTTGCACTGCGCATCTTGCCCGCTGACGCTCAGGCTCTTAAGTAGCGCTGCCTAGGACGATCCTTGCGAGCCCCCACCAGTGGTAAGCGAGCTTGGATATCGCCTAGTAAAGAGGCCGGTGGTCACCTCTCTTGGTAAGGAGAGGTATCTAACGAAGCCGGTCATTAGCCCAGCTCGTAGAAAGCCTGAGCGTTCCAGTTGTCCCGCTTGCGATCCGGCTCGGGCCGGACCCTAGGTCCCTGGTTACCACCGGAGGCAGCCTGGCTGCCCCTGGTCGGCGAACCTCCCGCTCGTTGGCGGATATGCCCGTTTCGGGCGCGTCAACGAGCACGCAGTCGCTCGCCACCTCCATACCCCACACGAGCGATTCGCCGTGTTCTCTGGTCATGGATGCGGACCAAGTCGTAGATCCCCGGACGGTTCCGCTGCCCGGTGATGAGACCGACGCTTTCGTGGCGGTTGGGCCACGGGGGCGCCCGGTTAAGAAACCGAGGCGGAACCGGTCCTCCTCAACCTCTTCCTCGTCGTCCGCCATGGAAGTTGTCCCCGCCGATGGCGAATCCGGCTCGGGGCCGACTGTGCCCGGCGATGCCCAAGCACCGCCGGCCACTCGTCGCATCCCGCCCATTTTCGTGCACGGCGTGAACAACGTCACCGGTTTTTACCGGCGACTGATAGTGGCTCCCGGACTTTCCCCGGCCAACGTAGACTTGAAGCTCCTTGGGGGCGACACTGTCAAGATCGTTGTCCGAGGAATGGACGAGTACCGCAACGTCATGGCGTTCGTAGAATCCGCCAACCTCCAGTACCACACCTTTACTCCGAAACACGTGAAGCCTCTGTCCTTTGTGCTCAGAGGCTTAGACGTGGACTCTCCTCTCGAGGAAATCCTCGATGAGCTGCGCGAGCTGGGCTATCCGGTTCGTGCGGTACATCGAGTATTTGCTCCTGCCGGACCTAGGCGTCCAATTCCCCTGGTCCGCATCATGGCTGAGAACAGCGAGGCAGGCGCAAGCCTACTCTCTCTTACGCGGCTTTTTGGATTCCGCGTAAAAGTGGAAAGAAGCCGCGCTCCCGGGGCTTTGCCTCAATGCTACAGGTGCCAACGCTTCGGGCACCACTCAGAGACTTGTTCTAACGCTCCGGCGTGCGTGAGGTGCTCTTTACCTCACGCTAGTAAACACTGCGATGCAGCTGCTTTCAAAAGGTGCATCAACTGCGGCGGAAGTCACCCCGCCAACTACCGGGCATGTCCGGTGTTTCAGCAGGAGCTCGAGGGCGTAAGCCGAAAGGGCGCCTGCCACCACCGAGGCATCCGGAAGCTGGTTCAAGATCTGCAACCGAGCAGCCAGGCCCTTCGCATCCTGCTACGGCTGCCGTGTCTTTCGCCGCAGTTGCTAATAAGCAACGAAAACGCAGCAAAGGCCCGAAGCAGACACCTGTGGTACAGGCATCTCCAACTCAGGCTCCTTCCCAGGCCCCTGTCCCGCCTATGGCGAAAAAGCGCCGTAACCTCGCGGTATCTAAACAAAGAGAGACAGACCAGCCATTGTCAAACATCTCGATTGTGGAACCTGAGAATTCTCGACCCTCCCCAGCGACGGAGAATCCTGCCCCTGCTTTAGAAGCAGCCTCGCCCGACCTCCCGCCCCCGCGGTTTCCTAACGCAGGCAAAAGAAGCGGCATAGAAAGCCCCGTGGCGCTCGTTCCCGGGCTCCTGCCAACCCGGCCGCACAGTCCAGACAGCCTGCACAGCGCGCGAAGACCGACGCACTCGCATCTGTCCCTCTTCCTAGCACCTCCGCTAGAGGCGCTACACCTGGCCCTAAGAAACCCCCTGGCTTCCACCAATACCCCGATTGACAAGCCTCGGCGCTCTTATGCGCATACAGTCTCCGTGCACTCTGCCTCAAAAACCGAACCAGACGACTACCAGGTCGTCAAAGTACTGAGCAGTATAGACCTCACTTCTAGCTTTTGGCAAATTTCATTAGATATGGCATGCAGGGATTACACCGGAATTATGTTTTAATACTACCCTTGTTCCCGTAGTATCTTAATGGTATAATATATTACGTTCCTGAAATAATAACGCATGGATATGATTTAATAACATAATGGTTTAATCTCTGTAACATAAATTCAAATTATTGGAAAATTCCATTCGATACATACGGGTGTAACAATCGATATTTATCTCAGGATTTAATAACTAAATAATTCTAATATATATTTCGTGGGAATTCTTGTGGCTGCTACGAAAAGTTCCTTTACATGTTAATTAATAATAGAAAGTACCTTTACAAACAATATATTACTTATAATCTAAAAAATTCCAAAAATTATATATTAAGTTACATACAAGTTTTGACGATATTCAATACGCTTCGTAAAAGCATGTAGGTTAGAGTAACGTCAACATCATGACTATTTGTCCGTCTCAGAAAATAATGTAGTTTATTAATGTGTACAATAAATGTTTTCCTTGTAATCACTGTTGCTTAGATATTGAATTTGGTTGCACTTTAAATTGTTTACTAATGATGAGTGTTAGTGTAAATTGTTATATTGTCTAGTGGTTGTTCCTTGTTGGATGAAAATATTGTCAAATTATACTTTACACATCTAGACGATATTCTGAAGGTTTTCTGGTTTATTCTGAATATTTTTCTTGATTGTGTGTATTACTTGTTCATGAAAATTGTAGTGGAAGGATTATTATCTTCGATGATGGTCTTTCAGATCTTCTTTCACAAACGGGTTATCTCTTTTTATATTTTTTTAATTACATCTAGACACGCACTATTCAACTGTTTTCCATCACAATTAACAATTAAGTGTTATTTCTTCTTTTTTAGTCACAGAACTCATACAAATTTCTTAAATTTTGATTGGTCATTTATGTACAGGTTAAATGTTATAGGATCAACACCCATTACCTACTTTATATTTTATAAATTACCCTTAATAGATAATTTTATTATTATACTCTAATGATACATGCAATGTTTATACAATTATAAATTAGACAATTATAAACAATTTGATACTAAACATGCCTCAGTTTATAACTGTAAAACCTTATTAATTTGAATTTCTATGATATGTGGTGGAACAATTTGTTATGGTTGATTGTAATTTCTACTTTGACTACCTGAGATAAATATATTTACATAAATTAACTGGTGACATAAAATCTTATAACATACAACAAAACTCTTAATAATAATAATTGTTTTTGACAGTTTTAGTTTATTTATACTGCTAAACTATTGTCTGTATGATAAACTAAAATTCTGTCTAATAATAACAATAAAACACTTTTCATACAAAAATAATTAACACTGTTTAACAGTAGCCTGTGTCACTATTTATATTATGTCACTCATATAACTGTAAGGTTTGTGTCCCTTTTTCTATCCTTAAAATATGTCGATACAATTTTGTTAATACAATTTTAATTTATGATTAGGTACTCTTTATTGGGTTTGGTTGTTAATCAGGGTAAGTTGATTAGGCCTACTAGGTTTATTTATTTAATTTTTGTCTGTTTACTGCCCTATTCTACTGGGTTATTTCTGGGTTTCTTGATAATATTAAATAAGTCAAACCAACTAGGTTTCCTTTAATTTGCTTTCAATTATTATTTCTTGTTTCCTCTCTAGATCGGATTCCACTATTATTTATTATTCTTTTGTAACATTTGTTTCGTTACAAATTGCCTCCCTTCAGAAGTAATTATTTCTGAACACTTCATTAGGTGTGAGGACATAATTACTTATGTTATTTTACCTTTTCTTCCTCATGATATTTTTTCATGGATAGTTGATTATAATCTTCTGAATTGCTACTATTGGGCTAGTATATGGTGATTGGCTATGCTCAATTATATTATTTAACAACATTTTATTAATTTCAGCTCTAACCGCCTCCTTCAATGAATATGGTATAGGATAGGATTTTCTGTGGAATTCTGCTGGTTCTTTAAATTGTATTCTACACTGATAGTTTTTTACTTTTCCTGGTTTTTCTGAAAATACATATTTATACTTCTTATATATCATAATGAGATCTTCTACTTGTTTTACTGTCAAATTATTTGTGCCTTGGTGTCTAAACTCTCTTATCTCCTGTAATTTACTGTTCCACAGGTCTTCATTTGTCATATTATAGATTATTTTTCTGCATTGGGTGTCATTATTTAAAAAATTTAATTCCCTAACTTGGTGATGGGTACGGTTCAGAGGGGCACCATCGCTTCCTATTAACTCTGCCGTCCACATAACACCTTCTGAGTTCAAGGATACCTTCTCCTTGCTCAAATCAATAATGGCTGAATATTTCCTCAGCATATCGCATCCGATTAATAATTCGAATGGTAGGCCGATTGCGACCAAACATATAATATTAATTGTAACACCTTTGCTTTCTATTTCCAATGACATTTGTTTTCTCACTGTTTTATTTTGACGTCCAGTGGCACCTATTAAAATAACATTATTGACAGGTAAGGTAGGTATTATATTTTTACTTTGTTTCTGTATTCTCTCCAGTTCAGCGTCGTTAATAAGTGATACATTTGCACCAGTATCTATCATTATTCGTGTAGGAATTCCTTCAATTTGAGCGGTTATGTATAAAATTTCATTATGCTGGTTGATTCTACTTGTCACCGTTTCCTCCAACAGTTCTTCTCGAAGATTTTTCAAATAATAATTGTAAATAATAGTAAAATTTTGACTATCCGTCCTTAAACTTTGGTTGTTGTTATACTTCAAAATTCTTTTATTTTCCATAATTAGTTTTTCATAATTAGTTGGTAGTAATTTGTTATTACTATGTTTTTGAATTTGGTGGTTATTGTACCCAGTAGTTAGTAGCAGTAAGGGGTCGCGAGGGTTTATTGCTGCCTCACTCCGTTTAAATTAAGGCTATCATGATTATTTTCCGGGCATGACTGTTGATTTGCCTGGAATGGTGTGCTGGTTCCTGGTTGTTCAACCTCTCGGTTGTCTAATTGTTCGCTTCCCCTTGATTCTCGGAAGTCCTCCTGGCTTCTACTTCTTACTCGGTTATAATGGTGACTCATCCCTCTGGGATTTCCTCTTTGATCATAACTGTTATTAAAACTGTTCCTCCGAGGTTGATGGTATCTCCAGTAATCCCCTTCTTCTGCACTGATATAATTTATTCGGGGTCGGTACGGATGATTATTATTATAATTACCCTGATTATTATTGTTATTAACTCCTGAGTTACTCCTAAAATTATTATAATTTTGGTTTGTTCGGTAGTTATTATAATTATTATTATTTCTATTACCCGGATGGTAATTTTGATTGGGCCTGTTGTTATTATTATTGTTAATTGGGTTTCGATTGAAGTTTGCTGGTTGGTTATTATTTGGGGTAAAATTTTGGTTGTAATTACGATCGTTGACATAACTATTACGGTTATTCATGTTATTATATTGATTATGATTCATACCATGGTTATTATTTTTTGAACTGCACTGATCCGTTCATTGTCTGCTTCTTTTGTAGTAACCGTCGTGTTCATAATTTTCTAATAAGTCAGCCATTGCGTGGACCGTTTTAATCTGGCTTCCCAGGCGTGCTCTGGCAATTCTTGTGTCATAATGGTATGCCATTTTAGTTACCAGGGATTCTTCTGGTATTCTTGGCTCTAGGTGTCTCGCCAAACACACCTTTCCTCAGAAGTAAGTAGTTGGAGATGTACCTCTATTTCCATCATATCTTCCCTGACAAATGTTGTCCCTTATAATATTTTGTATCGCTTCGGACCAGTATTTTTCTTTAAACAGTTTTTTAAATTGAGCGTAGTCCACTATCTCATTCCTGGTTGCTGTCCACCAGTTGTCCGTAATCTCCCTAAAATGTTCATCCAACATCTCTCTAATCGAGCTCCAGATAGTTATTCGATGTTTATTAAAATGTTCCTCGATTCTGGCCAGGAATTCCATGGGGTTTCTCCGATAATTTTTGAAATTAATCCCTTCTCTGGTTTCGTTTGTGGAGACATGAGTAATATTATTTGGTCTGGTTCTAATTAACTCAATTTCTTCTTGATTTTGGCGTACTTGACCAGTTAAATTGTTCACCGTAGTGTTAATATTGTCACACCTTTCTCCGGTTTGTTTGTGTAAATTCACTAAATTTTCTTGTTCCTTTTGTATTCCTTCTATTTGAATACGACTATTTTCTTGGACCTGGTCTATTCTAGTATTTATCACTGCTTTATTTTGTATGATGGTTTCGTTAGCTTTTCTCAATCTCTCATTAGTGTCAGCTGTTTCTTGCTTCCTTTCCTCATCGATTTTGTCCATCTTCTGGTTAATTGTATCATTGACCTGTTCAATTCTACCGTTAATTCTTCTTAAATTCTCTTCATTGATTTGTCTGAATTCTTCCTTCATTTGGTTATTATTGTCACTTATAGTTTGTCTTGAGGTTTCGTTAGTACTTTCTTTAATACTGTCGATTTTCTCATTTATCCATTTTAAATTCTCGTTAGTGTCTTCTCTGTTTTGGTCAAATCTCTCCTCCATCTGTTTTATTAAATTTTCACTCATTTTCTCATTTTGCACCCTTTAGTTCTCGTTAATCTCTTCCTTCATACCGTCTATTTTCTCATTTGTTTGTCTGTTATCTTCCTTGATACTATCAATTTTTTCATTTGTTTGTCTGTGATCTTCCTTGATGCTATCAATTTTCTCATTCGTTTGCTTGTTTTGTTCCTCCATTTGTTTTAATAAGTTTTGACTCAAAATTTCATTTTGTTTCTTTGAGTTTTCAGTGAATTCTTCCTTGATGCTAACAATTTTTTCATTTGTTTGTCTGTTATCTTCCTTGATGCTCTTCAAATCTTCCTTCATTTCTTCCTTCTGCTTCTTAAAATTGTCATTCGTTTCTTCCTTATTTCTGTCCATTTTTTCACTCATACTATTCATTAACTCCATTAATTTTATAAGATTCGGGTCTCCCCTATCTTCCTTTCTTGCTACCGTCTCCACATCCTCCACCGATGTTACTTCTTTCTCTTCCATCCTGACTTCTTTCTCTGCCTCCTTCATCCGTTTCAATGATGTAGCCCTCTTATGCATGTTTATTATTCTTTGGAACTTATAGCAGTCGCCAGCTAAAAATTAGGAAATTAATTTGCTTGCTTCAATTTCCTCACCTAATATTCCCTAATTTCAGCCTCACTAGTTGGTGCGCCAATTTTTAATACTACCCTTGTTCCCGTAGTATCTTAATGGTATAATATATTACGTTCCTGAAATAATAACGCATGGACATGATTTAATAACATAATGGTTTAATCTCTGTAACATAAATTCAAATTATTGGAAAATTCCATTCGATACATACGGGTGTCACAATCGATATTTATCTCAGGATTTAATAACTAAATAATTTTAATATATTTCGTGGGAATTCTTGTGGCTGCTACGAAAAGTTCCTTTACATGTTAATTAATAATAGAGAGTACCTTTACAAACAATATATTACTTATAATCTAAAAAATTATAAAAATTATATATTAAGTTACATACAAGTTTTGACGATATTCAATACGCTTCGTAAAAGCATGTAGGTTAGAGTAACGTCAACATCATGACTATTTGTCCGTCTCAGAAAATAATGTAGTTTATTAATGTGTACAATAAATGTTTTCCTTGTAATCACTGTTGCTTAGATATTGAATTTGGTTGCACTTTAAATTGTTTACTAATGATGAGTGTTAGTGTAAATTGTTATATTGTCTAGTGGTTGTTCCTTGTTGGATGAAAATATTGTCAAATTATACTTTACACATCTAGACGATATTCTGAAGGTTTTCTGGTTTATTCTGAATATTTTTCTTGATTGTGTGTATTACTTGTTCATGAAAATTGTAGTGGAAGGATTATTATCTTCGATGATGGTCTTTCAGATCTTCTTTCACAAACGGGTTATCTCTTTTTATATTTTTTTAATTACATCTAGACACGCACTATTCAACTGTTTTCCATCACAATTAACAATTAAGTGTTATTTCTTCTTTTTTAGTCACAGAACTCATACAAATTTCTTAAATTTTGATTGGTCATTTATGTACAGGTTAAATGTTATAGGATCAACACCCATTACCTACTTTATATTTTATAAATTACCCTTAATAGATAATTTTATTATTATACTCTAATGATACATGCAATGTTTATACAATTATAAATTAGACAATTATAAACAATTTGATACTAAACATGCCTCAGTTTATAACTGTAAAACCTTATTAATTTGAATTTCTATGATATGTGGTGGAACAATTTGTTATGGTTGATTGTAATTTCTACTTTGACTACCTGAGATAAATATATTTACATAAATTAACTGGTGACATAAAATCTTATAACATACAACAAAACTCTTAATAATAATAATTGTTTTTGACAGTTTTAGTTTATTTATACTGCTAAACTATTGTCTGTATGATAAACTAAAATTCTGTCTAATAATAACAATAAAACACTTTTCATACAAAAATAATTAACACTGTTTAACAGTAGCCTGTGTCACTATTTATATTATGTCACTCATATAACTGTAAGGTTTTGTCCCTTTTTCTATCCTTAAAATATGTCGATACAATTTTGTTAATACAATTTTAATTTATGATTAGGTACTCTTTATTGGGTTTGGTTGTTAATCAGGGTAAGTTGATTAGGCCTACTAGGTTTATTTATTTAATTTTTGTCTGTTTACTGCCCTATTCTACTGGGTTATTTCTGGGTTTCTTGATAATATTAAATAAGTCAAACCAACTAGGTTTCCTTTAATTTGCTTTCAATTATTATTTCTTGTTTCCTCTCTAGATCGGATTCCACTATTATTTACTATTCTTTTGTAACATTTGTTTCGTTACAAATTGCCTCCCTTCAGAAGTAATTATTTCTGAACACTTCATTAGGTGTGAGGACATAATTACTTATGTTATTTTACCTTTTCTTCCTCATGATATTTTTTCATGGATAGTTGATTATAATCTTCTGAATTGCTACTATTGGGCTAGTATATGGTGATTGGCTATGCTCAATTATATTATTTAACAACATTTTATTAATTTCAGCTCTAACCGCCTCCTTCAATGAATATGGTATAGGATAGGATTTTCTGTGGAATTCTGCTGGTTCTTTAAATTGTATTCTACACTGATAGTTTTTTACTTTTCCTGGTTTTTCTGAAAATACATATTTATACTTCTTATATATCATAATGAGATCTTCTACTTGTTTTACTGTCAAATTATTTGTGCCTTGGTGTCTAAACTCTCTTATCTCCTGTAATTTACTGTTCCACAGGTCTTCATTTGTCATATTATAGATTATTTTTCTGCATTGGGTGTCATTATTTAAAAAATTTAATTCCCTAACTTGGTGATGGGTACGGTTCAGAGGGGCACCATCGCTTCCTATTAACTCTGCCGTCCACATAACACCTTCTGAGTTCAAGGATACCTTCTCCTTGCTCAAATCAATAATGGCTGAATATTTCCTCAGCATATCGCATCCGATTAATAATTCGAATGGTAGGCCGATTGCGACCAAACATATAATATTAATTGTAACACCTTTGCTTTCTATTTCCAATGACATTTGTTTTCTCACTGTTTTATTTTGACGTCCAGTGGCACCTATTAAAATAACATTATTGACAGGTAAGGTAGGTATTATATTTTTACTTTGTTTCTGTATTCTCTCCAGTTCAGCGTCGTTAATAAGTGATACATTTGCACCAGTATCTATCATTATTCGTGTAGGAATTCCTTCAATTTGAGCGGTTATGTATAAAATTTCATTATGCTGGTTGATTCTACTTGTCACCGTTTCCTCCAACAGTTCTTCTCGAAGATTTTTCAAATAATAATTGTAAATAATAGTAAAATTTTGACTATCCGTCCTTAAACTTTGGTTGTTGTTATACTTCAAAATTCTTTTATTTTCCATAATTAGTTTTTCATAATTAGTTGGTAGTAATTTGTTATTACTATGTTTTTGAATTTGGTGGTTATTGTACCCAGTAGTTAGTAGCAGTAAGGGGTCGCGAGGGTTTATTGCTGCCTCACTCCGTTTAAATTAAGGCTATCATGATTATTTTCCGGGCATGACTGTTGATTTGCCTGGAATGGTGTGCTGGTTCCTGGTTGTTCAACCTCTCGGTTGTCTAATTGTTCGCTTCCCCTTGATTCTCGGAAGTCCTCCTGGCTTCTACTTCTTACTCGGTTATAATGGTGACTCATCCCTCTGGGATTTCCTCTTTGATCATAACTGTTATTAAAACTGTTCCTCCGAGGTTGATGGTATCTCCAGTAATCCCCTTCTTCTGCACTGATATAATTTATTCGGGGTCGGTACGGATGATTATTATTATAATTACCCTGATTATTATTGTTATTAACTCCTGAGTTACTCCTAAAATTATTATAATTTTGGTTTGTTCGGTAGTTATTATAATTATTATTATTTCTATTACCCGGATGGTAATTTTGATTGGGCCTGTTGTTATTATTATTGTTAATTGGGTTTCGATTGAAGTTTGCTGGTTGGTTATTATTTGGGGTAAAATTTTGGTTGTAATTACGATCGTTGACATAACTATTACGGTTATTCATGTTATTATATTGATTATGATTCATACCATGGTTATTATTTTTTGAACTGCACTGATCCGTTCATTGTCTGCTTCTTTTGTAGTAACCGTCGTGTTCATAATTTTCTAATAAGTCAGCCATTGCGTGGACCGTTTTAATCTGGCTTCCCAGGCGTGCTCTGGCAATTCTTGTGTCATAATGGTATGCCATTTTAGTTACCAGGGATTCTTCTGGTATTCTTGGCTCTAGGTGTCTCGCCAAACACACCTTTCCTCAGAAGTAAGTAGTTGGAGATGTACCTCTATTTCTATCATATCTTCCCTGACAAATGTTGTCCCTTATAATATTTTGTATCGCTTCGGACCAGTATTTTTCTTTAAACAGTTTTTTAAATTGAGCGTAGTCCACTATCTCATTCCTGGTTGCTGTCCACCAGTTGTCCGTAATCTCCCTAAAATGTTCATCCAACATCTCTCTAATCAAGCTCCAGATAGTTATTCGATGTTTATTAAAATGTTCCTCGATTCTGGCCAGGAATTCCATGGGGTTTCTCCGATAATTTTTGAAATTAATCCCTTCTCTGGTTTCGTTTGTGGAGACATGAGTAATATTATTTGGTCTGGTTCTAATTAACTCAATTTCTTCTTGATTTTGGCGTACTTGACCAGTTAAATTGTTCACCGTAGTGTTAATATTGTCACACCTTTCTCCGGTTTGTTTGTGTAAATTCACTAAATTTTCTTGTTCCTTTTGTATTCCTTCTATTTGAATATGACTATTTTCTTGGACCTGGTCTATTCTGGTATTTATCACTGCTTTATCTTGTATAATGGTTTCATTAGCTTTTCTTAATCTTTCATTAATGTCAGCTGTTTCTTGCTTCCTTTCCTCATCGATTTTGTCCATCTTCTGGTTAATTGTATCATTGACCTGTTCAATTCTACCGTTAATTCTTCTTAAATTCTCTTCATTGATTTGTCTGAATTCTTCCTTCATTTGGTTATTATTGTCACTTATAGTTTGTCTTGAGGTTTCGTTAGTACTTTCTTTAATACTGTCGATTTTCTCATTTATCCATTTTAAATTCTCGTTAGTGTCTTCTCTGTTTTGGTCAAA
Organism: Magicicada septendecula; assembly: GCA_034769895.1. Lineage (NCBI taxonomy): Eukaryota > Metazoa > Arthropoda > Insecta > Hemiptera > Cicadidae > Magicicada > Magicicada septendecula. The sequence continues at coordinate 320,923,508 of CM068367.1, forward strand.
TCTCTCCTCCATCTGTTTTATTAAATTTTCACTCATTTTCTCATTTTGCACCCTTTAGTTCTCGTTAATCTCTTCCTTCATACCGTCTATTTTCTCATTTGTTTGTCTGTTATCTTCCTTGATACTATCAATTTTTTCATTTGTTTGTCTGTGATCTTCCTTGATGCTATCAATTTTCTCATTCGTTTGCTTGTTTTGTTCCTCCATTTGTTTTAATAAGTTTTGACTCAAAATTTCATTTTGTTTCTTTGAGTTTTCAGTGAATTTTTCCTTGATGCTAACAATTTTTTCATTTGTTTGTCTGTTATCTTCCTTGATGCTCTTCAAATCTTCCTTCATTTCTTCCTTCTGCTTCTTAAAATTGTCATTCGTTTCTTCCTTATTTCTGTCCATTTTTTCACTCATACTATTCATTAACTCCATTAATTTTATAAGATTCGGGTCTCCCCTATCTTCCTTTCTTGCTACCATCTCCACATCCTCCACCGATGTTACTTCTTTCTCTTCCATCCTGACTTCTTTCTCTGCCTCCTTCATCCGTTTCAATGATGTAGCCCTCTTATGCATGTTTATTATTCTTTGGAACTTATAGCAGTCGCCAGCTAAAAATTAGGAAATTAATTTGCTTGCTTCAATTTCCTCACCTAATATTCCCTAATTTCAGCCTCACTAGTTGGTGCGCCAATTTTTAATACTACCCTTGTTCCCGTAGTATCTTAATGGTATAATATATTACGTTCCTGAAATAATAACGCATGGACATGATTTAATAACATAATGGTTTAATCTCTGTAACATAAATTCAAATTATTGGAAAATTCCATTCGATACATATGGGTGTCACAATCGATATTTATCTCAGGATTTAATAACTAAATAATTTTAATATATTTCGTGGGAATTCTTGTGGCTGCTACGAAAAGTTCCTTTACATGTTAATTAATAATAGAGAGTACCTTTACAAACAATATATTACTTATAATCTAAAAAATTATAAAAATTATATATTAAGTTACATACAAGTTTTGACGATATTCAATACGCTTCGTAAAAGCATGTAGGTTAGAGTAACGTCAACATCATGACTATTTGTCCGTCTCAGAAAATAATGTAGTTTATTAATGTGTACAATAAATGTTTTCCTTGTAATCACTGTTGCTTAGATATTGAATTTGGTTGCACTTTAAATTGTTTACTAATGATGAGTGTTAGTGTAAATTGTTATATTGTCTAGTGGTTGTTCCTTGTTGGATGAAAATATTGTCAAATTATACTTTACACATCTAGACGATATTCTGAAGGTTTTCTGGTTTATTCTGAATATTTTTCTTGATTGTGTGTATTACTTGTTCATGAAAATTGTAGTGGAAGGATTATTATCTTCGATGATGGTCTTTCAGATCTTCTTTCACAAACGGGTTATCTCTTTTTATATTTTTTTAATTACATCTAGACACGCACTATTCAACTGTTTTCCATCACAATTAACAATTAAGTGTTATTTCTTCTTTTTTAGTCACAGAACTCATACAAATTTCTTAAATTTTGATTGGTCATTTATGTACAGGTTAAATGTTATAGGATCAACACCCATTACCTACTTTATATTTTATAAATTACCCTTAATAGATAATTTTATTATTATACTCTAATGATACATGCAATGTTTATACAATTATAAATTAGACAATTATAAACAATTTGATACTAAACATGCCTCAGTTTATAACTGTAAAACCTTATTAATTTGAATTTCTATGATATGTGGTGGAACAATTTGTTATGGTTGATTGTAATTTCTACTTTGACTACCTGAGATAAATATATTTACATAAATTAACTGGTGACATAAAATCTTATAACATACAACAAAACTCTTAATAATAATAATTGTTTTTGACAGTTTTAGTTTATTTATACTGCTAAACTATTGTCTGTATGATAAACTAAAATTCTGTCTAATAATAACAATAAAACACTTTTCATACAAAAATAATTAACACTGTTTAACAGTAGCCTGTGTCACTATTTATATTATGTCACTCATATAACTGTAAGGTTTTGTCCCTTTTTCTATCCTTGTGATATATCGTTTTATTGATATTTATATTTCTTGATAATAGGTTACTGTTCGCTAGTTATTAACTGAATTCTTCGAGCGCCATCTTGTTACCAACTACGTATGAAAAAATATACGTACTTACCGTTTTTCTTGGGTCCTCGGGTTCTTTTTTGGCGAACAGGAGATCAGAATGGTTTATTTGCAATAACTAATTTAATTCACATTTAACTATCCAGATCAATATTATTTTATTAGATTCTCAAAAAGAAACACCATTAAGTTATAAATTTTTCGGTCAAACTACAAAATTTCTTTTCTCCCTTATACCTATTAACTTTCGTAATTTAAGTGTGTTTAAGTATTCGTAAAAATGATCATTTTGCTTAAGCAGTTTTCAAACTAAGATATAACATAAATACAGACAATTCTCTACAACTAAGACATAACGAAAACCAGCGCTTACACACACACACACATAACCATTCCCCGATTTTAAGAGCTCATAATTAGAAAGTGTTAAAATTTTGAATATTAAACCATAGTTGAAGAGTTGTGTTTTCTTTATATTATTGTAGGTTACTTAGCTGATTTTTAAGTCCAGAAGAAGTCATGATTTTTTAAGTCCACGCACACGCGTTTGTATTAATTAACGCTCAGTTTTATATTTCCACCACTGCCATCATTCCAAGAAAACTGTTCCTTTTACTTGATTTAGATATGCTTTAAGTTACATTTGGTTGTTTTTTCGGTCTTCACATTTTAGGTACGGGCCCGCACTTACTGCCGAAACTTTTATACAGACCACTCGCTAGTGGTGATGAGATGTTACTGGGAAGAATTACAGGCGCTACTTTGTGAAGCGGCTGTTGTTCTTTCAACTCTGATTGGTGTACATTTTGTATTCGTTCGCCAGTGGACTGTTTTTGGCTTGTTGACAAAACTGGTGACACACATCGTTATATAATTTGCTGACGCAACACATCGCCTGATGTCTGGTTGTGTAACGTGTTTACTGTTACATAACGTGTTCGTCATTGTCCTTGAACTGAGTTTGGTACAGTTGCCGGTTATTAAAACTGTTTATATGAATGTTGTCTAATAACTTGGTTTCCAATGCCTCAAGCAGTGTTGCCGTTATTGGGATCGCTCCAAATAATAAATTTACCGTTCGGTCATAACATTTTCTATCACTCGACAAGTTATTTATTATTAAAAAATACAAATCCTGTTATTACCCCAGGTATGCCCAAAAATGCCCCGCTACAATACCCCCTCAATGAGATATTTTATGCCGAAGCATAAAAAATCTCATTGACACACTCATACTTGCTAGAGGGATCAGCCAGGATATGTCGCCACAACCCCTTGTACGGTTTACAAAAAAAAATAATCAACTCACCCTTGGTCCGGTGACTGTGACCGCATCTGCATGACACTACTGGACTTCTCTCTCGAGATCCCAACACCGTAGAGTCAGACAGATACTCCACGCCCCTGCTCTGACGCGTAGGCCAGCTCAGGTCCGCCGCCACAGCATCACCAAACACTGAAACAACAAATCAAAATATTAAATAGTGGCCTTATACAACACCATATCCCCAACTGATCTGTTCCCCCCTAGCGGTGCTGGTTTGCGCTAAGAAGCACTGGTTTTGTTTTTACTCACTTATTACTAACATGTATATATCAGAATACCTAACATAACTTAACATAAGAAAACACAGTACATAAATAATTCATTTTAAAATAAACAACTTACAATTAAAATGTTACACACTTTACATCATTAAATTAGCATATAAAATCAAAAAATTACTTTCAAACTTGATTTACTCTTATTAATGCGTTTCTCAAAATTACAAAATTTTTTATTTTATTTATTTTTTTTTTATTTATTTTTTTTTTTTTTTCAATTCTGGCCATCATTATTCCATTTCATTACTTTGGGTGATTCTACGTTATTCATTATTTCATTATAATTTACTTCATCCATTTGGCATTTACTCATAATCTTACCCCTTTTATTACTCTAATGCTCCCTTACAAAATCTCTAACTAGTATGACACCCCACTATCAAAATTTTACTAACCCTTCTCTACCTCTAACTACTTACTACTTTAACTCCAATCGCCACCTTCTACTCTTATAAAAAAAAAAATACTCTCTAACCCTTTGTACATAGGATACGTGTTTCCTTCCCAAAACTCATTCCCTTATGTTGGTCCCTGGACTCACCCTAGGTAACCCTTTCCGGCGCCAATCGGTCCCTATCCCGTCCCAACCCTTGTTGCGGACTCCCCAAATACACTACCACTACTACAAAATTACCATCCCCAAAAAATCTCAATCTCATAACCTCACTACAATTACAACAAATTAACATCAACAAATAAACAATATATCGCTCCAAACTCTACATAAAATCTCCATTTCTACTGTGTCTCCACTTATACTTCTCAAATTCTATAACATTACATTAACTCAAAACAACATTGCATTATTTTCATTTCCACTATTACTTTAACTTTTACTTCGATTTGGACAAATCTATGTCCCACAAAATTCAACTTGAATTGCCTCAAACATTTTATTCAAACAATTACTATCACCCACTTCTATCTTTTACAACCTATTGAAAATTTTACTTATTACAACTATTTTTCATTTTATTTTAAAATCTGTAAACACATTGAAAACATATTATTATATTTTTATAATACTTATTCCTAACATACTAAATGCAAACAACACAATAAGACACAATAACACAATATAAGAAGTATTTAGTGCATCCAATTTTTAAATTCAAACAAAATTATTGAGTAGCAAATCATCATTATTAATTAAAATATATCAAATTTTTAATACGTTATCCCCTTGGATAACCTCCCAGCCACACACACTATTTCAGAATTATGGAAGACTGTGGCGCCTTTTCGCTTCCACAGAGACTGTATATTTTGGAGCAGGGTTTTACCTCTCCGTGTCTCTGCTTCCGCTGTTAAGTTAAAATTGGTGAACATCAACATGTTCTCGTTAATAATTATACACCCTTAAACGGATCTACCACCTGGCTCTGCTGTTCCTTCTCGAACAGAGTGGCAGCCGCTGTTCCATAGTTTGGTGATTCCCCTTTTATTACCCCCCATCAATTTCAAAATGCACCTTTACAACGATAACAGCTATGGCCAGTTATGGCAGCGCGCAATCGTAATGTGCCCCAACCATAGCTGTTAAAGCTAAACCAATTCCACGGTCAGGGTTCGGTGAGGCCGTGACCGCCCGAAAAGTTGGGGAATCACAAGTAACGTATCTTTCATAATATTAAATTTAAGAATTTATATTTAAATGACAATATTAATTTAGATGGGGTTTTAACCCACTTTATATGGAAGCTTAACCATTATTAACATAAAAATATTAAATACAAAATCTACAACCACCCCCCATAGCAGTTCCACACTACACTGTTATAATACATCACATAACACAATACACAAATAGACATTAACCTGGATTCTTAGTATACATCAAACAAACAATTCTCTTTTAAATAATTTATATAAAAATTTATAAACATTATTACTTAAAATTTTTCATTAACTGTTTTTATTTATCATCATTATTGACTTATCCTGTGTTGCAATCAGCTTTTCAAAATTGCTTAAAATTTATTATTAACATATATTTTTAATCATTATGTTCCACAAAATTCCACAAAATAAACCATTCATTTATTTATTCATGATTATTAAATTAAAATCTCATCACACAATTTAAATTCCTTATAAAATTCAAACACATAATATTCAATCACAATATCTAAACATCTCAACTTATTTAATTCAATTGATTATTAAAATAACATATTTCAATTATTATCAACATTCTACAAATCATTAACTATTGTCTTCATAATTATTTTGTTATTTAATTAGAATGCTAAAATATTAATAATATTATTATTATTAATACAACATTTTCTAAAACATATACACATTACTTTTCTAACATTTCACAATACACACAAATGAATTCAATATTATTTACAAAATATGCGTCAAAACTGTTCAAGTGTATCTCACTTCAGATGTCCAAATCAGCAAGGTCATTACCAATAATTTACAATATTTAAAAATGTCCCAACACTGATCTTTTAGCTCACCCACCATCGTCATATATATATCTAACATATTTGTAACATTCATCATTTTTATCAACATACAAATTATAATTGTTACTATCATAATAATCCATCAATTCTATTTCATCCATTGTACCACTATAAATCTTGTTACCATAGGTTAGGATTGTCCAGTCTATATCAGTGTTATTTGTTAATGTCAGGTAAATTTTCTCATCTTTGTATTCCTCAACTACTACGTCAGGTAAGTCATTATAGTCAGGTAAGATATTATCAAAATTATTTTCTGTCTCTCTTTCAACAGGTACGTATTTCACATGATTCATCATCACCCCTTTTATTAATTTTCTCAATTCATCATACTTTCTTTCTAACTTATATATTTCTATTTCATTCTCAACATATAACTCTCTTTCTTCATAGCACCACATCACACTCTCACAATTATTATGGACAGAGGGTACAACATTATACAACATTACTTCATTTAACAATAAGGGTCTCTTGCCCTGAAAAAACAACATTAAATCATCATCATCATTATAAACAATAAGGGGGAAATTTGCCCTCTGTCCCCATTCAATTACTACATTATTTTTCCACTCTCTTTCTATTTCATAAACACTCATTACCATTTCATTATCGCATTCTAAAACTTCATCAGCACTATTTGTTATTATATTTTCATCATTATTCTTCACCCCCACTATACTCTCAAAATTGTCTACTATTTCGTCATTTTTACATTTTGTCTTACTTAAAACATTACCTAATTTCTCGAACTTCTGTTCTAACTTATTTAAACCGTTTCTTATTATTTCGTGAGTGCTTTCTAAATGTTTATTCATTTCTTGTATTTCATGTTTCAACTCTCTATTCTGATTTTTTAATAACTCCTCCAAACTATTCTTTTGGATCTCGAACTTCTCATTTATACTACTATTTAACTTTACACTCTGGTTCTCTATCATTGTTTGTATTGCTTTAAACATTTCATACGTATCGTCATTTTTTTTATTTTGGATAGGTGTCGATTGATATTCGACATCTTTCATTATTTTTGATTCGGTCAACTGACTCTCTACATTATCATTCGTTTGTACTCCCGAATCGGTACTAAACTGACTGTCAGATAAGCTGACAGTACTATTATCTGCCATTTTTCTTAAAACTCTTTATATATATTTCTTTATTAAAATCCTATTATATGTAACATATATTTATTGAAAAATATTCTACTCACCCATATTAAACATAACCTCTTACGTCTCATTTACGTACATACGCAAATATGAATTCCAAACAACCATTCTGTTCTCCCAAGTAGGCCGTATTTTATATAAAATTTCTTTATATAAATCGTCCCTACGTTCGGAAGCCAAATGTGATATATCGTTTTATTGATATTTATATTTCTTGATAATAGGTTACTGTTCGCTAGTTATTAACTGAATTCTTCGAGCGCCATCTTGTTACCAACTACGTATGAAAAAATATACGTACTTACCGTTTTTCTTGGGTCCTCGGGTTCTTTTTTGGCGAACAGGAGATCAGAATGGTTTATTTGCAATAACTAATTTAATTCACATTTAACTATCCAGATCAATATTATTTTATTAGATTCTCAAAAAGAAACACCATTAAGTTATAAATTTTTCGGTCAAACTACAAAATTTCTTTTCTCCCTTATACCTATTAACTTTCGTAATTTAAGTGTGTTTAAGTATTCGTAAAAATGATCATTTTGCTTAAGCAGTTTTCAAACTAAGATATAACATAAATACAGACAATTCTCTACAACTAAGACATAACGAAAACCAGCGCTTACACACACACACACATAACCATTCCCCGATTTTAAGAGCTCATAATTAGAAAGTGTTAAAATTTTGAATATTAAACCATAGTTGAAGAGTTGTGTTTTCTTTATATTATTGTAGGTTACTTAGCTGATTTTTAAGTCCAGAAGAAGTCATGATTTTTTAAGTCCACGCACACGCGTTTGTATTAATTAACGCTCAGTTTTATATTTCCACCACTGCCATCATTCCAAGAAAACTGTTCCTTTTACTTGATTTAGATATGCTTTAAGTTACATTTGGTTGTTTTTTCGGTCTTCACATTTTAGGTACGGGCCCGCACTTACTGCCGAAACTTTTATACAGACCACTCGCTAGTGGTGATGAGATGTTACTGGGAAGAATTACAGGCGCTACTTTGTGAAGCGGCTGTTGTTCTTTCAACTCTGATTGGTGTACATTTTGTATTCGTTCGCCAGTGGACTGTTTTTGGCTTGTTAACAAAACTGGTGACACACATCGTTATATAATTTGCTGACGCAACACATCGCCTGATGTCTGGTTGTGTAACGTGTTTACTGTTACATAACGTGTTCGTCATTGTCCTTGAACTGAGTTTGGTACAGTTGCCGGTTATTAAAACTGTTTATATGAATGTTGTCTAATAACTTGGTTTCCAATGCCTCAAGCAGTGTTGCCGTTATTGGGATCGCTCCAAATAATAAATTTACCATTCGGTCATAACATTTTCTATCACTCGACAAGTTATTTATTATTAAAAAATACAAATCCTGTTATTACCCCAGGTATGCCCAAAAATGCCCCGCTACATCCTTAAAATATGTCGATACAATTTTGTTAATACAATTTTAATTTATGATTAGGTACTCTTTATTGGGTTTGGTTGTTAATCAGGGTAAGTTGATTAGGCCTACTAGGTTTATTTATTTAATTTTTGTCTGTTTACTGCCCTATTCTACTGGGTTATTTCTGGGTTTCTTGATAATATTAAATAAGTCAAACCAACTAGGTTTCCTTTAATTTGCTTTCAATTATTATTTCTTGTTTCCTCTCTAGATCGGATTCCACTATTATTTACTATTCTTTTGTAACATTTGTTTCGTTACAAATTGCCTCCCTTCAGAAGTAATTATTTCTGAACACTTCATTAGGTGTGAGGACATAATTACTTATGTTATTTTACCTTTTCTTCCTCATGATATTTTTTCATGGATAGTTGATTATAATCTTCTGAATTGCTACTATTGGGCTAGTATATGGTGATTGGCTATGCTCAATTATATTATTTAACAACATTTTATTAATTTCAGCTCTAACCGCCTCCTTCAATGAATATGGTATAGGATAGGATTTTCTGTGGAATTCTGCTGGTTCTTTAAATTGTATTCTACACTGATAGTTTTTTACTTTTCCTGGTTTTTCTGAAAATACATATTTATACTTCTTATATATCATAATGAGATCTTCTACTTGTTTTACTGTCAAATTATTTGTGCCTTGGTGTCTAAACTCTCTTATCTCCTGTAATTTACTGTTCCACAGGTCTTCATTTGTCATATTATAGATTATTTTTCTGCATTGGGTGTCATTATTTAAAAAATTTAATTCCCTAACTTGGTGATGGGTACGGTTCAGAGGGGCACCATCGCTTCCTATTAACTCTGCCGTCCACATAACACCTTCTGAGTTCAAGGATACCTTCTCCTTGCTCAAATCAATAATGGCTGAATATTTCCTCAGCATATCGCATCCGATTAATAATTCGAATGGTAGGCCGATTGCGACCAAACATATAATATTAATTGTAACACCTTTGCTTTCTATTTCCAATGACATTTGTTTTCTCACTGTTTTATTTTGACGTCCAGTGGCACCTATTAAAATAACATTATTGACAGGTAAGGTAGGTATTATATTTTTACTTTGTTTCTGTATTCTCTCCAGTTCAGCGTCGTTAATAAGTGATACATTTGCACCAGTATCTATCATTATTCGTGTAGGAATTCCTTCAATTTGAGCGGTTATGTATAAAATTTCATTATGCTGGTTGATTCTACTTGTCACCGTTTCCTCCAACAGTTCTTCTCGAAGATTTTTCAAATAATAATTGTAAATAATAGTAAAATTTTGACTATCCGTCCTTAAACTTTGGTTGTTGTTATACTTCAAAATTCTTTTATTTTCCATAATTAGTTTTTCATAATTAGTTGGTAGTAATTTGTTATTACTATGTTTTTGAATTTGGTGGTTATTGTACCCAGTAGTTAGTAGCAGTAAGGGGTCGCGAGGGTTTATTGCTGCCTCACTCCGTTTAAATTAAGGCTATCATGATTATTTTCCGGGCATGACTGTTGATTTGCCTGGAATGGTGTGCTGGTTCCTGGTTGTTCAACCTCTCGGTTGTCTAATTGTTCGCTTCCCCTTGATTCTCGGAAGTCCTCCTGGCTTCTACTTCTTACTCGGTTATAATGGTGACTCATCCCTCTGGGATTTCCTCTTTGATCATAACTGTTATTAAAACTGTTCCTCCGAGGTTGATGGTATCTCCAGTAATCCCCTTCTTCTGCACTGATATAATTTATTCGGGGTCGGTACGGATGATTATTATTATAATTACCCTGATTATTATTGTTATTAACTCCTGAGTTACTCCTAAAATTATTATAATTTTGGTTTGTTCGGTAGTTATTATAATTATTATTATTTCTATTACCCGGATGGTAATTTTGATTGGGCCTGTTGTTATTATTATTGTTAATTGGGTTTCGATTGAAGTTTGCTGGTTGGTTATTATTTGGGGTAAAATTTTGGTTGTAATTACGATCGTTGACATAACTATTACGGTTATTCATGTTATTATATTGATTATGATTCATACCATGGTTATTATTTTTTGAACTGCACTGATCCGTTCATTGTCTGCTTCTTTTGTAGTAACCGTCGTGTTCATAATTTTCTAATAAGTCAGCCATTGCGTGGACCGTTTTAATCTGGCTTCCCAGGCGTGCTCTGGCAATTCTTGTGTCATAATGGTATGCCATTTTAGTTACCAGGGATTCTTCTGGTATTCTTGGCTCTAGGTGTCTCGCCAAACACACCTTTCCTCAGAAGTAAGTAGTTGGAGATGTACCTCTATTTCCATCATATCTTCCCTGACAAATGTTGTCCCTTATAATATTTTGTATCGCTTCGGACCAGTATTTTTCTTTAAACAGTTTTTTAAATTGAGCGTAGTCCACTATCTCATTCCTGGTTGCTGTCCACCAGTTGTCCGTAATCTCCCTAAAATGTTCATCCAACATCTCTCTAATCGAGCTCCAGATAGTTATTCGATGTTTATTAAAATGTTCCTCGATTCTGGCCAGGAATTCCATGGGGTTTCTCCGATAATTTTTGAAATTAATCCCTTCTCTGGTTTCGTTTGTGGAGACATGAGTAATATTATTTGGTCTGGTTCTAATTAACTCAATTTCTTCTTGATTTTGGCGTACTTGACCAGTTAAATTGTTCACCGTAGTGTTAATATTGTCACACCTTTCTCCGGTTTGTTTGTGTAAATTCACTAAATTTTCTTGTTCCTTTTGTATTCCTTCTATTTGAATATGACTATTTTCTTGGACCTGGTCTATTCTGGTATTTATCACTGATTTATCTTGTATAATGGTTTCATTAGCTTTTCTTAATCTTTCATTAATGTCAGCTGTTTCTTGCTTCCTTTCCTCATCGATTTTGTCCATCTTCTGGTTAATTGTATCATTGACCTGTTCAATTCTACCGTTAATTCTTCTTAAATTCTCTTCATTGATTTGTCTGAATTCTTCCTTCATTTGGTTATTATTGTCACTTATAGTTTGTCTTGAGGTTTCGTTAGTACTTTCTTTAATACTGTCGATTTTCTCATTTATCCATTTTAAATTCTCGTTAGTGTCTTCTCTGTTTTGGTCAAATCTCTCCTCCATCTGTTTTATTAAATTTTCACTCATTTTCTCATTTTGCACCCTTTAGTTCTCGTTAATCTCTTCCTTCATACCGTCTATTTTCTCATTTGTTTGTCTGTTATCTTCCTTGATACTATCAATTTTTTCATTTGTTTGTCTGTGATCTTCCTTGATGCTATCAATTTTCTCATTCGTTTGCTTGTTTTGTTCCTCCATTTGTTTTAATAAGTTTTGACTCAAAATTTCATTTTGTTTCTTTGAGTTTTCAATGAATTCTTCCTTGATGCTAACAATTTTTTCATTTGTTTGTCTGTTATCTTCCTTGATGCTCTTCAAATCTTCCTTCATTTCTTCCTTCTGCTTCTTAAAATTGTCATTCGTTTCTTCCTTATTTCTGTCCATTTTTTCACTCATACTATTCATTAACTCCATTAATTTTATAAGATTCGGGTCTCCCCTATCTTCCTTTCTTGCTACCGTCTCCACATCCTCCACCGATGTTACTTCTTTCTCTTCCATCCTGACTTCTTTCTCTGCCTCCTTCATCCGTTTCAATGATGTAGCCCTCTTATGCATGTTTATTATTCTTTGGAACTTATAGCAGTCGCCAGCTAAAAATTAGGAAATTAATTTGCTTGTTTCAATTTCCTCACCTAATATTCCCTAATTTCAGCCTCACTAGTTGGTGCGCCAATTTTTAATACTACCCTTGTTCCCGTAGTATCTTAATGGTATAATATATTACGTTCCTGAAATAATAACGCATGGACATGATTTAATAACATAATGGTTTAATCTCTGTAACATAAATTCAAATTATTGGAAAATTCCATTCGATACATACGGGTGTCACAATCGATATTTATCTCAGGATTTAATAACTAAATAATTTTAATATATTTCGTGGGAATTCTTGTGGCTGCTACGAAAAGTTCCTTTACATGTTAATTAATAATAGAGAGTACCTTTACAAACAATATATTACTTATAATCTAAAAAATTATAAAAATTATATATTAAGTTACATACAAGTTTTGACGATATTCAATACGCTTCGTAAAAGCATGTAGGTTAGAGTAACGTCAACATCATGACTATTTGTCCGTCTCAGAAAATAATGTAGTTTATTATTGTGTACAATAAATGTTTTCCTTGTAATCACTGTTGCTTAGATATTGAATTTGGTTGCACTTTAAATTGTTTACTAATGATGAGTGTTAGTGTAAATTGTTATATTGTCTAGTGGTTGTTCCTTGTTGGATGAAAATATTGTCAAATTATACTTTACACATCTAGACGATATTCTGAAGGTTTTCTGGTTTATTCTGAATATTTTTCTTGATTGTGTGTATTACTTGTTCATGAAAATTGTAGTGGAAGGATTATTATCTTCGATGATGGTCTTTCAGATCTTCTTTCACAAACGGGTTATCTCTTTTTATATTTTTTTAATTACATCTAGACACGCACTATTCAACTGTTTTCCATCACAATTAACAATTAAGTGTTATTTCTTCTTTTTTAGTCACAGAACTCATACAAATTTCTTAAATTTTGATTGGTCATTTATGTACAGGTTAAATGTTATAGGATCAACACCCATTACCTACTTTATATTTTATAAATTACCCTTAATAGATAATTTTATTATTATACTCTAATGATACATGCAATGTTTATACAATTATAAATTAGACAATTATAAACAATTTGATACTAAACATGCCTCAGTTTATAACTGTAAAACCTTATTAATTTGAATTTCTATGATATGTGGTGGAACAATTTGTTATGGTTGATTGTAATTTCTACTTTGACTACCTGAGATATATATTTACATAAATTAACTGGTGACATAAAATCTTATAACATACAACAAAACTCTTAATAATAATAATTGTTTTTGACAGTTTTAGTTTATTTATACTGCTAAACTATTGTCTGTATGATAAACTAAAATTCTGTCTAATAATAACAATAAAACACTTTTCATACAAAAATAATTAACACTGTTTAACAGTAGTCTGTGTCACTATTTATATTATGTCACTCATATAACTGTAAGGTTTGTGTCCCTTTTTCTATCCTTAAAATATGTCGATACAATTTTGTTAATACAATTTTAATTTATGATTAGGTACTCTTTATTGGGTTTGGTTGTTAATCAGGGTAAGTTGATTAGGCCTACTAGGTTTATTTATTTAATTTTTGTCTGTTTACTGCCCTATTCTACTGGGTTATTTCTGGGTTTCTTGATAATATTAAATAAGTCAAACCAACTAGGTTTCCTTTAATTTGCTTTCAATTATTATTTCTTGTTTCCTCTCTAGATCGGATTCCACTATTATTTACTATTCTTTTGTAACATTTGTTTCGTTACAATGTACAAAGGGAAGTGCTACCGGTATACCGTCACTCCATTTGGTCTCAAGACTAGCTTAGCCAGCTTAACGAGGGGTCTGGACATGGTGTTAACCGATGAAGTTAAAAGGTTTACTGTGATCTACGTGGATGATTGCCTGTGCATTTCAAACAGCGTCAAGGAACATCTGTATCTTCTCAAGCTATTGCTAGAAAACCTACAAAAAGTCAATCTCACAGTTAATTTCAAAAAGTCGCAATTTTTCCGAAGAACTATAAATTATCTAGGATACTGTTTATCGACAACTGGCATCAGCAAGGCGTCTGACAAGGTTGCCGCCATTCAGAATTTCCCAAGGCCTAGGAACCAAAAACAATTAAAGGGTTTCCTTGGACTCACTAACTTTTATAACAAATTCACGAATAAGTACGCCAAGAGGACACAACCTCTACTAAAATTATTGAAGAAAAATACAAAATTTAAATGGAATGAGGAGCTAGAGTGTCATTTCAACAGAATAAAAGGATTATTCATAAACACTGTGATACTCAAACATCCAAATCCAGAGAAACTTTTTTATTTGCAAACCGATGCAAGCAAGTACACACTGGGTGGACAATTGAATCAGCTCGATGAAAATAATGAGATAGGAGTAATTGCCTTCGCCAGCCGAGTTCTACGCGGCGCAGAATTAAGTTACTTCACCACCGAACTGGAACTCCTAAGTGTGGTATACTGCTTACAAAAAATTAGAACATACATATTAGGGAGGCCACTCACTATTATCACAGATAACAAGGCACTTACGTTTATAAAGACATATCACCTTAACAATTCTCGGCTCACACGATGGATATTAAGTATTCAAGAATATGATTTCGAGATAATACATTGTAAAGGAAAAGACAACGTAGTGGCAGATATCCTCAGTCGTTATCCAGAGGATTTAAAGAAGACCAACCGATCGACAAGACCGACGAGCTGGAGATCAACGAACTCACCATTCAGATTGGAGCAGAAATTAAAAATAACCTTAAAAACATAGGGAAATTCCAATTAGCCGACAAAAAATTAAGCCAAATTATCAACACCATACAGACAAATACAAATGACAATCACTAGGAATTATCACTGGTATAACAAAAAATTATAACGAAAAGACAAAGGAAGATGGAAACTCATGTTGCCCACTGCCCTGAGTCAACAGCTAATCAAAGAAATCCATATAGCCTACGGACATACTGGGAACAAGAAAACATACAACCTTCTCAAGCAACACTTTACAGCTGATGCGGTACACCAAACGACCCAACACATCATAAAAACTTGCGACACATGCCAGAAATGCAAGGATTATGGCAAAAGGATGATTGGAGAAACACAACCCGTTATACCTAGAGCAAAGGGAGAACTAATTAGTGTCGATTATTACGGACCATTGCCTACGTCCACCGGAGGAGCTAAGTACATCTTTATTATGGTCGATAACTTCACAAAGTTCGTAAAGTTATATACAATGAAGAGAGCCACAACAACTGTGATGCTCAACAAAATCAAATCGTACATACAAGAAATCGGAAAGCCAGAAACAATCCTATCAGATAATGGAACTCAATTCACCGGTAAAAGATGGAGAGATGAATTACTGGATCTACAAATCAAACCAAAATTCACAGCCATCAGGAATCTGTGCACTAACTTAGCAGAACGCATCAACCGACAGCTTGGTCACACGTTTCGTGTTTTAACAAATGAAAGTCACACCAAATGGGCCAAATACTTGAAGCTAGTTGAAGCCTGCATGAACCAGACTTTTCATGAAACAATCAAGACGACTCCGTACGAAGCCCAATGGGGAAGGAAACCAAAGCGAGTATGGGCGAAATTTATTGATAAAGAGCTATTAATAGACGACCAGCAAACTAACACCAATGATATCTATCTTCGAATAAAAGAAAAAGGAAAGACGCGTTCGGACAAAATCAACAACGCCAATGAAACCATTAAGTTCAAGATCGGAGACAAAGTATTGGTCAGGACGTACCCAATATCAGGTTTGAATAACAGAATCATAGGGAAGTTCTGCACACTTTTCGAAGGACCATATCGAGTATGTCACGAGGTCGGCAAGGCCACTTACACACTTGAATACCTAAACCAACCAGGCAAGAGGAGAGGAAAATTCAACATGAGACAACTGAAACGGTATTTCTAAAACACATAAAACAGAACAAAACACCAGAACACAAACAAAGATTAAACAAAACATAGAATTTGTAAATAAAATTGTAACATATGATTGAAAAATAATTGTATTAGGATAAGGAGATAATATATAAACAGAAATTTTGTATTAGAATAACTACAGGTAATAAATAGGATATGAATGTCAAATTTGCTATATAGTGAATAAGTAAATAACTGTTATGTAAAAGGGGAAAGTAGCGTACCATAGGGTCTTAAGAGCAGGTAAAGGGAGAAACACAATATGCTTTGTAAAGTGGGTCAATAGCCTACTACCACGAGAATCCAAATGTAAACAATTGACCGAAATATAAACAAGACATATATGTCAAAAATTTTTAAAGTATGTCAAATAAAGATTGTATGTTAGGATTGATTATATATGTATATATGTCTCATTAAAGATTAGAGGCATACAAAATTATGTCCCAAATTCTCTTAAGAAAATTATGGAGAAATCATTTTGGGGGACAAATGTGACATTACTGTGGAACGTTATATTTTAATTCAATATATATATAACATAAATACAAATAAATTAATTCAATCAAGATATACAATATATACTTATATAAATTAATGCAATATGTGTAATATATAGATAAAACTTCAATTATTAATCATAGATATAGAGGTATGATAAGATATGAAATTGTAATACATAAATGTAAGTAATACGTAAAGAATTAACAGGGCGAGGCTTGTGTGCCGACAGTCTGTCGCCAGCCGGAATAAAATACAATAGACAACTGTACCTAGTATGTCATAAATGCATAAATTGTTTTGCATATCGAAAACAGCAAAAAACTGACGCGTACCGTTAGAAAAGGCCGGTCGATGTCCTTCAGAAGACAAAAGATGACAGCCCAATATTTATTACGATTGTAGAAAGTAGCGTTGTTTTTAACAGCCAAGCGACCACGTGATAAAAAATAATGCGCCGCACTGTTTAACCAATAAGAAAAAGCGTCAGTTAAGCACGCATGAAAATAACGAGACAGGAATAGAGAATTTCAAAATTACAGGGGGAATATTTCAAACCCTGGCCAATGAATGTGTCTTCAACTAGTAAGGTGGTGATGGAATCAATAGCAAAACTATAAAAAGAGAGATGCACGGAGTTAGAGGGAGTTTTTTGTAAGTAAATTTCAAGATAAGCATGCAAAATCTGCGCAAACTTTCAGTAATGTAGCGGAACATCATAATAGTTTGTTATTTAAACATATAGGTTAGCTCACTAATTATTAATCGAGAAGTAAAACGTTAAAGTATCAAGAAGCGTACTTAATAGTGGTGTAAAGTATGTAAAGGAAGAATATTTCATATGTGCGCAGAAGTACGTAGTCGGAAGATATTTCAGATGTGTGCAAAGTTGAGTTGAAAAGTATATTTATTTATGTGCGTGATGTAAGTACAATGCGAGCGTTTGGTTCAAGTTTAAGAAGTGATAATCGATCATATGTAGTGAAAGTGAAGTGTAATAAGCAACGAAGAGCAGCTAAGCGAAGTCTGGAATCCTTATAAACATATAAAATCTTAACAATTCAGAATTCTAATATAAACATAAATTTTAATACCTACCACAGTAGAACTCATCTCATTCTAAAAAGACCCACATGAGTTCAGATACTAACAATGCAATTTATGTAATATGACATACTAGAAAGGTAACATTAGTAATCATTGTACAATTAAGGGAATAAATTGAAATATCATAGTAATAGCATTTGAATACGGGTCAAGTACTGTAGATAAAGGGTTATTAAGAAAAATTATGTTAGTTAGTTAAGGAATATTATGCGATGTTTTAGTTAAATATTGAAAATATATACATATATATCAGATAAATAGAGTATAATATTGTGGCTCGTTAAATGGAGAATACGAAATAATAGTAATCGTAAAGAATCATAATACTTTGAAGTTAGTAGTAAATGTGTATTAAACATATCAATAATGGTCTATTAAATATCATAATGTGTATGATAAAATGTCAATGCCTTAGTTGTAATAAACTGAAATAATATAGTATCTGAACTGAATGAGTTTTTCTTTCTTAGTAACCCTGGGATACTCTGCTCTGGCGCCCAACTGAATTAATAAATTACATAATAATGAGTAGATGTATTTAGCAACTGAGATTACAAAATTAAATCATAAATCATATAAATCTTTAATATAATCAACGTGTGCAGTTGTTAAATTTCTTTATATTTGGTCGAACCAATACGTGGAGCACTCGTAAATTTCTTTATATTTGGCGCTCAACAACGTGTGGCTTATTAAAACACCCTAATCATAAAGATTCTTTATAGTCCGTTACTTAACTAATTATAATTAATTCACTACCGACTCGGAACACAAAGTTTTTTATGGGTAAAAACGAAAAAGTTTTACATTATACCTTGAACCAGTTTTCTTTTTAAACAGCTTCTTCAGAAGCTGCTGCTGGGAGCATTGTTTTTGTTTTACCGGAGTCGCAACATTTACTTTTAATGACTACTAAAGCTAGAACAATTGTAATTAGACAGATACGATAATAATCACATGCATTATTCGAACATATCACACCCCACACACACAACATCGATCATTCAAAAGTCGATACCGTTGGCAACAGGGGTACCCATCCCCCCCAAGGCCCAATGCGCAAATCCCCCCCAAGTCTCAGCATTCCCCACCACTGCCCGCCGGTCTACAAGCTTAGCACACGCACACATTTTTACATTCACGATTTATTATTCACGTACCCTCTGACTCATTGACAGGATGTTGCTGCAGGTTGCCAGGGTCAGTTTTCCAAAATCCAAAACAAAATTTACTACTAGTTGTACTGGTAGAGACATTTATGCTGCCAGTTCATTAAAACAATCATAAAGATATGCAATTGCTTTAGTTTTTTACTAATAGCTTAGTTTGTTGCACAAATACAGTAAAAATGTCCATCAATGTTGGATTTAAAATGTTATTCTTGAAAAATCCCCCCCCAAATTTTCAATGCGCGACTTGCGCTATGATCCCCCCCTGTGGGCACCCCTGGTTGCCAAGAACAAGACGGACAGTGCTCCCAGCGGCAGCCTCTGAAAAAGCATTTTAAAAGCGAAAACTGGTTCAGGCTATAAGGTAAAACTTTTAGGTTTTTACCTATAAAAAACTTTGTGTTCTGAGTTGGTAGTGATTTAATTATATTTAGATTTTATGTTTTTAGAGCAATCAAGAAGAAAAATGTTTTTCTTGTGAGTACAGCATTATAGAAATAATACACCAGGCATTTTGTTTTACATACCACTGAACATTCCCATGCTTTCTGGACAACAAACACTCAATTAAAAAACTGCTCTAACAGTTTGCTCTTATTCACTCACTTTTGTCCTCGGTTTGTCAGAGATAAGTACTTAACAACAAGTTAAACAATATTATTAGTTTTAAGCATCGTTAATTTAACTATTACTTTATTATATAATTTCAATACTGGACTAATAACTTTTAATGAGAGTATGTTCCACACTGAAAGTCTACAAAAATAAACTTGTTCTAGTGGTCGTGATGAGTTATGAAACTGAACACAGAAATGCCAAATATTCACAAAATGCTGCTCTGCATTGGTTTCGAAAAGCCAAAATTTAATTTTTTTTATTTTATCTATATGCCTTCCCTTTCTGGAAGGTGTAGATTGAATTACCCATTAAGTAATTCTTCAAAACCTGCAAAATTCTGAAATTCTAAGTCATTCATTCAATCATCGAGCATCTGAAGTACAGAAGGTTCAAAGTCCGTAAACTGCACTTCTTTAATTCCCATCAATCCTCCTTGTGTGTGTGTGTGTGTGTGTGTGTGTGTGTGTGTGTGTGTGTGTGTGTGTGTGTGTGTGTGTGTGTGTGTGTGTGTGTGTGTGTGCGCGCGCGCGTGCGTGCGTGCGTGCGTGCAAGCCAACATTTGTAAAAAGGTTTTCTTACCATCGTGGGCAGGGCAGGAGACTATGCTATAATTTTATGAGTATAGTTTATATCGTAAATGAATAATTATTTTAACAAAAGAATTATTTATCATAGATAGTAAAGTGATCAAACAGGTGACCCGTGATGATATTAATGTAGTGAAAATCAGCTTAACAGAAGTGCCTTATATACAAACTTTACCAAATCTAATTAACGTATATGGAAACACTACTTGCATCCAAATTAAGATTAAAGTTGTGCCTACCAATTTATTACTCAGGAGCTGAGTAATTCATTAATGTCAGGCAAGAAATTATGAATTACAATTCAAACAAACTTCTGAAGATACAGAATAATTTCTGTGAAACGTGCATCTGGTGAAAATAAACCTACTTGCAGTGTATTTATTTGAAGATATTACGTGGGAGACCTGCACGAAACTCAATGAGTTACTTACAGAGGAATAACAGGCAAGAAAGGTGTGCATCATTTTGATTAGGCGATATGTTATTAACCAAAGTATAATACAGTTTTCTCAAAAGAATTTAAAGAAAGTAATTTTTTTTCTTCGTTCTTTGAAATTTGGATAGTTGGTACAAAGTAGTCTAACCTGGGTTTACATTCAAGTTCTCGATTCTCCAGCACTTCCAATAAACCATTTCCATCGAAAGATGCATTTCTGAAACTATAACAGCTTTAGGTTTTTACATATGACTATAACACGTTAAGAATGTTTTCCTCATATCTTAATACTGTCACATATCTTGATTATCATAAGAACTTCCTTTTTAAATTAAGAAGTTTTAAATTGGAGGTCAAGTAATTATAAATAGGTAGCCTAGCAGTGTTAGGGGGAGTATATGTTTGATAGGAATACAAAGTGTATGATTGTCATTAACAACAGGCGATATGCACCTTCTTCCTCTTCCTCTTCCTCTTCCTCTTCCTCTTCCTCTTCCTCTTCCTCTTCCGCCTCCTCCTCCTCCTCCTCCTCTTCTTCCTCTTCCTCCTCCTCCTCCTCCTCCTCCTCCTCCTCCTCCTCCTCCTCCTCCTCTTCTTCTTCTTCTTCTTCTTCTTCTTCTTCTTCTTCTTCTTCCTCCTCTTCTCTTCCTCTTCTACGTCTTCTTCTTCTTCTTCTTCTTCTTCTTCACTGCATGGCTTGGGCTATAGCCCGTTCCGACTTCACAGAGTCTCTGACCACTTTTTCCAGGGTCTCCCACATCCCCACTGTCCTATATTCAAACGCTTGTTTAGGAATACGCATGTCTACCATGCGTTCCACATGGGACTTCCAATTCTGCCTGTATTCCTTTATTATCTTATTCAGTAATTTCAAAAATGGGATTCAACGCTACAAGGAATCAACCTTTTGTATATTTCTGTATGAAAATTAATTTTAGCATTTCCCTTGCAATCAAAATACCTGTTTAACAATTGTGAACTACATAAGGTTAATTAAAGCTAAGTATAGTACAACGATACATGTTATTAAATGTAAGCGTGTAGTGCCACACGTCAAGGGTGACAAAAAAAATAACAAGTTATATATTCTGTGCAATTTAATTGGTACATTAATTTAACTCCTACACTTTATATAACATTACTAACAACATGTACGTGTATTTGGGGTTCAGGTGTAAATATAATAAGAGTATTTTTATTATCAGCATTAAAAACTCATATTTATTATTTTTTCATTATTAAAATTATTCATAAACATCATTAATTTGTCGGTCACAATATTGCTCATTATTTAATGCTTATATCTTACGATATGCAATATTACACATATTTTTAAAAAATTCTTATATCTAAACATGTTAATCTTATATCTAAACATGTTAATAAATTAAAATATTCTTATATTGAAATAAATTGTCTTATCTCAGATCTGATCTCTACTCGCTCAGACTATACCAATGTTTTGACTTCAATTTAACTTTATATTAATTTCTTGTAGACTGGCTTTTGTTTTAATATTCAACTTTAAATTAATCTTTCTATACTTCAAATATCTAATTACTTTACTATTTATTTTGATAATAAACTCTACTCTCTTTACTTTAAATTCTCTTTTATTTATTACTGATTTTATGTATATGCGATCGCTCATTCTTACGACTAAACATTTATTTACATTTTAACACATTATTACTAAATATAAACTTTCTTTGTTTCAATTTTCTGTCTTTTGAAATGATCTTTATGAGCTCTTTTGTTTTTATAAATCATTTAAAATGCAAAAAGCATGTCACCTCGATTTCTGATGATCTTACGACTGTTGTCCGGGGTTCCAGCATTGTCTAGAGTTAAGTTTCCATTCCTCTTGTCCTGGCGTGGTCCTGGATATGTCTAGGGTCCAGCATCGATCTACGGCAGCTTCCCTGGATACGTCTAGAGTCCAGCGTCGATCTACGGCAGCTTTGTGCTCCTGGATACGTCTAGAGTCCAGTGTCGATCTACGGCAGCTTCCCTGGATACGTCTAGAATCCAGCGTCGATCCACAGCATATTTCCTGGATATACTCTTGATAGACTAACTATTGCTGTATTTACTTTTCCCGTAATCTTGTCGTGACTTTAATAAACGTCATTTCGTTTGTTACTGCGACTTGTAATAGGATACAAAATAAACTGTTTTGCCGACGGACAGCATGTCCGGCTGCAACTGAGTCTTGAAATGAAGAGAAGGGTTTTTGGTCGAACCCTTAATTTATACCCTCTCGAGATTCCGCGCTGGTAGGTTCCAAAATCGTCCTGTTGATACCTGCGTATCTCGTGACAGCCCCCACTACCAAACCTTTTCATCTATTTGCAATTATTTGCAAATAGCACTGTTTTGCACAGAATCGAGATAGCACAAATCGTAGCTACTTCGATTAATCACTCACTATATTAATTTGAGCGTCTTAGGGTAATTTGCATATTTTTTAGCACGTTTATTTTGCACTGTCTTCGCATAACGTGTTCTATTAATGTCATTTTTTCACTGGGGATCACTTTTTACCCACACTTTGGTGCCTTTGGTTTGATCATACATTAATTAGTTTTCTCACAGTGAATTAAAACAATTATTTTATTAATTACTTGGGGCGGGTTGCTGAGTTTCCTGTCTATGCCTGCTTCACTCACACACACAAGATACACGTGTAACACACATACAATTGAGCAGGTGTTCACTGCATGTCGGAACAGATTAATTGCTACCCTAATCTAACAATGAAATATTTCTGCAATCTCAGACCTGTCCATTTACCCGTAACTTATACAAATTATACAAATTTTACATTTATTTAAATTAATGCTAATACAGCTGTGGCTGTATCGTTGCATTATTCCTCTGCCTGAGAGAAAAAAAATTTAATAAATATTTATTTATTAAATTTTTTTCTATTTGTTCTAGACAAATACAATCATGTTATTATTAACTTAACTTAAGTTTACATTGTTAAACAAACACATAATAATGAGTAAGTCAGACTAACATTCACCGTGGTGGTATGTAATATTTACCCCCCATTACACAGCTGATCGGTGTGTTGACCTTGTCCTGCTTCAGTGGCCTTGTCCCACTTTTACTCTCTCTTCTCATTATTCATACGTAGAATTTCTTGAATGACGTCGCATGATATTTGCCAATGTCCTTATCCTTTCTCTCATCGTATACGATGAATGTGTGTCTTCCGACGCGTTGTTTCAACGTATAAGGTCCATTGTATAATCAGAAAAATTTCTTTGCTGTGTTGTCACTGCGTTTTCCTACAGGATTAGCTTTCAACAGAATTTGTTCTCCTACATCAAATCGTTGTAATTTATGTGTTCTACTGTATTTTTCTATCCTCTTGTTACCTTGTTCTATGATGCGTTGTTTAGCATACTCCACCTTTACACTTAATGGAATAGGTACGTTTTGATTCTCTGGCTTGCTTACATATTTGGTCCAGAATCTGACAGGTTTCTTGTCTTTGTCTAGTTCGATTGGTGTATAACTTGTTGCTACGCTATAATTTTCATTTATTGCTTTCTCAAAGAAAGGTAAGTACTCTGCCCATTTGTTGTGTTGATCATGACAGTATATTCGTAGATATTTACCTAACTCTTTATTTACTCTTTCCGCCAGATTTCCCTGTGGGTGTAGTACTGATGTGAGTACAGGTTGGATTCCATTTCACGAAGAGTTCTCTCCCATACTTCGCTTTGGGACTGTACTCCTTGATCGCTAAGTACCTTCTTCATTTTACCATATGCAGGGATATATTTCTGCAAGAGTATTTTTAAAACAACTTTAGTTGTGGGTCGCATAATTGGATACAGATGGACGGCTTTGGAAAATACATCTATACAAACAAGTATGTGTTTCACCCCCCGACTTGACCTCGGGAGTGGTCCAAGAAAATCCACTGCAATTAGCTCTCCTTTTTGGTCCTTTTGGATACTCTCCACATACTTTCCACATAGGTATGTAGATTCGGTCCTTCTGCTGTTTGACACTCATAACATTTCTTACATTTGTTTTTAATCTTCCTGAACATATTGTTGATGGTAAAATCTTCGCGTAGGCTTAAGTAACATTTAAGTGCAGCAGCATGTGCTAAACTTTTGTGTGTTGGTCGAATTAATTTATGCAACATATCATTTGTTAATACTACCTTCCAATCTTGCCTCATTAGTTTATATAAGACTCCATTTTGTACCTTGTAATTGTCTGGTAGGTGATCCCGTAGCTTAAATTCCCTCGTAGCATCATCTAAGTTTTGTT
Organism: Magicicada septendecula; assembly: GCA_034769895.1. Classification (NCBI taxonomy): domain Eukaryota; kingdom Metazoa; phylum Arthropoda; class Insecta; order Hemiptera; family Cicadidae; genus Magicicada; species Magicicada septendecula. The sequence goes on from CM068367.1 coordinate 320,948,775, forward strand.
GTTGAGCTAGATTCTTCAACATGTGTTTAATATCATTATCAATAGTAAATTTAATAGGTAACAGTTGTAACTCATTATGTTTCTTTTCATAGACCTCTTCACATTTTTCTGTGACGTATCTACTCAAAGTATCGGCCATAGTATTATCTTTCCCTTTACAATATTTTATAGTAAAGGAATACTCACCGATTGCTAGGATCCATCGTAACAATCGAGCATTGGTTACTTTACATTTTAATAGAAATGATAACGCTTGATGGTCCGTATGTATTTCGAAATGCGTTCCGTAAATATAGTATCGAAACTGTTTCAGAGCATAGACTATAGCAAGTATCTCCTTCTCAGATGTAGAGTACTGCTTCTCTGCTCCTTTGAATACTCTACTAGCATATGCAATGACATGGTGTTCTCCTGTAGCATCCTGTTGATACAGTACACTTCCACATGCGTAGTCACTAGCATCTGCGTAGATAACGAATCTTCCCTCTCGCTGTGGATGATGAAGCATTATGTATTCCATGAATAAATTCTTGACTTGGTCGAAGGCATCTTGATGTTTCTTCTCCCACTTCCATTTGTGATTTTTCCTTGTTAACTCCAGCAATGGTTGGGTTTTCTCTGCGTATAGTTGTGAAAATCTTCTATAATACCCTGTGAGTCCCAAAAATGCTCTTAACCCTTTAATGTTCTTAGGTATAGGAAAATCGGTAATACTGGATATTTTCATGGGATCGGGTTGAATACCTGAGGATGAAATAATATGACCTAGGAATTGGATTGAGGATTTTATGAATTCACACTTGTCTAGGTTAAGGGATATATGGGCTTCCTTAAACTTGTGGGATATAATGTTAAGATGTTCAATGTGTTCGTCAAGTGTTTTTGATACTACCAGGATGTCATCCACGAACACTATGGTGTACGGCTTCACTTCTGGTCCCAATGCTTTCTCCAGACATTTTACAATTGCAGCCAAACTCGTGCTCAAACCAAATGGAACTACCTTGTGTTGATAGCATTTATTTTTATATAGGAAGGCGGTGTATTTTCTATCTTCTCTTCTAATTGGAAGTTGCCAGAAACTTGACCTTAAATCCAACTTAGTCAAATATCGTGCTCCTTCACACTTGGCAAATAACTTGTCCGCAGGTGGTGCACAATCGAATTCATGTAGAATAACGCTATTCAAACTCCTCATGTCCAGGCATAAACGTACTTCTCCACTCTTCTTCTTTACTACAACTAGAGGATTAAGAAAGTTGCTGTTCGACCGCTCAATGACGTTATTTTCTATCATCCATCGTATTTCCAGTTCAACTTCTCCCTCGTACTTCCTGGGTATTGGATACGTTCGTCTGACAAATTTTGTAGGGTCTGATACTATAATAGCGTGTTCGTAGACTGTGGTCTGCGTCGGTACTTCGCTGAATACTTCATTATACACTTCTATTAATTTAAATAACTTCGCTTCTTCCTGAGATGACATTCCTTCTTCGGCTGAATTAGCATGCTGAGTAGGTGCATATCGTATACATGGCTTGGATATGACAATAGGATTATCACTTACCTCACCATTTTCTTCATCTTTATTCATAATTAATTCATATAGAACATTCTTATAATTACATAACATCTTATTGTTATTGATATAAATTCTTGCACTTAAAGTATTTAATAAATCCATTCCAATAATTCCATCATAAATAAGTTTATTCATTATGATCATAGGATATATTATTTCTAAGTCCTTACAATTTAAAGTTACGTAAGCTTGCTGTCTAACTTTTTCTCTCTTATTCATGGCTGTAATAACATTCATATTACTGACAGGTAAAATAGTCGTTTGTTTAAAATATTTTTTATTTTGTTGTACCCACTTATTACTTAGTACAGTTAATTGACTATCTGTATCGATTAACATTTTAATTTTACTTCCGTTAATTTGTACATTAATTAGCGGACATTTTATTATTTCTATTATGAATTTGCTAACTGCTATAATTTTTTATTGTTCGACTAAGCTTTTCGTCATTACTGACATCTTCAGGTCTTAAACAACAGACCTGAAGATGTCAGTAATGACGAAAAGCTTAGTCGAACAATAAAAAATTATAGCAGTTAGCAAATTCATAATAGAAATAGTAAGGATGGCTGCTAATTTAAACAATACGAAGAATAAAACATGCGAATTGCAAGCAGATAAATATAAAAATGTAAGGGAATTTTTCAAGTATTTAAAAATTAAAGCAAAATTGAAAAAAACGCTAGGGAAAATTTGGTTTAATAAACAGTGTTTAATTAATAAAATAACTCCAAAATACGCAAAAATTAAAATTAATAACAAAAGCAAAGTAGCAAACCAAGTGAAAAACATGGCAGAAAAAATATGGATAAAACTTGAAATTAAGAACTTATACAGTAAAATAAATAAATATAACAAAGAAATGTATCAATTACATCAAAAATTATATACAAGTTACAATTATATAGAAATAGAAGAAATGAGAAAAGTTTGGTGAAAAATACATAGAAAAGAAAATAAGAAAAATGGAAGAGAGATTAAATAAGAAACTCAAGGAATTAATAGAAGGAACAAGAAATAAAAATAAAGAAAAAGATAAAGAAATAAAATTTGCTGAAAAAGTATTAAATTTAACAGAAACAAAGTTTACAGAAAATGAACATAAATTATTAGGGAAAAGTTTAAAATATGCAACAAAAACAAACATAGATAAAGAAAATACAATAATAGAATGTGAAGAAATAATCGATAAAATAAAAAATGAAGAAACTAAAAAACAATTAAGAAGTGAAGTAAAAGAAATAGTAGAAAAAATATGTAAGAAAAACAAAAATGTAAGAAATAAAAACGAAACACAAATAAAAAGAAATATAAGAGAATTAAAAAAGAAAATCACGGAGAACAATTTGATAGTTATAAAAGCCGATAAAGGTAACACAGCAGTGATAATGAACAAAAGAGATTATATCGAAAAAGCAGGACAATTTATACAAAAAGGACCATATAAAGAAATAAAATATGATTACACAAGTAAATTTCAAGCACAAACAAAGAAATTGATAAAAAAGACAACATATCTAACAGAATGGCAAAAGAAACAAAAAATAGAACATAATCCTGAAGCTCCAAAATTTAGATGTCAAATTAAGTTACATAAAAAAGAAATGCCATTAAGACCTATAGTATCATTTATAAATTCGCCAACATACAAAATATCAAAAGAAATAAGTAAAAGAATCAAAATGGCATATGAAAAAGAAGAAATCCACAGCATAGAAAATAGTAAAAAGGTAATAGAAAGATTAAAAGAAATTACCATAACAAATAAGACAAAATTAATGTCATTAGATATAAAAGATATGTACACCAACATACCAATAGCAAAAACAGTAGAAATAATAAAGAAAAACAAATTAAGTAATTTAGAATGGAAAAACGAAATAATAGAAGGATTAGAATTATGCCTAAGCCAGAACTACTTCAGATTTAATAACAAGTTTTACATACAAGAAAATGGATTACCAATGGGATCACCGCTTTCACCATTAATGGCAAAAATTGAAAAAAGGTTGTTTAAGACCTGAAGATATCAGTAATGACGAAAAGCTTAGTCAAACAATAAAAAATTATAGCAGTTAGCAAATTCATAATAGAAATAGTAAGGATGGCTGCTAATTTAAACAATACGAAGAATAGGACATTTTATTTCTGGTTGATTTGGTGTCACCCTTCTGTCTGTGTCTAATAATTAATTTCTCACATCACACGGAAATATATTGTTCATTGTGGACTCGTACGTCCTGTTTTTCAGTCATTGTTCTGTGTCATGGGAACAAGATGGTTGCACAGAGCTGTCGCGGCTTCGCTTTGATTTCTCCCTCTGCACTCCCTCTCTTGCTCTGCACTGTAGACACGGAGCGATCATGTGTTTTCTTAAATCTCTGCTTCCAATTTGTATCACACACGTTTTTCTCTGAGTGTGGTTCCTGCTGTACGTTTCGCGTGTTATTCACAGCTGTGTGTTGCTTTACACTGTGCACTGGCGTGTGAAATTTCGCCGATAATTATCATGATTTTGCGTATCATCACGTTCACGTGCTTTATCACTACACTTTACTAAAAATGAACTTTATCTTGTGAAAAACTTACTTTTTTCGTCGGACGCGTTTCGGCTTAAGTATCCGCCTTCTTCAGCTTTTTGGTCAGACTGCCATCATTTCGTAACGGTTTTTGTGTGGAAGGTGTAGTGGGGGTGGTGTGTGGAGGAAGGGGATTGGTGCAGGGATTCAACTTGATGTTTGTTTTTTGTAAAATTGTGTCAAAAAGTGTATGTGATTTATATTGTAATTGATCGTTGAGTATGTTGTTTGGTTGTGTTGTGTGGTGTTTATATATTTCGTATTGTTCAGTTGTGTTGAGTTTGTGGCCTTTAGGTAAGTAATGTAAAATTTCGAGATTGGTGTCTATGTTGGTGTAATTGTGGTTTTCTGTGTGTATGTGTGTGGCAAATGCGGAGTGTATATTGTTGTTGGTTAGAGCTTTTAAATGTTCAGAATAACGGGATGAACAGGACGAATATTTCGTCAGAATAACGAAAATTTTAAACAGGACACCATAAAAATGACGGAGAGTTAGAAGAATTAACAGAAAAAATTGTTGATACTAACTTACGTATGGACACGCTAGAGAATAATTTTAAACAAGCCTTACTGAAATGCCTCCATGTGTAAATTTCCTGGAGTCGTCATGTTGAATTATTTTGTATTTAAATATTTATTTATAATTTATGATTGTTAGTGAACCATATGCAAGCTTTTATTTATTTATTGTTGAACTGTTATTATTTATTTATTTTTATTTACTCATGTTACACTTACACCTGTTTATTTTGTTGAGCGCCAGTTGTGTTTTAGTACACAACAATTACATAATATACAGTTAATGTTTACTATAAATAATTATTACATATAATATTAGTTATATCATATAACTCATCACACTTTGGTAATCATAGAGCATACATTAATTATTAAATGTAGGCGTTTCGCATCCCACGTTCATGGGCGACATTTTTATATAACAATACAATGTTATTAAATGTAAGCGTGTAGTGCCACACGTCAAGGGCAACAACAAAAATAACAAGTTATATATTCTGTGCAATTTAATTGGTACATTAATTTAACTCCTACACTTTATATAACATTACTAACAACATGTACGTGTATTTGGGGTTCAGGTGTAAATATAATAAGAGTATTTTTATTATCAGTATTAAAAACTCATATTTATTATTTTTTTCATTATTAAAATTATTCATTCTTTGATTTTTTGTTCTTGATGTGTGAACATCATTAATTTGTCGGTCACAATATTGCTCATTATTTAATGTTTATATCTTACAATATGCAATATTACACATATTTTTTAAAAATTCTTATATCTAAACATGTTAATCTTATATCTAAACATGTTAAATAATTTTTATTAATAAATTAAAATATTCTTATATTGAAATAAATTGTCTTATTTCAGATCTGACCTCTACTCGCTCAGTCTATACCAATGTTTTGACTTCAATTTAACTTTATATTAATTTCTTGTAGACTGGCTTTTGTTTTAATATTCAACTTTAAATTAATCTTTCTATACTTCAAATATCTAATTACTTTACTATTTATTTTGATAATAAACTCTACTCTCTTTACTTTAAATTCTCTTTTATTTATTACTGATTTTATGTATATGCGATCGCTCATTCTTACGACTAAACTTTTATTTACATTTTAACATATTATTACTAAATATAAACTTTCTTTGTTTCAATTTACTGTCTTTTGAAATGGTCTTTATGAGCTCTTTTGTTTTTATAAATCATTTAAAATGCATTAAGCATGTCACCTCGATTTCTGATGATCTTACGACTGTTGTCCGGGGTTCCAGCATTGTCTAGAGTTAATTTTCCATACCTCTTGTCCTGGCGTGGTCCTGGATATGTCTAGGGTCCAGCATCGATCTACGGCAGCTTCCCTGGATACGTCTAGAGTCCAGCGTCGATCTACAGCAGCTTTGTGTTCCTGGATACGTCTAGAGTCCAGCATTAATTAATTTTCCATTCCTCTTGTCCTGGCGTGGTCCTGGATACGTCTAGGGTCCAGCGTCGATCTACGGCAGCTTCCCTGGATACGTCTAGAATCCAGCGTCGATCCACAGCATATTTCCTGGATATACTCTTGATAGACTAACTATTGCTGTATTTACTTTTCCCGTAATCTTGTCGTGACTTTAATAAACGTCATTTCGTTTGTTACTGCGACTTGTAATAGGATACAAAATAAACTGTTTTGCCGACGGACAGCATGTCCAGCTACAACTCAGTCTTGAAATGAAGAGAAGGGTTTTTGGTCGAACCCTTAATTTATACCCTCTCGAGATTCCGCGCTGGTCGGCTCCAAAATCGTCCTGTTGATACCTGCGTATCTCGTGACAGCCCCCACTACCAAACCTTTTCATCTATTTGCAATTATTTGCAAATAGCACTGTTTTGCACAGAATCGAGATAGCACAAATCGTAGCTACTTCGATTAATCACTCACTATATTAATTTGAGCGTCTTAGGGTAATTTGCGTATTTTTTAGCACGTTTATTTTGCACTGTCTTCGCATAACGTGTTCTATTAACGTCATTTTTTGACTGGGGATAACTATAATTTTTACCCACACTTTGGTGCCTTTGGTTTGATCATACATTAATTAGTTTTCTCACAGTGAATTAAAACAATTATTTTATTAATTACTTGGGGCGGGTTGCTGAGTTTCCTGTCTATGCCTGCTTCACTCACACACACAAGATACACGTGTAACACACATACAATTGAGCAGGTGTTCACTGCGTGTCGGAACAGGTTAATTGCTACCCTAATCTAACAATGAAATATTTCTGCAATCTCAGACCTGTCCATTTACCCGTAACTTATACAAATTATACAAATTTTACATTTATTTAAATTAAGCCTAATACACCTGTGGCTGTATCGTTGCAATAGTTAAGGCTAAATATGCAGAATTCATATCTATGCAAGCCTGGCGAAATTTGGCTTAAGCTTAAGCATTGCCAAACCTTACCGAGTGTTGAGTTACATGCCATTTTATAACATGTATACCAGCACTGAAATGTTTGAAGGTCACATGCAAATTGCAAGTCAGATGTTTTGGACCCTAATTGTTACTCATTTATTATACTTTGGTCTGGTCTGTGCTCTGTTAATTTTTTTTGTAGTAACTTAATTTTTTGGGTAATTAGTGCATATATGAGTGCTACGAGTGAGGACTATATTGTAAATATAGACATTAAGTCAACCTGGACCCTCAATGCCTGTTTAAAAAAAAAGCCCCGACATTCGAAAACAGAGTAAGGGAATAACAGTTATTAAAAAATTAAGGCCTCAAGCAACATTAGTTGAGACTGGCATGTTTTTAATAAGGAAACCCCTGAATAAGTGTTAATAACTAACGAGTGAACCTTGCGGTACAAAAGATATGTGCAGAAGCAAACACATGTTACTATTTCCATTCCCCTTAAAAAAAATAATAAAATAAAATAAAAATAAGAAAGGAATGTAAAGTTACACAGTTGTGCGACTTTGACATAGATGTAACATGACACTGAGTTATGGAATTTTAGGACAAGGAGGAATATCCAACAGCAGAAATAATTCGACAGACAGTGGTATATAGCTTTTTTTCTTGCAGTGTTACGTTAGACCGTATTTTAAGAAATGTCAAGTTTTTTATTAAAAGAGATTATGGATGAATACATTTGTTTGAAAGATTTGATACAGATCAAGCAAGGGTAGCATTTTTATGTAAAATGCACAGAATTAAAAACAAGAACGATAAGAATCAATTTTTTTATTTGGATGAAAGTTGGATTTCTCAAAACCATTCTCCTAATTTCATTTGCCGTCATTCTACAATGTGAGATGGTTTAAAGGTGCAGACTGGAAAGGAAGGAAGCATAGTTTATGTTGCATGCTGGATACAAGAGGACTTGAGATTTTAAACAGGGTAAGTTGGTTTTTTGTGTGGTTCAGCTTCGTCTTCTTATGAGATAAGTGCAAGTATTTTTAAAGAATTGTTTAAAAACCAGTTACTTAGAAGAATCTTCTGTTACAAAATCATGGGCAATGCTAGCTATCATTCAGTGCAAATAAATAAACATCTGTCCTCTAGAAAAAATTGAAACTGAAAATGGTTTACGTTCAAAAACATTCAGTTTTCACAGTGTGAGACCAGAGTTGAACTTATAGTGAAACTGGAACAACAGATCAGTCCAAAAGTGTGGGAACCTACATAACAATAGTATTTGACTCAGGTCCTAAGTTTTGCCTACAGCTCAATGGACATTGAGTTACAGTCATTGATATCTTGCCAAACACACAGTCAAAACTTCTAACAATCACAGACTTTTGTTTAGCCGACAGTACTGTCAGGTATGCAATATGACAATCCCTAATGGATTAAGTTGGTGTGGGAAATGGGAACAGCCTGATGTTATTTATTATTACATTTGCTTTCTGTATATTAACGTATTATTTAAAAAGGCATAACTAAAATATACTTCTTTTTCGTTTAACACCATTCCATTGTTAATAAAATTAAAAGTTACACAATAATAAATAAAAAAGACATGTTGATGTTTTTACTGAATATTTGTACACCCCTAAACAGATGCACCACAACTTTACTTTGCAAATCATTTAAAACTTAGTAGCCCACAGTTAACAATTTATTAATGATAATGTGATGTATTTTATACTTACCCTTTTTTTGTAATGGTACCTATAATTCAATTTTTTATTTTTTTATTCTTTTATATACCCTAAAGGTACCATATAATGTTATTATTTATATTCTTAAAGCTATCGATTTCGGTCACAGACCACCATCAGGTTATATAGCACATTCACAATATTATAAAATACTATTATTTATAAAAACGAATTTGTAGACATTGTTAATTTTGATACATATGTTGTTGTCTAAAGCTTCCTACGAACTGATTCTGTTATAGAGTGTTCATGTTTACATATTATATCAGCTGATTACTGAATGTTGATTTTGTCATAATATTTCAAAAGTGATATGATTTTTGAAGTCTGTCATAACGTTTAATAGATTTTCATGGCCCTCTTCTTTTATATGTTTGTATATTCGGTATTGTTCATATATATTTGATCTTATTTTGTCATTGCATGTTTTCAATACGGTTAAATGTTGTATTGGACCATATTCACAAGACTGTAGTTATGCTTTTGCTACTGTTGAGTTTGGAAAAAAAAAATTTACAATTTATGTTATATAAAAAATGGTCCCTTTGGCAATTATTTCATATTTCTGCTGAATTCGGTATGTTACAGAATAATGTGTATCAATTATTTACTCTAAAATATGGGTAAATAGTATCATAATTCAAGAAACTTTGTGATTAATTAGTTAATTCAGGTTAATTGTAGCTCTCTACAAAAATTAATTTTTATTTCAGCGTAGCGAATTGTCAGTGGACAACGGGGTCATATTAATGTGATTCACTTAAAACAAATTAAATTATTTTTAGTACAAAATATTAATACTTCACCTTTGCGTTCATCCCTGACAGCCTTCAGTTAAGTGCCTATGATGACATGCTTGACCCCACTTCTCATTCACAGTCGGAGTCATGACACAAATAACCCACAACTCAGACCTGACCAAATAACCGAGCCAAGTCAAACTGTTAACAATTAATCCTGTTCTCTTTGTTGTCAGCTGTTGGACCCCATTACTTAGTCACAGTCAGAGTTATGACACAAATAACCCACAACTCTGACCTGACAAAGTAACCAAGCCAAGCCAAACTGTTAACGATGAATCCTGTTCTCTTTGTTGTCAGCTGTTGGACCCCATTACTCAGTCACAGTCAAAGTTACGACATAAATAACCCACAACTCTGACCTGACCAAGTAACCAAGCCAAGCCAAACTGTTAATGATTAACCCTGTTCTCTTTGTTTTCAGCTGTTGGACCCCATTACTCAGTCACAGTCAAAGTTATGACACAAATAACCCACAACTCTGACCTGACCAAGTAATCAAACCAAGCTAAACTGTTAACGATTAATCCTGTTCTCTTTGTTGTCAGCTGTTGGACCCCATTACTCAATCACAGTCAAAGTTATGACACAAATAACCCACAACTCTGACCTTACCAAGTAACCAAGCCAAGCCAAACTGTTAACGATGAATCCTGTTCTCTTTGTTGTCAGCTGTTGGACCCCATTACTCAGTCACAGTCAAAGTTACGACACAAATATCCCACAACTCTGACCTGAGCAAGTAACCAAGCCAAGCCAAACTGTTAATGATTAACCCTGTTCTCTTTGTTTTCAGCTGTTGGACCCCATTACTCAGTCACAGTCAAAGTTATGACACAAATAACCCACAACTCTGACCTGACCAAGTAATCAATCCAAGCCAAACTGTTAACGATTAATCCTGTTCTCTTTGTTGTCAGCTGTTGGACCCCATTACTCAGTCAGAGTCAAAGTTATGACACAAGTAACCTACAATGTTGACCTGACCAAGTAACCGAGCCAAGCCAAACTTTTAACGATGAATCCTGTTCTCTTTGTTGTCAGCTGTTGGACCCCATTACTTAGTCGCAGTCAGAGTTATGACACAAATAACCCACAACTCTGACCTGACCAAGTAACCAAGCCAAGCCAAACTGCTAACGATGAATCCTGTTCTTTTTGTTGCAGCTGTTGGACCCCATTACTCAGTCAGAGTTAAAGTTATGACACAAGTAACCTACAATGTTGACCTGACCAAGTAACCAAGCCAAGCCAAATTCTCAATGATAAATCCTGTTCTCTTTGTTGTCAATATTATTAAACAATATAAATAGGTCCACATATTACTCAAAAATTCCTTGTAAATAGCAATTTATAACTTCAACTAGATTATTTGTAACTAGATTAATAACATTACACTTAAAAGGTAATGTTTATTTAGAAAGTACATAAACAGATACATTGAATATGCACAGGTCACAGAATTACCAAGATTCAATGAAAAATGGCTCAAGTAAAATACGTTGGTTTTGCCTATACTAGCGCAAAAAATTAAAAAGTACTCATCCACAGACTGTGATATCTCAGACCCAATTACTGAATAATTGATCGAGTTATGACATACAAATGACACACAACCAACGACCACTGAATAAAAATTCAAGGTAAGTTCTTTAACAACAAATCCACAACCAACCAACCTCATAATAACAATTCAAGATAAGTTCTTTAACAACAAATCCACGTTTCTTTCAGGGGCAGCTTGTGATCAGGTTGCAAAGTTGCACAACTACCAATTTTATTGACGGTTTTTATTAATATATTAACAGTGTTAACAAGTATTTCCATTAGTGTGCCCACATATACCAGTTATATGCCCAATACATTATCAGTCAATACGCTGCTCGAAAACGAAATATTTTCACTTAAAAACCAACGCGAGCTTTGTCGGCCGAGTGTGGTGGTTCACTGGGCCTCTGCAACATGATAGTTATATGGCAGCGGCGTACAAGCACTCAAATGCGAAATGCAGGCTATAAGTGTACAATCATATATCCCGGCTATACAAGGAAGGTGGTTGGGTTGCACACCGGGCTGCAACGTGAGGTGCATGCGCAGCCAGTCTAACGTTACTCTCTCATTCTCCACACTACCGAACAAACTGTTCTTGCCAGTGTGGCCTGGCGTGTGTGCTTTATGACACTGTTGTTTTCAGTTATCATTAACAAACTGGCAGTTTATTAAACTTTAATTTTATGGGTACTACAGGCCAAAAACGGAACTCAAAATTTGAAGAAAATTACAAGTCTACGTGGAGACCAAACTATGAGGAATTTGATTCAAAATACAAATTCAATGTCTTTGACAACGAGATAATTGATGTCCCATGTGTCCAACACTCTTTGAAAATTTTTGATCACCTTCAAAACATTTGTAAGCTATGTTTATAATTTTTAAAAAAACTATTTTTGTTAGGTAAATATGTTTATTAGATACAGGGCTATAGAAACAAACATAACCTTAAATGCTAGGACTAAACAATTTGTCATTTAGGCATTATGGTTTAAAATTTAACTAAAAAACAAAAACTAAATGCAGTAGTCTACAATTTTTTACACAGTCGTTACTTTACAACAGTGTTGCCCAGAAGGAGGATGCATGGCGCAAGCTGCGCCATCAAACTTTGGGGGGGCATGTTTTAAAGCATTTTTTATTATGGGGGGGCAAATAAATAGAAGACTAGGGGATAACTGAATTTGGGGGGGCACGCACCATAGCCTTTGGGGGGATGGTCACCCCTGCTTTACAATTGTTACTGTACTTAAGGAATGGTAATGGGTTTCTCAACAACTTTTTTGATAATTGAAAGATTGTCTAATCTTGAAATTTACCTAATAATAAATTTGTCTTATTAAAAATAGTAACAGAGTTTACTGAGGAAACTTCATATTTATTAATGATAAAGAAACACTCAGTTATCCATGACGTAAACACTCAGCACAAACACATCAATACCCATAGTGAGCATTACGGTTTTCATGTGAGGTATATCAGATTGGTGGTTGATTAGTTCATTTCTCAACATACATGATTATGTAACACCAACTGTACAGTAGGTCTTTTATCAGCCAGCAATTTATTTTTAGTATCAACCACATGAAAACTAAGAATACAGCCTGCAAGTAATGCCCATATATTTTCTATAAATACCAAACATGAACCACTTACGTACTTTGTATTGGTTACTATTTGGCAAATTAATTACTCACAAATATGGCAAATTACTCACAACTTAGCATATTACTTGCAAATCACCCTCTTTTCACAATTAATCAGCTTAAGGCAAGATGAAATGAAGTAGTTACAATACAGCCTTATATAAACAATACAATGTGTGAGGCAGTTGCCTAATTTTAGTGATTAGTTAGGAAAGAAATAAACAGCATATACTAAAAATGGAGTACTGTCAAATAACGATGAGTATTATTACTATTAAATTATAATACTATTACTATATAGTATGTACGGTATACCATATAATAGTATAATAATATAATATATTGTATATACTTACTATTATAAACTATAATACTATTATTACTATCAAAATATAATGTAGTGGATTATACTATACTATTATTACTATCAAGTTACCAGGTAACATGTACTTTTACTGGTTAGAGTAAGTCACGGTGCTATGATGTTCTTTAGAATAAGCACAGAACACAGGATGTACTGACTGTAGTAGGATACATTATGACTGTGTACAACAACATGTTACAGTCCATGTGTGTTGTGATCATCAGTACAGACAAGGTATGGAAGTTACTTTAAAGAAACACCACTGGCTAGAGATACATGAAGAGCTACAGCTTTTAGTACAGTTAGTTGAAGATTTCTAGCAGCATGAAGTTCCTGGCATTAAATATTCAATTCCTTCAGAGCATATTTTAAGCAATAAACTAGGCGGCACTAGTGCCACGTAATAGTGCCGGTGCCGAAAAGTGAGAAAAAAAGGGGAGAAATCAGCATATCACAAAGGCGCGTTTGCATTTGCATATATTAGCTTTCAGCCTTGTCTGTACTTATTGAATATTACATAATTAATTATAATGAATCCATTTGAGTGTTTGTGATGCTTTTTACTTCCATGTTCCATAAGGAAATGGAAGTATGGTCATGGCGAAAAAATTGTGTTCGAAATAACAGCAGATTCTGATTGTACTACCATCAAAACATGATAAAAGTCATTTTTTGACACGTGTGTGTGTCTGTGTAGAATTTTTTCAATGGCAAACGATAACAGCCGCAAATTCAAACAGAATCAAATAATTTTTTGCATACACCTCTGGATTGTAGAGGACTCGTGGCCTATTATTTTTGGTGAAGATCGGTTAAGGGAAAGGGGTAGTTAACCTGCAACGTTTTACGTTTTAACAAGAGTAAAGTGCTTAATTTTGATAAATAAAGTACCCTGAAAATAAGGTCATAATAATCCATTGTAGAAAGGTAGATGAAATATCTATAAATGAAAAGGATAGTTGAATGGGGGAGGGGTAATTTTTTAATAAATTAAAATGGTAGTTGATGATGGAGGAAGTAAATTTTTATGTTTTATATGTGTACTATGTTATTGACAACAAGGAAGTAGTTTCTATGGAAACATTTCATTTCACTTTAACAAAATTCTATATTTTTCATTTTAATTTAAATCATGTAGAGAAAATATATCGTTCGTGGCAGGCAAGCATATCTCAATTATGTAATGTTTATGTTTCCATTTTATTTTCTTACGTTTGCACGCTTTTTAAATGGAAAGTACCAAAACCCACACCAATACAAGACGTGCAAACCGAAAAGGTGTCCAGCGTGTTCATAAACAGACATTTCATCTTTAGGGAATGAACCCTCTGCAAGATGCTCAGGGTCCATGAGAGACTTGGGAGCGCTCCTTCTTTTCCGCATGTTTGTTCTGTGAAACGTACACTGTAGATTCGCAGCTTTACTCTGAGCAACGCTCCATAGGGAATGTTTAAAATTTTTCTCCACGGTGTACCCCCATAAAGACTGAAACCTGCTCTGATGTTTTGATTATGGACATCATAATTTTAAAACTTTGGAAATGAGCACTACTTAATGGAGATCAAACATTAACTTTTACAAGCCATTAATTTTATGCATGTTTTGAAGCAATAAATGTTTTAATAAATTAATACAATCTTTGTATTTATTTCTATTATAATATAAGAATTACAAACTAATATGTGCAGCATGTGTGTATGTATGGAAAATATATAAATATTTTTCTCCTCTGGAAAATTGTTTGCCCCTCCTGGAAAATATTTTGACCTCTCTGATGGCTAGTTATTTACTAGCCTGTGTGGAATATAGCGTTAATGACGTGGATCAGAATGGTGGGTGTTAAACAGTAGACGCAAACATATTAAGGAAGAAATGTTTTGCTAAGAAATTTATAATTATACGGGTGAACAGAATCGTCATTCAGGAAATCAGAAGACGAATGGAAAGAAAGAAACAAAGACTCGATTTTAAAAAAGAAAAATGACCGGTATAGTATTGACAGAAAAGACTTTGATAACACTATAGACATCATTCACCCTCAGCCGATAACTCGCAGCGAGAGCCCAATTTCATTACAGGAATCAGATCGTAGCTCCCTTTGGCCAGCTCTTCGTTTGACCTACAAACATTTTATCCAAAAGTACAGTCCTTCCTCACGTAGGTTGAGGATAATCTTCACCCACCTGATATGAGGATACCATTTTAGCTTTTATCATTTCTTCAGAATTCAAGCATCCACTTATTTAATTAATATTTAAATGATTTTGGGACAAACAAAAAAACAGCTGAAAAAACGTTATAATGAACATCTAAATGCATGCAAAAAACCAGAAATATATAAATCCAATTTGGCCACACATGCAATAAACACGGGACATGAATTCCCAGACATAACCAATATGACACTAATAAAACACATACCACACGAAGGGACCATAATGAACATTTGGGAAAATGTACAAATATACAAACATAAAACACAAAACAAACTAATACCCCAACAAATACAAATCAATACAAAACACGACACAATTTTCAAAGCACTCAACGTCGAAAATACACAAAATACCAATACATACACCACAATCACACACAAAAATACCACTTTGAGATACCAGAGACCAACAGGAGACCACAATGGTGACAAACCAACACACAAGTACTTCACTAGACGCAGAATCGCGAAGGCTGAGGATGAGAGCACAATAGCTCTCGAAACATGTTCCAAATAAGGGAAAAATAACATCTTGAGGTAAAGTAAATACAAATTTTAAATATTTTATATAAAAATTATATATATATACATATATAAACACACACACATTGGTTGGTTTAGTGCTGCCTAGTGCAAATTCCTTAAAATATGCTCTGAATTCCTTGGTATGTATTTGGACTAAGAGCAAGTGAATGAATGCACTATAGTCATTTGCAATGTTTATACTAAAGTACGTCACTGCTACACATTATTACTCCTCCAGTTAAAGAATCTTTCACATATCAGAGAATGTGTCATTTATCATAAGACATCACATTCACAGCAGTTTTCAGATCCAGCAACTACAGCCCACATGTAACCATATAATTAGAAAGTCCACAGTCCACTTCACAGCACTCCTGACAATCTAGTACCAGTCTCATACAGTTGTTGCCTTTGGATACTGGCGTTATGGAAACTAAAAGCATTTACCGTTCAAAATACCAGGTTCATGCTCAAAGTTTCCATCACGTAAATACCCAATTATCACACTTCAAACTGTTTCTCCATCCATGTGGAGCAGTATTTATTAGCTACACATCACATGCATGCTTCCCAATATCCATAAGATTGTAGAATGTATTACACCAGATGTGATCCAGTAGTTGTGACAAGTAGTTCATCAATTAACAACACAGCCAGCTCAATTATAAGGTAAAGCTTAAAGTTCCACAAGCATCAAACATAAAAACAATTATAAAGGACAAATTATTGTCTTGAAACTTGCTCTAATCCTTACTCTCCAAATTAATTATAGATACAACTACAATATATGAGGAAATTTGTAACTTTTAAAATATGCATATAAAATACCTGTATACTTATAATATATGTACATAAAATACCCACAAATGAGATACAATCTTAAAACACTTCATTTAAATTAAATCTAATTATAATCAATATTTTATATCAAACAGTACTTACTAAATGACTAAAATAATAATAGGGAATTTTATAGTTAGTTTATGAAATTCCAGTAGAAAGAATACTACCTATTTGCTAAATAAAGCACAATCTTTATACAGCCATTCTTCTCTTTTGCAGTGTCAGAGAATCTGTCACGGAGTTGTCACCTTTGGATACTGACATAAAAACTGAATCCATAAACCAGCAAAAAGTAAAGTCTTAATGCTCAAAGTTTCCATCTAGTAAATATGTCAACATCTTAACAAACTTCATAATCATTAATCCATCCATGATGTAGTCCTATATATTAGCCAATCCATATAGTTTCTCTGAATATAAATTTTAATTAACTAAAAATACATAAATAACATCAAATATAAAAACGATTTACACAAATTTAATGATGAATTACTCTCTACAGTCTGCATAAGGTAAGCTGAAAACAGCTAGTTATTATAGTAGAATCTCATACAAACTAGAATAAATGAGAGTTGCTTAACTGTAATCATAAGGAAGTAAATAAGCAGTTTGTAGTATACATAGATAATAACTATTGTTCGTACTATTAATTATCCTGTCACTAAAAAAAAATTGTATAACATTCCAGCATTTATGAAAGTTTTCACATTTCTACTGAAGATGAGAGAAGAAACGACTTGCAGTTAAATACTCTACAGTGACAATGAAGAAATACTCTAGAAGAAATACTCTACAGTGGTGTATCCAGAATTTGGCCATGGAGGAGGGGGTCCTGTGTCAAGTCATATCTAGAATTTGACCTGGAGGAGGGGGTCCCATCAGTTGCTTTATACAAAAGAAAAAAGTGAAGGCTACTCAACATTTCTATCTTTAAAAAGTGGTTGAAAAACGTGTAATTATATCATGAAATCAGTCCCAATTAAATAAACTGTAATAACACAATAAAAATACTAAAGTAAATGGTAATAAAAATATATACGGTAATAACACAATATAAAAATATGCATTATTGAAACATTGTTTAGAAGATATTTATAGATTGAATTGATTTTCCTACATTTCATACTTCAATCATATATGCAAATTCTGTACAATAAACCTGTTTGAATATTTAAAACATATTAACTAATATCAGTGACGGCTGGTGAGATTTTAGTTTGGTGGGGCTGCACTACAATTTTCAACTTTCAACATTTACCATTATCATATATTAGTGAAATGTATATACTATTACTAGGTCTTTTACCTATTATATTGAAGCTGAAGCTGTGCCAAAACATTGGTCCAATCCTCTTTGGTGCTGCTGCCGATGTTGGTGATGATATTTATGATTATCATTAATTATGATTTAAGTTCCAAACACTAAATTCACTAAGTTCCAAACACTAAGTTCTAAACACTAAGGCCTGCACATTAAAATTCAAACAAATTATAATTTTTAATTTACACATTAACCTTATAGACATTAAAATTTTCAAATGAAAATATAATAGTGAGTTATGTTCTTAAATAAAATTAGAAATAAATCACTATTTCTTTCACAATTTTATTTAAACATGAAGTCCATTCTCCTTTCTTTGCAACTGGAAAACTTATTGATAACTTTGTCATTAAAATTAATAATATTTTCAATCATTTCTTTTTCTATGCTTAACATTGCTAAAGCAGCAAGATGCTCTTGTGTCATTGTACTTCTTAGGAAGCTCTTTAACTCTTTTCAACATGGAAAGCACCTCTCGGGCTCAGCAGTAGTCATGGGAGTAGTTAGAATTATTTGGAAGAGAGTGAACACTTCTGTGCAGGACTCGCCAATTCCTGTATCCAACATGATTTTGTTAAGTTTTAATAACCTCTGAATTACTGCGGAATTCTTGCCTCTCGTACAAAACAGATAGTTCAGTTTCCAAACATTCTTTACACAAGAAAGAGTAAGCTTCAATAGTTTCAGCAAATTCGGGTGAAGAACTTATATTGTCTTTGGAGAGGGAGAAATTTAACAGTTTTGCTGCTGACAGATGTTTATTAAAAGAAAATCTCTCTTTTATCTGATAACAAATAATATCACACACCTCCTTTGCAGAAACAAGATTATGCGATAACGTTTTCCTTTTCTTCATGAGTGGAGTGTCTTCTCGTTGGTCAGTAACAGAAGGAAGTCTATTTCTTTCATTCATGATCACCTCAAGAAATTTATTTACTGCATTACAGATACTACTGGAGTTTGCATTATGATGCTGCAGCTGGTTATATAAAATATCCACATGAGACATGATGTGATGAGAAAATTCTAGCCAAAAGTTGAAGTCCCGGACATTCAGTATACAGAGAATACCTGCAGCTGCATGAGCAGTGGAATGATTTTGGTCAATTTGAAGATTCTCAAAGCATACTATTAGACTTTCCTTGTTTTCAAAAACGGTGTTCACTAACCGGCTTTTAAAATTCCATCTTGTTTGATACTCGAGGTATTTGTTTAGAAATACTGTCTAAAATAGATAATCATGAGGGTGACTTTGAAAAAAATGCAGGTATAGAGGCAAGACTACTGAAAAAAAAAAAAATGAGCTTGTGTGTTTTGTGATGCTGCCTTTTCTATAATTAAATTTAATTGATGTGCATAACAGTTCACAAAATGTGCATATTTGTGTGACTGTTGAATTATTTTATCCACATCTCCCTTCTCGCCACTAAAAACGGGGGCTCCGTCGTAAGTCTGAGCTATAAGTTTGTCACTGTCGCCATTCAGGACTATATTTACTTTTTCTAAAATGCATTCTGCTAACACTTCAGCATTTTGGGTTTTTGGGTTAAAAAATCCCCAGAATCTTTCATGCACAATTCCGCTCAGTTCATAACGATAAACAATAACTTGTTGCGTAAGACCTGACACATCTGATGTATCATCCGACATTACTGATAAAAATTTAGAGTGTTTAATTTCAGCACGTATTTCATCACGACACACCTCAAAGATACAGTCTAGAAGTTCGTTCTGAATTGTCTTAGACGTTCCCTTAAACACTGTTGACTTCATAAAATGACTTTTAAGAGACTCATCTAACTTTCCAGCAAATTCTAACAATCCTCGAAATATACCAGGATTCGATTACTGTGAAGTTTCATCGTGACCACATAATGGAAGTTCAAATTTTCCGCAAAACTTGACACAGTCAATAATTTTTGAGAGAATTTCTCGATTTGTCTCACTTTTTCATTGTTTGTTTGTTGTGTGTAAGCGTCACTTAATTGATATCCAATGTTTACTTTTTCTAACATAGCTAAATCAATTACATTCTTCATATGTTTTGCTGAATCTTCATGTTTTTTACTTTACATATTGTGTTGTGGTCTCCAAGTTGCACATAACTAATTATAGTTAATATTACCTCGTGTATCCGGGTACACTGGTACTCCTCCTTGCAACTTCAATGTTTTTTAAACAACTACGCGTTTCGGGACTCATGGTCCCATCATCAGGTTGGTAAAAACAAAATTCACTCACATGGAGTACGTCAACTTAATAAAATACAAATAAAAACTTTCACTCGCACATCATTCCAGAACACAAAGTCATAGTACCGCGTGTATACAATTACACCACTACACGATGCGCATCGTATTGGACCTCGCGAGCGACTAACCGTTACGCGTCGCACTATATCTACCTTTATCTATGTGTTGTTCCATAAGTAAAAGACTACTTTTCAAAGTAGCTTCAAGCCATTACATTTCTGTAAAAAGGGCAGGCTTATGGACGCGCTGGAAGAATTTGAAATTTATAAGGCCTCAAAAACCCAAGGTAATCAGCTCTTGAATGACAAGCTTTCTTTTAAGTCCAACGGACTGTATGACACGGCCATACGCATGTTGGAACAACACACAGATAAAGGTAGATATAGTGCGACGCGTAACGGTTAGTCGCTCGCGAGGTCCGATACGATGTACATCGTGTAGTGGTGTAATTGTATACACGTGGTACTATGACTTTGTGTTCTGGAATGATGTGCGAGTGAAAGTTTTTATTTGTATTTTATTAAGTTGACGTACTCCATGTGAGTGATTTTCGTTTTTACCAACCTGATGATGGGATCATGAGTCCCGAAACGTGTAGTTGTTAAAAAACATTGAAGTTGCAAGGAGGAGCACCAGTGTACCCGGATACACGAGGTAATATTAACTATAATTTTTTACTTTCTCGCCTAAATGGTTTAAATCATTCACTCCAACCTTTGTCCAAGTTGCATCACCTCCAAATAATAAACAAGGAAAGCAAAATAGTGCATTCTTTTCAGACAGCCACACAACTTATGTTTGGATTAAATGGACACATTAAATTTCCTACAATAAGTCTGATTTCTGCTTGACGATGACTGAGAAATTAATAAATCAGGAGTCTCACAACCTAAATTCTTAATTTCATTCTTCTCTGCTAACGATAACGATGAAAAATTGATGTTTTGCAAATATAAAACACTATTTTTATTTTTATTCATATTTGTTTTAAAACTGCAACGGTAGAAATTACCACAGTCTACAAACATAGACCACACCGTCAGTAAAAGATTTGCACCCACACGTTCGACTTCTCGGCAGCCTCGGGCTGGACTGACTGCAGCCCAAACTTGGCTTGGTAACGAAGCGTTCTCCCACCACACGCCTCAAGCGCAGACACAATGCGCACTTGTTTAAGTAGGGCGCAGCCCGCTTGAGTGTCACGTACATGCATCTATCTACACGACCATCAGTTGTGGCTGAACGCGAATATAAAAATGTATTTCTTATAGGCGTACTGGCGAATCTTTGAAGAATACACAATTTCCTAAATAAAAAGTTATTTAAATACGGTAATTAGTTTTCCTTGAAAATTGTAGGAAGGGCTACAGCCCTTATGGACGAGCCGCCACTGACTAATATATTAGCATACACAGCTGAAAAAATAATAAAGTAGTCTAATATTTAAGAGACTTTTTCTTCAACCCTCTGGGGGGAGGGTACCCAGTTGTCTCCACTCCTCTGTACATATGGCCCCTGATACTCTAGTGCAGAGAGAAAGATGTAAAAATTCCACAACGGCACAAGAATTCAGTATAAGAATATATCTAAAGTGGTCACTATTATCACAGTATTATATCTAATTAACAGCTAGTTTAGGACATGTTAGACTCCAATTGCACCTAATTATTATTATTTTTATCACTTAATACAACATTCCTTTCACAAAAACTAACAAGACACCTGGAGAAAGCATGCAATAATAAGCAGTTAATGAAGACATATTTTATCTTTATATTACAATATGAAATTATTTAATAGGTTTTATAGTATTCTACAGTGACAGTCATGGGCGTAGCCAGCGAGGGGCAGGGGGGCCGTGCCCCCCCAATTTGAAAATTTCCCAGGAGGGCGCTGAATTTTAGGCCGCTATACGTTATAAATATGTCCCGACTCGGACATACTAGCACCACCTAAAGCTAACGAAGGTAACTACTACCTACTCCTAGTTCCTTCAGGGTCTGCTAGATGACGTTCACTGTGCAGTTATACACCACTCGAATGTTTTCGACATCTCCACTGGGGCACTGTAGGTACAAGACCGTTGCAATGATTGTGCTGGAAGTTTATATTATGCACTTCAATTTTACGAGTTTTGTTTCGTTTATTGGTGGTTTGTGGACTCCGTTACAAATACAAATTGCCTCCAGTCAATTATTTTTAGTACTTACTGCAGAGTAACGTGTGTATTGTTAAAATGGACATAAGAAGATTTTTTGGAAGTAAACGTAAGCTATTTTTGTCTTTTTTATGAAGTTTGAAAAGGAAAACGGTTTATTTTTATTTTATTTTTTAAAATCTTGTTTGATAACCCCTAGTTTTTGCCGTGATTAGGCAGTCCATCTTGTAAACGCAAGACTTCTTTTGTTTTTAAACATATTTTTTCAACTACTAGTAAGTTTAATTAAAAACTATGACAAACCAAATTTATGTGACATCTGACTTAGAGATCCAAGAGATCCATATTTTAGAAAAATTAAAAATAATTTTTACATTTAGTAAATATAATTTCTACATTTATTAAAAATAAAATTATAGACCAAATTGGGTTTTAGATTTTCTTTTTCATTTTGTTTCTCTTGGAGAGGAGAATATACCTTTAGATTACAATCATGACTGGGTTAGAGTTTTGTTTACATAACAAATTAAGCAACTCCACCATCTAGAATATGATGGATCTATTATTGTTTAGATTAATGTGTGTGACTGTCTCCCCTTAGTCTACTGTAGTGGCTAACTTGCATCCTATGCTGAATATGCTGAAGGATGCGAGTTCTAGTCTTGTGGACGTATATGTAGTACTGTATCATGATACCAAATGGCTGAGTAGCAATAATTGGCAGAGACGTTCAGAATCATGGCTGTTGATTAAGCACCAGGCTTGCTACCCATGCTTCCTGTAAAAAAGCTATCTGACAAGGCCTGATACAGACTGTCATACTAGGGCACTGTGATATTGTGCATATGCCATTATTAACAGTTGATAAAATATTAGATTTTGGATTAAACATATACTTTGTTGTTCATCAGATCATTGTCTGTTTTAACAGCACACATACAATTTATTTAAAATAGTTAAAGCTATATAATTTCATTTTAAAACCATTTGTGAATCATATCTTTAAAAAAATTTTAGCATTTTCCAGGAAACCACTTAGCACTTTAAAACAGGTTTATTTTTATTAAAATTTTCTTCAACTTTTGTCGAGCTCTTCATAGTTTTCACTCGCATTAGCATACCTCAGAATCATGCTTAGTAGACAAATTCTTTATATCTTTATCACAACCTTCATATAACTTCTTTTTATTATAACCTGGCTTCAGGCATATAACTTGGGTGAGTTCAGGTAGCTTTGGTTGGTATTTTATCTTGGTAATATTCTAGTAGCCAAGTATGGTAATACAAGAGGTAATGGAAATATCTTTCGTACTCAAATCACAATCTGAAGCCTCCAGTTTATCTGATATCTGTTTGTACACAGTTGTAGGTTGTAGGTGTCTGTGTATCATTTCTGATCACAACTTTAATGAGTTTCATTCAGTCAGATTTTTCTGTCTTCTGTATCTGTGCCTTCCCCCTCTTATTTTTAATTTTCAGGGTCTGCTTTTAGCAGATATATGTGAAGATGTGTGTGCATGTTTCTAGCATCTGTATTTTAACATTGAATAAAACTAACAATTCTTTATTTGAATCGAATAAATGTTTTAAAGCATACATAATTTTTGTTTTATTTGAATTTTGTATAATGGTTAAATTAAAAACTCTAATACCTTGCTTTGTTGTTTATACTTGACATTGCTGCCTGTAACTAAAAACTGGCCTTTATATAAGTTCCATTTCATATAAAATCATACTGGATTATAAAAACGTCTTTTATTTATTTTATTAAAAAATTATCTGTTTTTTATGTACAGTCAGATGGTTCTGTGTGCCCAAATTCTGGCTTCATGAACAGAATATGCTGAAATTTTTCAGTCATACCAGTGACAGTAAAATATTTGATATTCAGCAGTTCCTTTATAAGTGTTTATGAAGAATGTATAGTAAACACATCTGTACATATATTAATTTACAGTAACAATTAATTATATACAGATAGCTTAGAATTATTGTTTGTTTGTTTCAGCTACTGAGAAAAGGAAAAGGCCAGAAAATGAAAGTGGGAGTGACGAGGAAAAGACAAAATGTAAGACACCGAATTCTGAACCTAAGGCGTCTTCGTTGTCATCAGTTAAAGAGGAGAGCTGTGATAATGACATCGGAAAATGGGTGGGAAAACCTTCCCTCATGACCACAGCCCAAAAAATTAACGTTTTAAAACGCTGTTGGAAACCTTCACCAAGTTACGACTTCGCTGAGGATGCCAAGCATCTTAAAAGAAAATTTCAATACAGCTGGCTTGAAAAATACTCTCCGTGGCTGGCATATTCTAAGCACTTGAAGGGATCTCTGTGTCTGTACTGTGTGATGTTTACTCCAACTACTGTACACGGGGTCCAGGGTTCCTTCGCTGTAAGACCGTTTACTCGATACAAACATATGCATGAATATTGCAAGAACCATGTTGGAAGTAGGTGGCACTTGGCGGCAACCAAAGCAGCAAAATCCTTTATGGACGAAGTACCCGTAGATGTTCAGTTGGTATCTGCACACCAGAAGTTAATAGCAGAAAACCGAAAAATTATGGCGTCAATAATCTCAACCATAATCTTTTGTGGAGTTCACGATTTACCCTTAAGAGGCAAAGAGCAACACGAAGGAATTTTAGAAGACTTGATTCAAATGAGAATCGATAGTGGTGACAATGAGTTAAAGCGACATATAGAGGGTAAAAAGAATGCTACCTATATGTCTCCGCAAATACAAAACAAACTAATTAATTTGTGTGGTAGTGCTGTGAAAGATCTCATACTCAGAGACGTTAAAAAATCGTGTGCGTATTCTATATTGGCGGACGAGACAGCCGATATATCAGGAAAGGAACAGTAATCTATCGGAGTAAGATTTTTTGATGAAGAAAAAATTATGGTATGTGAAGAATTTCTCGGATTTGAAGAATTAAAAGCTATGGATGCTAAAACAATAGCGGATACAATCGACAAATTTCTAGAAAGAGAAGAACTAGATCCACAAAAATGTGTCGGACAAGGATACGATGGCTGTGCGACTATGGCTGGGAAAGATGGTGGTGTGCAAAAAATAAGAAGAGAAAAATACAGGAAAGCTCTGTTTTTTCATTGTGCAAGCCATCGGTTAAACCTGGTGGTGAACGATCTGAATCACGTCGCTGAAATCCGTAACACGGTGTCCACTGTAAAGGACATTATAAACTTTTTCCGAAAATCCGTTTTAAGGAAAAAGTACGTTCCAAACATACCGACTCTGTGCGAGACAAGGTGGTCTCAGAAATACAGAAGCATTTCCATCTTCAAAAATAATTTTGTGGGAATTGTGCATGGTCTGGAGAGACTGGCACAAGAAGGAAACACTGCTACAAGAAAGACAGCCTTTCAGCTGCACTGTGTTGCCACGAAACCTGTATTTATTATCTCTACCTGCATTATAGCCAAGTACTCCGCTTTACTAGAACCTGTTGCAAATATTCTGCAGTCAACAAGTTTAGATCTTCTTCAATGTGCGAACCACATTAAGAAAAGTCTGGCCGTAGTGAAAGCTCACCGCGAAACTGCTAATGCCATTATGGAAGATCTTCTCGTTTCTGCCCATGCCACTGCAGCGGAAATAACAGTAGAACTTCAGCCACCCAGAGTTGTCGAACACCAGCAGCACCGTTCGAATCCTCCTGCAGCTTCACCTGCCGAGTACTGGAAACAATCGATACTTATTCCATACCTTGACTCGTTTACGTCAGCAGTGGAGAACAGATTTTCTGAGGACAATGTACCGGTATTTTCCATACTATCTCTACATCCCTTCCTCATGCTAGATTCGACCATCGAAGATTTGAAACAGAGAGCGAGATGTTTTGCTGATTTTTACAAACTGGACGGGTATGAATCTGAAGCTGAATTGTGGTATAATGTGTGGAGCGAAAAAAACCTTGATCGGCAGGCGTTAAAAGACTTGGAAATAGTCGAAGTGTTTAAAGAAGCCAACACATTCTTTCCTGCCATAAAAAATGCCCTAACAATCTCAATAGCGCAGCCTTGTTCCACGAGTACTATTGAAAGGTAATTTAGCACCTTAAGACGTGTTAAAACATGGTTGAGATCGACAGTAACAGAAAACCGCTTAAACGGATTATGCTTAATGAGTGTCCATAAGAAATTGGTTTTGGAAAAGAAGAAAGAGTTGGAGATGGAAGTTATAGAAAGATTTTCCGAGAATCCAAGACGGCTAGTGTTATAAGTTTCAAAGTTTCAGTTTTTTTTCATTTCATTTTTTAAGAGCAATTAATAAAGCGATTAAATGTGTCTGAATTTTTTTCATTGAGTACCTAAACCTAAAGGAGAAACAATGGTTATGCTGGGTTTACTTTGATTGAGTAAATGAATAAATCAATGTTGTGTATGGCCCCCCCCCCTAACAAAATTTCTGCCTACGCCCATGGTGACAGTATTTATTACCCATAAAGTAGTAAGGAAGCGCTAGAAGAGATTCCATGATTCAGGCCCTAGTAGCACTCAAATTCCAAGGAAACTGAAATCTCAAGGTCAAAAACCTTCAGTCTCTTTCTGCCAGGATTCTTGATCAACAATTTATGCAGGTTATAAGCTCCAATCAGCGGAACAAAAGTTAACCCCATATTCCAAGAGCTGTGTTCCCAGGATAAGAGTATCAGAAAGACACAAAACAATCAGCAATCTGCAATATAAACCTCAGTCTCACTTTCCAGGGGCTCAGCACTGGATCTTGCATCTTCCCTAGTCATAACTCTCTGATACGCAGAGCATTGTCCTGCCATGGATGTCAATGTACCATACACAGTTTTAAATTCTACAATCTCATGTACTATATTCACTCTATTGTTTAAATCAGAAAAATCCTCTATAAAAAAGTTCCCCTATTTTTTGACATAGGGTATATTTTCAATACAACCTGTGCATCGCTTAAAACAAGATTTAATTTTGAGGATAAATTCTTCCTTTAGTGTATTTTTTTATACACCATCAATAAGCTACCTTCAATTCACTGCAGTCTCCTATGTTCTGACAACCATTGTAGTTCACAGAGTTCACAGAGGTATGCCAGTCTCTGTGAACTCCACATACCTCGGTACACACTATGCAGTCTGCAGTACACTGATCACCACACAAACAATATCTTGGAAACAAAAACACTATTGCTTGATAGTTTTTATACTATGATCAGCATGAAATCGTTTCCTACTGAAATCTAGAAGTAGAAGTATTTCCTACTGAAATGTACGGAACTAGTAGGAGTCATTTTAATGTAGAGTGTCAGAGGGGACAGAGAAAATCCCCTCTGATGAAATGCAAAGTAATGATATCATCAAGTGCCTACTGAATGAATATGACCAAACGTGCTGCACCTAATATCTCGGGTATGGACTACAGGGGCACTGATAAGTTCTAGACTTTAAATATTGTACAGTATGCGTTTTGACAATGAGGATGTAAAAACATGTAGCACTGAAAGAGAAAAAATATTCATGACAGTGAGTGTATTTCTTTTTCCGCTATGAGGGTAAATACAGTGTTCTCTGAGCTTCTGAGAGTGTATAACTATTTATTTCAAACTAAGTGTAAACAAATAAATATGAAGTTGTTCATACTAAATATGGATGGACGGATTCAGTTATGGGAAACTGAGTCATCATCTAACATGGCAATACTAGAAAGTTTCCAGTTTAAAATGCTTAGGACCATCCTTAATGTGTCATATTATATATGCAGTTCAGAAAATATAGTGACCTTGAAGTGTGTAAAGTGAACGAACTAGCCAGTGATGGCGATAAGGCCCCCGCAGACCCCGTGGCGTGGGGGCGACCCTCTGGGGGCCGCCCCCTGGCCCCTAGAAAAAAATATGAAACGAGCTATAATAGGAAAAAAAGTTTTAATGGGATCCGACTACCAGCAAATTTGTATTTAAAATACGAAATATACGTTTTATTTAAGTGTATAGACATGCAAAAAAACTACGTTTTCCGAAATGACATTACTGTTTGTAGTTTGTAAGCGAAGCTTATCTTATCTCTTGTGGTGCCCGTACGTCATGTGCGAGAGTCACTCGGCACTGATGAGACGTAAACAAACACAACACAATGTAGTTCAGTACTCAGTAGTGCGTCGCATCTCCTGCGCGATAGTATTGTATTGCATTAATTTCGTAATTTAGTCCCGTTTAAGTTTAATGACTTAACATTTGATTTTAGTTTTTGTATTTTGTGTAGAGTTAGAGTGTTAGAGACAGAATTTATAAAATGGAAAGTAAGCGTGAATATTTAAGTGGTGCTAAGAAAAGGAAACTGCAAAAACAACAAGAAGAACTAAAAGCAAACTTTCAAAACTCGACCAGTTTTTAAAAAAATCATCAAAATGTGAAGTTGAACAACCCAAACCCGGGCCAAGTGCACGTAATGAAAAAGAAACAAAAATCGGACTTGAAGTTGATTGTGACAGTGACAATAAACCTGATTTAAACATTAGTCCATCGGATACAAGTGATACAACTACGGAAACATATAAGCAACTACAACATGAACAAGAAGAACAACTGCTAGGCATTAAATGTGTTCGCCAGTCCGAAGACATACCTGGACCAGAAAATCAGTTTGAACCAACTGAAGTTGTAAGTAATCACGCAAATAAAACTAGTTTAGCAGGCCCTTCCAATCCAAACTGCCAAAGTTTTGAGACAGATATTGCATTCTATAAAAATCAAGCTACTCTGACAGACGAGGTGAAAAAGTTAATAACGTTAAGTGAACCTTGCCAACCAAAAGGTCCTTTCCCAAAGGATTCCGTTTCTAAGCGGTCTTTCAGTACAGCATATTATTCTTTCAAAACTGCAGCAGGCCAAATTGTTCACAGATTTTGGCTTTGTTACTCTCGTAATCTAGATGGAGTCTATTGTTTACCATGTTGGCTTTTCAGCCAAAGTGCTGATGCCCAAAGCTGGCGTGAAGACGATATTAGAGATTGGAAAGGTATCAGTAAAAAAATTAAAGTTCATGAAAGTAGCAATGCTCACTTACTATCTTGTCTCACGTATGCCACTTGGAAAAAAAGTAAAACGGTAGCTGATCAAATTTCCGATGAACGGAAAAAATGGAAAGATATTTTCATACGGATCGTGGATGTCATTCGAACCATGGCACTGTATTCATTGCCATTTCGTGGCCATAGAGAATCATTACATGAAGTAAATCCTGAAAGTGGAAATTTTTTGAACTACGATTCTCTCCTTAGTGCACACTTAGAAAATGAAAAAACCAGATCAAAATACCTCTACCATGACATTCAAAATGAAATCATTAACTTGCTAGGAAAATCAGTATTGACTGCCTTACTAAAACAGATTCACTCGTCTCCTTTTTTTTCTATAATTGTTGATAGCACACAAGACATTTCTAAGATTGACCAAATGAGTGTTGTAATCAGATACATTAACATAGTGGAAGAATCTCCTGGCAATTATAAAACTGTGATTAGTGAGTCCTTTTTGGGATTTCAAGAAATAAAGGATCCCAACAGTGAGGGGTTTCAAAGTAAGATTTTAGACTTTTTGAAAACAAATGAAATTGACATTAGTAAGTGTAGAGGTCAAGGTTATGACGGTGCAGCAACAATGAACGGGAAATACTCTGGGTTACAGAAAAGAATTATGGATATAGTCCCAAACACAGATTATGTACACTGTGCTGCACATAACCTGAACTTGATGATCAATGATTCAGTATCAAATATTTCTGAAATAAGACAATTTTATGACATAGTTCAGAAAACTTATTTGTTTTTCAGTAAAAGCTTATATAGATGGCAAGAACTTAACACTGCCGTTAAAGAAGACAGCTCTGCCAAAAATCTAACTTTAAAAAAGCTATGTCCAACAAGGTGGTCTTCTAGACACGACTGTCTGTTAGCTTTAAGAAATGATTTCAAAAATGTGATTAAGTGTTTGACAGAAATTATTCTGTACAGCTCAAAAAAATCCGAGGCAGAAGAAGCATTAGCAATTAGAAACCACCGGGAAAACTTTGAATTTATTCTTGTGCTCTGCCTTGAAACTAAGATTTTAGAGAATGTAAATATAACTTCAAAAGCACTACAGAGGCCAACTGTTGACCTAGGCAGAGCGTGGAAGTTTCTAAGCTGCGCTTGTGATGAGTTAAAAGTTTTAAGAAAGGACTTTGCCGGCTTTCTTGCTGGTGCTAAACAGTTGGCCCAGTCATGGGACATAACTTGTAACATGAAAAATAAGCGTAAGCGAGTTGTAAAACGCTTCTTTGTTGAATTATCAGTTGACCATAGAATTGACGACCCAGTGAAATCATTTGAAGTAAAAGTTGTCAATGCAACACTAGATATTGTAATGGCTCAGGTACAAATGAGATTCGAACGATTGCGTTGCATTGATGATAGGTTTTCATTCCTGACGCCTCAGAATTTAGTAAACTTCTCACAAGAGACAATAGTGGAGAAAAGTAAGGCTCTGGTAAATGTGTATCCTGGTGACCTTTCCACAACACTGCCTGACCAATTAATATCCTTCAAAGCTCTGATGCCCAAAGAAATTGTACACAAGAAAAGCATTCGAGAAATGATGAATTTACTGGTTGAAGAAAACAGCTGCCTTATGAGTTGCCTCTCAGACTTAACTACAGCTTTGCAGCTTTATTTAACCATACCTGTCACAACATCTATAGCGGAAAGAAGCTTTTCAAAACTTAAATTAATTAAGTCATACTTAAGAAGTACTATGGCCCAAACTCGGTTGAGTGACTTGGCACTGTTAAGCACTGAGCATGAAGAGACACAGAAAACTAATATCAACGAAGTGGTTGAAAAGTTCTTAGCTATTAAAAAAAGAAGACTAGGCTTAGGAAAACAGTGAACTTTGGTTGATCCTCATCTGTAAATACTGTACATTATTTGAGTATGAGTGTTATTGAATTGGATTAGACTTAAGGAGAACTTGTATAGAGTATATTCAAGAATTTTACAAATTCAGTTACAAACTAATTTAAATGTTTGAAAAAAGCTAGAATGTTACTTTGATATTCGTTTTTAAATAATAAATTTTTAACATTCTGTGTGCGGTACTGTTTCATAGACTGAATTTAGATCTTTGACATAAAAATAAATCATTCTTTTTATTTTGGTTTTTTTATAGTTTGTATAGAACTTTGTCTATTTAGGAACAATGAATTTTAAGAGTTTGTACACGTGTAAAACGTCCTTTGCAAATTGCAAACGCTTTGTGATAGACGAGAAAGTATTCACAAACCATTGTTGTGAAACACACGTAAATAGAAACTCATTTGAGTGTTTTCCCCTATTACGTATACAAAATTTAACCATTTTTATAGGGCCCCCTAACTAGTTTTGCGGGGGGGCCCGTTTCGTTAGCGCCGCCACTGGAACTACTTGTCACTAGTTAAAGGTTTATGAATAGGTAACAATTTCACAATAACATCTCACAACCCCATCATGTAAAAAATTAATCCCCTTTTGTTAACTCCATAGCAGGGCCGGATCCATGGGGGGGGGCACGCGCACCGTGCGCCAGGTTTTGGGGGGCGCCAAATGATGGGGCGCCAAAAAATAATTTATTTATAAAAATCAGTAACTGCTTCATAACCAAAAATATAAGTTTTAGTGTCAAGTTTAAATTACTCAATACTGTTCCAGAAACTAGGGCTTCTTCGATTTCTTTTGATCATATAATTAACACATTTGCAGCAAAGAAGGCTCGAAAGATAAGAGTTTAATTAATATATTGAATAGTATGTTTTTACTTTATTGTTCTTTTCCATTAAACTTTAAAAACTGTATATGCGTTATAATTATAAAAATACTCAAACCTTTCTTTATAATTATTTCTTATTCATTTATGGTACTTTTTGAATACTAGTGTAATATGTTTTATGAAAAAGAATTACTATTTTAATTAAAATAATACTGTAATCTCTAATCTGGTTTTTTTTCAACCTCATGTAGCAATAGACCTTTTCGTAAATCGGGTACCCTTGGGGAGGGCGCCAACAGCAAAGCTTGCCCCCCCTAATAATAATTGTAGGTCCGGCCCTGCTCCATAGTGTGGCAAAAAGTGCTCATGGGCAGCCTTCAATATAAGAAGAATAAAAAATTTGACAAATGTCTGTGTAATGTACTCAGTAACAACAAAATAATAGCAGAAATAAAATAATAATAATAACAATAACAATATGAATAATAATAATAATAATAATCATGTTTACTGTTATTAGTAATTGTTCTAATACAGAAATTATACAATTAATTATAATTAATGATAGTATAATTATGTTAATTATATAATTATATTGAGTTGCAGTTAATACAATTAATAATTTCAAGTTACAAGTAAAAATATCAAATGTAAAGAATTTTGGCTCAGAGATGAAAATTTAATGTCTCCAATATGAATGTTTTTGTCTTTTACATGTTACATGAAATAAAGGACTTACTGTTGGGCTTATATAGACAGGTTGCCCAGGTAACATTATTGGCTTCTGTGCAAATGTGATTGCTATTTCCTAGAACTGTAATGAATTTCATAGAACCATTATTTCTCCCACCAAATGTCACTACATAGGGATCTCAGAGTGAACAAATGTCACACTGAGCAAATGAAAATTTCACTCCATGCAAGTGTCACAGCTTCCTCTCAGAATACAATTTTTATATTATCCTCAAATAATACCAACTATTGCCCTGTTAGCTGACTGTTCTTTAATACTTTGTGTGCGGACATCATAATGTGACCACACTCAAAGTGATAATCATATTAGTCCAGTCACAAAAACCAAAGCAATTTTCAATAAATTGAATATATTCATGTTTGTCTATTTTATATTTTTAAGATCATATTTCTTAAGTATATTCTTGTGTCCAGTTTGTGCATCTTAACCTCAATTAAAATTACAGCTGCTGTGAAAGTATAATATTGTTCATCTGACCTGTACAAATACTTTTCATAATCAATTATATTTTGCCTATCCATCCAGATTAAGATATAGACTCCAAAGTCTATTAATTTCAACTAATGTATTTTAAAATTTGCCTGATATTATTAAATTAACATTTTTTTCATAATTTCTGTAAAGTACATATAAAAATACTTGGAAACTTATTTTCTTCAAAATGACTGCAGTAGTAAGTCTTAAGATTTTGAATAACACCTGAATCCATCGGCTGAACTACTGAAAACTTGTTGGGCATGAAATACACAATTTTAGAAGTTTAAATTGAGGAATGGGATTATAGGGTGTAGAGTTATCAATTATCTACCTGTTAATAATTATCTTCCTGTTAGCAGCAAAACATTTGATGTCTAGTCCAACAAGCCACTTTTCCAAAAACTGATGGACATCTATGATTTCTGTTAGCCACAACACAACACACACACAACACAACACACAACAACACAAGTGTTGTGTGTGTTAATGAATAGACAAACTTTTCACTGATTTGAAACATCTTGGTTTTGTTGACACTCTGATCATTTAACAGGGGGAGTTTTTCAGAGCCATCCACATTTGCCCCCATCCCCAACTGAAATTGTTGTTCTGTCATTACTGTTGTTCCTACCATTACACAATTCTCATTTAAAAGGAAATGTTTTGTCTGGCATAATTTAAAAAAGACAACAGTTCATCTACATTAATAATGTTCTTTTCATCATAATTAGCAATAAGACAATTTGTAACCACATCGTTGCTGCTTTGAGCTCTACGGATGCACTTTTACCAAAGGCCTTCTAAAATATAATGGCAATCAATGATACATTCAAATCAATGCATACTGTCTTTGAAATAATTAATTTCTTGGATTTTGTTGTTCATGATGTGTCTGTTGATTAACTAAATAAGTATATCACTACCAACTCGGAACACAAATACTGAGTTGGTAGTGATATACAGTACTTATATTTAATTAATTAATTTTTAGATTTTATGCGAATTCTTTTGCACATATCATTGGACCTCAAAAATAAATGTTTCAGTTGCACACTTATTTCAACTATTTTAAATCACACTCATCAACTTCTGCAAACTTCCCACTTCTTGCATGTTCCCTGTTTACACATACTGCAAGTTCAGATTTCGCATACTTTTTTCCTCATTCTTGAAATAGGTTAACAGTGTGTTCGGCAATATTTCTTTATGATATCACAATGGTTACAAAAACCATTCTGAATTGGCAAAACTGAAACCATACACCATTAAACATATTTAAGGCTTTCTGAATGCTCACTTCACAATAACCACTCCAGTCTGACAAAATGAAACTAGATTAATGTAGCCCATTCTAATCACATGTCTCAGAATCAACACTTACCAACACAAATATGAATATACATATTATTGACATAAATAGGCCTAAATAATATAAAAGGCACAGTAGAGGTTTGGGACAGGGTTTTGAAGAATGTGAGTCAGCCTAAAAGGGTAGCACTCAAATGATGTTTTCAGCTAAGCTTAGTTTCAGTAGCGGCTCGTACAGGGAGGGCAAAAGGGCGCAGCCCTCCCACTAAATTTGCAAATTAAACTTGTCAATAATATAACTATAATGTGATAATGTGTAGTATCCTTATTGAAAGATATTTTTGGGGCAACTAATAGCGATCACCCGATGTTTTCAGCATTGCCCCGCAGCCGGACGGTTTCGCTGTCGTCCTCCCTGCATAGGCCGGTCTTTCGGGGAGCGGGGCAAGAGACGTGTACACATGTCTATGCATTTAAATGAGCATCCGCCATTACAGGTGGGGCTGTGCCCGCTTTCTGATTTCGCAGCTAAATTCATAGAGAAACAGAGTGTTGTTCAAAACTTCTCTGTTACTGTTTAAAGTGCATATATTTTCTCTTGTGTTTTATATAGTTTTGATTGTGTTCTTGTACTTTTTGTGTAAACGTAATATTCTAATAATTTATTCTTTATTAGGCAGTGTATTCTGTGTACGATAGTGTTTTTGTCGAACCTTGCGTAGGCCTACATAAACGTGCAACTTATTCTGTGTAGGCCTGAGCCTGTGTGTCCTGTGCGTATTTGTTATAAACGATTAAAATGGCTATGAATTCGGTAAGTAATATTAAATGTTTGATTTTTTAAAATTCACTTACTTACGAAAAGAAAATAGAACTAAAAAAATTAGGGCCACCAAAACCGAATTTAGATATTACACAACAAAATTATAAATAATTTTAGTTTCAAACACTCTTTAAATATTGGTAGTTTGCAAGGTAGGTTTTTATATTAACAATAATTTTAGTAGTGAAGCAAAAGATTCAATTTTACAATTATTTGATGATAATAGCAATAATTTAGTTTCTACTGTTTTTTGTTTACATACTATACGGGTACAACTAAATTTTGCCCCCCCAGTCAAAAACATTACCAGCCGCCACTGCTTAGTTTTAATACTTGTTTTTAATACTGTTATATTTTGTTAGCTGGTTATTTTAATGTCTGTTATATTTTTTCTAGCCTACATAGTTTTACTGCATAATTTTGAAGAAATTATTAAGATGCAAGAAATATTGTGACAAGTTATCAAAATTTATGGGTAAAAATTCAAATTAACCATAAAATTTTGACACTTACTTGAATAGGTCTTCAGAAAATTCGAAATAACCATGTTTAAATTAACCAGACTTTACCATAAGCATAAAATTTCCAGACATGTTACATTTTTATCACTGCACAGTATCCTACATTTAAGAAGCAGTTATCATAACACTCAAATTTTCAGCCAGTGATTTAGTTTACTACTGAATTTAATGGAGGACCATTTAAATTCTTTTTGAATAACCTTCAGTCTAGTACAGGTGAACTCCCACACCCTATTACTCAAGGATGGTTAGTTGTATGTCTCAAAATAACATACTATGATCTCACGGTGTAATCTATCCACAGTTAAATATGTTAAGGTGGGATCACTTTTCACTGTTCCTCTATCACGAATAATTCTATAGATCTTGAATTTTCTGCAAGTTTAGGAAACTGGAAACATCAAATTAGAAGGGGTATTCGGAAGCAAACACGCAAAGTGCAGAAAAACTTTTCTAAATCATATTATTCTGACTTTCTACACATAAACTCCAAAGACATCAATGCATTTACTAAGCCTGGGAACAAGTTTCTTGGAAGTTTCATGATTCCAGCTACATCATCATCATCAAAAGTCTTCCCTGTCGGATTTTCCTTCAGTTCTTAGTATGGAGACATTAGCTGCACAATGGATACACAAAAACTTCTTGAAGGTCAGCAATAACTCGTCTGTAATGTGGGCATTATTACCTTCATGGAAGAAGTGGCCACTTATTGTTTTTGAGAAGATGGTTGTGACATGATTTTCATGTTGATGTGATTTTTTAATTTTTTTTATGATATGACTGTGTGTGGTGCCATTTAATGAACTGCAACAGATCCAGTTCCATTCCTTTTGCCATCATGAACATTACTTTCTTCATATGGCTTTAAATTCAGAGCACAACTTGATACCACTTCGTCACATTTTGCCCATTCATAACATCCCCCAATAAAAAGAAACAAGTTTACACTAATTTTAGCAGCAGTTTTGCCTTTTGTCAATCAAATTTTGCACTACATTTTACACTTTGCCACAGACTGTATGAAAAACTCCCTCCACTGAGATCTGAATAACTTATCTTCTGGGGTCTGATTAACTTATAACTTTGGTTTATCAAATGGTTCTCTGGGTATGTAGACTTACTACACAGTACTGCCAAAAGTAACAAAAATTCGCTTTATATTTCTACTAGCATTGCATTTTCATTTTCTGAGAAGGTCCCCTCTCATGCATTAAATGAGTCTAGCCATAAACCTACATTATTCCAGAATGAACTTCAGTACACTGAGTATGATGGACTCTGAGGAATATGATTTTCTTTGCTAAAGAAAACATTACGAAGAAATAATGTAGTTATGAGTTCCAAACACATCAACAGAGATGTGTTGCAGATCCACAAAAGTAATGTGTAAGCTTCTCAAATTATTACCACTTGTTAAGTGAAGGACACCTTGCATGATCAAGTTAACACACTTGTAACTGGCTCATAAACACTGCTGCTCAATTAATGTTAATTACTGTAATTGTATCAAAAAAAGATAATAATATTAATGACAGCAGAGGAGGTTTGACAATTAGATTTTTGGAGGTTTGGCAGGAGTATCCAGACATGAGAAAATTAGAAATGAAGTTATTAAGGACAGTATGCATGTGAAAAATTCAATTGTTGATTTTATTCAAACAAAAAAATCCAATAGTATGGACACAAAAAGAATGGCACAGGAAAGGTTGCCAAGGAGAGTAATGGAATGGGCCCCAACAGGATGAAGGAAAAGAGGAAGACCACCTAACACCTGGATAAAAGAAATTCAGACTATATTGAAGGAAAGAGAAATTGAAGACCTTTGGATGGACAAGCAGCAGTGGAACTCAATCAATTCTGTAAGCTTTGGTTCCATAAGATGTGTAAATATTGTACAGCTGGATTAATAATAACTGTTATATCAAAATTTGGATGATTTTAAGTGCACTACGTACTCAAAAATTTTTTAGAAATATCTTTTTCCTTTTTTCACATTTGTAGAAACTACACTTAATCCTGAAAAATTATGTAAAATTTGTTTACCTCTAATAATTAAAAGTAAACAAAATAAATAAAATAAACACTTTGAGCACTTGTATTTTCAGATTAGAAACTTTTTTTACATTTTTGAATGCAAGGTAGATCAAAAGAAAAAGCAAGAATAGAGAGGAAATCAGAAGAAAATTATTAAAACCCACAGTACTGGTGTATGACTGTTTTCGAATATCTCTGTTGTCAAGACGTGTTTCTGCAACAGTCTTGACATCTAACTTCAATGAATACTTTAATGAATGTTCATGCATGCTTGGTCAAAGTGGCCAAAACCCATCTGATTGGCTACCAAGTTACAATGCCACTGCACAATCGGTTTCCATAATATTCAAAATGGTCATATACTTTTCAGTCAGACCTAATTTTTCAGACAGTAGACTAATGTTAATTCAGAGGCTGTTCAGTCCTGGTTGACCGTCATCACCATATCGTTGGTTATAAAATAATACCAGCAACATTCCAACCACATCTCAACTTCTCGTGTAAGAAATCAAATAGGATTTTGACATAACAATTTTTTACCGATTTTGATATTACTTTTCACCAACCTTCATTGCATATCATGTTTTCTATAATCTGAACAAAACTTTCAGGGTTTTTACACATGCTGAACAAACTAAAATAATTGTTAATGCTCTAAACTGAAATAATTTGTCATACACTTCAGAATAAAAATGAATATTTACACCTAATTTTTATTGACAATCCTGGAATTTGTCATGTCAATTTCACGAAGCTTCCACAATTTGTGGAATGCAAAAACAGACATGCAAACATTCATACCTATAATAACATGGAGGACTTGCATTTATTAATAACATGAGACAATGTAACAACCAGTAACAATAAGGATCTATCACAATAAGAATCTGTTTTGATGAACACTTGTATAATAATATGTCATACTAATGTACGTAATAACATGGCACAACGTAACAGCAAATGACGAACACTGAATCTATGATGATAGGAATATGAATACGACATGACCATAAGAAGATGATATTGTGACAAGAAAATGATCGTACAATAAGAAAGTGACAGGATAAGACTATACATTTAAGAATATACATATGACAATATGCCATAGATACATACAGCATGCTAAAAGCCTACTCTAACTCAACTCAGGACAAGTTATACAACGGACTCAACACCCCTACCCAACTGGAGGACATTTCATTGGCAGATTTAAGGAGTTGAATGAAGAGGAAGAATTAGGAACTAATCTTACTAATTATGAAATTTCTGTAAAACCTGTTAGAATTTTTAATAAGAGTGAATGGGGCGAATGAACCATTCAAAGGTTAGGGGCAGCTGCTATATTCAGTTTCTTGCAATAGAGCCATAACAACACAACACTACTACAGTGGGTTGGGAAAATAAAATAAACTTGATGACAGGGGAACATATTTTAATGCTGACAAATATGCAACAAAAAGCAGTAACTTACTTATTTAAGTGGGCAAGAAACAAAAATCTTTAAAAAAGATGTCCAGTAGAATTTGTTCAAATTAAATCTAACAATTAAAGATTTAAAATAATCGAAAATTTCTTCAATGAAAATAATACAACGAAAATAAATAAAGACCCCACACTAAAATTTCATAAACAGATTAACAAATTTATAAACAACACAAAACATATAATCAAACCAGAAAGCGCCAAATACCTTAAACAAATAAAACCTAACCCCCCTAAACTAAATGCATTACCAAAAATACATAAACATACATTCCCATCAGACCACTAATAAACAACACACAGGCCCCCTCCCACAAAATCGCAAAACAACTAGACAAAATAATCAGAGAAAACATTAATCTCAGTAACAACACATCTATCAAAAACAACATCGACCTAGTCAGGAAAACTGAACACATCCACATCCCACATAACTCAACTTTGGCATCTTTTGATATAACCATCTATACACTAACGTCCCCATCAAAGAAACCATCCAAACACTAGAACAACTACTCAGACAAAACAACACACCTGAAACACACATACAAGAGATCATCACACTTACCAAAATAATAACTGAACAAAATTACTTTACATACAATCACAAGATATACACACAAACAGAAGGTCTCCTGATGGGATCCCCCATATCAGGAATACTAGCAGAAATATATATACACAACATAGAACAGAACCACATAATAAACAACGACAAATACACTAACAAAATTATATACTGGCACAGGTATGTAGATGATATATTACTTTTATTCAAAGGCAACACAAGACAAGTTGAAAACTTCCACAAATACATAAACACTATACACCACAAATTAA
Source organism: Magicicada septendecula (assembly GCA_034769895.1). Classification (NCBI taxonomy): domain Eukaryota; kingdom Metazoa; phylum Arthropoda; class Insecta; order Hemiptera; family Cicadidae; genus Magicicada; species Magicicada septendecula. The sequence goes on from CM068367.1 coordinate 320,989,319, forward strand.
AATTTACACTGGAAATTGAACAAAACAATAGTATAAATTTTCTAGACCTAACAATTAACAAAACTAACAATACACACACGTACAAAATATACAGGAAACCAACCACAAGTGACATGGTTATACATAACACATCAAACCACCCAACACAACATAAACATGCGGCCTTCAACCATATGCTCCATAGACTAACTAAAATGCCCTTAAATAAACAAGATTACACCGACGAACTCAACACAATAAAATACATAGCAATCAAAAACGGTTACAACCCAAATTTAATAAACACACTACACAAACGCATCAAAAACAAAAACAACAAAACACAAAATACCATCAACACACAGCACAATAAATACATCACACTCACATACCACAACTCCTACACACACAAAATCGCCAACACATTCAGAAAACACAAATACAAAATAGCATACAGAACAACCAATACCATCAAAAAACACATCAATAATACAAACACAGACATAGACAAATATAACAAAACAGGTGTTTACAAATTAAATTGTAATGAATGCAATAGTTTCTACATAGGCCAGACGGGAAGATCTTTTTCATCCCGTTATTCTGAACACTTAAAAGCTTTAACCAACAACAATATACACTCCGCATTTGCCTCACACATACACACAGAAAACCACAGTTACACCAACATAGACACTAATCTTGAAATTTTACATTACTTACCCAAAGGTCGAAAACTCAACACAACTGAACAATACGAAATACCAGGTGGCCCATAAGTCAGTTGGCACTAGCAGTATGTAGATGCTTGATTGACTAGCATAGTAGTTACTTGACTTGACTAGAGCAGTAGTTCCCATAATTCAGTTGAGATTTGAGGTTATAAGGTTAGATTGATGTTGATGTGTATGCTGTTGTTAGCGCTTGTTTGTTGTTTGTTGTTCGTGTTGTTTGCGAGACAATGAATAGAAAACTATCTACAGAGCAGCGTGTTTTTGTACTGCAGATGTGGTGGAAACAGGACTATAATTACAGTGATGTTGTTGAGTTATTTGCGGAACGTTTTCCAAACATCGCACCTCCATCTAGAGAAGGTATTCGTACACTGAATAAGAGATTTGAACAGACTGGAATGGTAGCGGAACTTCCTCGATCAGGTAGGCCAAAAACAGTTACAACAGAAGAGAATTTAAATATCGCTGCACAATGTTTTGTGCAGTCACCAAAGAAATCAATAAGAAAAGCGTCCAATGAGTATGGAATACCCCAAACAAACCTGCAAAGGATGCAGAAAACGTTGAAGTTGAGACCATATAAGCCCACTTTACTCCAAGGCCTAAATGAAGATGATCCTGATAGGCGTACAGAATTCTGCGAATGGTACACAATACGACAAAAAGCCGATCCATAATTTTACAAAACCATTCTTTGGAGTGAAGAGGCTACTTTTAAGCTGAATGGTACAGTGAATAGGCACAACTGTGTTCACTGGGATACTGCGAATCCACATGTGGTGATAGAGACAGAGTTAAACGCTCCGGGGGTTACTGTTTGGGCAGGGATCTTTGCTGGTGGGATCATCAGACCCTACTTTTTTAATGGTACAGTGAATGCTGAAAGTTACCTACAAATGCTTCACGAAGTATTGATGGAACTAGAAAACAGTCCACTTTTTGAACACCTGCAGCCAATTCGAGAAAAGTTAATATGGCAACAAGATGGGGCACCCTCTCACTATGGACTGATTGTGAGACTTTTTGAATGCAACGTTTGATGAATGGCTTGGCAGACGGGGTCGTGCTGAATGGACTCCACATTCTCCTGATCTTACCCCGATGGACTTCTCGGTCTGGGGTATACTAAAAAATGCAGTGTACTCCGTGAAGATTTGTGATGTGGAACAATTGAAGGAAGGCATTCAATCTGAATTTGAACACCTACAGTCCCTGAATATTTCGGACATAATTTGTGCTTCAGTGCTTCGAAGATGACAAATTTGCATAGAAAAAGATGGAGGCCACTTTGAGCATTTCTTGTAGGTCATGAGAACTATACTATTAACTATCTGTATGCGTTATCTGTATCTGTAACTCTGCCGCACCTCTACAATAAAAGTGCTATTTGCAATTTTGCCAACTGACTTATGGGCCACCCTGTATATAAACACCACACAACACAACCAAACAACATATTTAACGATCAATTACAATATAAATCACATACACTTTTTGACACAATATACCAAAAACAAATATAAAGTTGAATCCCCGCGCCAATCCCCTTCCTCCACGCACCACCCCCACTATACCTTCCACACAACAACCGTTACTAAATGATGGCAGTCTGTCTCTAAGATGAAGAAGGCGAATACGTACGCCGAAAAACGCGTTCGACGAGAAGAGAATAAACAGTAAGTTCACAAGAAAAAGTTTCATTTTTAGATAAGTATTTAAAATAAGATCTTCTTTACCAGTATACAATGTATTCTGGGTAATGGGGCCACTGGGCCAGCCTGTTTTATTAGGCCAACATTCAAAATACAAAAACAAATGAGGGTTACACATAGAAAGTTGCTTCCCTTAATAGGTCTGGACCACCTGTTATTCTATCCAGTAGCCTAATGGCTGTTTTTCCTCTTCTTAAACGGAAGTAATAAGTTTTTTTTAGTACGTAATTTATGGGAGTAGACTAGTGAGAGTGACAAACCATAACAATACAGTACATTGTTAACAACAACCTAAGGAGGACATACTGTTCCCTTTTCATACTTTCTGTGCTTGTCTTTGGCGACATATTGTAAACCAACTACAGACACCACTAGGGCCTACAAGATTGTCATGTCTAGTAATGGGCAGTTTAGTATCTTTGTATCATTCCCTTATTCAATGCACTTTGACTCTAATTAACCTTGGTATGTCCCACGGTCATTGGGAGCCATTTACATTTAAGGTTATAAATGGGAGTGCAACTAATTAAGTAAATTAGGGTTGCCGTACCATTTATGTTGAGCGTAATTATGCTAATATTGGACTATCCAAATGTGAATTAGTAAACTGTATCTCGTTAACTTCGTATATTAATTAGAAGAGTTATGATGGACGTTAATGTTAATACATATATAAAAGTAGTTCGTACTCGTCAGATTAGACTCAACACAGTTGTTAAATAAATATGATTTATGAGTCTGTTAATCGGACGTCTCAGTGGTCGAGTTTGTTGTGTCCATTGATACTTAGCATACTTTTGAGACTCTTTGTGATGTGATTAGAATGAAATAAATTATTAATCGAGGTTAAATTTCAATAATGAACACAAGATTAAATATAAAATAATTACTTATTTATTACACTTGTTAATTAAGTAAGTGACTATATCCTGCAATTACATACATATTAAAATACATGATATAAAATACAATTTGTACGTTGTTTCCTGAAAACACAAACATATGGTACATTCAAATGCAGTAAATAATATACATATACAAAACATATACGAACAATAAACAATCAACAAATATATTTATCCCTACCTAAATGCGTTCATTATTCTCAGATGATGAATTACGTTAATGTTGTTTTATAAATTTTATGATTCATATGCTTTATATATATAATCTCTTGGGGTTTGTTCTTTGAAAAGAGGAGACAGAACAGTAGTATATATTACTAAGATTTAATAGACATAAAAGCTTATCTTGTGAGAGTGTTTATCCAATATTCCGCCGCCGTTGTGAGAAGACATCTTCTGGAGGATTCGTCAAGCATCTTAATCACTGTTATGAAGAGCACTAATCACTTCACTTCACTAAATCTTCATTCCCGTTATGTGTACGGTGTTGTGGTACCCCGCTGATATCGAGTGTCTGGAGTTCAAATATTGAGATGTTAATATTGTCATTAAGCTGAATTATTCTGAGAGTTTGCCGTGTTCGTGTACATGATTAACTGTTCCGTCTATCTGGATGTAGTGTGTACTGTGCTTAATTGTTCGATATAGTTCATTCAGTTAATTGTTCAATGTGGCGATTCATTGTAATGTGAGGGTGTTTGAAATGTCACTCACTGTTATACTCTGGAATGCTAATTACTTGCGTTATTATGTTCGCGTCGGTTGTAGTTTCAAGTCCCGTGCGCACTATAGTTTACCAGAACATATACGATTGTCAAACAGACTTGTGTGTGTAGTGAGACTAAATCGTATGTCTAAGTTCACTTATGAGTTCACCGAATTGGAAGTTCGGTAGGTAGCGCAAACTGTTTCAATCACTGAATGTATTACCGTTCCGACTATAATCAACCGTCTGACTGTCGTACGTACTAACTTATTAACTTATGACCGATTCACTTGTAGACTGTAGACTGTTGACTCTATATTGCCGCTCCGCGTCTTCGCAAAACAGTTTTCTTGAAACATCTTACCCATAAGTCTAAATTCTGGATTTCTACGCCCTCTCAGATTCGTGATTGGTTGTACAAATTCCTACTCTTCTGCAGATCTCATCCTCTGTTTCCCGATTCATCGTCCGAACCCTTCTTACTCTCTCCACGAGCTCTTTTAGAAGATGCTTGACGCTGGTTGGTTGTCATCATCCCCGGAGTGTTCCATGTGACGAACGTGGTACGGATTCTAAGAAACTAGAGCGATTTGCCGGCTGTCCGTCAACCTTTGTTTAGACTTTGTCAAGGTTCTGACCAATCTTTTGTTAACAGACTGCAGAGCCCTGGTTAATTGTTCAAGTTATTCGTTGTTCGTTCCGCCGATTATCAACCCTTCGCTGGAGTCGTTTCTCGTAGATCTCTACACTTTCCAGTCGTAAATCTCAGTAAACTGTCAAAGGTTTGTTTTCACGCTGTGCAGGGTGCACTGGCAGTATTCACTGAGTTACGTCTATTGTTTATTTGTCCGTTAAAATTGCTCTTTACTCCTTTGTAGCAGAGTGAAGCCTTTCATATTTGTGCTCGTTACACTACACCTCCGCAGCAGGCGTTCCATCTCGTTTCCGCGTAACTTGGCAGCTGGACGAGTCTTTTATTTTCGATTGCTGGGTGCTGTAAATTGTAGCAAACTGCGAGCTGTCAGCGACGCCCTCAAATTCTTATTGTGTGCTGTACTCAGACTTTTTTTTTTGTCTTCGCACTGGCGTCGGGTTTGACGTGTCCCTAATTCATTATTATTTACAACCTGGGCTTGTGTCCGTCGACTGAGTGTGGGAACGTGCCACTTGATCAAGGAATTAAAATTTTTTTAAATTTCGATCACTACACTTACTAGCTGATGTGTACAACATAGGTCATTGACACAACACATAGCTCATCATTTTGGGTAAACATATGCTGTCTCAGTTTGTAACTGTTACCTGTATCAGAGGACAGTGTCTTTTTTCATTCTTTCATTGTGTGGTGACTTATTTTTTAAATTTTAGTTGTCATAGTGACTTCTTTTGTTTTGTCATTGTGTGGTAACTATTTTTTACATTGTAATTGTCATTATGTAGAGACTTTTTTGTTTTAATTGTCAGTTTGTCTTTAAATATTCTAAGCTACAATTTTTTGTTTTAAACTACGAATATGCTGTGGAATGACATGACTTTGGCTGAAAGAATCAAGTTACTTGACATGATCAACCCACCCAACACTAGTCAACACACGAAACTAACTGAAGTACCAAAAAGTACAATTTCTTGCGTCTTACTACAGGAAGAAAAATTATGACAAGAATTGCTTTTAAAGGATGGACTTCAAGAGGCTTCTCAAAAATGGAAATGTGAGGGAAAAGATCCACTTGTTGAAGATGCTTTGAATTAATGGTTCTCCACTGTCACTGCTTGAGGCTTATCTGTTAGTTAAACTTAAAATTAAAGCAGAAGAATCTGCCAAGAAATTAAGCCTTGATGGTTTTCAAGCCACAGATGGTTGGTTATCTCCCTGGAAAAGTAGGAAACATATTCTATTTAAGAAAGCCCATAGGGAAAACTTAGCACTAATGTTGGAATTGCTGAACACAGGAAGAATAATACACTATCCACAATGCTACAGAAGTTTTTGGTGCATGATATTTATAATGCCTATGAAACCATTTATAATTCTGACAGGATTCTCTGTAACAGACATATAAAATTACCAGGCTCAAAAAAAAAAAAAACATGTCTGGTGGTAGTGCTAAATGAAAGTTACTTATGATAGGTGTCATTGTGCTTTGTTGTATGAACATCTCCAAATGCAAGTTAGAATATTTCCGGAAGTTAGAATGTGTCCGAAAGTTACAATGTGTCCGAAAGTTAGAATGTGTCCACAAGTTAGAATGTGTTTTAGGGAAACAGTGTTTTCATTAAATGTGTATAGTAATTTTATTCCTGTCAACACAAGTCCTTGGGGGAGGCAACAGAATGTATACAAGTAGATTGTTTATGGCATGTACTATTCTCAATAAAATTATAATAAAATATTCATAAAATATTTGTTGTAATACTATTTCTGCTTCTATTAACAGGTTCAATCTATGTGATATATACTGGTACAATTTGAGTGAAACATACAGGTACAATCCGTGTGACATATGTCTGCTCCTACAAAAGATTAGAAAATATTCCACACAGATTTTTATGAAAAATAAATTCAAGTGGAGAGAAGAATATAACAAGTAATCTTTCAAATTAAAATAGGAAATTCTTCTATAAATATAGATAAAATAAACACTTTTATAAATAAAAATATAAGTACATTTTAATTTCAAGTTAGAATACACATTCATAAAGAATTCTATAAAATTGCATTAATCACAAAACTGGATACCATGTTCCATAAATTTCTAAAAAAAAAATTAGCTTACAAACAAAGTATTTGGTGATAGTGCTTAAATTTGACAATGCTGTATGACAAACAGGAATTATTTATCTGCAGATAAATAATAATAAGATAATAAGTATTAACACAATGTCAATAAAAACACAATATTCTGGTTGAACTTTCTCAAACTGTGGAGCAAAGCAGAGATGGCAGTCCATGGAGATGTCTTAGTATTTTACACCGCTTCAGGATTACAAAACATACAGCATCACATACCAGTACTGAACATAGTGTTAAATAGTGTCACTTTGATGACGAAGAGGAATTATAGACTCCACACGCGCGTGCGCACGTGCACACACACACAGTGCTCTGCTTTCATAAAAAGAATGTGAAAATCAATTGTTGCATCTCCTTGTGATAATTACGTACTTAGAACAAACAAGTTAAAATTAAAGACTATTGAGAAGTTCAAGTAATAATAAACATACTAGCCTTGAAATAAACTACTAGCCTTAAAAAATACGATTTTTAACTATTATGTATTTTTGTTTCATCACAACATCAAATAAGGAAACAATTGGGAATTCAAACACTTTTACATAAATCAATCAAATTGATATAATTACTTGTTTTTATCTTAGTTGGTAATGGGTTCGTTAAAACTACAGTTGACAATTACATTTCCTCTCAACTTTTATCAAGTTATAAAACTGGTCTGCATAATCCCAATATTCAGACAATTTTTTATTAAATTCCTAAGATACATTGACATTTAGTTCATTACCTGTTTTTTCCGTACCCTTGAGAGACTGTGGTCAGCAAAGCGATGTGACAAATTTCATTCAGCAACTTTATTTCTCAGCACTAAAGATGAAGTACCAATGTCTTCTAGACCAACGATGAAATGACTAGACAATGTCTTCTAGTCACTCCACATGTGTCAGTAATCATTAGTCTTTTCCCGAACCTCAAACAAAAAAGTGTCAGCACATATTATAAGGCTAATACCCTCAGTTTCCAGGACGTAAAAACCCAAAAGAGCACCTAAGAAGATTTTTAAAACTCCAGTGTACATCATCAGGGTCTCCCATAAGTCACGTTCCTGAAGACAGGGAAATGCAAATCATTAACTTAGGATATGACATAATGAAAACTGAAGTAACAGATAGCATAAATTACAGGAAGAACAATGTTTCCCAAAGTAGAAGTAACTGGATTAAAAAATATACATACTTTTGTGGTTGTTAATCCATAACATCTCAGTAATCCTGGACATAATTTGTTATTAATTCTAGCTTATTGCAGACAAGTTTGTATTATTCACAAGTCAGTAGAGAAATTGTCAGATCCATGTGAAAGCATACGATCAGCTTCCCCATCATTCAGCTCTCCTGGTCACAGACAGTTGTTGCTCTTGGAATGGACAATTAGGAAACATAAAAACTTAGTCAGCAATAATTCAAGGTCAGTGCTCACAGTTTCTATTATGTAAATGCCCAGCACAGAATATTAATATATTTTGTACTTAAGCCTTATTGCTTCTGTGAAAAGCATTATGTAGTGGCTTCACAATCCACTTCTCAGCATACACTAAGCTGTATAGCAAATGTGGTACTGTAGTTTTAACCAGTGATTGATTTTCAAAAAAACCATATGAAAACCAACAACACGAGTCAGATAGGTAATGCCCATACAATATCTATTACATAATTTGTGCTATTAATTCATTGCAAGTTAATTTCTTAAAACATTTGGCAAATTGCTTGCTGCACTACAGTTAGCTTACCATAAACTAAAATCTATAGTTACTGTAGAACCTTGTATAAACCATACAATATGTGAGGCAGTCACTTAATTGTAGTAAATAGATAGAAAACATGTGGCCTATAGTAGAAATGGAGAATATTAAAAAACTATAACAATGTAACCCTGTATCGTTATTATCAAATTATAATGTAACTCTGTATATGGTATAATGTAGAAGGGCTACTTAATGAATATGAGAGTCAATAAAATATAAAGAAAACTTTTGGACTTGGTGCGAGATATTTTAATGCTCATTAATATTGGCAACAGTGAGGAGTGAGTAGTGCATAGTAATTCCTAGACCACACAATGAGCGACCAGTAGATACATATTTTCATTGCACCAGAATTTTTAAGTGTGTAATTATTACATTTTTAGTATGCAAAGGTGTTACAGCAGCTGAAATTCTGGGTATACAGTGTGAACAATTGAAAAACAATACATTTTTTCAAAGTCGGTGAAATTCTGGGTATACACTGTGAACAATTGAAAAACAATACATTTTTTCAAAGTCTCAAGTGTGTAAGTAGCATAAGTTTTTCTACGAAGGTAGTGCATAAGGTTATAAGAATCTAAATTCATTCATGCATGTCTCCCAGCAGTAGCACTACTACAGAACATTTTGCAAGTTCAAGTTCAAGATGACTGATGAATAACAGTTGTGAAATTAGGGTAATAACTTTAGCAAATTATGGAAGTGTGCAGACAACCATTAAAAAAAGAATAAAGTTACACAAAATCTCTGCAAGATGGGTACAAAAAATCCTGAATGCAAATCACAAGGCAAGTAAGAAGTCAAATTTATCAAGAGTCTTTTGGATCTCTTTGCAGTAGCAGGAGACACATTTTTATGTGCTTTCATGCACATGGTGATTGAAAGCAAGAAGTCTAGTATAGTGGCAAAGCGTCAGGGGAGACAAGATATACAGTGTCTCCCCAAATAATTTATTCATAAAGTAATTTACTTTTATTTTTGAATTAAGTTGTGTACTCAGAAAGGGTATAAAACTAACTTAAGAAGTTAAATATTATGCAACATGATGCGACCGCATGATCCACGGAACCTTGGTGTGCGATGCAACTGTACGCAGAGTATCAGGGTAGACGTTATTTGGAATGTCTTTTAACAAGGCTGGAGGTGAAGATGGCTTTGGTGGATGACAACAGGAAGGGACCTGCGCGCGCAGCATAATCATGTGTCCAGTACATCACATCAGAAGACACGTCTCCCCTGACTGAATAGTACAGAATTTTCGCCTGGCCGCCTGTTTCTTTCATTATGCGTGTATCTTTGTTTTTGTTGAGTTTACACATTATTTTTAATTTTGTATATAGTGTTATAAACTAAGAAGTGTGTGATCATTTATGTACTAATTATTTATTAATAAACATTTTTAAGTGTCGTCCTTTAAGTGTTTTAAGCATACTGTTTAATTGATTTAATGGAGCAAAATGAATACACTTAGTCCCAGTTCTGTCACAGAAGTATTTAATATAACTCTGCCAACTTTGATTCACTAGAATTTTTGTTAAAATACAAAATCAGTACGTTACCTTTAGAGCAAAAGGTATTGCTAAAGCCAAAAATATCTCGCCCGCCTTTAGATTTGTCGCAGAAGGATGGAAAAATTGTCAGAAAATTTCAGAAAGTTTGGTAAAGTAAATATAGATGGCTCTCTGGTTGTAAGCAAAACAAAACTCTGCACTGCTATTATTGTTTGATGTTTAATGGAGAGGAACCATGGAGCAAAGTTGGAGTAGGGACTATAAAAAAGTTTGAAGCTAAAACTGCTAAACACGCTGGTAGCAAAATTCATATAAAAAATTCTGAGATGTTTCATATGCTAGGACGTAACAGAATAGAACATAGCTTATCCGAATCAGCTAGATTTCAAGCAGTACAGCACAATGAAAATGGGCTCAAAATCAAAAGATAGTATGTTTGATAGATGTTGTTTGTTATTTAGGGAGGCAAGAGTTAGCTTTTAGGGGCCATAAGGAAAATAAGCAGTCTCTTAATAAGGGCAATTATTTACAAACTTTAAATTTACTGGAAATGGAAGAATCTTTCATGAAGGAACATATAGAAACCAGCACTGTATTTAAAGGCACATCTTCTGAATTCAGAATGTTTTAATCGAGTCTGTTTCCATCGCTATTAATGAAACAGATTGTGATGAAATAAACAAGGCTGATTTTGTTCTGTTCAAGCTGACGAAACAACCGACGTATATTAAAGCACAACTGAGTATATTGGGCGAATGTTCGTGGTTTGAAAACTGAGGAACGCTTTTTAGGCTTTTTTGATGTTTCTTCTAACAAAAGCGCAGAAGGGTTGGCTAATAAAATCATTTCAGTTTTGAAAGAATATAACATTGAAAATAAATTAGTAAGCCAAACATAAGGTGCTTCTGTGATGTCTGGTTGTCACGGTGGAGTACAAACCCTTGTTCGTCAACAGTGTTTGTTGAATTTAGGAGGAATTTTCCTCAACTCCTGTTTGACAAGCTGAAATGTTTGTTCCCAAAATTCTTTGACTGGGTAACATTAGGCAATGAATTATTGAACATCTACAACAGTGATGATAAAATGCTTCCATGTTTTAAACTGCTAGAATATATTGTGGAGAATCAACTTGATAGTGTGTATGAACAAACATTAAAGTTACTGAAATTAGTACTGAGTATTCCAGTTACATCGGGATCGACTGAGCGTTCAATGAGTACACTGAAGAGGATCAAAACATACCTTCGTAATGCCATGAAAAATAAAAAATTATCACAATTGGCTACTTTCTCCATTGAAAGAGAATTGACATTCATGTGCACAAAGGACCCAACTTTCAAGGAAATGGTAATAGATATTTTTGCAAACTTCAAGACGCGGCATGTGGAACTCATTTACAAGAAAATATGAACGACTGTGTAATCCCTACAGTAATCCGGATTTGTCATCATTCAAAAAATGTGAGTAATTTATATTTTTTGTACAATATTTTCTAATTAAAATTCATAAACGACACTAATAACAATAATACAGTTTATTTAATATTTAGGCCTAAATATACGTATAATGAAATGCAACAGCCACTTAGCTATTATCTGAAATAAGTAGCATTATCTTTATTTACCATAGTTTTTTTACTGGTTTATTAAGAGCGTCAACAATCTTAGTAGGAGGGTGCTTTTGACTGGTATTTTTATGTTTACCCAAATTATTTTGTCACGCTTCACCACTGGTCTAGTATGGAGTGATGCATTTTTATGTGCTTTGTCACATGTGATGATGGTGGTTATATATGCCTAAAAGCAAAAAGTCTAGTACGAGTGATGTGCAAAGCTGAAACAGCCCCCAGAGAAGGCAAAAACAAAAACCACTACTGCAGCGGAAAAAAATGTGTAGTTCAAACTAGAAGTTATAAAAAAAAATTTCATATTTATTTTTACATATAGTGATCCAATACAGTTTCTCAGAGTCTCATATATAGTAAATTGACCTTCGTATAATGTATCTATGCAAATTGCAATGTAAACAGTGCATTATTACTATCAAATTATAATGTTAAGTGGACTTTTTACCAGGTAATTTACAATAGGTACATCCTGAATAAATGCAGGAAAAGCATAAACCATCCAAAAGTTTAGGATTCATGCTGTTTCCACCATGAAAATACATTAACACACTTTGTAATCATTAGGCCACCCCCATGTAGAGCAGTGTGTTCAGCTACCCCGAATGCACTTCCCTAATATCCTTGTAATATATATACATCAGATCTGATCCAGTAGAAGCATACAAACTTTGGTGTGTATTAAGTTTGTTATGCCCCACATTCTTTGGGAGCCATATACAATAATAATAATCTGTATGCAAATTTATTTGCATATATTAATTAATTATCTTTGTTCTACTAGAATTGGTTTTCCACTACCCCTCGTTGGGAAGCCATATACGATGATATTATCTACCACACGTTGGGCACCATATACAACGATAATATCTATGCTAATTATATGCATAGATTGATTACTCATCAATTATAATTGATTAATTTTATAGTTATGTAAATCTTTACTTTATATTGCCCCGTGTTGTTGGAGCACCATATGCAATGGTAATGATTATGCAATCTTATTGCGTAATTGATTAATCCAATTAGAAATTTATTTGTGTTGATAAAGGTGATATCTGTACGAACTATGTTGAATCTTTTAGAGTTAATGATGTGTTGATTTTATTGCTTTCATATATCCATTGTTATTTCATTGTAGTACTTTTATTGCGTAAATCAATTGAATTATCTCTTTAATAGAGTCGTGATCAAAGTGTATCTAACTCCGAGTTTGGGTAATCATATACAATATAGTTAATGCCATGTGTTGAGCTGCCATACACAATGTTAACAAATTCATTCCTTTAAATAATTGTATGAATTGAATTAGAGTTAATTAATTATTCACACTCAAACTTGTTACATATGGAATTACTTCAGACTTTAACTGTCTTCCAAACATCTATTCTGTGTATCTTTCTGAGGACTTTAATTGATAATCATTAAATTGAATTATAAATTATAGATTCTGTTCAGTGAAAGGTTAAGTTGTGAGTCAGGTTTTTACATAAATCAATAGAATACTAACGAATCCATTCTAACTTACGTTTATTAAAATCATATTTCATTCTTATTCATGTCATAACATTAATTTAAGAGCACTTACAAATCTTCAACAAAACGATAAAATGCTATGCCACATTTAAATAATTAAATGAACAAATTTAAATAATTAAGTGAGCGATCAAATGTAGACGCTTCTTCGTCCGTAATGACGTTACTAACTAACAATGTGGTGTGCTCATAATTTGTATTAAGTATTTTATGTTAAACACATTAAACATTTATATGCATGAAATAATCATTATTATCGATACACATATCAATCATATACATAGCTAAAATCCTGTTCCTGCAACAGACACATCAAAATACATACATAGTTACAAAATATATTAACAAGAAGACATCCACAATATTCTAGAACATAATATTCCCTACCTATGGATTCGTATCTATCTGACTCATACTTATATAATTTTCTCAGGTGGTTTGGTTCTAAGTGTCAGGTCAGTGGTATTTGATAAATTACTAATTATAAGAAGAGATTAGTTTTGTACTTTACTCGTTCTGCCGTGATGTATCGCTCCCATGATGTATCCCTGCGTTGACGGGTGAGGTTAATCCATATAGCACTCGTTCGCAAACACACTTCCGCACACCGCGACAGTCATTTTGAGCTTTTGAGATTATTATAATACAAGTCGTGGCATTGCACTTGTAATCGGTCGGCTACGTTTACACGCGTGTGTCTATTTACGCAGTTCACAGTTCGATACCGTATGCTTCTAATAGTTTTCCATCTCGCACGACCACTCTTTTCAGCGCCTAGATTGTTTTCAAGTTCATTAGGCACTTGTTCACACTTCTATTTACTTGAGTTAACTACGAAACATTGTAGTATCACTACTTTTCTGTAATGGTTCAAGAATGTCACTGCAAAATGTCAGTATCTTTATGACGGTGTATTACATGGAATTTATAAAGATTGTTACTCGCGCTTCATCGCGAACACTACCGTCCCGTTTTGCGTTCTGAGTCTTATTCGCGCACTTCCATTTAGTCGTAATAACGTCTTTATTGTCTCTACCAAAATACGTTATAACTTATACACTGCATTAAGTTTTTATAAATTGAACTATTATGAAACTGAAATACAAGTTCAAATAAACTGATCGAAACTCTGAATAAACTGACTTAAGAATCTGAATAAATTGAGCCAAAATTTGAATGAACTGAGAGAAAATTTGTAGTACACTGAGGCAAAAATCTTAATAAACTGAGGGCGCGTCCCCTTGTGTAAACAGTTTTTATTCCTTCTGATGTTCCCACTCTTGCGATTCTGATGAACGCTCCAACTTCCCACCAAATCATTTTTGATAGGTTTATTCCATCGACCTCCCTGTGTCCTCTCGTCTCCAGTCTGTATTTCTAACGAATTCTCCACCCAGTGCCGTTTGGAGAGGGACGTTCATACACGAGATTCGCTCTCTGGTCTCAAGCTCCTCTCTGAACCATCCCCTACAGAAGTTCCCTTCAGAATTCTCGTTCCTCATTGGCTGGTTGGCTTTCTCAACTTGAATTTGACTTAGTCCATGTGGACTTGACGAGTCGCTGTCTTACGTTCGTTGCCCTGTTCCTGGAATCAGTGCTAAGGCCTTGTTTCGAAATCACATCTGCTACTTTTGGTGTAGCGTGTCGAATTCCCTTATTGTTGGTATGCTGACGACTTCCTTCGTTGACTTACGGGTGGCATAACATCTGTGCTCTCCACTAGCGTCACTTAGTCGCCTGTCCCATTGTCCGTGCATAAACCATTGTCTTTGAGAAGTCGCACACATGGTTTTGAACAATACTCTCGCCGTTGGTTCTGTGTTTTTCTCGCTACTGGACAGATGTAAGGGTAGTCTTCTTTTGTCCTAATTGTGGAGTCAAGCATTCCCACGCATGGTCCAGTTCGCTGCAACATGTGCCGTACAGCTCATTGTCCGTGAATAGTTTTTACGACGTCTTAATGGAAAGGAAAGGTTTGTTCCTTTTCGTCGCCCACCCTCGAACAAAGCTAACATGTGTCACTTTTGACGGGCTCTAATTGCTGGTGTACTTCTCTCGCAATACCCAAAAATTCAAAAAAAAATATTTGAAATAATAATCACATTACAAGCAGTTGACCAACAAAGGACACAGCAGTCCATGTACAAGTTATTTTAAGTTAAAATTTTATGTATTTTATAATAAATAATTTTATCTTAGCCTAAATAATTTTATAATAAAAATAAATCATATCTTAACCTAAATTTAATCTGATTACAGTCAATATAGCAAACAGTACTTACCAAATGATTAAAAATATCCATGTTTCGACTTTTATAATTAGGTCATATAGTTGCTGCAGTAGAAAATGAACACTGATGTTCTCAGTATTAGAGCAAAGGAGATGTACTGCACCTACTAAATGTACATCTTAACATATGTTCACTCATCCACTCCACTTCCTCAATGTCTGATAACTGTCACTCCCCACTTCCATGACAGCTGAGGCAACAATCCATATGAGACCATATCAGAAAGAAATCCATAATAAACTTCCCAACATCCAAGATGTGACATAGTGCCAGTCAAGTTCTAATCTTTGTATACTGCCATCATAAAAACCAAGTTTATATGGCAAATTACTCTCTTTCTATACACTGCATTAAGATAGGCTGAAAACAACTAGTCATTGCAATAGAAGCTCATACAAAGAGAAATAAACATGGAACAGTGAGACAGTTAGTCATAGGGAAAAACTTTATCTACTGTTATTACCACTGTTATTAATGCTGTTAAAAGTGGAATAACATTCTAGCATTTCATAGAAGATTCCAAATTTCAACAGAAGATGACAGAAAACTGGATACTCTAGTGCACAAAGGAAGTGGTGAATAAGTACACATTGTAGAGTTGTGGAACGGTAAACATTTGCACAACAGTGGTGTAGGAGACATATACAGTGATAGGCCTACATCTAATTAAAAGCCTAGCTGTCCTAATTCTTAATACACAATAATATACAGTTATTATATAAATATAGACATTGAGACATAATTCCAATCAGAGTTGTCAGTTTATCCTTTGTGTTTATTGCTGGTTTCAGTCACAGTTACTTTTTGTTACTATTACTGTGTTTCTTTGAACAACCGCTTAAAAAATTTGATTGAATACCTACAATCCAGCATAGAGGATACACACAAAAAATTAATGAAGAATTTGTACAAAACTTAAATGCCTTGGAACATTTTTCAACAAAATCCAAATACCATACTTAAAGAATTGTTCATAACTTATTAAAAAATGCAATTTAATATATAGCAAATTTTTGTCCAGATAGTTGAAATACCTTCCCAGTTTATAACGCCAAAATCAGAAATTTTGAAAATTTCTTATTTTGAGTTGAGATGTATCTTTAAGCGCCGTAACAGGGAATTGTTGTGTGAAACGCAGAGGTGACTGACAGGCAATAAAATCATATATCAGCCCCAACACGCTCACGGCAAATAGGCTGAGTTCATCGCTCTCCATACTAAGAAACGTTAAACTTTGACAGCTACCTCAAATCCGTAAAAAAAAGGGCACAAAAGTAAACGAACTCATTTGAAGAGCAGCTGTAGGTATTAACAATAGACCAGAATACGTATACACGCCAGCTGCATATAGCGAAACAAAAAAGGGTATATGTTAGTGAAAGACTCAAACGGTCAGCGACAGGACTTCGACCTTACTGAGAAGAGTGAGAGCTCGGAGTAATGTCCAAAAACAAGCAAGAAGTGTTGATGGAGACAGAGACAAAGAAACGGACATACAAAGGAAGTTTGGTGAGGCATTTAAGTAACAATAGTTGATGCCATTAGAACAACAAAGTGCACGAAAACAATACTTGACGAGAAAGTTAAGGGTTGTTTTGTTTACTCCAAAAAAGTGACAGGCAAGAATTATTGCTACAGTATCTAGCAGCGACAACGACCTCAGTGTAGTGACCTAGGGAAGAAATCTGGTGGGAATCCAAAGGCCTATCAGAGAAGTTCTTTCGGAAAAATAGGTGGTCGTAGGTGGGAATCTGAAGAGTCGTAAAGTAGAACCAATTAGAAAACAGCGTAAGAAAAATCAGAAGTAAGTGGGAGAAATATGGAATTGGATATAGGAACGCGAGAAAGGCGCGCTCGATGAGTTTAACTAAAAATTTTGACGGAAACGGGAGTGTAAGTCTGCGACCGAGATTTCCATTAGTTATTGGTCTTAGAGAAATTCGGTACGATGGTTAGAAAAGTAAGCTCGTACTAGAACAAATTTCGATAAAGAGAAAAACTGTAATTTTACTAGTGACGTACAAGTGAATTAATACAACACAAATGATAATCAAATAACGCTGTAATTTAGTTGTGCAAATACGCAACAATAGCTTTATCATCGAGTAACATTACGAGACGAACTAAACCCGTAACAACAGTAATTCAAACCATAACGCAGTTAATAAATCATAATTAATAATGGCTGTAGAAGCGGATAACTGTAATAACAATTAACGCGAACTAATTTCGAGTGAGTGAAGTTTGGTGTTGTGCAGTGTCTTGTGTGACTCCAAGGAGACCACGTTACAATCTGCTAATCCAGAGGGAAATATCGCAGACACGCCAGACGATCAACATGCCAACCACACAATATGAACCGCTACCAGATTTGGATACATACCACAAGTAAAATTTTCATGCCATAATTAGTATTAGGTCCACTGTCTGTTCACTTAAAGAACTCATAAGATTTAATTAAAGGATTAAGATAAAATTTTATTTAGAACAAAATTAAATAATATTAGGAAATTGTGGAAATTAAATTTATCTATGAGCACAGATTTTAAATGAATCCAGATCAATAATTAACAATGTCGTAATATATTAAATTTAAGAAATTTATTATTAAAAGTTTTGTCTTTGAATAAGAATTACAATATTTAAATTATTAGAGCTATGAATATGAGTAGTGAAATAAGATTTATGAAAATGAATATGTTTATATATTGATTAGAATTTATATAGTTCATGTGTCAATGATAAAGTATGATAATCAATCATAGCTAATTGTAATAAATCGAAGAACAATTTATAAGAAAATTTGAGCATTTATTTATATTTTACCCTGAGATAAAGAGCATAAAATAAAAAGTTAAATTGGCTCCCACACGCGGGACATTAAATAGATAGCATAACAGTAGTAAATTGTTATAAATTGACGCACACAACGTCGGGCATATTATATAGTTAAATTGGCACCACAACAAAAGTGGGGCTTAATTAATTAAAAAGAGAAAATACACATAAATTAAAATATGTCAATTAATATATGCTGAAAATATAACAAAAGAAAATTATTACAAAATGGCGCCGCACCGCACGGCTTAATTAAAGAAATTAGGCTAGGGCAGTGACAGACAGTGGTTAGAGATAGACTAAGTTAAATAAGTAAATGTTAATACTGTAGAATAAGAACGTTATTATTGTTAGTTGGCGATAAGTATCTGAATGATAACCCGACGAAAGGCAAAAATGGCGACAGGGAAAGAAAATTCCGAGGTATTCGAAATTAACAATCAGATGGGGATGGAGCAATCTGAGGACAGAAATGTGGTGAATGAAGAGAGCTCTACAACGAGTGAAGAGAATGGCGCCCGGGGACCGCAATCACAGTCGCAGTCATCTGAAGCAAATTTTCAAATGTTAATGGCATTGATGAAACAACAATTTGAAGAATCAAAAAAACAATTTGAACAATCAAAAATGCAACATGAAGAGACAATAAGGAAGATTGAAGAAACGAAAAAACAGAATGAAGAAATAGGTAAACAACTCGTCGAGAAATTAGACAAAGAAATAGAGTTAATGAGAAGAGATTTACGAGGACAAAACCACCAGGTGGGTACTGATTTACAAAAACAATCAGAAAAAATGGAAGAAAACAAATTAAATGGAAATACTACGGATCAAATTGACACCGAGTAGCAATCTTTAACAACTAAAGCATTGTCTGAACATCATATCTCAAGATCAAAAGAAAGATCTACAATTATTAATGATAGATATGAAGGTGATAAAGATATTTGTACTGTGTTTGTTACTTACCAAACACAATTACAAAAAAGAAAATTATCAAATATTTCAGAAAGTTTGGTACGGTTGTAAATACGAGATTGCGATACGCTGCAATATCTGATCCACGATTTCCCAAAAGACGTACTATCATTAAGAAAGAGTTTCATAAAGACAGAACAAATATCCATGCATATGTACGTTTTACTGATGAAAATGGTGCATATCGTGCTATGGAAGCAAATGGTAATGTGTATGAGGGTTACCACCTGAGAATTGAGTTAGCTAACACGGAAGCTGAAGAAAAGCAGAGAATTAAAAAGAACAAATTGAATACTACAGTTAATATTACCAGTACTGATAGAAAAATTAGAAGTAGGACTGGGGAGGTGCGTAAAAATTTTGGAACCAAACCTGAGAGTAAGAAGATGAAAAACAGTTCTGATGATTATCAAAGGCGAACTGCATTAGCACGAAAGAAGAAAAGGATGAAATTTGCTGGACCATTCAAGAATATTGTGAAGATTGGTACGAGAACGATAGGAAGATTTCAAGCGATGAAGATGAGATTTCTTAGAAGTCTTGAAAATAAAACCTTATTATGTGAGTACGCGGACAGGAAAACGAAAATAACTAAAACGCCACAAGCTGTCAAAAAACGTATTTGTAAGAGGGTTGAAAAGAAAAACGACAAAAAAAACTCAGCGCGTACATAAATAATGGTAATATGACCGGGGAAAGTTGTCGAAAAGGATGGGGAGAACCACTTTCAACACACCATCATAAAAAAGAGAGAGAGAGCAGTCATAAATTCTTTAGGTGTCAACGGCCGACTGCAGGGTAAGTGTTACTATTTACCAACAAAATGTGTGGTAACGGCCCGACTTAAAACGTACAACTATGTCTCCACAAATAGAAAATTAAAAGTAATTAAATGTAATGGATTAAAGAAAACAATCTTCAGAATGTCCGAAAATTTAATAATTAAGTTAGATAATATTGGGTGAAATACCTTAGATAAGATTGGTTGTGTAAGAATACATTAGCCGAAGAAGATAAATAGATATGAATATAATAAGAATAAAATAAAGTAAATGGTAAATGAAAACCAATGCCAGTAAAATGATACGGCATAGAGAAGAATGTAAAGAAAGGAGAACCGAGTCCTGACGTTTACTATCCTGATATGATCGGTAAAAGGTATCATTCAGATTCTTAGTTGACGCCAGTGAAAGGTTATGAATTATAAAGCAATTGTAAGACGCAATAGAGTATTAAATAAATTGTAATAATTTTAACATTAATTAAACTAAAATGATAATTGTATAATTGTATAAACGATGAAGTAAAATACTAACAAATGTAGTAGTACTTATAATCTTCATGATAACGAAATGTGAACTAAAATTTTTAGCGACAATTATGTTAACATAAGTACATAGACAACATATGTATGTGTTAAACGAATGCAAGTGTAAGGACAATTAATATGGTTAGAATAAGATTGTTTAATATATGTGTTTAATCTAACAATTGAATGCGAACAATCAATAAAATTAGAATAGTGATATGTACATGTACATGTGATGCAAGACTCTTAAAATTCAATTAAATAGTGAAATGATTGAAAAGTTACAATAAGTAAAAGATGGACTATCAAAGGACATTAAGAGCGAATTATTGTAGAAAACTTGATTAATTTATGGCATTCAAATCTATAATATTATTAGAATAGCAAGATGTAATTGGCGAATTAGTAGAAATTTTGATAGTAATTAATATTTTATAAATACTGCAAGGTAATATAGAGTAAATCAATGTGAATATAAAAATGAATAGTTAAATTAAAGGTTAACATAATGATTAACATGTGTAAAATTGTACAATGAAAAGAGAGAATTCTAAAAATTATTTTACAGAAATATAAAATTTATTGATATGATAAATGATGCTAGCATTGAATAAAACTTGCTAAATTAATTTTGTAAATATTATAGGTCCTGTAAGGGATATGTAAGGAATTGTTTTAAATTGATGCTGAATGACGAATTTAAATTTAATACCTAAAGATTAGTTTGTAAGTATAATTATATGTTAAGTAAGGGTTGTAAGAAAAGAAAGTTAAAAGATATATGTAACGGATTCATTTAAAAACGGAAAGCGAAAGTGTTTTGGAAAAGGGTCCTGGGGTACTGTTTACATTACATAATAAACAGCCCACAGTGGGTCACTACAGGTAGCAAATCCATTACACTACGTCCAACGGATGATGAGCCAATACTAGGAATATAAAATATATGCATTTCGTCATGTTAAACCTCGATGGCAAGGCGCATAAATTTGAATCTCTTTTAGATGTATGAAATCCATCCAAAGCGACAAATTTCGGGGACGATATAACGCCAAAATCAGAAATTTTGAAAATTTCTTATTTTGAGTTGAGATGTATCTTTAAGCGCCGTAACAGGGAATTGTTGTGTGAAACGCAGAGGTGACTGACAGGCAATAAAATCATATATCAGCCCCAACACGCTCACGGCAAATAGGCTGAGTTCATCGCTCTCCATACTAAGAAACGTTAAACTTTGACAACTACCTCAAATCCGTAAAAAAAAGGGCACAAAAGTAAACGAACTCATTTGAAGAGCAGCTGTAGGTATTAACAATAGACCAGAATACGTATACACGCCAGCTGCATATAGCGAAACAAAAAAGGGTATATGTTAGTGAAAGACTCAAACGGTCAGCGACAGGACTTCGACCTTACTGAGAAGAGAGAAAGCTCGGAGTAATGTCCGAAAACAAGCAAGAAGTGTTGATGGAGACAGAGACAAAGAAACGGACATACAAAGGAAGTTTGGTGAGGCATTTAAGTAACAATAGTTGATGCCATTAGAACAACAAAGTGCACGAAAACAATACTTGACGAGAAAGTTAAGGGTTGTTTTGTTTACTCCAAAAAAGTGACAGGCAAGAATTATTGCTACAGTATCTAGCAGCGACAACGACCTCAGTGTAGTGACCTAGGGAAGGAATCTGGTGGGAATCCAAAGGCCTATCAGAGAAGTTCTTTCAGAAAAATAGGTGGTCGTAGGTGGGAATCTGAAGAGTCGTAAAGTAGAACCAATTAGAAAACAGCGTAAGAAAAATCAGAAGTAAGTGGGAGAAATATGGAATTGGATATAGGAATGCGAGAAAGGCGCGCTCGAGGAGTTTAACTAAAAATTTTGACGGAAACGGGAGTGTAAGTCCGCGACCGAGATTTCCATTAGTTATTGGTCTTAGAGAAATTCGGTACGATGGTTAGAAAAGTAAGCTCGTACTAGAACAAATTTCGGTAAAGAGAAAAACTGTAATTTTACTAGTGACGTACAAGTGAATTAATACAACACAAATGATAATCAAATAACGCTGTAATTTAGTTGTGCAAATACGCAACAATAGCTTTATCATCGAGTAACATTACGAGACGAACTAAACCCGTAACAACAGTAATTCAAACCATAACGCAGTTAATAAATAATAATTAATAATGGCTGTAGAAGCGGATAACTGTAATAACAATTAACGCGAACTAATTTCGAGTGAGTGAAGTTTGGTGTTGTGCAGTGTCTTGTGTGACTCCAAGGAGACCACGTTACAATCTGCTAATCCAGAGGGAAATATCACAGACACGCCAGACGATCAACATGCCAACCACACAATATGAACCGCTACCAGATTTGGATACATACCACAAGTAAAATTTTCATGCCATAATTAGTATTAGGTCCACTGTCTGTTCACTTAAAGAACTCATAAGATTTAATTAAAGGATTAAGATAAAATTTTATTTAGAACAAAATTAAATAATATTAGGAAATTGTGGAAATTAAATTTATCTATGAGCACCGATTTTAAATGAATCCAGATCAATAATTAACAATGTCGTAATATATTAAATTTAAGAAATTTATTATTAAAAGTTTTGTCTTTGAATAAGAATTACAATATTTAAATTATTAGAGCTATGAATATGAGTAGTGAAATAAGATTTATGAAAATGAATATGTTTATATATTGATTAGAATTTATATAGTTCATGTGTCAATGATAAAGTATGATAATCAATCATAGCTAATTGTAATAAATCGAAGAACAATTTATAAGAAAATTTGAGCATTTATTTATATTTTACCCTGAGATAAAGAGCATAAAATAAAAAGTTAAATTGGCTCCCACACGCGGGACATTAAATAGATAGCATAACAGTAGTAAATTGTTATAAATTGACGCACACAACGTCGGGCATATTATATAGTTAAATTGGCACCACAACAAAAGTGGGGCTTAATTAATTAAAAAGAGAAAATACACATAAATTAAAATATGTCAATTAATATATGCTGAAAATATAACAAAAGAAAATTATTATAAGTTTATATTGACCAAGCCTCAGTTTATATTGACTTCAGCACGTGAATGAAAAATGAATAATTCGTTATTACTAAAAATTGAATTTACCCACTCCTCATGAGAAATAAAAAAATTCATTGTTACAAATATTGTATTTACTCCCTTGTTATTCATCCATGTATATTGTGTTATGAATCTGAACACAGTGCCACAGATGTAATCATAAGCACTGCCTAAGTATACATGTAGACTCATCGATAAACTTGATCTCCTCTTCATCTGTATGATGTATATGCAATCTGTATGGATACAGTACTCGTTTAGAATTTCCAAAGCTATGCCTGTGCTAATTGTTACAAAACACTCAATTTTAGTAATTTGGCTACAGTACTTTGAGTACCATTCAGCAGAAATTATCATATACTAATCAAAAACTACGAGCAGTTTAAAACAAGACCACATTTACTCTTTCCATATTGTATGTCTAGATTGTAATTTAGAACAGAAGCAATTTGCACAATACTTTCATGGTAAATACGAGGGGGACCCAAAAGTAACGAGAATTTTCCTCTGGCAGTTGGTAGAACGCTAGTTCCGACTTCTCCCGCTAGGTGCCTTCACTAGACACCATTTTGTATCAGTTGCCCTAGTGGCATTGTTGTGGAAACATTAGCACGGTCAGTGTGACTATTTTGTGTAAGCGCTGTTTCACGTTTTCGGTGATTTGTCAATGGCAGACATTAAATACCAACGTGCTAACATCAGGTTCTGTTTCCTGTTAGGGAAATCACCAGCAGAAACTGTCGCAATGCTTCGGACGGCTTATGGGGAGGAAGCTTTGAGCCAGGCAAGGATTTTGAGCCAACAAGAAAGCACACGCGGAACAAATTTTGCTGCAACACATTTCATCTTCAGATCTTCAGTCGAAATTCGTTGGCATGAACTCCAGGATATTCCAGTCATTTCCTCCAATTCATCGATTGTTCTACGACGATCAAACATGATCGCAACACGGATTTTTTCAATGTTTTCGTCCGTTTTGGAAGTCGAGGGACGTCCCGGTCGTGGTTCGTCTTCAATTGACATTTGACCACTTTTAAAACGAGAAAACCACTCGTAAATCCTTGCCTGGCTCAAAGCTTCCTCCCCATAAGCCGTCCAAAGCAATGCGACAGTATCTGCTGCTGATTTCCCTAACAGGAAACAGAACCTGATGTTAGCCCGTTGGTATTTAATGTCTGCCATTGACAAATCGCCGTAAACGTGAAACAGCGCTTACAAAAAATAGTCACACTGACCGCGCTAATGTTTCCACAACAATGCCGCTAGGGCAACTGATACAAAATAGTGTCTAGTGAAGGCACCTAGCGGGAGAAGTCGGAACTAGCGTTCTACCAACTGCCAGAGAAAAATTCTCGTTACTTTTGGGTCCCCCCTCGTATATATCACAAAACCATATATTTCAGGTCCTTTTCATAAGTGGTCCTAAATATGTAGAATGTCTCAAACTGCATTACCTGTATTTGAAATCATATTGCTTAATAAGGACAAATAGACAATATTTTTAACCGCATGGTTGGAAGTCACCTTACAAATAATTGAGCTTTCTGTAAGTTTGTTAGCTGCACTGACAATGCATGTTATTTCGAATAGGTGAAGTATACAGAGACTAATTAATATCCACAGGCTGTTCAGTCCTAGTCAATGGAGGGTGGTCAATGTGGAGGCTAACTATCTATAGCCTTACCTCAATCTCAACCCATGTCATGAGATATGGGAAGATAGCCTGAAGGTTTTTTTTTTTGCATTGAGTGTAGTAGTATCACTGTCGTACATACAGTCCTCATAGACAAAAGAGTACTACGTTTCCTGGTCCAGGGACTTCCATTACAACCAGAGAAATATTAACAGAAAATTGTTTATCCCTATTAATGAATTATCTGAAAAGGATACATCTGTGTTTTAATATATCTATGATGTTATGTTCAGATCCAAAATACAGTATATATGGATAAGAAATAGGTGTGAAAATACAATATTTGATATAATGAATTTGTTGTATCAAATTTGTTACAACTCCTCTTTCTTAATGTTGGAGAATCCCAGATCTGTCACTTACCGAATCTTGTCATGTGTCACTTACCAGTGAAATCAGTTGAATCTGTCACAAGAGTGTAGTCACTTTCCCAGCAGTGTTGAGATTCAGTTAAATGTAGTACCAGTTGCAGACAGTTGTTGTGTGCCGCGTTTTGGAAAACGCGGCGATGTTCCGATGTCTATATTGTGATTAATTAAAGTATTTACGTACTTTTCGACGCGAAAGAAGTTGTCCTTTGGGACGTTCAGTTGCACTTTGTCATGCTGCTGCCCCTTGCCCGCCCGACTCGCGCGCGCCCTATCTATGCACGTACGGGTTTTTCAACAGCTGGTTTATTCAGTACGACTTTAGCTATCAGCGCTTCACATTCTAGTCCCCGGCTGGCAGAGTAGATTGAACAGTTTTCGTCTCCCAGCTTCTTCTATGAATAAGTAGAAAGCTACGTGACCTCCGGGTTTCCGAGGTAGCCGGGAATCTGCCCCGCTCTGGAAGGATGGCCGAACAACTGCCTCCGACGATGTAACTTTAAAACCTTCGTCAGCTGTGTCAGCCGGAAGGATGGACTGGACACCCACTACTGAGCCCTCAACATGCACCCTTCAAACCAGGTGACATTTAACCATTTTTAACCTAAACCTTGTGGCCGAATTACTCGGTGAGACTTTCATGAAACGTTCCAGTGTGGACAGTTATTTACGGACAATGGGTGGAATATTTTAATTGTATTTTGTAAGGCTTACGCCTCCTCAATTACTATCATGTATATCTCGTTCTGAGAGTGAAAACTCGGCCGGGGTCACGCACCGCCCGGGTCGAGGGGAGTTCGGTAGATAGAGTTGTATCTCATTCTATTTCTGTTTTAAGCATGTTGGGATGGTTATGTTAACGATGTTGCTCCATGTGGACACGTATTTTATTATTCATTCATGATCTGGGGGGTGGTTTTAAACCGTGGTCGACTCCCGTTGGAGACGTCCACTGCAAGCCTGTCTATGTCAGATCTTGCTAGATCCCGTCCAATGCCTGACCCTGCCGGTAGTCAAGTTTTGTAACACTGTGAGCTGACTTAATACTCTTATGACTTATATTCTGTATTACAAATTCTGTTCCACTGTTTAGATAATTTGCACACTTTAAATTTACCATTGTCACAGATTGTATTTTACCATAGCAAATTTTGTAACCATAATTGTAATTGCTCCCTATAACAATTAGTTAACCATAAGACTACACAAGATTGATCAATGTCAGTTATGAATACTCATGGTGGTCAAATTCCACTATTTTTCTATATTCTGTTTTGAAGGTAAAAAAGAAACATAAAATGCAGTTAGGCAACCGGACATCCATGTTGACCTTGTGATGCCACTTTTCATTATAGTAATTGATGGGATTTAATTGCTTATTAAATATCGGCATGGGATTTGTGCGCGGGCCGCATGGCTTACAGAGAACATTCAGTTAACACTTATCTTGTTAAAACTTGGGGGCATGTCTGCTCCACTCCTGGGATATTTTAATTGAAGTTTTGGGAAGGGGGTTTTAGTCACCTATTAATTAAACAGTAAGGGGGTTATGGGTGTTGAACAAGATTATTATATGCGCTGATGACCAGGGTGAACATGTGATGGGTTATTTAAATATAAACGTTTGTTGATGTTAATTATATGTGTGTGTTGTTTTGCATAATTGTTACTTGTCATGTTGATTATGCCTGTGTATATTTCTGTATATTTATGCCTTGTTATAAAAAGTGATTACTTGCAGGTCGAAACTATGTGCCATTTTTATAATTGTATTATTTTATACCTACAATTTGTTGTTTATGTAACATCCCATGATTTTGTTAGTCAATGATGGTTCAACTATTAATAATTATTCAATACTTAGTGCTGTTAATAGTTATTATTCCTTGTTCAACTTTTGGGCAAGGCACATATTAATGAAATTATATTTAACGATCAAAAGACTTATTTATCTGGCCTTTAGAAGCTCATATGTTGTACTGGCCAAGAACAATAAATTGTTGTTATCTTAAGTTCAGTGTTTCATTTGCAAGTCCCATCATACTGGACCCAGACCAATTTTAGCTTTTCTAGGCTCTCGCCTAGTTCTAAATAACTTGTAACCTCTCTTTCAAAAAAAAAAAAAAAAAAAAAAAAAGGAAACAAAATCAATACTAAAAGCATAGAGAGGTTACAGTTGCCTTTGGATACCGACATCATGGAAACTAAAAGCATAAACCATCCAGCAGTACAAGGTGCATGCTCAAAGTTTCCATGATGTAAATACCCAGCACATTACCATTATGTACCTGGGACATAATCATTATGTCCATAATCCACTTCCCATCATTCGTCTCACCCACTTTGAGACTTTGGTACACACACGATGTTATGAAACCTAGAAACTTAACCAACAAAAAGTACAAGCTTAATGTTTAAAGTTTCCATGATCTAAATACCCAGTACAATACATAATTACATTTAGCAAGCGTTACTCCATCCATGCAAGACATAATGTATTAGTGGTTATATCATCCAGATGGAACACCAACCTAATGCACTAGTTTTAGCCAGTGATTAATTTTCAAGTGAACCACATGAAAACTAGAACACAGTTAGTTAGTTATAAGGTAATTTCCATGCAAGTTATAAGTATAAAACACTCACAATTTACATAATTTGTACTTTTTACTTCATTTTGCAAATTACTTGAAAATTAGTCTTGACAAATTTGGCAAATTACTCTCTTTTGTACAGTTGGCTTAAGATGTGGTGAAATTATCTGTTACACCAGGACTATAATACAATATGCGAGGCAGTCACTCAACTATAATAAATAGTTGACAACCTCATTGTCTATACTAGAAATGGGGAGTAGTATCAGGCCATAATGTAACACCCTATTATTACTACCAATTATAATATAAACAGTGTACCAGTACTGTAATTTTAATACAACATGCGTTTTAACCTATTAGTTTAGAAAGGGTCACAATGACTTTTGAGGAAGTAGCTATAAAGAAAAAAAAAACAAATTGGCTAACACTAGCTAAATATAGAGCTAGGTGAAGAACTACAGCTCTTAGTTAGTACAGTAGTTAGTTGAAGGATCCTCACATGACAAAGGTACAGCAATTAACAAACAGCTATATCTGTTAAATAATAGCCCAATTAACTAATAGTCGAAATTAATAGTAGTTCAGTTAACTAATAGCCCAATCAACTAATAGCAGAAATTAATAGTAGTTTGATTAACCAATAGTTAGCGTTAATAGTAGTTCAATTATATAATATCCCAATTAACTAATATCAGCTATTTTATCTATGTTAGCAGTGTTCATAACAACTTTGTCGTATTTTGTTGCTTCTCTGGTATGTACAATGTTCCCTTGAACGAGGTCTTTCGGTTTTGCAATCATTATCAAGTTCTTACTACAACCACAACCAACAATAGTTGTAGTAAGAACTTTATAATGGTTGCAAAACCGAAAGGCCTAGTTCGAGGGAAAATTGTACATAGCAGAGAAGCAACAAAATACGACAAAGTAATTAACTAATAGTTGAAATTAATAGTAATTCATTTCATAATAGCCCAATCAACAAATAGTCTGTAATAATAGTAGTTCAATTAAATAATAGCCCAATTAACTTGAACAATGAATACTTTACATTAATAGTTGTTCATTTCACTAATAACCCAATTAACTAACAGCCCAATTAACTAATAGCCCGATTAACAAATAGTTGAAGATAATAGTAGGCCAATTAAATAATAGTTAAGTCAGCTAATGGTGCAATTATTTAATATCCCGATTAACTAATAGTTGAAAAAATAGTAGGCCAATTAAATAATAGTTTAATCAACTAATGGCTTAATTAACTAATAGGCCAATTAACTTACAGACCGATTAACTGATAATCGAAATGTATTTTAGTTAAATTAACTAATAACCCAATCAATTAATAGCAGAAATTAATAGTAACCCAATTAACTAATGGCATAAACTAACTAATACCCCAATTAACTAATAGCCTAATTAACTAATGGTTGAAATAAATAATAGTTCAATAAAATAATAGCCCCATTAACTAATAGTTGAAATTAGCATTAGTACAGTTAACTAATAGCAAATTAACTAATAGTTTAAAATAACAGTAGGCCAAGGAAATAATAGTTTAATCAAAACTAATAGCCCAATTAACTAATAGTTGAAATTGATAGTAGTGCATTTAATTAATAGCCCAATTAACTAACAGACAAATTAATTAATATCCCAGTTTACTACCGGTAATAACCAGATTAACTAATGGTCCAACTAACTAACAGCTAGAATTAATAGTAGTAAATTAAATAGTAGTAGAAATTAATAGTAGTTCAATTAACTAATAGTTGAAATAAATATTAGTTTAGTTAACTAAAAGCCCAATTAACTAATAGTCTAAATGGGTTAACTAGTTAACTAATTAAATGAATTCAATTAATTAATAGCACATTCACTAATAGTCAAAATTAATAGTAGTTCAATTAATTAGATGAGTTTCTTGGAGGTTTATTGTGGGATATACTGTAGTTCCAGGAATTAATATTAAATTCCTTGCTAAGGATTTGGAAACCAAGAGAGAATGATGCCTATCTGCGGCATTTATTCTGAAGTCCATTTTACTTCTCCTCCATTCCTGCTTTTTCTTGATGTTGTAGAATCTTGAGATCAGTGAATCAGTAGAATTTGTCACTTATGCAGTCACACTCACAGGAATGTTCAGAGTCAGAGACTACAGTCCAAGTGGGCCATACAACAAGAAAGTTCACAGTCCACTTCCCAGTATCCATGACGATGTTTTATCAGTAGCTGACAGTTGTTGCCTTTGGATACCAACGTCATGGAAACTAAAAGCATGTACCATCCAAAAGTACGAGGTTTATGCTCATAGTTTCCATCATGTAAATAGCCAGCACATTACCACACTTCGTAATCATTATGCCATTCAAGTAGAGCAGTATGTTTAGCTATTCCATAACACATTCCCATAAGCATGCAGTATGTAAAATACACCAGATCTGATCCAGTTATTGTACCCAGCAGTTTTCCAACTAAGGACGCCATCAGCCCAGTTACAAGATACAAATTACTATTCTGCAAATTACTGTACTGATTACTCTATAAATTAACTAGACT
The DNA here is from genome assembly GCA_034769895.1 of Magicicada septendecula. Classification (NCBI taxonomy): domain Eukaryota; kingdom Metazoa; phylum Arthropoda; class Insecta; order Hemiptera; family Cicadidae; genus Magicicada; species Magicicada septendecula. The sequence continues at coordinate 321,020,301 of CM068367.1, forward strand.
AAATGGGACAATTATAAATTATAATAAATAATATTTAATATAAATTATATTTTAACTTAAAATATTTACATATATGTTTAATCTAATTACATTCAATATAATTATATCAAACAGTATGTACCAAATGAATGAATTAATCTTTTATAGTTAGGTCATGAAGTTCCAGCAGTAGACCCAATTTGTTGGTTAATTATTAGGGCAAAGGCGATGTACCACCCCCATTTGCTAGATACATAGAGTCTCTTTACAGAGGTTCTCTTGTCCACTCCTCTTTCTTAGAGTCAAATTTCGAACACATAAATATACATTAGCAATGTAAATATCCATTATCCACATATCATTATCCAAGTAAATATCCATTATCCACACACCAACACATTAACAAGATATTTTAATAATTACTTCATCCATTTGGACCTTTATATGTAACACTCCACATAATGTTTCCATGAATATAAAGACGTATAAATGCAAACATATATTACACGAATACAAAAACACTCTGGCAAATTAATTTCTAAAAAATTTTCCAAGTTACTCGAAGTTACGCTTTCTACATACTGCATAAGGTAGGCTGCGAAGTAACTAGTTGTTACAATAGACTCACATATAAATAGGTATAAACATGGAATAAGTTTCTCAATTGTAATCAATAATAAGAAAGCACTATTACCACAGTGATAGGCCTACATCTAATTAACAGCTAGTTTAGAACAGCCTGAGTAAAGTAACTGTGTTGTGCAGCTGTGGTTAAGACAGACGAAGTTTTATAACTTTCATGTACCTTTTTCTAACCTTCTGTAAAATGTAGAAACCTCAACAATAAATATAAGTCTTTGAAAAAATCTGATATGTAGAGAAAACGGTTTCATAACTACACATAAAATAGTTAATAAAAAGTAATTTTTCTTTATTTAGACCGTATCTCATTTACTTGCATTAAACAAATATTTAATGTAGTTTTTAAATTGTACTAGTGCCTCTGTATTTTGTTGGAATGTTTCTTTTCACTAAGCACCTTCTAGTTTAATATATGTTACTCCATCTGTATGATTTGCAAATTCATTTTTATAATTTTGTGGTCGCTAATGACCGATGCTGTTGCGGTGACCTTATACATAAATAAATATAAAAACTGTAATTTTTTTGTCCAGATGATTGGCCAACATCCCAGTATATATTGGCCAAGCCTCAACATTGTACCTTAAAAGGTGAATTAAAAATTAATAATTCTTTATTATCTGTATTTGAAATCGCATTGGTTAGAGTCTAATAAGAACAAATACACCATGGATCTGGTTGAAAGACACCTTACAGATAATGGTATTAAGTATACAGTAGACTAAGATATATCCAGAGGCTGTTCAGTTCTGGTCTATCCAGCGAGCCTCGCCCATGAGTTTGGCCCACATCCAGGCCAGTTGTAGCTGCTTTATCTCAACCCCACCCTCACATTACGATAGAGGGGAAAGACAGCTTTAAGGACAGAATTTTATTAGAAAGAGGGAAAGCAGTATTTATCATTGCTGTAGTATCATAGTAGTTATGTATTAACAAACATATTACCAATATCAATATTGGGTAATACACACTGTATTTGTACCATAGTCACCTGAATCATTGTCAGGGATCCACATACTACTTTCCTCATGCAGAGACTTCCATTGGTAAAGATTTCATCACTACTGCTGTTAAAGAATTATCTGAAGAGGATGCATCTGTGTATATGAACACATCTGTGAACGCGGTGTTCAGATCCAGAATACCAGATAAGGAAGAAAAATTGGAGGGTAAATGCAATATGTGTTACAATGAAATACTGGCTTTTATTTCACATGAGGGGCAGTAAATTCAATATTTGTATTAATGAGTTTTTAGTTCACCTGCTAAGGCTAAGGCACAGAGGCACAAACTTCACTTTTGGTCAGTATATACTGGGTAGTTATTGTAACCGTCTAGAACATCACCAGCGTGTATCCCACGTCACGTGCACTCTGGGCCTATATTGGCCACCATCTTCTAAACTTGTCCCGTACCACTTCGCATTTTGGGAATCATATCCTGTACACCACTGCCTGGAAAATGTAGCAGTTAGCGTTCCTGCACTGTCGATTTACTTCTCATTTTGAAAGTATAGAATTGAAAATAAGTATCAGTGTCCTAAACGATTAAATCAAATTACATTAAGTGCCACACTGGAGCAGACATTTTAAAAATTTTAAAATTGTTTATAGGCTACATTTTACAGTGGTTAAATTTGACCATTCTGGTCGATCCAGGAATTCGGGAGTGGGGAATTCATTAGTGTTTCGAAAGTCAAGAGTTAGCCCTATTACCAAAGAAATAATACATTTTAAAATGATAAAACCTACTACAATTACAGAAACCCCATCCCCTAAAAAACAAATGTACATTTAAATCCTATCATCCTTCAGAATGACAGCAATCACTTGACCAAATGATCCTGTAAATGCTTTAGACCAAAAAGTCGCGTTTCACCTTCTTCCATCAGCTACTCTCTGTGCATAAATAGAGCATTGCCCAGGAGTCACGAACTTGGACGTTGGAAGTAGGATTTGCTGGCAGAGCTGACTCGATTGCTCGAGCTCTGACTCGTTCGTCAGTACCAGTGGGCATTAACCGAATGTTCGGTACCCATTACCAGCCTTTGACCCCCCCTCCAAAATAATCCTAATGCATAAAAACAGCAAACAATATTTTATTACTATTCTCGTAGAAAAAGTCATGCTCTCATGAGGGCATCACACAGCTGGATGGAGTCCTCTTCTCTTCGCCGCTAAGGTATACAAAATCATTTTCATAACAATCAAGTTGCACATTTGTGAGAGACATTTAAATTTAATACCCGAAAAGCGGCAGAGTGGGGAAGCGACGCCCGCCTTACAAGCCCGTAATACACGCCCCTCCTACACATACTTCAAAGCATATTAGAAGGTCGAGAGCCTCCAGTCTCATTCTGCCAGGATCCTGACGCTACTTCCAAACGCTTCTTTTTACGATGAAAATTTAGGATTAAAAATTCATGATAAAATTTTATTTCGTGTACGTTCAGTTCTCACTGTTATAAAATTATCCTTTCGATTTCCTGTTTACTAAATCAAAACGAAGTGTTCCAAAGACACAGACAAAGCAAGTTATATAATCTGGGGTAAATTTTGGAAGGTATCCTAAACTCTAAACTCCTCACTCTAAACAAATCTCAACATTTCACTCAATCTCTCCTTTCCCGCCTTCCCTCCTTGTCACGCACAGCCTTCACCTCAACTGAGATTTGTTATAAAGTTTGTTTATGGTCTGCAGAATGCTGGATACAAATGTCACACGCGCGCGCGCGCGTTTTTCAGATAACAATTCCCATCTGCTTCTGACCTCGAATTGAGAAGATTTCGGTTGGTCTAATCTAACTTGTTTTGATAAGAATTAGAATGCACCGTTCTATCTATCCCTACCTACCTATTGCCTCAGTGACATATTTCCAATGGGTGAGAGGAACGGGACTGGACCCTCCCTCAGAGGATCGAAAAAGTTGACAAGGAGTTTGTTTTTGAAGGCTTTTTAATTATTTTTAGCAGCGTATGCTAAAATAGTAGTATACAAACAGCAAATGAAATATGCGTATGCGTATGAAATAAAAAATATAGGATAATCAATTTAGTCACCCTGGAAGAAGTTAATGGAGGGGCAAGAAAATCAAAGCGAATTAAACTCAAACAATTTCAAGCAGTGTATCTTGTTTTGGGTTTAAAATTTTCTTGCTTTACCTCATTTATTTTTATTAAAACTGTAGTCATAATTTTTTAAAGGTAACATACCAATAAATATCTTGTAAATAATATTTCAGTAGCACTTATTTTTATTTTCTTATAACCGTTTATTTTTAATGGGATTGATTTCAAGATGTTATTAACGTTTTTCAACCACTTTGAAGATTAATTTCAACCACTTTTGTTGATTAATCTCAACTTGTTTTTTCTTTTATATGAAGCCGCAGACGACCCGACTTCCCCGCAGGCCAAATTCTAGATACGCCGCTGATCTGTCTATCTCTATTTCTCCCTCCTCCTTCTTTGAAGAATTGACCTGAATATGAGTGTTTTTTTTTGTACTTAATACTGTTTCAGATATTGTAAAATACTAATTGTCATGCTTTGTGACAGAAAAGAAATGCTGTGTTTTTGCTTTGAGGCGACATTTGGATCGTAAGACGCGGTTAAACTTTAGACAGTATTCTTTCAAGATAATAATTAAGTATAAAAAGTGAGTCTTGTGGTTCATAAAATACTACTATACTAATCGTTACTATATTTTTGTAAAGATTAATTTTAATAAACTTAACTTGTAAAAACCATTTTAAAATGTTTATTTACACAATCGAATTGTCTATGTGTCACTTAGTTCTTCAATCACACTCACATTTCACACTGTCCGTGTTCAGCCAAAAAAGTATCTAGTATTTTATAAGTTTTTACATATAGGCTTGTGACGTTTAATGACAGCCTACGTTTCATACAGCCCAGGTTTTTAAATACTTGCACTACACGGAATATTGCATTCTGACAACCATTTAATCATATCTTACTTCTTTGTTGATGTCACCGGTGGGATGTCGTCTTGCTTAACCCTTGAACATGCCAGTGCATTACCACCTGCGTGAAAACTACAACTCGTTGTTCTTTACTTATACGAGTTTAACGTCACTCTCTTCATTGTCAGTCCAGGCTTTCGTAACAGATGTTGTACTGTAGACATAGGTTTGAACCATGTACACTATGGGCCGTAGTTCCTCTCAGTATTGCCTAATTTTCCTTATGTACTGGACTCTTTATTTCAAATAATAATAATTCTTTATGCCTGATGATTATTTAGTGCACGCTGCTTCTACCGAATCCTAGTTTACAAATAACTTGACTTAGACAAGACAAACTACCATTGTAACTGATTCGGCCTTTCAAACCTCTCTGTGTGCCAATGTTGGCCTCTCCCTTGTGTTACATGAAATTCATTTATAACACGTCGAACCACACATTTGGCAAAATCATACAACTCAGTTTTTGTTTTTTCCTGGGGCGTTTTTTGTGAGGTGTACCTACTAAACATTCTTGTCTCTCCTGTAGACGCTGAAGCTTCCTTAATAATGTGGCATGAAGAAAACGAAACAGAATATTTTACGAACAGTCACTGTTTTCAGAAATGCGCGCACACACCAACCATGCAGCTGTTCTAACACAAAATGATTGCTTCGCAAACAACGGGTCAAAGCTACGCATGCGCAATGAGATCTTTTCACACGACGCAACCATACACCCGTTTCATGTCTCATTAATCTAGCTGTAGCATGCCGCAACTGTAGCGTATCACCTTCAATGAAGTCAATCAGTGTTGTAGTCGTCATTCTGCTGTCAGTTGAAACTGAAACTCCAAACAACATTAAGTAAATTAATGTCTTATATGCCAAGAGTCTACAAATTAATTTTCAACACAGAATCTATGACGAAATCTCTATTCGATGATTAGGCCCATGACTGGAGTGATTCGGGTTTCATAATTGTCACTACACAAAATTATACATTTTAGAATAACCTATTAAAAAAAATAATATATGTTAAGCCTATTTAAAACCGATAGCTTATATCTAAATAATCTTTATTTCATTTTATATTACTAACTATTAAATTATGACTTTAATATAGCTGTATTTAAAGTGGCGCATTACTTAGTAATAAAAAATGGATAAGGTATCAAGTACATGGTCCGTGGCCATCTTCTGCAAGACATACCCTACAAACGTTATTCGAAATAATAGGTTAACCATATTAACACTGTTTTCAAAAATGAACGAAATACAAGAAAAGCATAATGTAACAGACAAAATGGAAATAGCGATAATTGTAAGGGAATTTATTTGGTAGAGTTTGTCACAGGTTTCTAGCATGATTGAACAAAGTCAATGTCAAAGCACGATTAGTCCCAGGAATTGATAATTAGCTGTAGATCTTAATTAGAAGAGTTATTTAAATGTTTGTAGTAGGATGTAGTTACTGGAATTAATATTACATTACTTGGTAATTTTTTGGACAAGAGCAGAAGAATGAATACAAGATGCCCAATTACCATATTATACTGATGTATGTCAACTTTATGTTGCAACACCTAGCAGTACAACTCCTCTTTCTTAATTTTGGAGAATCCCAGGTCTGTCACTTAGCAAATCTAGTCACCTGTCACTTATTGGTGAAGTCAGTTAAATCTGTCACAAAAGTGCAGTCACATTCTCAGCAGTATTGAGATTCAGTTAGATGTAGTACCAGTTGCAGACAGTTGTTGCCTTTGGATACTGACATCATGGAAACTAAAAGCATGAACCATCCAAAATTACAAGGTTCATGCTCAAAGTTTCCATCATGTAAATACCCAAGCACATTACCACACTCTGTAATCATTATGTCCATAATCCACTTCCCATCATTCGTCTCACCCATTCTGAGACTGTTGTTGCATTTGGTACCCACGCGATGTTAGAAACTTACAATAAAAATCAGAATGATCACTGTTGCACACCACTATATAAAAATTATTCCGATTAGCGCTTTCAAGCTTCACAGCCCATCGTCAGATCGAAATAGACAGGAAATATGTAAAAACAAACCCTTCACCCCTTGCCCCCACCCTTCTCACACACAACAAGCTATAAATTAATGACCCTTCCTCACCCCCTAAACCCTGTCCCACCATCTGTACAATTACATATTTTTCTAGCAAATTCCTTGTGTTTCAGTGGTGTGTGTGTGTGTGTGTGTGTGTGTGTGTGTGTGTGTGTGTGTGTGTGTGTGTGTGTGTGTGTGTGTGTGTGTGTGTGTGTGTGTGTGTGTGTGTGTGTGTGTGTGTGTGTGTGTGTGTGTGTGTGTGTGTGTGTGTGTGTGCATCCTTTTAAACTACCCTCTTCCTCTCCACACACGTGGGTCAGTCACACACCCTTATTTTAAAACAACCAATTAGTACTATGCAATATAATTCTTAATCTTATCTATCTGTCCTCTCTCATTTACTTCTTAATCATGTTATAAAATATTTCTTCATTATCAAATTTAATTTTAATATTAATTAAATTGTCTAACCCTTTTTCTCTTTCTTTCAATATTTCTAACTCCTCTCTAAGCTTCCTTTCAACTGTGTTATTTACTACGTTTACAATTTTGTATTCTTCCAAAGGATTAAAAAACTTATGGTTGTCTTCTATGAAATGTCTTGCATATAACGAATTGGTTGTTCTATTACCTTCTCCACGTTTGTGGTCAGACAACCTGCATACGAATTTTCGTCCTGTCTCACCTAGGTACACTTTGTTGCAGTCTTTACATTTTAATTTATAAATTCCGCTTTTCTGTAATACTGGAATTTTTTCTATATTCTTATTCCTTATCTTATCAAATACCGTTTCACATTTTTTAATAGCTATATCTACTCCATATTTATTAAAACATTTTATAATTTTTCTAGTATGTGAACCTATGTATGTCAATGACCCTGCATAATTCTTTTGTTCTGGTTCTATTTTAGCTTTTTGTATGTTAACCCTTTTCATAACTTTATCCACTATGTTGGTGTTATAATTATTATTCCTTACAATTCCCTTTATCGTTTTTAACTCCCTATCTTTTGATTCGGTCTCTTTTAAACACTTCTGAGCTCTGTAACAAAATGAATTGATTGCCGCCATTTTATATCTATATGGGTGGTAAGACTCTCTTGGTATAATTATATCAGAATACAACTCTTTCCTAAATATCCCAAACTGTAGTTTCTCATTATCTTTAATTTCTATGTTTAAATCTAAGTAATTTATTTTCTTACCTCCTATCTCTTCTTTAAATTGTAAGTTTTTATCCTTATTATTTACCTCATTTATAAACTCATGCACTTCTTCTATGCTACCTTCCCAAATTACTTATACATCATCAACGTATCTAGACCATAATTTTATATTGTCTTTATACTTAGTGGAAGTTATTAATTGCTTTTCAAAATCATTCATGTATATTTCAGCAAGAATAGGGGATAATGAAGACCCCATAGGTAAACCTTTTTTCTGTATATAAAACTTGTTATTAAACCTAAAATAGTTCTGATTTACACATTCTTTAATTACTTTCATCAACTGCTTTTTATACCTGTATTCTCCCATATTATTATCGTTTATTAACTTAATAACTTTATTTACTGTGATATTGGTAAACATGTCCTTAACATCCAGTGATATCAATTTTGTATTTACATTAATCCTAATATTTTCTAATTTTTCTATCAATTTTACATTATTCTCTATGTTGTATTTTGTCCCAAATTCATATTTCTCTTTCAGTACTCTGCTAACTTCCTTTGATAATTTATAAATAGGTGCATTAATAAAAGAAACAATCGGTCTAATTGGTTTTCCTTCTTTATGTATCTTAACCTGACTTTTAAAAACTGGTGCTGTTGGATTACTTTCCAATAAATACTTTTTCTTATTTTCTTCTATAAATGTTATCTGTTTCATCATTTGTTTTATCCTTGACTGGTACTTACTTGTATAATCATACTTTATTTCCTCGTATGGTCCTTCCCTTATAAATTCTTCCGTTTTCTTTATGTATTCGTCCTATCTCAGTATAGACAATGTTTGTTAACTATTTATTACAATTGAGTGACTTCCTCGCATATTGTATAGTTCATAAGGTCCTGCTGTAACAGGTGATTTCAGCACATCTTAAACCAACTGTACAAAAGAAAGTAATTTTGCCAATTTGTCAGTGTAATTTTCAAGTAATTTGCAAAATTTGCAAGACGTAAATTTGTCATGAAGTAGACATTTGTCAGGAAATAGACATTTCCTGTCTATTTCGATCTGACGATGGGCTGTGAAGCTTGAAAGCGCTAATCGGAATAATTTTTATATAGTGGTGTGCAACAGTGATCATTCTGATTGTGATTTCAACCACTAACACAAATTTCTTCATTACAATAAAAAGTAAAAGCTTAATGGTCAAAGTTTCGATGATGTAAATACCCAGTACAATACACTATTACACTTAGTAAGCCTTACACCTTCCATTTAAAACATAATGTATTAGTGGTTATATAATCCAGATGGAACACCAACCTAATACACTAGTTTTAGCCAGTGATTAGTTTTTGACATAAACTACATGAAAACTCGAACACAGTCAGTTAGTTGTAAGGTACATTCCATATAAGTATAAAACATTTACCATTTACATAATTTGTACTTTATACTTCATGATAAATTTACGTCTTGCAAATTTTACAAATTACTTGAAAATTACACTGACAAATTGGCAAAATTACTTTCTTTTATACAGTTGGTTTAAGATGTGCTGAAATCACCTGTTACAGCAGGACCTTATGAACTATACAATATGCGAGGAAGTCATTCAATTGTAATAAATAGTTAACAAACACATTGTCTATACTAGAAATGGGGAACAATATCAGATCATAATGTAATACCCTATTCTTACTACCAATTATAATATAAACAGTGTACCAGTACTATAATTTAAATGGAACATGCGTTTAACCAGTTAGTTTAAAACGGGTCACAATAAATTTTGGGGAATTAGTTATAAAGAAAAAAAAAACATTGGCTAACACTGGCTAAATATAGAGCTACAGCTCTTAGTTAATAGTTAGTTGAAGGTTCCTCACATGACACAGACACAGCAATCAACCAACAGCTATGTCTGTAATAGCCCAATTAACTAACAGGCCAATCAACTAATAGTTGAAATTAATAGTAGTTCGATTAAATAATAGCCCAATTAACTAATAGTTGAAATTAATAGCAGTTGAATTAACTAATAGTCGAAATTAATAGTGGCTCGTTTAACAAACAGCTCAATTTATTAATAGTTGAAATTAATAGTAGTTTAATTAAATAATAGTTGTTCAATTAACTAATAGTATAAATTATTATTAGTTCAGTTAATTAATAGCCCAATTAACTAATAGTTGATATGAATTGTAGTTCAATTAACTAATAGCCCAATCAACTAATAGTAGAAATTAATTTTAGTTCAATTAAATAACATCCCAAGTAACTAATAGTTGAAATTAATAGTAATTCAATTACATAATAGCCCTATCAACTAATAGTCGATATTAATAGTAGTTCTGTTAACTAATAGCCGAATTAACTAATAGTAGAAATGAATAGTAGTTTAATTAACCAATGCTTGGAGTTAATAGTAGTCCAAATAAATAATAGCTAAATTAACTTGAACAACGAATACTTTAAATTAATAGTTATTAATTTTACTAATAGTCCAATGAACCTAACAGCCCGATTAACTAATAGTTGAATATAATAGTAGGCTAACTAAATAATAGTTAAGTCAGGTAATGTACCCCCTCCTCATGAGAAATAACAAAATTCATAGCTACAAATATTAAAATTATCTTGTTGATTCATCCTCTTCGTTCACTTTATAAATATTGATTTTACTCCATGTATATCGTGTTATGAATCTGAACACAGTGTCACAGATCTAATCATAAACACTGCCTAAGTATACATGCATTGATAAACATGATCTCATCTTCATCTATATGCTGTATACGCAGGCTTTTGGATGCAGTACTCATTTAGAATTTCCAAGGCTGAGCCTGTGATAATTGTTACAAAACACTCAATTTAGCTTATGGCTACAGTACTTTTGAGCACCATTCAGCACAAATTATCAGATACTAATCAAAAACTATGAGCCGTTTAAAACAAAACCACATTTACTCTTTCCATAATGTATGCCATTGTAATTTAGCACAGAACCAATTTGCACAATACTTTCATGCTAAATATATTGCGACAATACAAGCATAGGCTGTAATGCGCATATATGAAATAAAATAAATATTTAATTTAATTTTAATAATATATAATAGACGAGCAGGTGTGAAATTGGAAGCTGGCTTGCAAACAGGAATCAACACGCAGGATCACGCGATTACTGCTGCATGCGTGTACACAAGTAAATAGTGTGTGTGCGTGAAGCCTGTTTGAGCCTGAAAGTTTGCACCTCACCCCAAGTCAATGCTAAATTAAGAATATATTTAATATTAAGCAAACCATAAATGTTAGAAAGAAGGTAAAACCTTCTAAAAATGTGTAAAAATTAGACACCAGTGAAGTGCGAATTTTACGTAATTCGGACAATCAGTGCGAATTCTGTGCAATTTTTAAAGCATTATAAATACCCTAATGGTGTGATCATCATGAGAATTACATATCGTATGTATAATTAATTTAGACAATATTATATCACCTTGAAATCCGCATTAAACAGTGTGATTGGCGAAAAAGTGCAAAAATGTGAAATGAGACGAGAGTGGGGGCTACCCACGCCATGGACAGTTTTCGACATGCTGATTCCTGAGCCGACAGGTGCAGTTTTCTTGGTGGATATAAATATGAGCCCAGGAGAGACGAACTCTCTCTTCTAACATTCCTCAGTCGCGGCAGTACACTATGTCTGTCCGTGACGCGAATTTTTTAACTACTTTGGACAGAGTTAGACGCTAGGTCTAACATCAGTATGATCTTTTTTAATCGTAACTTATAAAGTATTGCGGCAAATGTTTTGAAGTAAAATAGTAATGCAAAACATTAATTAAAAAAGTACTGTAACAAAGAAATCGTCGGACGTCTACAAGCAGTCGACAACTAAGAACATCAACTCCTGACAGAGGACGAGAGAACGACTAGCAGAGGAATGAGACGCAGAGGACCAGAGACGGTTCTACCATAACAGCTACAGATCCAGAGAAACACGTCATCCTAATCTACAGCAGCCAATGTACCATGAAGGACAAGAGACGAGAGGACGAGCAGTGAGGACAAGAGGACATCCAGGAGGAGCGAACCGACGGAATCACTGGAGGACCTGGGACAACTCTGCAGAATTTAAGGTGACGAAAAACTTCAATATATAATTATCAAAGAGAAAGACATTGTAAGACTTTAATGAAAAGAAAAACAAAAACAAAACATTTTTGTAAGATTAAATAATAATTATGTAAATAGAGATAAAACCAATGTAATTTATGTGTAATCAGAATACTCTTTAATTATTATTTTAATGAATGAACAGTCAACGTAACGATAAGTTAAATCCTTGCTTGGAAAATGAACAAGTAATTAATTTATTTAACTTTTTCTTAGTAAAAGCATATAACGTAGACTCATTGAAAATAATCAATTAATTGTGTTAAAATGATTACAAAGCCGTAAAAAGGTATAAAGAAAATATAGAATAAGAATGTATTAACAATTTTAAAAAAAGCACACATTTAGACTTGAGTAGTCAAGAAATCATAGTATAATGAAGAAAAGTTTTTAATTAAAATTTATGATATAATATCTAGAATATAAGATATATGTTTGTGATGGTGGCAAGTAAAGAAACTTTGAAACCATAGATAATGGATATCGTATGGCGAATTAATCATTATTTTTATATTATTATTTCTTTTATGTTTGTTTAAATTAATAAATGGAAACATATTACGATTATTAAAATAGTTACTCTTATTATAATTACACCTGAACCCCAATTACACATAAACGTTATTTGTATTGTTATAATTTTGTCCCCCATCAACGTGTGGCATGACACGCTTACATTTAATAAAGTTGTATCGTTGTAATATATCACAATACCATACATTTCAGTTCCTTTCCATTTGTGGTCCTAAAGATGTAGGATGTCTCAAACTGTATTACCTGTGTTTGAAATCATATTGCTTAATAAGGACAAATAGACTATGTCTTTAAGCACATGGTTGAAAGTCACCTTATAAATAATTGAGCTTTCTGTAAGTTTGTTAGCTCCACTGACAATGCATGTTATTTCGAATAGGTGAAGTATACAGAGACTAATTAATATCCACAGGCTGTTCAGTCCTAGTCAACGGAGGGCGCTCAATGTGGAGGCTAACTCTCTATAGCCTTACCTCAATCTCAACCCATGTCATGAGAGATGGGAAGATAGCCTGAAGGGTTTTTTAGCATTGAGTATAGCAGTATCACTGTCATACATACAGTCCTTATAGACAAAAGAGTACTAAGTTTCCTGGTGCAGGGACTTCCATTACAACCAGAGAAATATTAACAGAAAATTGTTTATCACTATTAATGAATTATCTGAAGAGGATACATCTGTGTTTATTAATATACCTATGATGTCGTGTTCACATTCAAAATACAGTATATATGAATGACAAATAGGTATGTAAATACAATATTTGATATAATGAATTTGTTATAACAAATTTGTTATAATATTGTTACAACTCCTTTTTCTTAATGTTGGAGAATCCCAGATCTTTCACTTACTGAATCTTGTCACCTGTCACTTATCGGTGAAATCAGTTGAATCTGTCACAAGAGTGTAGTCACTTTCCCAGCAGTGTTGAGATTCAGTTAGATGTAGTACCAGTTGCAGAAAGTTGTTGCCTTTGGATACCGACATCATGGAAACTAAAACCATAAACCATCCAGCAGTACAGGTTCATGCTCAAAGTTTCCATGATGTAAATACCCAGCACATTACCACACCCCATAATCATTATGTCCATAATCCACTTCCCATCATTTGTCTCACCCACTTTGAGACTTTGGTACACAGGCAACGTTATGAAACCTAGAAACTTAACCAACAAAAAGTACAAGCTTAATGCTCAAAGTTTCCATGATGTAAATACTCAGTACAATACATTATTACATTTAGTAAACCTTATTCCATCCATGCAAGACATAATGTATTAGTGGTTATATCATCCAAATGGAACATCAACCTAATGCACTAATTTTAGCCAGTGATTAATTTTCAAGTGAACCACATGAAAACTAGAACACTGTCAGTTAGTTATAAGGTAATTTCGATGCAAGTTATAAGTATAAAACACTCACAATTTACACAATTTGTACTTTTTCTTCATTTTGCAAATTACTTGAAAATTAGTCTTGACAAATTTGGCAAATTACTCTCTTTTGTACAGTTGGTTTAAGATGTGCTGAAATTATCTGTTACAGTAGGACTATAATACAATATGCGAGGCAGTCGCTCAACTATAATAAATAGTTGAAAAACTCATTGCCTATACTAGAAATGGGGAGTAGTATCAGGTCATAATGTAACACCCTATTATTACTACCAAATGTAATATAAACAATGTACCAGTACTATAATTTTAATGCAACATGCGTTTTAACCAGTTAGTTTAGAAAGGGTCACAATGACTTTTGGGGAAGCAGCTATAAAGAAAAAAACAAACTGGCTAACACTGGCTCAATATAGAGCTAGGTGAAGAACTACAGCTCTTAGTTAGTTGAAGGTTCCTCGCATGACAAAGACACAGCAATTAACAAACAACTATATCTGTTAAATAATAGCGCAATTAAATAATAGTCGAAATTAATAGTAGTTCAGTCACCTAATAGCCCAATCAACTAATAGCAAAAATTAATAGTAGTTTAACTTATGCTAAACTTGTGTTGCTACCACTAATACTCACACTTCCATGAGGGCTTTCAAGCCTCTCGGCTTATGGAAACAACTTGAAAGCATCCATGGAAGTGTAAGTGACTATTAGTGGTAGCAACACAAGTTTAGCATAAGTTAGACTTAACCAATCAATTGTATTTATCGTTTAATAGTAGTTTGATTAACCAATAGTTGGAGTTAATAGTAGTTCAATTAAATAATATCCCAATTAACTAATAGTTGAAATTAATAGTAATTCATTACATAATAGCCCAATCAACTAACAGTCTGTATTAATAGTAGTTCAGTTAAGTAATAGCCCAATTAACTAATAGTAGAAATTAATAGTAGTTTGAATAACCAATAGTTGGAGTTAACAGTAGTTCAATTAAATAATAGCCCAATTAACTTGAACAACGAATACTTTAAATTAATAGTTGTTCGTTTTACTAATAACCCAATTAACTAACAGCCCAATTAACTAATAGCCTGATTAACTAATAGCCTGATTAACTAATAGTTTAATATAATACCGTAGTAGGCTAATTAAATAATGGTTAAGTCAGCTAATGGCGCAATTATTTAATATCACGATTAACTAATAGACCAATTACCTAATTCTTTAAATTGTAAGTTTTTATTCTTATTATTTACCTCATTTATTAATGAGTAGTAAACTACTCATGAGTAAACTGAGTAATCTACTCAGTTTATAAATAATGAGTAAACTACTCATTTATTATTCAATAAATGAGGTAAATAATAAGGATAAAAACTTACAATTTAAAGAAGAGATAGGAGGTAACAATTACCTAATTGTTGAAAATAATAGTAGGCCAATTAAATAACTGTTTAATCAACTAATGGATTAATTAACTAATAGGCCATTTAACTGACAGCCTGATTAACTAATAGCCTAAATGTATTTTAATTCAATTATCTAATAACCCAACCAACTAATAGCCAAAATTAATAGTAATCCAATTAACTAATGGCATAAATTAACTAATAGCCGAATTAATTAATAGTTGAAATAAATAATC
The DNA here is from genome assembly GCA_034769895.1 of Magicicada septendecula. Lineage (NCBI taxonomy): Eukaryota > Metazoa > Arthropoda > Insecta > Hemiptera > Cicadidae > Magicicada > Magicicada septendecula. Next base: position 321,035,902 of record CM068367.1, read on the forward strand.
GTTCAATTAAATAATAGCCCCATTAACTAATAGTTGAAATTAACATTAGTACAGTTAACTAATAGCAAATTAACTAATAGTTTAAAATGATAGTAGGCCAAGGAAATATTAGTTTAATCAAAACTAATAGCCCAATTAACTAATAGTTGAAATTAATAGTAGTGCAATTAATATAAGCCCAATTAACGTGAACAAGTAATACTTGAAATTAATAGTTGTTCATTTAATTAATAGCCCAGTTAACTAATAGCCAAATTAACTAATGGTCCAACTAACTAACAGCTAGAATGAATAGTAGTTAAATTAATTAGTAGTAGAAATTAATAGTAGTTCAATTAACTAATAGTCGAAATTAGTATTAGTTTAGTTAACTAAAAGCCCAATTAACTGATAGTCTAAATGGATTGACTAATTAGTTAACTAATTAAATGGGTTAAATTATCTAATAGCACATTCACTAACAGTCGAAATTAATAGTAGTTCAATTAATTAGATGAGTTTCTTGGAGGTTCATGAGGTTCATCGTAGGATATACTGCAGTTCCAGGAATTAATATTAAATTCCTTGCTAAGGATTTGGAAACCAAGAGAGAATAATGCCTATTTATCCTGAAGCGGCATTTATTCTGAAGTACTTCTCCACTCCTGCAATTTCTTAATGTTGGAGAATCCTGCAAATCAGTGAATCAGTTGAATCTGTCACTTATGTACTCACACTCACAGGAATGTTGAGAGTCAGAGACTACAGTCCAAGTGGGCCATACAACTAGACAGTTCACAGTCCACTTCCCAGTATCCATGACGATGTTTTATCAGTAGCTGACAGTTGTTGCCTTTGGATACCAACGTCATGGAAACTAAAAGCATGTACCATCCAAAGGTACGAGGTTTATGCTCATAGTACGTAGGCTTTCACGGCCGGTGTCATTATGATTATCTAAAACTTCCGGGCTGAAAGGCCGTGGTCGAGTGCTTGATGTTCTAAGGCTAGACGTTTCCAAGACCAAGAACCCAGTTTGCTTGTTCCCAGTTCATTGGGAGACGTGTTCGGCGTGTCATCTATTCGTACACTTTTTTGCTACTGAAGATGGCCACCGGTGGTGTGGCCGAAACGTCTAGCCTTAGAACATCAAGCACTCGACCACGGCCTTTCAGCCCGGAAGTTTTAGATAACCATAATTTATGCTCATAGTTTCCATCACGTAAATAGCCAGCACATTACCATACTTCGTAATCATTTTGCCGTTCATGTAGAGCAGTATGTTTAGCTATTCCATAACACACTCTGGATCTAAAATACACCAGATCTGATCCAGTCATTGTACCCAGCAGTTTACCAACTAAGGACGCAGTCAGCTCAATTATAGGGTACAAATTACTATTCTGCAAATTACTGTACCGATTCCTCTATAAATTAACAAGAATAAATGAGGCAATTGCTTAACCATATTTAATATAAATTATATTTTAACTTAAAATATTTACATATAGGCCTATGTTTAATCTAATTACATTCAATACAATTATATCAAACAGTTTGTACCAAATGAATGAATTAATCATTTACAGTCTTTCATAGTTAGCTCATGAATTTCCAGCAGTAGAATGAAATTTACTACCCAATTTGTTGGTTAATTATTAGGGCAAAGGGGATGTACCACCCCCATTTGCTACATACATGGATTCTCTTGTCCTCTCCTTTTTCTTAGAGTCAAATTTCGATCACGTAAATATCCACATACCACTGTCCAAATAAATATCCATTATCCACACACCAACACATTAACAAGACACTTTAAACATTACTTCATCCATTTGGACTTTTATACTAACCACTCCACATAATGTTTCCATGACTATAAAGACGCATAAATGCAAATATATATTACATGAATACAAAAACAAAAACACTTACTTGACAAATTAATTTCTCGAAAATTTTCAAGTTGCTTGAAGTTACGCTTTCTACATACTGCATAAGGTAGGCTGCGAAGTAACTAGTTGTTACAATAGAATCACATATAAACAGCTATAAACATGGATTAAGTTACTCAATTGTAATCAACAATAAGAAAGCACTATTATCACAGTGATAGGCCTACATCTAATTAACAGCTAATTTAGAACAACCTGATGAGCCCACAAGTAAAGTAACTTTGTTGTGCAGCTGTGGTAAGACAGACAAAGTTTTACAACTTTCATGTACCTTTTTCTAACCTTCTGTAAAAGGTAGAAACCACAACGATATGTTTAAGTCTTTGAAAAAATCTGATATTTAGAGAAAACACTTTCACAGCTACACATAAAATAGTGAATAAAAAGTAATTTTTGTCCAGATGCTTAACCAATACATCCCAGTATATATTGGCCAAGCCTCAAGTTTGTACCTTAGAAGGTGAATTAAAAATTAATAATTCATTATTATCTGTATTTGAAATCGCATTGCTTAATAAGAACTAATACACCATTGATCTGGTTGGAAGACACCTTACATATAATGGTGTTAAGTATACAGTTAAGACTAAGGAATATCCAGAGGCTGTTCAGTTCTGGTCTATCCAGCGAGCTTGGCCCATGAGTGTGACCCACATCCAGGCCAGTTATAGCTCCTTTATCTCAATCCCACCCTCACCTTACGATACAGAGGAAAGATAGCTTTAAGGACAGAATTTTATTAGAAAGAGCAGTAGCAGTATTAATAATTGCTGTAGTATCGTAGTAGTATGGAACACTGTAAACATATCATTGTCGCCTCTATCATCGTAGAAACCCACATACTAGTTTCCTCATGCAGAGACTTCCATCGGTAAAGATTTCGTCACTGCTGCTGATAAAGAATTATCTGAGAGGAGGCATCTGCGTATATGAATACATCTGTGTATGCAGTGTTCAGATTCAGAATACAGTAGGCCTACATAAGGATGAAAAAGTGGAGGGTAAATGCAATATGTGTTATAATGAAATACTGACTTTTATTTTACCGTAAATTCAACATTTGTATTAATGAGTTTTTAGTTCACCTGTTAAGGCTAAGGTACAGAGGCACAAACTTCACGATTGGTCAGTATATACTGGGTAGTTGTTGTAACCGTCTGGAGCATCACCAGCGTGTACCCCATGTAGCATTGTAGTAGCAGGGCGTCTTTGCACTCGGTGCATGATTGCAGCATCTGGGTTGAGCCCAATGGCTGCCTGGTGATACACTTAGAGCTGGTTCAGTAAACAGGTTCCTAGAACTGGAAGGGACAACCGTTAACGAGTTGACTCAGAAGGCGGTGGAATAGAATCTTTATCCCGCTTGAACCGATTCAGGTGACAGATGTCACCTGTCTCAAACCCAGCGAGCAGACGCCATGAGGCGTCGGTCGCTCTCCGCGAGGCAGAGAGTCTCCTTGCCAATGATAGGCATAGCAGCGACAAACAGCGCGGTCGGCGTGCAAGAACGGAAGGAAGGACAGCTTAGGGGGTAAACTCTGGGGAAGGGGCAGATGTTAAAATATGTATTACGTTTATGGCGGGTCATCAAGAATCGCCCGAGGGCGTTTGACCCGGACAGGGGGAGGCGGTTGCGTGGTGCTGATGGTCCGTAGGTAAGGAAAGGAAGACGTCGGAGCTGCAGCAAAGAGAGATGCAGCTAACGACCAGACAAAGCCAGACAGTGCAAACGACTCGAAGACCTCATCGAATGACACTATTCCTTACAAACCAAGGAGATCCGATAAGGAACGGAGGGGTTTTGATTGGAAACTTTCCAGTCTGCGCCTGTTGGTGGTGGATGTAAGTGACCACCAAACAGGTACCGCATAGGTCAGTACAGACCTGAGGAACAAGAGATAAATGGCGACTTTCGAGCGCAGCGCCAGGGGGCTGCGGCACGAGAGAAATGGGTAAAGTTTGGCTCGGATGCCGCAAACCTTGGGGAGGGTATCGGTCACGTGGTCGTTGAAGCATAGGCGTTGGCCGTCGAAGCATAGGCGTTGAGCCGAACGCCTAGATACTTCACCGACTCTTTGTAGGCGATAGGCCTCCCTTCCAGGGAGAGGGGCTGGCATCGGGAGATGGACTTACGCGTGAAACAGATCGCTTCGGATTTCTCCGTATTGATCGTCACCCGCCATTTCCTTAGCCAGTCCGGAAGCAGGTCCAACTGACGCTGCAGCTTTGTTTTCGCAAAACGGGACATGGAGCTGCAGTGATACATAGCATCGTCAGCGAACAAAGACAACGTGACACCGGGCAAGACAGGCAGGTCTTTCGTGTACACAAGGTACAGAACGGGGCCGAGGACAGATCCCTGAGGTACGCCGGCAGCGACGGGGCGAACTGCAGAGCAGGTCCGTCGACGGTCTGAAGCTGAGGTCGCTGAGATACGACCGAACGAAGAACAGAATGGACGGTGGGAGGGGAGAATGGGTAAGTTTATAGACAAGGCCTTCGTGCCAGACTTTGTCGAAGGCCTTCTCACGTCCAGAAGAAGGCGGAAGGCGGAAGGCGAGCCGTACCCACTCGCCTGTTGGTGGCGTCAGACAAATGCGTAATAACACGGACGAGTGATCGAGTGCTCTCTGCGGAACCCGAACTGTTCGCTGCTGTTAAAATTATCCAACAACGGCGATATGCGGGCAAGTAGTAGACGCTCGAACACATTCGAGATGACTGGCAGCAGAGAAATAGGCCGATAGCTTTCAGGAAGGCATGCGCGGCTTACGTATCATTACGATGTTGACAGTTTTTCACAGGCGGGGAAAGTACTGTAGCCGGAGACAGGAGTTGAACAGCTTAAGAACGAGGTCAACGCCTGTGGCCGGGAGATATTGGAGTGCAGCGGCCCCGATCCGATCAGGACCGGGGACCCGACGGCGGTTAAGTCGACAGATCGACGAAACGAGTTCGGAACGGAAGGTCTGGGTCAGCAGGAGGTCGAAAGAAATATCTAGATAGGAAGTCCCGGACTTCTGCCGAGTGGACAGGGTCCGAGACGACTCGGTGAACAGTAAATTGCGACTCCATGCAGTCGGCGAAGACCTCAGCCTTGCCTTCTGCCGAAGACACAATTCCGTTCGGAGTTTCTAATGGCTTGCGAGTTCTCTTCTCGCGGGTTACTCTACACGCCGCTCTCCAGACGGAGGCGTGATCGACTTCAAGGGACTCAAGATACGAGTCCCATCGATCAGAGCTTACGTCCCACAGAAGCTGCTGGACGTAAAGGGATTGGTTCTGAAAGCGCCGCTTAACGGCGGGATCTCGGGTCCTTTGCCATCTGCGGTGGAGCTTGCGCCGAAGCCAGATGGAATGGAGAATTTCCGGTGGAAGGGCTAATTTATGATGGTTCACCTCGAGTGCGTAGGTGTGTCGATTCATGACATCTTGGACCAACTCCTGAAGATTAGTGGCGTGGAGGTCCAGATCATCACGAGTGACAATCGGGTCCGCGGGAAGAGATGGTAACCGCCGAGAGAGCTCATCATGGTAGGAGCGTCAGTTGTCTCTCCTGACAGCGTGCATCCCACGTCACGTGCACTCTTGGCCACCATCTTCTAAGCTCGTTCCGTACCACTTCGCATTTTGCAAAATCACATCCTGTACACCGATGCCTGTAAAATGTAGCGGTTAGCGTCCCTGCCTCCCTGCACTGTCGATTTACTTCTCGTTTGGAAAATAAGTATCAGTGTCTTAAACGACTTTGTGTCAAATCAAATTACATTAAGTGCCACACTGGAGCAGACATTTTAAAAATTTAAAAATTGTATATAGGCTACATTTTACGGCGGTTAAATTTGAGCATTCCGGTCGATTCGGGAATTCGGTAGTGGGGAATTCATTAGTGTTTCGAAAGTCAAGAGTTAGGTCTATTACCACAAAAATAATAAATTTTAAAACAATAAACCTTACTACAATTACAGAAACCCATTCCCCAAAAATACAAATGCACATTTCAATCCTATCATCCTTCAGAATGACAGCAATCACTTGACCAAATGATCCTGTAAATGCTTTAGAGTAAACATTCGCGTTGCACCCTCTTCCATCAGCTACTCTCTGTGCATAAAGAGACCATTGCCCGGGAGTCACGAACTTGGACGTTGGAAGTAGGATTTGCTGGCAGAGCTGACTCGATTGCTCGAGCTCTGACTCGTTCATCAGTACCAGTGGGCATTAACCGAACGACGTGTTCGGTACCCATTACCAGCCTTTGACCCCCCCCCTAACAAATAATCCTAATACATAAAAAAAAAAAACGCGCGCGCATGCACGCTACAATATTTTTTTATTATTTTCGTAGAAAAACTTATCCTCTCATGAGGGCATCACAGAGCTAGATGGAGTTCTCTCTTCCCCGCTAAGGTCTACAAAATCAAGTTGCACATCAGTGAGAGACAATAATACCCGAAAAGCGGCAGAGTGAGGAAGCTACGCGTCCGCCTTACAAGCGTCGTAATACATACTGCAGCTTTCAGCCACAGCTACACATACTTCGAAACATATTAGAAGGTCGAGAGTCTCCAGTCTCATTCTGCCAGGATTCTTACCCTGCGTTTCCAAACGCTAAAACCCAGTTTGTGCTGACCATAAGGTCCGATGCCGCCGAAAACGGTTCAACGTCGTACCCCAAAACGTGTATACGCCCATCGGAAAAATACTGGGAAACTGCGAGACAAGCCTAAGTCTTACTTCCCAGGGCGTAAGCAACGGATCTCGCCTATTAGGTATTACCTCCCACCCAACGCGTTCTCCTTTCGTGGATTTATCAACCTATGGACATTAAGCAACTCTGCTTCGCGGACAGGTATATTTATATTTTCAAAAGTCTTTACTATAATATATTTTTCATTATTGTGAATTTAATCTTCGTTAATTTATATAGTAAAAATTGCGAATAAAAATTATGATATATTTTCATTCTTATTTTACATTGTTTTCTACTATTCTGTCAGCGTGTTGTTTATTTCTATTTGCGTTTATATACATTCAATTCCCGCAACTTATTTCAAAGCTTTATCTGAATATATCTCTTAATGTTATCGTTCAACTAAAACCCATCGCAAAGTAAATTGCTTGTTCATGAAGGAAACAATATTTCCAATTGCATTTTGAAAACAAAACAGTTTCAAATGATGTAACCTTCCGAAGCACAAAACATTGTGATTCTGTTTAAACAGCTCGTGCGCTCAGAACATTTGCAAAGTAACTACAAAAATCAAAACATTGGCTTGATCTACAACTAGGTGGAGAGCTACAGAACTTAATTGGTAGAGTTAGTCAGAGGTTTCTAGCATGATTGATTAAAGTCAATGTCAAAGCACGATTAGTTCCAGGAATTGATAAATAGCTGTAGCTCTTAATTAGAAGAGTTATTTAGATGCTTCTAGTAGGATGTAATTACTAGAATTAATACTAAATTACTTGGTAATTTTTTGGTCAAGAGCAGAAGAATGAATACAGGATGCCCAATTACCATATTTGTACTGATGTATGTCAACTTTATGTTACAACTACTAGAATTAATATTAAATTACTTGGTAATTTTTTGGTCAAGAGTAGTGGTATAATGAGAGTTCAAACTCACAAAGGAATACCGCCTTTCTTAAAAAACAATAAAAAACACTAAAAAACATGATCTAAGAGATGACGCCGCCACCGCTGGACCCGCAGCATCCCAATGGACCACAGCACTGCGAATTTCCGCGAATAAATTTTTTTATTTTTTTTATTTGGTTTTTTATTTTTTTTATTAAATTGATTTGTATATCAAGGGGGTGGGATGAGGTTCAATGGACCACCAGCATCTGTGAATATAATTTTTTATTTTTTTAAGAAAGCTGATTTGCATATCAGGGGGTGGTGGTGGGTGGGTGGTTTTTTTATGTCATATCAGTGGGTGGTGGTGGGTGGGAGGTTCCAACTCGATGCATTATAGTGTATATTAAAATATATGATCAGGTGTACCAACCTTTGCATGAGTTCAAATTTGTCGTGTGTTATAATGTATATTAAATCTATATGATCAGGTGTACCAACCTTTGTATTATTATAGTGTACAGATATTTTATATGAGCAGGTTTGTCAACATTTTCTGTGGTGGGGGGAGGGAAATTCAAATATGTGTTATATAGTGTATATATTAAAATATATGATCAGGGTTACCAATCTTACATTATTGTGTGTATAGAGCAGATCTGCCAACATTTTTTTCTCTTCTGTGGTGGGAAATTCAAACTATATGATCATGATTGTTACTCTCTCTCTCTCTCACTCTCTCTCACATTTGAATGTAAGTAAAACTATCTCTCTCTCACTCTCTCTTGTTGTCAAACGTTATGTTCAAACCGTTTTCTCCTCTCCCTCTCTCTCTTTCTCTCTATCTCTCTCTCTCTCACTGTGTACATTGAGTAGAGTAGCCGGTGTGATGAGTAAATAATTTTAGCTCTCTCTCTCTCTCTCTCTCTCTCTCTCTCTCTCTCTCTCTCTCTCTCACTCGTTGTGTATGTCTCTCTCTCTCGTTGTCAAACGTTATGTTCAAACCGTTCTCCTCTCTGTGGTCATTACCGCGCATGTATATGAAATTAGAAAGTTTATATTTATTCGACAAATATTAACGCCCTCTCTCTCTCTCTCTCTCTCTCTCTCTCTCTCTCTCTCTCTCTCTCTCGTTGTCAAAACGTCGTCTTCATTTTTCAATGTATGAAATAATTAATTAATAGTTTTATAATGCAGTCAGTGTGATTGATCATTGTTAGAAATATATATATTTGGCAAATATTAACTATGTATGTGTGTTGTTGTCAATGAACTACTTACCTGTGCTGTTACAGATGACAAATCCATACGTTAACGGCTTAACAATCTTCAATACGCTCTTCTTCATGTGGTACAATACTTCTGGTTAATGGTTGCAGTTTACACATGCACATAGGTTCAGTGGTGTATAGCGAAATAAATTAAAATTATACACACATGAAAACGGTGGGGGTTGAAATTCATACAAATCTTCTGATGTAACAGTTCACAAAAATAAATTAATTGTACACATGTTCAGAGGTGTAGAGTGAAATAAAATAAAGCCATAATTTGTTTAAATGATTAAATATATTTTAACATTCACAATATAAAATTCACAATTCATAATTAAATAAATACATTATAAAATTGATATTTTTTCGAAAGTTTTTATATAATTGTGCCGTACTTGTAGGAGAAGCAACCTGCAACATAACAATACAACAACATTAAAATCATGTTAAATATCACACACACACATATGTATAGTTGGCGGAATCAACGCTTTACGCGAGTAACTTCTTAAATTATGTGTCATTCTCTCTCTCTCTCTCATAAGTTAATGTCCATTCATCAAAACTTTGTAAATTAGAATCTGCACTACATTCAAACACACGCACACACAGTGATAAAAAAAAATTGTTTATTAAAAGTAGTTTGTTACCTTAATGAGGTACATGCAGAACTAGTGCTGTTACAAAATATATATATATAGTAGGAAAGCCCACAGACTACTAGAAATAGTTATCGCCTGAAAAAAAGAAACCGCACATTATGAACTAATATGTATAAACACAAATATCGTTACAATAATAATACGCAAACTTACGTTTACTGCCGTCAGAACTGAAGTGTGAGGAGGCAATAACTATAGATATCACAGTGAGAATTTTTGTTGTTGTTTTTGTTTTTAACAGGTGGTGTAACGGGGAATTTTAGCAGGTGGGGGAGCAGAGTCGTCATCGTTGTCGGCACGTATCCGATAATGATCGTACGCAAGTGTATCACTGCCATTGTCTAGTATATAGCGCTTATCATCATACGGTGACAACGCTTGCTTATTTACGCGCATCGTGTACAACGTATGATGATCGTTACGTAAACACAACGCACTGACAGAAAACTGACAATGATCAGTGAGACACTTGCGATACATATCGTGTCGCAGACTCCTCTTAATAGCAACTCGAGGCACACCTTTACACACACGTTTTTGACACTCATTGCTGGGATCTTCGTGGGCCACAAGGAACGAATAACATTTCGCTCTGAGACCTACGAATTCTCTAATAGGACGACCACACGTTTCATCCTTGAACAGCCCGACAACCTTTTTGTTCTTACGGCTATAACAAGGATGAGACGTAGGGTAATCCGAGGTGTCAAAAACGTGCAAGTCCTTCTTCATATCTGCATACAAGTCGGATGTTTGAATAGTATACATCAGACTGTCTGTATCAGTCATTAACAATCTAATGTTGCGGCCGTACTTGGCGACAGCATAACGATAATGAAAGTCATACATTATTGTTTTGCTAACGTCAAGCACCGTGAAGCCGACATACACGGGACGAGAAAGAACGATGGATTTTTTTTACGGAGTGAGAGCCCCACCAGATCGTTCGTATAACGAACCATACGTTTTAGCCTAGGTGTGGAAACTAGTTTTTGAAGCCGTCGTTCATCCGAGACTAGTTGAAAGTCTATATGTTTCCGTACGTTCTCCAGCGACTTACCGTATACGGCGTTGTTCATCAGTTTGAAAAGGTCTTTTTCAAAGCTGTTGACGGCTGCTTGCCTCTTGCGGGTGTTGAAATCGATAAACGGTTTCAACCAAGCGCTTTGCTTAAAACACAACACCCTATGAGTCACTTTCAGCTCTAAACCAAGACTTAAATACAATTTCAAATTTCGATAATGGAGAACGTAATTTTGTTTGTCCTCCAAAGTTGTTAACAACTTCTCTACGGATGACCCTGATTCGTTATACGATGATCTGTATATACTCTCGTGTAAACGTTTGGAAAAGGGAGAAAGGATATCGTGTGTTACACGCTGGCGCACAGGTGCAAGCGGGTAGTCGGAATGCAGGTCGTGTAGGGTATTAGGATAGTGTAGGTCGACGTCAAGGATGTACCCGATGTCGGAATCATCACTCACATTACGTACGTCCAAGGACTCGATTTCGTTACGATCGAGCCATCGGAAGTCTGCGTAAGGGAGTGGTTGCGACATGGCTGCACCGTATAAATTGTTACAGTCCGTATACAGAATGAAGGAGGTCGGTTTCGAAACATCGTACTGATCTGGAATCAAAGGATTGTTAGCGACTGCATGACGCTTGGATATCATCGCGCAGCCTCCGCGGACCCCAGACTCGACGAACAGATGTAGATTTATTTCTGTCAACAGCTCTAATTCGACCCCGGTCATTTTTAGCATCGCGTTCCAAGCGAGTCCGGGAAGCGATTAAAAATGACATGGGTCCAAGCAGTAATCGTGTAAGGCCATGTCTCGAAAACTTTCAAAGACATCGGCCAGCAGCATTACGCCTGTCAACAAATACAAATCATGGTAATCTCCAAACGTACGCAGATTGAATGCACTCCACATGTTTTGTGCGTGCTCGTAATCTGCGTCCGAAATAGATGATTCCATCAACCGGTTAACAAAGTGTTCACGAGCGGGCAGACGTGCTTCGTTGAACCGATCAATACTGTCAACGTAAGCGTATGGGTATACCCCCTTGCGTACGAGCAGATTGGTCTGTTCATCGAAACCCCGTCTAAGCATTTCCTCTCTAAGCAAAGGAAATTGGCTCCCGGACGCGGACAGATTGGTAACGAGTGTGTCCAGAGAGCGATTAAGAAATTGAAAGGAGTCTACGAAACGCAAGGGACCCAGGGAGAAAGACACGTAACGCTCGCTGGATGTCGCAATGCAGGATACGCGTTTGTCCTTATATTTCCCCAAACCCAGCATTAAATGGTGACAGTCGTAGCCACGAAGGTTATGAAAGAAGACGGGGATATGACGAGGCATCCTGTAGCTCAGATTACAGCTATTATGGGCTGCTCCCAAGAATTTCCCCGTAAGATGACAATGATTGCGTACCTTGTCATCGTCTGTCAAAGGGCGCTCACACAAATGACAAATGGCGGCGTTAGTGAACACAACATTGTCATCACCGGACATAATTAATTGTATGTTATGTCATACTACCTTCATCATATCCTCGGCGTCTTTCATCAACCACGAGAAGAACGTGTCTACAACGTTTTCACCCCGATAAACTTTAGCCTCTCTCCAAAGGCTGTGCGTGTGATCGACGATAGCATAGGAGAAACCTGACGGAATATGCATCGCTTCGTATGATGTGGACGATACAGGAGGAGAAGTTATTTTCTGACGGGCACCGCTGCTATCGACGGAGTAGAATTCACCTAACTCATGCACTGTCGTTGGGACGTTGTTACCAGGTGAACACGATTGAAGCGGAGTGATGAGGGACTCGAAGTCGGCGTAGACGGTGAAGGGTACTTTAAGACAGTGCGCGTAATTTTTAAAGGACATAAACTTCTCCTCCTCCGTGGGCATTTTGGTTTTCTGCTCGCCGTAAGGTGTGCAGTAGGGGAGATGATCGGACAGACCATGTTCTGTGGTGAAACGATGCAGGCAGTAGTCGCAGTAAAATGATTGACCGTTGTGTTGTGTTAGAGATGATAACAATCTACTCATGTTACTGATAAGACAGTAATGTTTTCGGCTATTCGTATCGGTCAGAAGCAAAAGATTAATGTGATGCGACCTGTCCTTATTCGAAGTAATTCTCAGAGGGTAAACCTCATTTTTTGATTCGTTTCTGATATTGTCTTCTATATCATAGCCGAAAACGTTTATAGAAATGTTAGGATTCTGTGCTTCAAATTTGGAAATGGACTTTAACGAAACAGGGTACTCGATACCGGACATATTTAATGTGTTTATGAATGGGATGTAGTTTGAAGCACGGTCTTTATTACGTTCTTGAGGGTGTATGTGGGCTAGAACAGACCACAGAAAACACATTTCATCGTGGGGGTTCTTGATGTTGACTACTGCCCTGGTGTGTGAGAGTTTTCGCGGGGTTGGAAGGTAGGAGGACGCTGCTAGAGGCTGGTACCGTCCAACAACCAGTTCCAGTTTCAGTACAGCATCCACCGACCATCCGCTCCCGTCACGGGTAAAATTAGATATGCTATTGAAGATTTTATCATAGGATTCATCGAGTAGACAATTCAACTCATCGCTGTCGTCCGCAAGCAACGTGCGACAACGTCCGTGGAAGACGGCGTCTTTCGTTACCTCTTACTCCTCACCACTGTCACCATCTACCACGGTTTTGGTAAAACGTATCCTGCACGCAATATGCCACTTGATATTGCATAAACGTGCCTGCTCTGCCTGAATATCCTCAAGCAATAAAGGACGTGCCTCAGTCATTACGAATACTATGTCATGATCCGACGCGTTGACGTTCACTGGAAGGTAGTCGAAAGTTGTGATGCACCCTTGGACACTACTCGATATAAAATCGAGTCACAACTGAAACAATAGAAACATGAGTATTATTAACCAATAGGAATGATAAATAACGTGTACACAAATTCATGTTTGTAGTAAATAAATAACACTCGTCAGGGTAATATGTCAGTTTATTACAAACCGTGAAGATGTCGGCTACTCCTGATTTTAGTATTGAAAGTGAAAGAATAAAATCATTCAAGTATTGGGAAGTGACGTTTATCAGCCCCGACGAGTTAGCGTTTGCGGGGTTCTACTTCTACCCTAGAAATTTCGATGTTTGTGGGCATAGTATGTCATTCGTAGACGATAGAGTTAAATGCTTTTGTTGTGGAATTGAATTAGTTGATTGGAAAGAAGGTGACAAACCTATGAAGGAACATGAAAAATTTTCATCTACATGTCAATTTCTAAACGATGTTAAGAGTGAGACTTTTCATACACACCAATAGACATAGTATGACTCAAACGTTAATTCGCATCAGCAAGTTTGCACGATACATAATTACAAAAATAATTTCTTAACTGTGACAATTGGTATTGAACTTTTTACCTTGTTCAGTCTGCTCCTCCCCACGTTCCTGCTGAAGGTTAGCCATGATCTTCGAGAGAGAGAGAGAATGAATGAATACTGAAAAACAAAAGGTACTGTTATAACGTTGGTATTATTATGTTAGTGTATCTTAAAGTTTTATATACCAATTTCTAGCACATGAACGTGTGGTAAGTAAGACGTTGTTGCAAGTGAGTGTCGATGTGTGTGTGTGCAACTGTACTAAAAAAGCTGTTATGCGCATGCGCAAATAATTCAAATGCACTTACGTAGATGACTGAAAAAGAGATGATTTAGATAATACATGTACGCTTAGACCAACTATTTGTTAGATCGAGAAAATTAAGTTTATTTTCGCACACGCACACGCAACGTAATCACACACACACATACGACGTGCACACGTTTGGGTTGAATCATGTTACGTTTGTTACATGTTGTGTCGCACTGACCTGATATTTATAGATGACTTCCATACAAAAGCAGATAACAGATTTAACTAATAATTTTATGCTTACAATATACAACCAATGTACACAAACTTATAAAGCATCAAACTATATATCCTTCGTTGGGTTGTAATTATTATTAAACAGTAAAAATGCTTAGAATGAAAATATTTGCTGTGATTTTAGTAACATATAACAGCGTCTTACATACCACTCGAATCTATATATACCGTTCTGTTTCAGATAATAATAATAGTTTGAATATAAAAAGGCTGTGTATGAATACAAAGAAATATCAATTATTTGAGTGAAAGTGATTGTGAGTAGGAAAACAAACGAACCGGTAAACATTATGAATTTCCATATGATTACAACAGCTTAACTCAAGAACGCACGCTTAAAATTCAGCTATACCTAAAATATATCTTCAATTAGAAGTGTGATATAAAAAGTACAGTAAGAATATATTTCAGAAATTGTAATTTGATCACACACACATACACATACATGTATTAAATCAATAAATAATGCACTTGATAAAATTATGCTGTACACTCACCAAACTAGCGTATGTTGACTACACAGGAACTTGTGTGTATACTGAGACGCACAATAATACAAGCAGTCTTTCAACTATTAAAACTGCTGAGATAGATTTATCAGCGCACGCGAGCAGTCAGTGTGAAACCGCTAAAATTCAGTTATACCTAAAAATATATATCTTCAATTAGAAGTGTAATATAAAAGGTACAGTAAGAATATATTTCAGAAAATTGATCACCCACACACACACACACACACACACACACACACACACATGTATTAAATTCAAATATATATCTTCAATTAGAAGTGTAATATAAAAAATACAGTAAGAATATATTTCAGAAATTGTAATTTGATCATACACATACATGTATTAAATTCAATAAATAATGTTTTAATGCAAATAATTTTTACGTTTAAATAAAATCTGTACATACAATAAAATTATGCTGTATACTCACCAAACTAGCGTATGTTGACTACACAGGAACTTGTGTGTATACTGAGACGCACAATAATACAAGCAGTCTTTCAACTATTAAAAAAAATGCTGTGATAGATTTATCAACGCACGCAAGCAGTCAGTGTGAAACTGATAAAATTCAGTTATACCTAAAAAAATATATATATATCTTCAATTAGAAGTGTAATATAAAAGGTACAGTAAGAATATATTTCAGAAAATTGTAATTTGATCACACACACACACACACACACACACACACACATGTATTAAATTCAAATATATATCTTCAATTAGAAGTGCGTTAAGAATAAAAGTACGTTAAGAATATATTCAGAAAATTGTAATTTGATCATACGCGCATGCTTACACACACATGTATTAAATTCAAATATATATATCTTCAATTAGAAGTGTAATATAAAAAATACAGTAAGAATATATTTCAGAAATTGTAATTTGATCATACACATACATGTATTAAATTCAATAAATAATGTTTTAATGCAAATAATTACGTTTAAATAAAATCTGTACATACAATAAAATTATGCTGTACACTCACCAAACCAGCGTATGTTGACTACACACAGGAACTTGCGTATACTGAGATGCACAATAATACAAACAGTCTTCCAACTATTAAAAATGTAGTGATAGATTTATCACCGCACGCAAGCAAGTCAATGAGAAATTATCGCTGAATTTGTTGCGTATATATTGGTCTCTGGTGGTGGGGAAAGCAGGTGTTTGTTTTGGAAGTGAATACTTTCTAATCCATAATTACTTGCGGTGGTGCTACTAATGAGTGTCATGTGTCATATTAGAAAGTGAAAGGAGGATTTAGCGAATACATAAGGGTTTATTTCGGTATAACCCTCTGAACATACATGCAATTAGTTGTATAGTAATCAGAAATGTGTGAGAGGGAGCGAGAGAGAGACAATTTAATAGTTTGAATTTTATACCACAAGGTAAACTATATTTTTAAGTCGTGGGTTGTTTCCGAAAATTATTATTTAAAACTGATAATTGTTTTATTAAAATCTTAGCGCTATATACTAGACAATGGCCGTGATACACTTGCGCACGTGCCAAATTAATTGCCGACGGCGAGGACGACTCTGCTCCCCCACCTGCTAAAATTCCATGTTACACCCCCTGTTAAAAACAAAAACAACAACAAAAATTCTCACTGTGATATCGTTAGTTATTCTCTCTCTCTCCACTCTTCAGTTCAGATGGCAGTAAACGTAAGTTTGTGTATTATTATCATTATTGTAACGATCTTTGTGTTTATAAACATTAGTTTGTAATGTGTGGTTTCTTTTTTTTTTATAGTATAATGGAACACGCTGCTGTAATAATTCACTTTCACTGCTTTTATGATGACAACGGCAATTATATAGTAAAGGAGTTGTCGGTTATGGACGTAACACGTTTTGCATGCAGACATTGGATTTTCGCCCGGCCTGCTACAGTCGTTACGAATTCGAAATACATTAGAACCAACTGTTGGTTAACGATAAACTATCATGGCCTGAGATGGGGTGAAGGAGAGACACCGTACGACAATCTTGTTTCAGTGTTAACAACGTGTACGAACATATATAAATATGTGTTTGTGAAGGGTCTTGAAAAAAAAACGTTTTTTAGAATCGAAAATAATCCATCATCATATAATAAATCTTGATGACATTGGTTGCCCTAAAAACATACCATACTATTTCCCGGTACGTTATGTCTTACACATTGCAATTCTTCTTCTACACAGTGTACAAATCATAATGTGTACGCACTTAGAGAGTGGATAATTAAGGATTTTTCTGTTATACAAACATTTTTAATGTGAGTGTCTCATAGCATTGTTAATTTCGTTAGTAAACTTGTATATGCCTGCAGGCGATAACTATTTCTGTGGACTTTCCTAATATATACATTATGTAACAGCCATAATTCTGCATGTATGTACATGCAAAGCTTCAGGGGATGAAAAATTTCCTGATAACTACCACCACCACCATTACATTCCACTAGTCTTCTTTGTAGTCACTGTTTAGTTCCGCCTCGTTTGATACAGACGTCTTCACTTCTAATAATGTCGTTTATCACAAAATCCAATGCAGTTTCTGCTATTGAGTACAAACGGTGTGCAGAATTAACAGTGAACAAGCAGTATCCGATAGTTAACATGGTGCATGTGGACACAAGATATGGGAAGCCTGTGCTTGTAACGTTGGAAGATGGTGTGCTACGCTATCGTGTATATCTACCTATGAGATATGCTTGCGTCTTTACAGATGAAGAGCTCCGTCATATAAGCCCCAGCGACCTACATCTCGTGTTTCGAGGCATGAGGAACCAAACAGCGCATGTGGAAATAGTACCTCATTAAGGTAACAAACTACTTTTAATAAACAATTTTTTTTTAACACTGTGTGCGCGTGTGTTTGAATGTAGTGCAGATTCTAATTTACAAAGTTTTGATGAATGGACATTAACTTATGAGAGAGAGAGAATGACACATAATTTAAGAAGTTACTCGCGTAAAGCGTTGATTCTGCCAACTATATCTGTGTGTGTGTGTGATATTTAACATGATTTTAATGTTGTTGTATTGTTATGTTGCAGGTTGCTTCTCCTACAAGTACGGCACAATTATATAAAAACTTTCGAAAAAATATCAATTTTATAATGTATTTATTTAATTATGAATTGTGAATTTTATATTGTGAATGTTAAAATATATTTAATCATTTAAACAAATTATGGCTTTATTTTATTTCACTCTACACCTCTGAACATGTGTACAATTAATTTATTTTTGTGAACTGTTACATCAGAAGATTTGTATGAATTTCAACCTCCACCGTTTTCATGTGTGTATAATTTTAATTTATTTCGCTATACACCACTGAACCTATGTGCGTGTGTAAACTGCAACCATTAACCACAAGTATTGTACCACATGAAGAAGAGCGTATTGAAGATTGTTAAGCCGTTAACGTATGGATTTGTCATCTGTAACAGCACAGGTAAGTAGTTCATTGACAACAACACACATACATAGTTAATATTTGCCAAATATATATATTTCTAACAATGATCAATCACACTGACTGCATTATAAAACTATTAATTAATTATTTCATACATTGAAAAATGAAGACTGTGACGATTTTAAATGTATCAAAAATCGCACAGATTAAAATTTTTTAATTTTAATAAGTAAGAGTATCATACACCCTTACCTATACCCAGATTCCTGTGTCAACTTGAAACCTTCCAGTACCAACACGCCAAGAAACGTATTAAGTAGTGAATAATAATAATAATTACTTAAATAATTAAAAATGCGACTAGAGAAATAAAGAAATCCCTAAGTCATAATAAAATAAACATAAAGTATTTATGTTCTAATTAATGAATAAACAATAATAATAGAAAAAGTACGAACTATTTTCTTAGCGCGTAAATACGCACTAGCTTACTGAGCCCTCTCCCCTAAACCCTACGCGCAGTCGGCCGTAGAACGTCGCAATGAGCAGACGTGAGTTTTGGTGTTGTACACATATACGTATGTGTAAGTTCTCTAGAAGCATATCCAGCGTGAAATCTTGTTATTGTGAATAATGTAGTGTCTAGAGTTTGTGAGAAAATATATAAATAAAATAGAAAAAGGTAGCCAACACATCTCTTAAAAACAAAATCAAATGTAAGTGTAACATAGTTAACTACTAGACTGTAGTACTGCAAAGTGAGAACTATAACTGTAATTAAAATAAAGAAAATGTGAACTACAAGAATCTGCACTAAGAAAAGTGAAATTACAACATTTGGAACTTCAAGTAAACAACCTATCTTCGAGAGCTTCAAGTAAACTAAAAATCAACCCGATGTAGATACACCAAGAACAACGTACTCAACCCTTAGAAGACGACTGGAGATGTCCCAAGAATACAACAACAACCTCAGGTGATATCAAAACACAACTTTTGTAAATTTCCCTTAATAAGAAGTAACAAAGAACTTTAAAGAACTTTCGCAATGTAATGAACAAATTATCAGATTTGTATATTTTGTAATTTTGTAAGAAGTAATAGTAACCGTAATGTATATATTGATAAATTAATAATTTTGAGAAAATTGAGACCCGGATCCGTGGTATTAAAACTAACAGTTATATGAATAAATTTTGATATAACAAGAATAATATAATTAAGATCTTTGAAGCAGTAAAAGCGCTATTTACTAAAATAACTTTCTTTAAAATCAGAAATAATGTTTGATTAATATTTCAATAGCAATAAAGAGATGTTTTAGCTAATACCTAGTGAGTGAATAAGTTTATGCAAACCTTGTCAGTTTCCTATATCATACTTGTTTTGTAATTTGTTAGTAAGAGTTTTACTAACAACGGCAGCTGGTTTAGTTTACTGGTAAAGAATTAAACTAGTTCCCGATTTTTGTGTTGTCTTGCCAAGGGGCGGCACAAGACGACGTTTTGACAACGAGAGAGAGAGAGAGAGCTAAAATTATTTACTCATCACACCGACTACTCAATGTACACGGTAAGAGAGAGAGAGACAGGAGAAACGGTACGAAACCTTCCACAGTTGAAACGAGTGAGAGAGAGAGAGAGAGAGAGAGAGAGAGAGAGAGAGAGAGAGAGAGAGAGAGAGAGAGAGAGAGAGGGCATTACTATTTGTCGACACAGTTGAAACGAGTGAGAGTGAGTGAGAGAGAGAGAGAGAGAGAGAGAGAGAGAGAGAGAGAGAGAGAGAGAGAGAGAGAGAGAGAGAGAGAGAGAGAGAGAGAGAGGGCGTTAATATTTGTCGAATAAATATAAACTTTCTAATTTCATATACATGCGCGGTAATGACCACAGAGAGGAGAACGGTTTGAACATAACGTTTGACAACAAGAGAGAGAGACATACACAACGAGTGAGAGAGAGAGAGAGAGAACTAAAATTATTTACTCATCACACCGACTACTCTACTCAATGTACACAGTGTGAGAGAGAGAGAGATAGAGAGAAAGAGAGAGAGGGAGAGGAGAAAACGGTTTGAACATAACGTTTGACAACAAGAGAGAGTGAGAGAGAGATAGTTTTACTTACATTCAAATGTGAGAGAGAGAGAGAGAGAGAGAGAGAGAGAGAGTAACAATCATGATCATATAGTTTGAATTTTCCACCACAGAAGAGAAAAAAATGTTGGCAGATCTGCTCTATACACACAATAATGTAAGATTGGTAACCCTGATCATATATTTTAATATATACACTATATAACACATATTTGAATTTCCCTCCCCCCGCCACAGAAAATGTTGACAAACCTGCTCATATAAAATATCTATACACTATAATAATAATAATACAAAGGTTGGTACACCTGATCATATATTTTAATATACACTATAATGCATCGAGTTGGAACCTCCCACCCACCACCACCCACTGATATGACATAAAAAAACCCACCCACCCACCACCACCCCCTGATATGCAAATCAGCTTTCTTAAAAAAATAAAAAATTATATTCACAGATGCTGGTGGTCCATTGAACCTCATCCCACCCCCTTGATATACAAATCAATTTAATTAAATAAATAAAAAATCAAATAAAAAAAATAAAAAAATTTATTCGCGGAAATTCGCGGTGCTGTGGTCCATTGGGATGCTGCGGGTCCAGCGGTAGCGGCGTCATCTCTTAGATCATGTTTTTAAGTGTTTTTTTATTGTTTTTTAAGAAAGGCGGCATTCCTTTGTGAGTTTGAACTCTCATTATACCACTTGTCAAGAGCAGAAGAATGAATACAGGATGCCCGATTACCATTTTATACTGATGTATGTCAACTTTATGTTACAGCTCCTGGCGGTACAACTCCTCTTTCTTAATGTTGGAGAATCCCAGATCTATCACTTAGCAAATCTTGTCACCTGTCACTTATCGGTAAAATCAGTTGAATCCATCACAAGAATGCAGTCACATTCTCAGCAGTGTTGAAATTCAGTTATATGTAGTACCAGTTGCACACAGTCGTTGCCTTTGGATACCGACATCATGGAAACTAAAAGCATGAACCATCCAACAGTACAAGGTTCATGCTCAAAGTCTCTATGATGTAAATACCCAGCACATTACCACACTCCGTAATCATTATGTCCATAATCCACTTCCCCTCATTCGTCTCACCCATACTGAGACTGTTGTTGCCTTTGGTACCCACGCGACGTTAAAAAAGTAACCAACAAAAAGTACAAGCTTAATGCTCAAAGTTTCCATTATATAAATACCCGGTACAATACATTATTACATTTAGTAAGCCTTACTCCTTCCATACAAGACATACCTAATGTATTAGTGGTTATATCATCCAGATGGCACACCAACCTAATACTCTAGTTTCAGCCAGTGAGTTTTCGACATAAACCACATGAAAACTAGAACACAGTCAGTTAAGGTAAATTCCATACAAGTTATAAGTATAAAACATTTACCATTTACATAATTTGTACTTTTTACTTCATTACAAATTTACGTCTTGCAAATTACTTGAAAATTACTCTGACAAATTTGGCAAATTACCCTCTTTATTTACGTCTTGCAAATTACTTGAAAATTACTCTGACAAATTTGGCAAATAACTCTCTTTTGTACAGTTGGCTTAAGATGTGCTGAAATCATCTGTTACAGCAGGACCTTATGTAAACTATATAATATGAGAGGCAGTCACTCAATTGTAATAAATACTTAAATAAACACATTATCTATACTAGAAATGGGGAGTAGTATCTGATTAAAATGTAAGATCCTATTATTACTACCAACTATAACACAAACAGTGTACCAGTACTATAATGTTAACAGCACATGCGTTTTTAACCACTTAGTTTAGAACGGGTCACAATGACTTTCGGGGAAGGAGCTATAAAGGAAAAAAACATTGGCTAGCACTGGGTAAATATAGAGCTAGGTAAAGAGCTACAGCTCTTAGTTAGTAGTTAGTTGAAGGTTCCTTGCTTGACAAAGTCAGCAATTAACAAAAAGCTATGTCTCTTAAATGTTAAATAATAGCCCAATTAACTAATAGTTGAAATTAAAAGAAGTTGAAATAACTAATAGTCGAAATTAATAGTAGTTCAACTAACTAATAGTAGAAGTTAATAGTAGTTCAATTAACTAATAGCACAATTAACTAATAATTTAAAATAGTATTTCAAGGAAATAATATTTTTAATCACTGATAGTCCAATTAACTAAAAAAAAATTAATAGTAGTTAAATTAAATAATAGCCCAATTAACTTGAACAACTAATACGTTATATTAATAGTTGTTCATTTATTTAATTGTTGTTGCATTGTTCACCAATAGCTCGGTTACCTAATGGTTGGAAATAATAGTAGACCATTTAAATAATAGTTCAAGTAAGGGTAACTAATAGCCCGATTAAATAATAGTCAAATTAAATAATAGCCCCCATTATCTAATAGTTGAACTTAATAGTAGTACAGTTAACTAATAGTAAATTAACTAATAGTTTAAAATAACAGGAGGCCAAGGAAATAATAGTTTAATCAACTAATTGTCCAATTAACTAATAGTTGAAATTAACAGTGGTTCAATTAAATATACGCCCAATTAGCTTAAACATTTAATACTTGAAATTAGTAGTAGTTCATTTAACTAATAGTCGAAATTAATAGTAGTTCAATTAATTAGATGAGTTTCTTGGAGGTTTATTATGCGATATACTGTAGTTCCAGGAATTAATATTAAATTCCTTGCTAACGATTTGGAAACCAGGAGAGAATGATGCCTGTCTGCAGCATTTATTATGAAGTACTTCTCCACTCCTGCTCTTTCTTAATGTTGGATAATGCTGCAAATCAGTGAATCAGTTGAATCTGTCACTTATGCACTCACACTCACAGGAATGTTGAGAGTCAGAGACTACAGTCCAAGTGGGCCATACAACAAGAAAGTTCACAGTCCACTTCCCAGTATCCATGACGATGGTTTATCAGTCGCTGACAGTTGTTGCCTTTGGATACCGACGTCATGGAAAGTAAAAGCATGTACCATCCAAAAGTACGAGGTTTATGCTCAAAGATTCCATCACGTAAATAGCCAGCACATTACCACACTTCGTAATCATTATGCCGTTCCTGTAGAGCAGTATGTTTAGCTATTCCATAACACGCTTCCATAAGCATACAGGATGCTATAACGCTAAAATAGAAACGAAATTTTTTTTGAAGAAAGGGCTACGTGTCAACGATCGACATGACAGTGATGTATGAAGAGACACTTAGAGAGGATGTGTGTACAAAGGAGTGTAATTGACTTCAACGTCGACCTACATGTATTATGGACGCACCATAAATCTAGAGTAGCAGATGTACGCTTGGAGAAAACTAAGGGTAGTCTTACTAAAGTAAATACAAAAACGCCAGAAAGAATGACGCTTATTGTCCGAGGAGACTACACCCGAGGTGACTAAACTCATTAACTGAGCAAACTTACGCTTGGACAAAAGAGGTGAGTGAACGCTAACTTAACAGCTGTACGACAGATACAACGAAGGGATGCTCTTACTGAAAGGAGACACAAAAGGCCATAGGGGAAGGCAATGCTAAGATACCAAGAAGGCCACACGACAGAGGTAAATGAACGAAATAGAGGAGCAGCTGGAAGATGTTTTGTTAAGATCCATACAAAAACCCCGGAGATAGTTGGTAATAGATTTACGATCATGGGAATCGGACATACCGATGGCAAAAGGTGAATGAACCCAGGATAAAAAATAGGTGGGAACAGAGGGTCCTATCAGAAACGACCTTTTGGAAGTAGGTGGTTCTTAGGAACAGAATTTACTAAGTGTAGGGAGAAAAGGACTAATTAGAAAAGGGCAGATTGAAAATCAGAAAACTAGTGGGGAAATACACGCGTTGAATATATACAAGCAACTGAGGCGCGATCAGGGGAGTCTTTACAAAATTTTCGAGAGAGTCGGAGGTGGAGTTCGTAGCGTATTATTTTAAAAGAGACTTTGCTAATTTTACGAAAGTATGAAAGTTTTCGAGAGTCTAGAGTCGAGTCGAGACGAAGTCTAACTTAAATTTCGTGGAGTCGAGATTAAGTGTTATGGAAATTCGATGTTAAAAGTTCGGAGAGCTTTACTTAAAATCGCGTAAGATTATCATGAATAACAATCTGTGAAGTGAGAACTGGAGTATTAGTTAATAACTCGTCAAAAACAAAAGACCGAATCTTATCATGTATCACGACCGATATAGCTGTTGAAACGGAATGAGTCGTTACGAGATATCAATGAATTACAGATTCCATTCTTGGCGGTCTGTTTCACGTGCCTCCCGCATTTCTTCATGCTTCTTATCTGCGTCTTCCCTCAATTCTTTAACTGAGTCATCTTGTTTCTTCTGCATCTCGTTAAACTTCTCCTCCCAGGTAAGTCGGTATTCGCGTATTTCCGAACGCATCTGTGCTATTTGCTCAGATACCTGTTGCTTCACTTCTTCTTTGTATTGGTCGAGTTTCTCGCTCTGTTTTTCTAGCTTCTCGCTAATTATTTTATTATTTTCGCCTATTTGTGTCCTGATTTCTTCACGAATTATTCTATTATTTTCGTTTTGTTTAATCAATATTTTCGCTAATTAATTTGCCATTAGTGTTTGTAGGCTCACTTCCTGGGGTCTAGGCGTCGGTCCCCGCGCCCTGTCGTCTGGAGTCTCTACAACGCTGTCTGGATCGCTAGGTGTGTTGTCATCCTCGGTATTAGGCATACCTAGCTGATTATTAACCTCGAATTCCACACTGTCCGAATTACTGGCCATCTTTGCCTTACTGCGAGTGATCATTCAAACTAGCCTCTACACTAAGAATTATCTCTATTTTACTATAGGTTAATCTACTCTACTGCCTGCTCTTTACCCAAGTACGTGATACTCTATCGCGTATCAAGCCGTGCGGTTGGGCGCCAAATATATATAATGAACAAATTTGTTCTACTTTAAATTTGTTGTGCCCCACGTTGGGCGCCAAATATACTACGGTGTAATTAATTAATTTGTGAATTACTCAATTACTTAATTTAATTACGTATTGATTAATGAAGTATACCCTTCACAAGCCAATTACAACCATGTAATTAAGGTGCAAATCTATTAATTACTCAGGTTGCTTACTTTATGATTAATATGGTTCTTTATGTTTATTGATCAATCAATAATATAGATCGATTCGTGCGTTAGTCGCCACTTACGACAGTGTAATTAAAATGTTAATATAAGATTCTAGAATTCTCAAGAGTGTTCACTCAATACACATTAAAATTTATGTCGTTATAATAGTGAATTGAATTGTGGATGATACATTGGGTTTTCTGATAATGATGAACGCATTATTGGTTTGCTTACGTACTAATTTATTATATGTTTAAACAATTGTATTCAATAACAAACATATATTCCTGGTACCTGCAAATACATCAAAACATCGAACATATACATATCAAAATATAAATTCCTTCTTACTCGCTCACTGAAATACATATAACATATATGAAATATACATACAACAAAATCAAATAACATTTACTTTATCTAATGCGTTCATTCATCCAGATGGAGTAGCTTTAATAGATCATGATTATATTTAAATGCAACCTTCCTTTAATAACTTTTCTTATAATTACTCAGGGTAGATTCTTTGAAAGAGACAGGACAGTAGCTTGATTATACTAATAAAATCATAAAGTGTTACTTGATAATAGTTTATCCGTTATACTCCATCGGTGCTAGATTCCAGGTGATGACGATTATTTGAAGGCGGTGCTCCATTGGATGATGATGATGATGATCACTTTCACTGGTTATATGCACACGCGTCGTTAACAGAATAATGTAGGTGTGTTATGTTTATTCACTGTCCGCACAATTCATCTCGTCTCCGCGTACAACTGTGACCCCTCTTTCCTTTTATGTATTTTTGAATATCAAACAACTTCTTTAATTTTAATTAATTGTTTTTGAAAGAGAAGTCACAAGTCAATTAGGACTAGGCAGGAGGGAGCCTATAGAAGCAAAAATTGTGCCGGGTCCAGTATGACGGGACTTGCAATGAACTCCGCCGTAATGTAACAATAACAGATTTATTGTATTCCTAGAATTCATACATGTGTACCTCATAACAAATGTGTATAAAATCAAATGTACATCATAACAAGGTATATAAATGTGTACAAGGCAAATATATATACATATATAAAAATATCAAAATGGTACATCATAACAAGTGTGTATAAATGTATACAAGGTAAATATACATACATATATATAAATATAAAAATTCTCCCCCATCTTGTGTCTAGCTAGACCCGGACAACATAACACACACAGAAACCTAAGGCACACAAACTCACAATTACATTAATTCTAACACGACTGCCCCTGGAATGCACCCGCCCTGCAGGCAGTGTAACAACAATATTCATAACCCTGCAGTGATAACATATTCGCCCATCAACAGCCCGTTTTGTAGAATTACACAAAAGCCAAAACCCCAGAAAGGATGATAATAGTTCATGACGCATAAATAAAACCGGACCGCCCATTTGTCTAGCATTCCACTGATCAATGACCCCTCATGAGCGTATGAACCTTAAGTTCCTTTCACAGTATTAAATAAAAATTGACAGAACTACATCACCTGATTTCAAACAGGGATTATAGAATTCTAAACGGTTATTTTACTTCACAAATTCCGAAGGAATCAAAAATCCTTATGTACTTTAACAATCAGAAATTAATCATTCGGGGCTTTATAATTTCAGAAAATTTTGACAATCTATGTTTTACCAAAAATAATGAGTATATGTTTTATAGTTAAAGAAAATTAAACAGCAGATACTACCAGTGAAAGTCAATCAATATGTGTTTTGCCAGTTAAGAAAAACCATCAGTATAGCCCTTGTGCAAGGAGCAAAATCAACTAATATATTTCCAGAAAAATAGCAAATTATTTCTATTAACCCCGAATGGCTATATACATATAATAAAAATAAAAAAATACAATAAGGTGGTGGTGCTCTAGCATCTGTGGCAGCGCGCCAGCATGTAGTTGACAAAATTTGACCGGCCTCCAACCTGTCTGAGGTTGCACCAGCATGAATCAGAGAAAAACTAAGTCCCCTTTTTAAACCCCAGAAAACGTCCAACAAAAACCCCAGGAAAACCCCCAGCCCTTAAATGTGAAACCATAGTGAAGTTAAATATATTCATCTCTGTTCCAGCCGGAACAGAAACTAACCTGTTCAATACATTTTGTAAAAACTAAAATGACAATGATCAGCAAACTGTACAATGTGCAAGTGTGAAAATATCTCTGGCACGCTCCCCCAGTGCAGCACACACTTACAGGCCGTGCACTTAGCGTTATGTAATTCAATTATAAAAAAAGTGTACTTGAATTTAACTAGTAAAGTTCGGAGTCATGAACAGCGGCTTCCCATTCTAGCAGAGAGTCTGCACACGTGGGCCCATGGATGTAATGATAATTGATAAGAAAATAATAGAGTGCATATCACCTTATCGCAGCTGGCAAGTGTTACATTGAGAATCAGTCTCCAGCTCCCTCTTCGTACAAGATCTTGTTCATGGTTCACGGCTTAGGCAGGTGTACGGCCATCAGCAAGCCAGGAATCCGGCTTAGTTCAAGAACCCGGGAGTCGATTACGCTTTAACACAGCATGAAGAAACAGCAAACTGCGTCGTAAATGTACGAAGAGAAAGACAGACAGACAATGTATCTCTCCGAGGGGGCAGTGAGTTCAACTGGCCGTAAGCAGCAGAGCAAGGCGACCCTTCAGCACGGGCTGCGCGCGCAACCGTCCATTTATCTTGTAGTACAAGGGTCGCTTAGCATACTCGCGTTCGCGTTACATTACAATTAAAAAACTTTTAACTAAAATCTTCGATAGCCGGATTCACACCGGCACACAACCATCATTAAGTAATAAATGCTTACTCAAGTGTTCAGTGTGATTCTTTGTGTGTCTACACTAGGTATTAGTGTGTGGTTGTAGAATAGTTCCTTTTAAATAAGAGTGTCTTGATTACTGTAAATTATGAATATTACTGTGTCGTTCATGCACATTGTAAATTGTTGTTCGTCATACTGTTTTACTAAGTCGCAAAAACGATTCTAATTTTCTAAGTTCAACAAAGTTCAGTCCGAACTTCACTATGTCCGTTTAGTTCTCCATACCGTGTACCTCAAGACTTCACGGCTGATCGATATACCGATACACTATCGAAAATTCACGTGACTGTTCTTGATATTAGTACTGCACTTAATAAACTTATGAAATTGTCTGTAACATTATAAGATTGATCACGAGAGTTATGTGTCTCTCTAATACTATTATATTCCGAAAATATTATAAGACTGAGTCGCGAACTACTCGAAAAATTATGTTAGACTCCCAAAAATTATTATAAGACTGCGTCGCGAACTACTCGAAAAATTATGTAAGACTCCCAAAAATTATTACAAGACTGCCACGTCCCGTGTCGGACACTTAGTTTTTATCAACGTCTCCCTACTAGAATTTGGTCTCTGGCTTGTCCACGCCTAAGATTACCATGATAGGCTGAATAACTACCATCACTCAAAATCTTTTCCCACCATTTCGAAGTCTTCTAGTCTTCTCCCCTCTGATTTGTCCTTTGAGATTTTTTCAGGCGTCACTCTCGTTCGGAGAAATGCAAGACATTGCGCGCCTGTCATTCAACCTATTGTCTCGAGTTTTAAGCAAGGGTTTGCCCTAACATCTTGGAGTATTGTTCCTTTCTGTAACTCCGCGACCTGGCAATTAACCTTTTTCCATCAAGTGTCAGCAGCTGCAACCACCACGCTTTCTCGTTGTAAATCTCAGTATGTCACTTAGACGTTACATCCCGCTGTGCGACATCGTTGCTTCTATTCACAATTTGTTGTTCACATCGTTTCTATAGACTGCAACGCTTCTTCAAGCCTTTGTGCCTCGCCTCGTTTTTTGTCGTGATCTCGTTTCTTAACTAAACCCTTAAATGTATCCTCGCTTCGATTCTGCGTAAACGTGTGACTGAGCCCAAGTACATTGTTCGGTTTGTTTTGGTGTCACAATTCTCCGTTGGTCCTCTCCTGTCAACTTGAGTCGTCATTCCTTTTGTTACATCGTGCTGAACACGCTTCCATTGTCTGATATTGGCGTTGGTTGTCGCCTATCCCAATTAACTTTGTTTATGGTCCTGTTCTTGGAGTCGCTGCCACAGCTGCGTGTGAACGGTCGAGAAGGAAAATTAAATTTTTAATTTTTCGATCGCTACAGGATGTATAAATACAAGGCAGCAGCGGCCTTAGTTTTCAGTATTGTTGCAATATATTTACGGTCCAGTTCGAGTTATTATCGGGCGATATTACCGTGTACGTTCAAGTGGTTATTAATGAAGTGCTGCGTTTTATAATCGGGCGGAAATATTGTAATACAATTGTGTTGACATTTTATTGCGTGTGAAGAATTTTTATTTGATTTGTTGTAAAAGACTGTGTTGTTAATTACGAACTGTTTAACTGTAAAAATTAAAGCTGGTGATTCCTGACTTAATTGGTGTCTTGTATTTTGTTTCCACTGTATCTACGACGATCAAGTAGACCGTCGTAGCAATACAGTAGACTAAGGTATATCCAGGGGCCGTTCAGTTCTGGTCTGTCCAGCGAGCCTAGGCCATGAGTGTGGCCCACATCCAGGCCAGTTATAACTGCTTTATCTCAACCCCACCCTCACGTTATGATAGAGAGGAAAGACAGCTTTAAGGACATACTTTTATTAGAAAGAGCGGTAGCAGTATTTATAATTGCTGTAGTATCGGTAGTAGTATTTATAATTGCTGAGTATCAAAGTAGTATGTATCACTGTGTTAGTATCATTGTCGCCTCTATCGTCGTCATAGACCCACATACTAGTTTTCTCATGCAGAGACACCCATCAATAAAGATTTCATCACTACTGCTTTTAAAAAATTATCTGAAGAGGATGCATCTTTGTAAATGACTACACCTGTGAATGTAGTCTTCAGATCCAGAATACAGTACATAATTGGAGCGTAAATTCAATATGTGTTATAATGAAATACTGACTTTTGTTTCACAGGAGGGGGCAGTAAATTCTATATTTGCATTAATGAGTTTTTAGTTCACCTGCTAAGGCTAAGGCACAGAGGCACACACTTCACGTTTGGTCAGTATATTACTGGGTAGTTATTGTAACCGTCTGGAACATCACTAGCGTGTACCCTACGCCATGTGCACTCTTGGCCCTACATTGGCCACCATCTTCTAAACTCGTCCTCTACCACTTCGCATTTTGCGAATCATATCCTGTACACCGCTGCCCGGAAAATGTAGCAGTTAGCGTCCCTCCACTGACGATTTACTTCTCGTTATGAAAGTATACAATCGAAAATAAGTATCAGTATCTTAAACAACTTTGTATCTTAAAAGACATGTTAAAAATTAAAAAATTGTGTATAGGCTACATTTTACAGTGTTTAAATTTGGGCATTCCGGTCGATCCGGGAATTCGGTAGTGGGGAATTCATTAGTGTTTCGAAAGTCAAGAGTTAGGTCTGTTACCACAGAAATAATACATTTTAAAATAATAAGACTTACTACAATTATGGAAACCCCCTCCCCAAAAATACAAATGCACATTTAAATCCTACCATCCTTCAGAATGAAAGCAATCGCTTGACCAAATGATCCTATAAATGCTTTAGACCAAAAATTCGCATTACACCATCTTCCATCAGCTACTCTCTGTGCATAAAGAGAGCATTGCCCGGGAGTCACGAGCTTGGACGTTGGAAGTTGGATTTGCTGGCAGAGATGACTCTATTGCTCGAGCTCTGACTCATTCGTCAGTACCAGTGTGCGTTAACCGAACTTCCTGTTCGGTACCCATTACCAGTCTTTGACTCCCCCCCCCCCAAAATAATCCTAATGCATAAAAAAAATAAAATGTGCTACAATATTTTATTACTATTTTCATAGGAAAAGTAATTCTCTAATGAGGGCATCACAGAGCAAAATAGAGTCATCTCTTCGCCGCTAAGGTGTACAGAATCATTTTCATAATAATCAAGTTGCACATCAGTGAGAGACATTTAATACCCGGAAAGCGGCAGAGTGAGGAAGCGACGTCCGACTTACAAGCCTCGTAATACACGCCCCTCTTGCATCGCCAGCTACACAGACTTCGAAGCAGGGGCGCCGACTCCGGGGGTGCTCCGGTGCTCGAGCACACTCCAGAATTTTTGTGGGGGTGCTCAGCAAAAATAAAAATAGAAAAGAAAAATGAGAAGAAAAATAAAAAAATAAAATAAGAAAAGAAAAAAAGAAAAAGAAAGAAAAAATGGGGGAAAAATTCTAATCTTTCGTCGTACTTCTTAAATGATTTTTTCATAGGGCCCGATTTTTTCATAAAGCGGAGAGGTGGGATATAAAGTTTGGTTTGGGCAGAGACTTTACCAAGGTACTTCCGTTTATGCGGGACTTGCGTTTCCCGCGATAAGACAGCTGTAATATTGACTGTATAAACACATGTAAATTGTAATAATTTGTCCTGACCAAAGTAAAATTTGTGTGATAGTGTCAGACCGAGAGTGAAATATTTTATAACGCCAGTTAATGGCTTTACTGGCTTTTCTTATTAACCGTTTAAATTCATAACAAACAAAAAAGTAAAGTGTCAGAAAGTAATTCAATGCCTGTCCACAACGACTTCGGTAATGTGGGCAGCTGCCATAGCTTATCGTCTTCCTTAATTATATGCTGCATACAATGACTCCACTTGTCCGCCGTTGTTTCATTTACCGCCTTCTCAATAAATTGTTTTATATCAAGCAGCTAATGTTATGTTGTGACGGGCAACATATCCTTTCAACTGGCTCCATATTAATTCAATACGATTCATAATACAGTGATAAGGACGAAGTTCTAAAACGACGTGCCCCGATTTAAGTGGCAAGATAACTCTCACATGATTGTACAGACATTCTGTACATGCGCGTAATACATTACTGTGTAAAATATATAAAATATACATTACTGTGTAAATATATGTAAAATGTGATATTTCTAACTTTTTTATCATTACTTTTACTATTTCTATGATTTAAAGATTTAAAAAAGAAAACAACTGTACACCTTTTATGTGGATTAGCTTTTGTACTCATCACTATTGGGGAAAAAAGCACCTAATAAAACGATAGTTTATGTTTACCATCAAGTGTTGTTCATTCAAAAAGACCTAAAACTGCATTTTCAGGAGGGTCAATTTTTCAAAATCCCCCCC
This sequence comes from Magicicada septendecula, assembly GCA_034769895.1. Lineage (NCBI taxonomy): Eukaryota > Metazoa > Arthropoda > Insecta > Hemiptera > Cicadidae > Magicicada > Magicicada septendecula. The sequence continues at coordinate 321,068,679 of CM068367.1, forward strand.
GGTTGTGGACTGTGAGTTGGAGCAACCCCACTGATTTTCAAAACCCTGCGCCACTGCTTCGAAGCAAGCTAGAAGATCGAGACCCTCCAGTCACATTCTGCCAGGATCTTGACGCTGCGTTTCCAAACCCTAAAGCCCAGTTTGTGCCGCCCATAAGATCCGGTGCCGCCGAAAACGGTTCAACGTCGTACCCCAAAACGTGTACACGCCCACGCCAGGGGTATTGGAACATAGGACCATAGGCAAACTGCCATACAAGCCCGGTTTTCTTTAGCATAGCGTGAGCCTTTGCCGCAGTACTGTGGTTTAGTGACGAACGTAGCGTCAAATGTATTTAAAACCCTGTTTCATTAAAGATGGCCTCCAGAGGTGAGGCCATAATGTCTGATAACAACATCCGTCAGAATGATAATTATAAAATAGTAGCCCACGGCCCGGATCTTAATTTCAATAACCACTAACGAAAGTTTATCATCTAATGACAAGTGAGCCAGCAGATGTTGCAGAATACAGTTGTGTGGAAGGAAAATGGATTATAGAAGATCCAGCTTCAAGTCGCCAAAGTACATTGGATCCATTCATTTCATCAAGTCCAATATTTTTCAAAAATTCAAATTGTTTCAGATTTTTGAACGGTTTTTAACAGCTACAGCAGAGCATATCTACTCTATTCTGAAACGACAATAAAAATTTTAAGAAATAACCAATCATAATAAACCGACTTGTCTTCCTCTTTCTTGATGTATCATAATACATGTGTAAATATAGACACCCAGTGTGGCTGAGCAACTGCTTAAGCCGCCAAGATGAGATATACGCTCATTTTTAAGGTAGGGATAAATATTTTTATATTAAGCAAGAATAATTAATACGGTGAGTCTAAAAAATGTTGAAAATATTGAGCAACGGGTGAAACATAACATTTATCACCTCCACGTTTTGCTGAACATCCCCAAAATAATATTCTTAATACGCTCATTAATTTTTGTCATCTAGTTTACAAAAATGTGTAAAAATGCTACCTTTCTTTTGGATGAAAAACCGTCCTTATTTCTGATTATCATTTGCAAATATTTAATTACCAAACATGAACTTTCTTTCACAGAAATTAACAAGACAATCTCAGAACCTATCCTCAACATTCATCATTATCTTCAGCAAGAAGCTGAACCTATTAAATAGCTTTTACTTAAACTGATATGCAATGTATTATAATCTTTACGATTATTTTGATTGTTTGTTTATTGGGTCGTAATTAAAATGTAACTAGCCCCAAGTTTGGGATGTCATATACGACTATTGATTATTACACTAATGCTTGCTTGTTGGCCCACGTTGGGAAGCCATATGCAATGTATTAATCTGCTACGATTAATATTATTAATTGATTATGTTTTAATTAACTTCTTATTACGATTTTGTGCAATTACAAATGTAAGTGAGACATATACAAACATTATCGTATGTCTTTGCTTTATTAAGTCCCGCGATTGGAGCGCCATATGCAAATCTATGATTCTGCTAATTTAATTAATTGTTTATTAATTAAATTTTAATTAATTAATTTTATTTATTAACTGCTGTATTATTGATTTGTTAATAAAGTGTTGAGTGTTGATGATAGTTTTCGTCCGGAAGCCACATCTAATTGTATTAATTTTACTATGTTAATTAATGCATTCATTTATTACTCAAATAATTAATTTTGATCGAGCCACACATTGGTGTGCCATATGCAAATGTATCTATATTTAAGTATGTGCAAATATATTAACTGAATTTATCTATCGTTATTATTATCAACTGATTGATTATTTATTGATTTGTAATTCAAATATAACTATAACTTTATTTCTTGTCACACGTTCGTACATCATATGCAAATGTGTAATCTAATGTCTTGCTAATTAAGTATAATTATGAATCCTTGTATATTAAACTTACTCTGGGCATGACAATGCTATCACTGCTTACTTCCATACATTGGGTGCCGTTGGTATCATCGTACGTCTACCTAAGTAACTGTTATTAATTAGGTTAATAATAATGATACGACTCGAACACCAGAAATCTTCGTTAACAACAATAATTTATTTAGATACTTAGAAATCAATTTCAAATTCTGTAATTAAATTTAGCATTACTACACAATACTGTAGGATGCATTATATTGCTAAATCGTCTATTACTTCTCTAATACCTTATCTATTAATTGATTAAGTATTTAATTAATTACTCTACATATTACAAAGTACTCTAATTCATGGATTCATATTTTCATACTCATTCTTTCTGAGTTCTACGATTCGGTTTTGCTCAAAAGAAATTAAATAAACGTTCTAATTAACTCAGTGGTGTGTTCTCTGTGAGTAACAGGACAGTGGTTACTTAACCTAATAATACATAAATGGTTTACTTGGAGTACGTATCCAAATCAATCGGCGATTATCTGCGAAGCTTTTCATTCTCCTGCGAGTCCCAGATTGCTGATGGCTTGATAGATCCTTTCCTCATCATTTTGAATCTACACTTTTCACTCTCACTGAACTCTGCACTCCGGCGTCGGCAATATTTTGTTTCGCACTCGTTTAGGATATATTCTTTAACGAATGTTATTTGTTGCGGTAATTCGGGTGTGATTTATTTGTCGCATGACCCTTTCGCGTGAGGTTTTACCCTTACACTTTGTTCACGTACATTAATAGTCAATACTTTGTTCAATTAACACGATCGCTCCACTTATGATTCGTTTCATCACGAGTTTCGATATTTAGTTCATGTCACCGAATTCCCTTTCACGTTTAAGTACAATGTCTCTACTTATTACATATCGTCAGGAACTTTGATTGTCTTAACGCGATTCCTTAATGCATAAACTTTGAATTGTAACTAAGTCCTTTTAAAGTTTTATTTCATCACATACGTTACGGTATGGTGATATACTATTAATATGTTATCACGCACCTTTCGATTCGTCAGTATATTAATGTATTGCAAAGTCTGATTTAAATCAACTCAACATTGTCTTAATAACTGAATCCCACGATTTAACTAATTCTCTCAATACATGTGTAAGTTCAACAATTAATTCACTAACTCCATCACTTCACTAACCCAATTTCGACCTACTAACAGTTTTACATAATTACCGACTCACTCCCTAACAGACTAACTGCTTGAACGAATCATTTTATTACCGATCAACTAACTCTTTGCTGATTTACCTAAAAAGACTGATCTTGAATAACTGTTCACTTTTGAATCACTCACTAACTACTGACTGTTTCTAAATAATTCAACAACTTCTGACTAACTGATCAACTTATTAACTGCTTGAATGAACCTTAAAGACTGCTCCCTGCTCTTCGCCAATACTTATTTTTATGTCTCGAGTTCCACGACCATCTCCACATCTCGTGTACTCTTCCCACCATCTACGTCCTTATTGGTTTTTCGTCTATGATTCTGCGAAAACTCCTCCTTGATTCTTGAGCTAGTCTTCTGGCTATTTCCTCATTCGTTCTTCACCCTCGTTTCCATGGTCATGTCTTCTCAACAACCCGCCTTTACCGAACTCTCGTTCGCGGTAGGTCACTCTAGACCCCTCCTTTAAAGTCTCGCTGTTTGCTCCTCCTTCACCATATGACGACGGACCTAATTTCACGGTTGCCTGTCATCCGATTGTTTTATGTTCTCTTTCAGTTCTTCCCTAGTAATTTCCGTCCAGCTACACGTGTGTCTTATAACTCGGGTGTGGCGAATCGCTGTATTATCCTCGACTTCCTTCGTTAAGTTCACACGCTGATGGCGCTCCCTTTCCTGGAATGGACATGTGCTCTACAGTTCTCCTGCAGTCTCCTTACGTTTGCTGGTAAACAAGTTCCCCGCTGTGTCACTATGCGTGGTCTTTTGTTCCTATAACGTCCGTTTGTATCTTGCCTTTGTGGAATCTGTCTCATCCATGTGTAGTCGCTAAACTCCCACGTGTGGATTGAGAAATACTTGCGTCGCCCTCGTATACGTTTTCTCGGTAATTGGTACAAGAAGACGTAGTCTTTTGTCTCTCTGTTATTGCAGCTTATTCCCATGCCGTTCAGTTATGTCAAAATCTGCTGTCGCCGAGGCATTGTCTTCCTTAGCGGAGCCTATTTCGTCGCTAACGTGGCGCACATGTTATTGTCTAACGGCGGCCGGTTGGCTACAACATACATCACTTTTGACAGTCGACACTCGCTACTGTTCCCTTTTACGCAAAAAAAAATTCCTTTACAAAATTGCTTTACAGATATTAGATTTATGAATTTCCAGAAAAATAATTTAAGAACAAGGAAGTTTTTGAAATAACTATTGTTTTGAAGGTATTCTTTTAATGCGCCACTGACTTCCGTATTTTGACCAGATACCAAATACAACGCCTTCTATGCACCTTTATATTTTTATCTCATAATTTCTGAGGAAGCCATGTCAGTCCGACTCTGATATTCGGTCATGGGAAGTTTTATGGTTCAAAAGTAATAAATACTTACCTCAATTAACTGCACCGCCTCCATTATTAAAATAATAAAAATACTGAATTTTATTTGTAAAGCTGATCACCTACCGAGTAAGACACCCCTGCATTTGTAAACTCTGAATAATGTCACTGTTGTAAGTGACATGTTTTGCTGGTTCACACTCCACATACGTAGACTGTTGGGATTAGCAACATTCCACTAGTCTCAGGAAGGTCGGTGCAGTCACTACTGTGTAGTAATTGTATCAAAGTTCTGAATAAATGTCAATATTCCAATCCACAAATAAATATTTGTAATATACATTTAAAATAATACTAGGCCTAATGTAACTAACTCTAAAACTTATACCTACTTGCGACTAACGTCTTAGGCTGTTAGTTGTTCTGAGGACAGTGTACTAAATAAATCAAGAAATTAATACAAGTTTTATAGGAATGGTTATAACCGAGATCTTGGGTGACCAAGAAAGCTGAAGGGGACCTTGAAACTGTAAATAAGGATAGAACACATGAATGAGATGTACTTCGGGGAAATCAGAATCCCGTGGTGTACGATCTGAACCGCTTTAATTCCAAACCCTTTAACGGAAAATTATCTGAAATTTTAGAAATAATCTTTATATTTTGGGACAGGAAAGAAACCATTTTTCCAATGAATATGAAATGTTCATTCTTTGTTAGTAAAAACAAACCTACATTAAATACCAGAAATACATTCTAAAGTACAAAACAGTTCAAAGCAAAAGTCAACCAAGTATATTCTAACGACCTGTGCTTGGAGGAGGAGTGTGCAATTAAAATTTCAAAACTCTGTGAATGTTAAGAATTTAAAATTTTACTGGTCGAGACGAACGTCTGTATTGTACTGTGTAGTAAATGCACAGGCGCTGTTTATGCAATTGAACTACATGCCAATTCCCCAGATGAAAGATTATTTTTATCAGAAATTAAAATCTTCACAACTAAGAAATGTAACATGAAGCAAAATCCACAGTCTTCTGCTACAATTACGATCTACACAACTGACCACAGTTCTCTACATTTATAGTAGTATATTCTGTTATGATCCTATTTTCAGTACATTCAGACCTTCAAGATCAACTATACCGTAACTGAAATTTAATTGTATTACCAGGGGCTTTTAAATCGCATGTATTTCAAACGATAGATTGCTTACGAAGACAACTCATAGATTGAAAAACATGGTCGGGAGTAACACAGCCTTGTACCAGGAAGAAAGCTTTAACCCGTATATTAGAAACTAGACATTCATGGTTACAACGAATGTGTGAAGCAAGACAAGTACTTTTTCTAAACTTCATTCAGAAGTCGCGACGCAATGAGGGAGGTAGGAAAACGCATCGGGTAGGCCTATATGTTTTTTGCTCATACGTGTACCCTACTGCACAATTTAAAAAATTAAGTTATGACATCATAATTTGTCACAACATTAAAAACATTCATGACGCCACAAATTTTTAAATTATTTTGACCATGAACAAAACTGTACAAAAACAACAAATTTTACATTTCAACAACTTATTAACATTTAAAAAATATCTGATAGTACTTACGTTGTTAATTCACATAAATACATTGCAATTCAAAACGATTTATTAAATTGTATAAAATAGGTATTATGATTATCAATAGATATGACAGATACGTAGGCAAATCTTAGCATAATACCTAAAGGACAACAGTACTTTACAAAAGTACTTTTTGTCTATTCATAGTATTTAGTAATATCAGTATTTAATTGTGTGATTTTGAGATATTGAGAACAAAATTAATATGTATAAGTCTTTTGGAAAACGTTGTGTGAAACACGATTGCAAATACACATGCTCATTAAATATGTAGCCTATTATAAAAAATTAAGCATAGGCTAATGAATTAATTAATGTTACTTTACCGAAACCGAAAATAATTCGTATATTGGCGCTCCCTTGCTATTGCAGTAAACGGGATACTTGTGCTCTTCTGTCCGAATACCGTCAACATTCAAAGACAACACGTGCACGAAATGTCTACGTGTTCTGATCTATGTACGAGCTGTTTACATGTAGGTTGTCAGTAATTGTGTTTTTTCATAGTCCACTCGTGTTTTGTGTTTACGAAAATAAGTCGATTGAAGCTTACAAATATGTACTTTATTTAATCTAAGAGGGGTGAAATTCAAAGAATTAATTTTGAATTCCCAGAATTTGAGGACTGATTCTGAGAAAGCGATACGCCTAAATAGGGACACTCGAAGAACTTCTACTTCAGTCACATGCATTTGGTTGTCGTTTTCACTTAACGTACTCTTGATGGAGAAAAATGCAAACCTTAGGGTTGGTTTGTGAATATAAAAGTAGGGATTCCGAAATGGCAAACTGTAACATTTGGCATGATATTTTTACAACCTGACGAAGTAGGAGATTTTTTCCCCACATAATTAGCTGAAACAAAATCTAACGACTGTATAGAATTGACGCTTATGCAGATCCTTTGGCTGAAATGTATGTGGACGAAGAAACGGAATTCCAGTCGCACATCTGGATGGGTTTCTTTATCGGCAGATAGTAACTGGACCAAAAAGTCTATCAAAGTCATCTACCTTTGTATGTTTTTATAGACGCCTTACAGAGTACATATAGTAACAGATAGTAACAGGACTAAAAAGTTTATCAAATTAATCTATCTTTGTATGTTTTATAGGCGCCTTACAGAGTACACAAATAGAAACTTACATAAAAATTCGAAGTTCATAAAAGTTGAAAAAAAGCAGAAGTGAAAAGCAAAGTCAATTATGTCAAAGGACAGTAGATATGTACAGGCGACATATTTCGAAGCTGCAATACACAATATATCTAAGTGTTACAGTGCATGACGTGAAAAAGTACTGATTTTATTTTATAATAATTATTAAAAATTGTATTATAAAATTATAAAAATTATATTATAAATTATTGCAAAATTTCTAAGAATTAAAAAAAAATTAATAAAAAAAGAATAAAAAAGTATATATTGTAGTTCCGTCCAGGTGATATATAGGCCTACAACTGATGGTCGCTAATAAGCGTGAAATATGCTTTCTGTTTTAGTTTAAAACATTGGCACACTAAGTTTGAAAAGCTAGTTTCGACACAAACCTTATGAAAACTAGGGACACATGCAGTAAATTATATGACAGTGCCCTAAGTTTTCATGGTATTCGTATACCAACTCTTACATATTCTGTACTCATCCTTGCATGCTAAATTTAACTACATAAACTAAAATAAGTGAAGCGTACTTCTAATTAAGAGAGATGAAAACAAATATTCTATACAAGAAGTGTATTATTACCCTACGTATTATTAGGCTACGTAATATGTATTAGGCCTATTACGAGCCAATTGAGGACAGTGTGTAGAAAATGCCAGTTTCATGGACGACAACCCTTCTACTCGGTGCTTTATGTCGTTCCTAATTCATATAAAACGTTCCTAGATCACTTTTTACCAGATAAGTTTCATTATTAAAATCATATTTTTTGTCACAATCCCTAAGAAAACAATCTACAGAAATAATCAGCAGCTACTCCGCTTAACACTTCAGATCGAAATTACAGTTATTAATCGATTTCGAACAACCTGAAACTGACACATGACGTATGGATTGGCATTTCACAGAGTCCACGATGCTAAACGTTGTAAGCCTACTGGTACGGACTGTTTATGAGACATAATGTACTGTGACAACTACCAGCACAGCGCAGAATATCTCAGTACAGCCAATCCCAGTCACGCACGTAAGAGCTGCTGAAAACAGCCTGCAGAGGGAACCGCCCAGCAGTAGATAATAGTACAGTAAAACTTCTTTTATACGTTCCTCACATACGTTTTTCACACTTACTCGTTTTTTCTCTAAGGTCCCGGCAAAATTCCTATACTTTCCGTGTTATTTTATTTCGGTTATACGTTTTTCGTTTATTCGTTTTTTACACTTATACGATTAAATTCTTAAGTCCCTGGAGATTCGAAACTTCATTTATACGTTTATTCTGAAATAAACTCTTTATTCTGAACACGTTTATTCTTTAATACGTTAAGTTCTGAAACTTCATTTACATACTTATTCTGATTTACGTCGCGTATATCACAAAATTAATGTGTGAACGCAAATATTTTGGATTATTTTTAGGGAATCGTCAATTAGTGCCGTTCGGTTGAGTTAGCAGTTGCTGAGTAACATTTGAGGTAGCTTATAGAGTCCTAGAAACGTAAGGTATTTGCTCACTGCTTGTAAAGCTCCATCGCTTCGTCGACATTAGTTCGTTAGGTCTACTGTTTCTATTAAAAATAACTTCATGAGTGTAAATTGAGTGGAAGGAAGAGGAAGTGCGTTACGATCGCGGAGAAATTAAACATTTTGAAAGTAGTGAAGGAAAGCGGCAATAAGAAACGAGTGGACATCGCTAAAGAGTTGGAAATTACTCCGTCGACGTTAAATTCACTTGTGGCTAAAACAACCGAAATTGAAGTAAGTTTTCGAGTGTTTGGTGTTCTTAGTAATAAGCGAACACGTAATTCAAGGACAAAAATTTTAACGCTTGGAAAACTGTGCATTACAATGGTTCCAGCAGCACAGGGCGGAAGGAATTCGTATCAGCGGCCCAGTGGTTTGCGAAAAAACAAATGAACTGGCAGCCAGGTTCGACGTCGAAGATTTTCATGTGTCGACGGGCTCCCTACATAAATGTAAGATAAGGCATGGATTCAGCAGCAAAAGCGTGTGCGGTGAGAGTAAGAGTGTAGACGTTAATATAGTGGGTGATTGGAGAGAAATTCGTTTAAAAAACTAACGTCTCAGTATGCTCCCAAAATGTGTTTAAACAGGCCTTCTTTTTTAATTTACATCCTGATCGTACATTGGCATTCAAAGGAGATACATGTCATGGCGAAAAGCGGAGTAAACAACGCCTGACAGTACTGTTATGCGTAAACAGTGACGGAAGTGAAAAACTGCTTCCTCTAACTGTCGGGAAATTTGCAAGGCCGCGGTGTTTTAAAAACGCTCTCTACGAAATACACTAAGAACAATAAGTCGTGGATCACGACAAAAGTGTTTGAAGACTGGCTGCGAGGCGTCCATGCAAAAATGAGCGTAAAAGATCGAAAAATCCTTTGGTTTATGGACAGATGCACGGCACATCCTTCTGATACGTTACATCTAAAAAACGTGAGAGTGGAATTTTTCCTGCAAATTGCACAAGCAAACTGCAACCACTGGAGCTGGGAATACTCTGCAATTTTAAATTGCGTTAGCGCAAGATGCTGGTATAGCATGCCACCCACTGTGTAGACGCTGGAATGAAGGATGAAATGAAAATTCAAATTTTGCAGGTAAGATTTTTTTCGTGATTTTTAAAAATTGTAACTAGGGAAAGCAATACTGTACCGTATGATTCTAAGCGACGTTCTGCTGATATTTCAAATACGTACTGTTTCATACATAATGAATAGATTGAAATGAAAAAAGTATCAGTATGACAAGAAAGATAAACGTTTTTACACCAGGAGAGGAACAGAGGTTTTTTAAATTCCGGTATGCTTTTAGGATGACCCTATAGTTTCTACTGTGATTTTTTAGCATTGCTGTAATCCTCATGTAAATTAGTTATAGGCGTAGGTCTACCTAAAGAAATTACAGTATATCCCCATCAAAATTCTATTTTTGCTCTTTCCTTTGGTTTCTTCTAACAGACAATGCATTACATCGCAGCTACATGGCACAGAGTATCGCAACTCACTGTCCGCATCTGCTTTCACAAAGACGGATTCGGGAATAGCGAAGCCTGTAATAATGAAGATAGTTGTGATGTTACCGTTGATGATGAGGAATGGGGCAAATTAGGTCTTGCGTGGTTTGACGACTAAGGCAACATTGACGATAGCGTTGTTACTACGGAAACCATGACCATGTCGGGGATTGCGATAGCATTCAACAGGAAATGGACGAAGAAGAAGCTGATGATGATGACAAAGACCAAACGCAGACCCGCGTGTATTTTAGTGACTTGTTAATGAGCTAGAGACAATTAATGCTTTGTAACGCGCATGACGCGTATCCGACGAAACTTATATCCGCGTTCCCTAGTTTCATGTATCCGACGAAATTATGACGTAGTTATTAATTTGAAGATATAGTTTTTTCTGTAACCGCGGAAAAGAAAAAAACAGGGGAAGATAACGGATTTTCAGGGGGGAAACGATTAATTATATCTGTGTAGTTTTCTATATGTTGTGTTTTATAAGTTGTAAATTATACATAATTTCTGTTCAGATGGCACCATTTAATTATACTATTTGTGTTCTATTTCACTTAGGCTATACGTTTTTCACACTTATACTTTTTTTTTCTTTGAAGTCCCTTGAAAAACGTATAAATGAAGCTTTACTGTATTTAAGTACTGTACTGCAATTACTAGAACCCAAACTAGATGAATAAATTATAACCTGAAACTGACGTATTACATATGTGTTGGCATTTCACAGAGGCCACGATGGTAAAAGTTGTACTGGTAGGCTACGGACTGTTATGAGACATACTGCGCTGTGACAAAGACGACCAGCACAGCGCAGTATACCTCATTACAGCCAATCCCAGTCACGCAGGTAAAGGCCGGGCGCAAGTTGAGCCCGCAGGGTGACGCAGGACGCGCAGGGTGAAGCAGGATCTGAATCAACTGCGCGCAGGGAGAGCGAAAGTTGAGGCGCAGTTCTATCCTGCGTGTATGTGACGTTGTGTCGACATTATGTGCGCGATGACTTCAATGTATATTGACTCTTTACTAAGTTCAGAATCTGATTCTGATGATTTTGAAGACGAAATAATTGCAACATTATTTCATGAAAAGCTGCCGAAAAGCAGTTATTTAAAGAAAAGAAAGACGCACGGAGAATTCGTGCTTAAGGACGAATTTTCTAATGAAAATTTTAAGAATTATTACCGCGTCACCCGTGACCAGTTTTCTGAATTACATGGATTCATCAATGCTGAAGGGTGCAATGCGTCAAGGAACCGAAGAAAAACTAGCCGTTTTTTTAAGGTAAGAAATTTATTCATTTTCTACAACTTTAAAAAATGTGTTTCCTTGTGCAAGTATGAAAGGTTGTTTCGAAAGAATAAATCAATGATTAGTTACATGTTTAGTGGTTAGTTGGGATGTTTGTTGTGAATATGTTTGTGGGATGTTTAGTAAAGTGGCTTCCATATCTGTCACAGCTTTGTATATTTGATTTTTTTACAACGTGTTGTGACGACGGCAGCATGATTTTTTTGTTTCATACATCGACAAAAAAAAATTTATAAAGGATCGCTATCGCTTGGAGATTGGATCCTATCCAATAACACTTCTCTCTCTGCTGCTCTTTCGGCCGCTCTTTTTTCCCGGTTGTCTATGGACTGCTTAAGTAAGATTGCAACATTGTCTTTCTTCTTGACTTGCTTTTGTGGTGTTGGTGTGTTTTCCCTTGAAGAACCAGGAAGGTCGGAAGGACTCTCTTGTGTTTGCCTTCTCGAAGTTTTTTCCTTTGAATTTCCTGGAAGGACAGGTGTCCCACCTTCATCTTCACGCTCCTCGCTTGCAGGTTCCACCACACTGTCTGCTTCCTGGGTATCTTCACATTCGAGTTGTTCGTAGTTTTGCGTTGTTGAATCCTCGTCGCTCTCGTCATTGAGATTGGTCTCTCTTTTTCTATTCGCCATGTAAGGCTGAAGAAATCCCATTTCCGTTTGAAACTTCCACGGTTTTAAGGTACTGTAGTTGCTGCAGCCCCACTTTTCACACATTGTTTTTGCCTCCTGAGTGCATCCCTCAAAGAATGTCTTAATATCTCCCACATTATTTTCGCCTCTGAACCTGCAACAAAGTTTCACATACAATTATTCATTTCCCGTTTGGAGTGAATTCCCTAAAATAATGCTATATGCTATGAAATTTTAGTTTAAAAAATTGTGTACATATGTATACCTACATCTTACACATGTGTTGTATATGTGTATGTTGCAGGTACCTAGCCTCAGGAAACAGCTTCAAAAGTATCGGCTACAGCTATAGAATGAGTGACCGAACAGTATCAAACATTGTAAAAGAAGTAGCAGAAGCTATTTGGGAACGTATGCAACCGATTTATATGCCGGAACCGACAACAGAACAGTGGGCGTCAATTACTCATGGCTTTGAAGAAAAATGGCAATTTCCACATTGCGTCGGAGCGCTTGATGGGAAACATATAACAATAAAAAAGCCGGAGAAAAGCGGATCCTCATTTTTTTAATTATAAACATATTTTCTCAGTTGTATTGATGGTCGTTGATGATTCAGACTACCAATTTATCACTATTGATGTTTGGTCAATGGGAAGATTCAGCGACGGAAACACTTTTTCTAACAGTGTTTTAGCAAAAAAAAAATGCAGAAACATACTTTAAATCTCCCACCTGCTTCTCTGATTCCTACAATCGTTGATCCGATTCCATATGTTTTTGTAGGAGATGAAGCGTTTTCTGTGTCTGAAAATTTAATGCGACCATACCCAAGGCGAAGTGTCACTGATAACTATGAAAACAAAGTGTTTAATTACAGACTTTCGCGGGCTAGGCAAGCTGTGGAATGCTCTTTTGGTATTCTTGCTTCGCGTTTTCGTGTTTTTCGTTCACCTTTTGAATGTAATGTAAGCACTATAGTGAAAATTCTAAAAGCGTCTTGCGTGCTGCACAACTATTTGAGAAATTCTCCAACTTTGCAAACTGAAGGTGACATCACCGAACAGGATGTGCCACAGTACCAATTACGTCCACTGCATCAAACCAATGCCGAAGTGGATCTCAAGCTTTTTGGGTTCGTCAAAAGTTCACGGAATACTTTAATTCACCCGGAGGATCTGTCCTCTGGCAGAGAGATTGCGTGTTGAAAGGAAAGTACTGAGAATACGTATGAGAAATTTGGTGCTAATAAAACAATTGTCAAAATGACGATCATTTGAAGTTAACAAAAAAAAAGAAATTGCATCTGCTTTACAATTTTATAAACTGATGGAGAGGGTAGTTATTTTAATAAGTTTACGGTATGAATAAATGTATTTTAAGCGTAAATGCATGTGTACTGTACTTAGTAATAAAATGTGTGTATTTAAAATGTCAAATTAAAAAAAAAGTTAATTAAATAAACAATTTATGAAAACTTACCAGATTGCATTCCAATCTCTTTCGCAACTTCGTCCCAAATCTCCGATTTTAATTTACTTTTCGTGTAGTCTGCATGTCAGGTATCATACAACACTTTCCTCCCTCGAACTGCCTCGATGAGTTTCTCCTCCATCGTCGAAATACTTTCAAAACCAAACTAGAGCAGGTCGTAGTCACTTCGTGAAAACTGCGGCATGATCACAAACCTTCGGCACCTCACGACACGCGGAAACTGAGTCACTTCACCCTGCGTACGAACATTCACTGTTGTATTCATTTCTGTGTTTCTCAGAAACTCACGGTGTCACCTCACGGAACTGCGTCTCAACTTGCGCCTGGCTTGAGAGTTGTACTGGTACAGTATGCTACGGACTGTTATGAGACATACTGCGCTGTGACAACGAGGACCAGCACAGCGCAGTATACCTCATTACAGCCAATGCCAGTCACGCAGGTAAGAGTTGCTGAAAACCCTCCTAGATCACTTTTTACCAGATAAGTGTCATTATTAAAATCATATTTTTTTCACAAAACCTAAGGAACCCTCCAGCAGTAGATAGTATTTATGTATTGTACTGTAATTACTGGAATGAATTAACAACACCTCAGATTAATGCTACAGTGATGTCTCGCTGCACAACGCTGTTAATGTGTCTTTTCTGCACAGCGGAGGTACGCCACACTTGTACGACCCAAAAAATTGTCAGAGTATAACAACTTAAGACTGTACAGAATAATTTACAATTAACAACTTAAATGTAAACATTTTTTTCTTGATCTTAAAATCTGGCAAAAGGTGATACCTGTGGGTCCCCAAAGTGTTCGCAAACAATAGGCCTGCAATAAACGTGACCCTCGACAAGGTTTGGGGAACAGTTTTACAGCCACGTCTCCTATCTGCAAGTACACAGTCTTAACACTCATCATTTTGGAATCTTCTCTCACGTCTATCCTCAACAACCCTCCAACCAACACCATGTAATATACATGTAAAGTACAACATTTATTTCAATTGCGGCCCACTTGCTTGTTTGCGGGTATGCGATACACTCTCGAAGTTTTGTACATTGCTCTGTTACATTCGTTCATAATTTAGGATGGAATTCTTAGATAGTTTGTCACGGTCCTCTGTTTATTTGTCTCGAGTAGATTTACTACAGTTTTTATTGACATATAAACTAATATCTGACAGGGGGTTTGTCCGTCATGTGAATGAACACAAACAATTTAGTCTAACAGTACGAGCTACACTAATCCCATTCTTAATCATGTATTTTTCACTAAGTAATGTTTTTCTACTGAAATAATAGACTTACCAATTACACTGACTTAGAGTTTCAAACTCCTACAGACACTTAAAAATGTGTATATTTTTACCAGCTAAGTTAATTTTTTCAATTATGTGCATTAACTATTTATAAAAAAATTGTTTGGTATGATTTTAAGTACTACATTCACTAAACAATAGATTCAGTAGCAAGTTTAATAATTAAATCAGCTAATATTAGTAAATTAGACAATCAAGTTGCTTCATTAATAACACATTAATTAGTAGAATATAAATTACAAGAGAAAGGTCCCTACTTCAATACTATTTTAAAGTGAACAGTACAATTCTGAAGGCACGTGTCGGGAATAGGTCAAATCTCATCAAGATCACCATGTGGCATCATAAATTAAAAGTTAAAGTTCTCTACTTCATTAGTATTGTGAAGTCAACAATATAATTCGGTGGCATAAGTTAGTAGAATACAAATTACAATTCAATATTTCATCATTTATTAGATTTCTAAAATGAACGATGTAATTCTGATGGCATCACTGGATGTCAAGCGGACGAAGCTCCAGTCGTATTATCAAGATCGTACTGTGGCCTAAATTAGTAGAATATAGATTTTAAGTGAAAGTTTCTACTTCATTAGTATTGCAAAGCAAACTATATAATTATGACGGGAGAAATTGAAACCACTCGGTAGGTAGAAATCGCTACTGTCTGCGCAGAAACTGTGCGCACTCGAGTTTGAATCTTAATTCCAAGTTAATAGTTACACCAAACTTAAATCAAATGACGCCAATTTTTAGCTTATTTCATTGTGCGTTGAATGGTGATTATCAAACAATTTTTTGTCTTTTTTTTCAGAGTTGCGTTCTCGGAATGTAAAAAGTGCCCGTTTTTTGCGTATTATAAAAAACCCTCAGTTTTAAAACAAAAGTAAATAAAACCACGGCATCCGACTGCAACGAAATACGGAAACTTTATAGAATGGAATGTTTTTAACACATATGTAAAGTTATAATGTGTTATCTGTGTTAGAAACGAAGTTATTATGAATTTTGTAAAACATCTTCTCATTACCGAATATTCGGAATAAATCGCGCTTGAGCTCGTTTTACAGGTCGTAACGTTTTTGTATCAATTCATAAATTACAAAAAACGTAAAGTGATTTAACTGTATGTTATAATGACTTTTATTTGATAGTCAGGTAGTGTGCAATCGGCCTGAAGTCAATGATCATCCGCATGGGGTAGTATAAGGCGCAGGTAAGGCGTACAGTCTTGGCAGGTAAGGCGTACTGCCCTGATCGCTTTTCGTACTTTCCACCTGTGAGTGACAATGCTGTTTACTAAATTGCCATAAATCCATCAATCCGTCCTACCTGCCCAGACTGTACTACCTCACGCGGAAAAAGATGTTTTACAAAATTGGTAACACCTTTTCTAAAAGATAACAACGTCTAACTTTACATATGTGTTAAAAACATTCCATTATACAGTAAAACCTGTCTTTAGCGGCCACCCTTGCATCATCGTAAAATGTGGCCGCTTAGAAAGGTGGGCGTTCAATAAAGGGATTGGGGGGATAATAACAATACAGCGTATTATAAAGGATTTCCTTTATCAAACAATAAATGTGTATAATTAAATTTTGTTTTTTACTTTAATTATCTATGTCCCGCGTGTCGGGACGCCAAATTTAATCATCATCAACAATACAGCGTATTATAAAGGATTTCTTTTATCAAACAATAAATGTGTATAATTAAATTTTGTTTTTTACTTTAATTATCTATGTCCCGCGTGTTGGGACGCCAAATTTAAAGGTAATTAAATACCCCCCCGTGATGGGACGCCAAATTTAACAATAAAGGAGTTTATTGCTCTTTAAATTTAATTAATGTATTAATTAATGACTCTATTTAATTAATCCCACCTTGTTGTGGTGCCAAATTGAACAATTATAGTGTGTGCGCCGCAGTGTGGGCGTCAAATATAACTAATAAAGTTTTTGATGTTAATTAATTGGTTTGTTAACTACTTCACAAGTTACTACGTATGAAGTCGTAATTTTAAAATCTTCTTAAGCTTCCTAGGTGAAGCGTCAAATAGAATAATAATTTGTTTGTGATTGTTTTTGATGACTATACCTATGTATTATTAAATTATTGTTTTAGAAGTCGTTGTTCAATTTCTTTGATGTCATATACTAAATTTTAATCTTTAGGTGTTTTCAAATAATTGACAACATACAAAAGGCTTTACAAGGTTAACTTAATTTATTATAATTAATAGCATTGATGTCACTTACTTAATTTATTACAATTAATAGCACTGATGTCACTTACTTAATTTCCTGAAAAGAAATACAACATATATCTTGCAATTTTACTGGCTACATCAATCTATCATTTATTATTTTGTTAAAACTTGCTTAATTTCCTATACTCTTCTAGATACTTATTAAACTTTAACCATCATTATTATACATTTTATTCTATATTAAACAATTCCTAATAAATGGATTCATGAAGATTGGATATAAATTACTATCATCTGTAATAGTTGTCTTATGAATTTACCCTGACTAGCTACTAGTTATTAATTTCTTTAAATATTATTATTTATGAGTTCTTTCAGATGAACAGACAGTGTTTTATTTAATTAGTAGTGCATGAATATAATTTTACTTGATGTATGTAATCCATTCTACGGCGAAAAGTCCTCTGCGCTGTCATCCTGTTTCCTTGTCTCTCCAGGTTTCTGGAAGTCCTTGCGGCTGGCATTATCACCTCGTAGAATGCACTCGCACTTATCACTTCTCTTCTCGCACTCCGACACATATATATAACTTTTGGTTTAGTTCTGGTGATTGGACTTTCGAATTTTAGTACATGTTATTTGATAATTCTAAATTTTGCTGAATTGTTTCTACTCAAGTGTCATTACATTATTCTGAGTATGTTAAGGATTTCTTGAAATATACTAAGTGTTGTATGCTTTGTGTTTTTATTCGCACTGTTTTTCCGCGGATTAACTTTGTTAACATGCCATTTGTTTATATTTAATGTGTTAATAGTTATTATTGTCTCTAATTTCATGACCGTAATTAGTTCTCTACCGGTTCTCTTTTGCTATCACTATTTCGACATTTGTCTATCTCTTACACATTTTACCGCACTTCAGATCGGACTAACGTCTTTGATAATGATATTAACTCAAGACGACCAACTTAGTCGATTTTAGAGATACTTCGACATGTCTTTCTAAAAACACTAAGTTCCATTACCGGCTTCCGATTCTCGACTGTTCATACCCATAACCTCACACCGATTCTTCAACCGATACGACTTTTCTCCGTTACGGCATCCGCACTCCCGTCAGTTCCGATATATAAATTATACGACTCTTGATATCTGACTCTCGACTTCGGCTATTAGATATAAGATATAAAACTTCCGATACAAGACTTCCGATATACAACTCCAGCGATCATACTCTCTGATCTATGACTAATAACTTAAGACCCCCGCTCGCGGTCAACACTCTAGTTTATACCCCAAAAATCCCACTACCTACTCTTCTTCCCACTCGACTTCTCAACTTCTTCGTTTCTATTGGTTTTCGTTTGTTTTCTGGTGGAAACTCCGCCTTAACACTCTAGATTTTCTTCTGGCCTCGTTTTTTATTCGTTCCTACAGCTCGTTTCCTTGGCAACCACTTCTTGTAGGAGCGTCTTCCTCCATTCTCGACTCTGATAGGCTTCCTAATTCCCTACCCTTACAAGTTCCTGGTTGGCTCCACCCATCGTTTGAGTCGGATGACCAATTTAACGCCTGTCCATCACCCTTGTATCTTGGCGTCTTGTCCTTTCAGACAAAGTGCTTTTAATTGCTGCGTGGCCTCTCATCTGCCCTTTTGTTCAACACGTGTACTGCTTCTTACCCGTGACCAATGGTCGCATTGTCTACTAGCTTTTCCTAGCCGTTCCCACAACGAGTGTGGTCAATTCTGACTATCCCTGACAGCTGCTACGTCTGCTCTCCAGGCCTTCCTTCGCCGCGTACCCTTCTGGTAAAGCTGGACGTTCGTTCATTGTGCAAACGTATTGTCGTCACTCAAGCCGGGCCTTTCCTGTCTATTGTGGCAATGTAACACTGTGTTTGGTGTGCAGCTCAACGCACGGTGGCTTATTGTCTTTTGGATAGCGTCGCTATGTCGCCTTGTCAGCAATTCTTTGTCTCTTCTTAGCGATACATTTCTCCTTTGTTTCTCTTAGGTCCAGCGTGTCACCCGCAATTCGCTTAACCGAACAGCTGCTACGACAGAGCCATTGTTCTTCTACTCACTGTCTTCCTTTGTCTTGGACAACACATGTTACCGAGCCATCGTACATCTTTGTATAGCTGTCAGCAAACCCTAGTTACAACGTTCACTTACAAAAAAAATAATTTAATTAGAAATTTTGTCGTTATAGTATTAAGTACAGATTATCTACTATATCATTTTATTATGTACTTGCATTTGTATAGTGTAGTTGTACTTCCTATTTATAGTATGTTTACAGTGAAATTACTTATATTCAAACACATTGGTAAAGATTATACTTTTGAAAAATAGTTTTTTAATGTAGTTTGTTTTGCACTAGCAGTTTTCTTTTTTAATTGCGTAATTTTTGACCAAACAATAAAGTTTACTACAGTGTTCCACAGCATTCTCCCCCACATTCCTTATCGAGTGTAACGCAAATATCTTTGATCCGCTTAAGAGATTGTAACACTTCTTTTAAACTCATTAGAGGTTCATTAATTCCTTCTTCTTCATTCTGTACGTCATCGTCACCCGTTTCTGCAAAAAAGCAGAAAAAAATACTGTATAGTATTGTAAAAGAGTATATCCCGAATAGTGCAATAATTGACCATTTCAAAAATCAGTTCACGTATAAACTGATCGCTGACTACTGTTTCAACGTTGTCGAAACTTCAGTAGTGTATTGTGTAGGCCTACAAATAACATTTTGTAAATTTAAAAATTACGCAGATACATATGGCTAATCGTTTCAGTTCGTTAGATATAAACTTTACTTAAGTAAACACCGACTCGGCGCTAGTTTCGGTAACCAGAATGAACATTTCATTCCGGCAAACTGAGTCAGATTACCTGTGCGCGTGTACCGGTGCCTGCCGCCACTATACGTGCTCTCATCTAAACACTGGTGACTGTGTCGTGCCGGTATGCATTGTATGCGTAACCTATTCTTAGAAATCTGTATTGTCAAACTACAGTGTTTTGTCTGCTATAGACTACCGAATCCCTGATGACTAAACATCTCGATGACCGTTTAAACAAATGAAAGATCCCGTTAGGGACTGACCGCTGGCCGAGGGAAGAGGTGACCGTTTAATGGAGGGGAAAATTTACGTTGATCTTACGAGAAATAAAATCCGTTTCTCAGAAAAGTGGCCGTTCATAGAGCTGAATAAAGGTGGCCGTTAGGTCAGGTTTCACTGTATAACGTAGGTGGGCTAAACTGTTATTTTAAAATACTAGGTATGAAAATACCGTTCCAAAAAAATAACAGGTACAAATACCTGTTATTATATACTATACAGTATATGCATAACCTATATTATCCTTTGTAAGTAACTCGTTTTGAGTTTCCTGCAGGTCTCCTATGTAATATCTTCAAATAAATACACTGCAAGTAGGTTTATTTTCACCTAGATAAACCTATTAATATATTAATAAACCTACTTGCTGTGTATTTATTTGAAGATATTATATAATATAATGTAATTTATATTAATATTTATTGTAATAGATAATATACAAATTACTTTCATGCCGCGCGTTATGCAGCCATTTAATACAATGATAATAAAGGATAATCTTTTATTGTTTACACTAAATATGCATAATTAAGTTTTCTCTATTACTTTTTGTTATCTATGCTCCAGGTAGGAAGCGCCATTTAATATAATGAATAACTATTCTGATTATTCATAAACAAAATACTGGATATCATTTAATAAATTAATATTGTCAATTCATTTATTTTACTGAACAAAGGAAACTCTTAAAATTCTACTTTATCTTTTGTTCAAAAATTAAGTTAATATCTGGGTTATCTGTGGTAATAATAAACGCATATATAGGATCAACTTAAATTACTAGTTTATTTATCATTCACAATAAATTATACTCATACATATGATACGTCGATGTACCTGTAATACATACATATTTTATAAGAACAAATTCATGTTTAATATATGCTGAAACAAAGAAAACATACATACATATATAAATCAAATAAGATAACAATTCATATTCTAATTATTAATGCGTTCATTAATCCCAGATAGTTTTTGTTAATATATTCACTAATTACGTTTTTAATTCTGATTTATATTCATTGCGTTTATTAATAATTTCTCAGGGATGAATTCTTTGAAAGAACCAGGTCAGTAGAAGTAACTAAATAGTAATGATTAAAGTAATGGTTACTTGATTTATGAAATATCCATTAGTCTTTGGTGATGTCCAGTTTCAGTGATGAGGATGACATGAAGACACATCTCGTTGAATGCCGTTGATACCACAAACACTTGCACACACTTCCGGTCACTCGCGTTGGCGTAGGTTTATGTGAGTAATTGATGTTTAGTGTTCAATCAAATACTTCATCTTACGAAGTATGTTGTGTGTTCGTTTTAACGTTACTGTACATGTCTAGTTCCACTTATATCACTGTTTTATCAAATATACGTGTGATTGATTAATTAGTTTAATGTTTCATGTTCTTTATGGTTTTAATAAGGTGTAGTAACACTGAATTAAGTTCAACTGTTTTGTATAGTACATATGTGGTGATATTTGTTCGTGTAACAATCAAATTGTTCACTTTGAATAATTCTTATCTAAGTCCGTTACATCGCACTTCGAAATTCACTATTAAAAGTTTACTAAGTCTGACTATCGTAACATGATGATTTCACTAAGTCTGTAAGTTACGAGTTGACGTACTAACTCCCGAACTTGAGTTATCTCTCCGAATAATTAATATCCTCTTGTGAACTTAGAGTAAAACTGACTCCGAACAATTGAATGAACTGTTTGAAAAATTGAGATATACTGGCTCCGTACTTAAAGTAAACACTAGAAAATTTGAAATAATACTAGCTTCGTACTTAAAGTAAACTGGTTGACAATTTGAGTAAAACTAGCTCGTCCCCGTCTTGGACATATAGTTTTATTAATTCGTCCCTACTCAAAATTTTGTCCCTGGCGCAGTTTACGCCTTCTTTATTCGTGATTGGTCGGTTTTGAGTTTTCTTGGAATATTTTGTCCCACTATGTCAAGACCCTCCGTCATCGTTCTTCCGATAGGTTCTTCGTTTCTGTTGCTATGGAAACAGTCCTCTCTACAAGTTTTTTCCGTGGCTCAGGGCTTCTGATAGGTTCTTAGATATCCCCCGATTTTGCTCTGTCGAACGTTGACCCTTTTCGTAGAAACTTTAGCAATTATACGCTTGTCTATCAACCCATTGTCTGAAGTAAACTCAGTGTTTCTCTAGATTGCCATTATCTGTACTTTCGGTTCTCCCGAAGTATTGTTCTGTGTCATACCCCTTTTTTGTAGCTATTAATAATTTTGGACATCTGCTGGCTGGTGAAGTCACCCCACCTTTCCACTCGTAAATTCTGTCTGGCACTTAGACGATAACTCCAGCTGCGTAACATGACTTGAGTTTTTGTCTGATCTCTGCCTTCGTATTGTTTCTTAAGGTGCAGTGCATCCGTTCCATTGTAACATGTAGTTTCCCTCTTTTTGTCGTCTATCGTATACTGACGTAACTTGGTCGAACATCTGCCACATTTCTCAGTACAAGTGTGACTGTCCTCACCTACATTGTTACAGCAGTAGTGAGCAATAATTCTGAACTAAACTTTCCCTGTCATCTTGTGCAACTAATTTCTATAGCCGAGTCGAACTCTTTCTATTGTCTAGTTAGCGACGCTGCTCTGACATCTTCTCATTACGCTTTATTTATTGCGTCAACTATAAGCCGTTGACACCGCCTCGTGTGAACGCACTTCGTCGAGGTGAAAATTTAAAAAATTTTAAATTTTTTGCTCGTTACAGTGTCCTCAATTTTGATTTGATGATGTGACCTCAGGGAACAACTCAAATCCAAATGCTGCGCCCTGTACGTCGCCTCACCATGTTCATCTTCCTCAGGGAGGGATATTACATGATAACCCACTTTTAAAGACTTATATTACATTTGGTGTACCCCCTTTTAGTTTTAATTGTATCTATGAATTTATTGCTAGCTATTTGGGATGGCTGAACGCATTTCATATTATCGTATTTACATATCGATTACATATAAATACCTTATCTCTCTAATTACAAAACAAACCATAAATTCAATGAGTAATAACTAATTTAATTAATTGAATAATCTTTTACTTTCTAAAATATTATTCTCGCAATATATTATCAAACAAATCAATTGGTTTAACGTAACGCTTTACATGAAATCAGAGAAATCTCCTATACATATACATTTTATGTAGTACTAATAGTCCTACCAATAATTTTGTTCTTAAAATGTTATTTAAAATTAGATTGGTAATTAACATATTCGCTACGTTAGTCTTAATTATATTCATATTATTTGATAATTATATATACACGTAATACATTTTGCTAACGAGTTATTTACTTCATTTTAACATCATTTACAATCCTAGTCTATTAATTATATACATTCACTTTAACAAAGTTCATTTACGATATAGCTTTTTGTATAATATCACTCATTTACTTTTAAGTGTCCTATTTTTTTTTCCACTTTGTCCCAATAATTTATTACTATGTGAATCAAGTAATAGCAACTAAAATGTCCCATGTATTCACTACAATATTTCATAAAATGTCACTCAAAACGTTAATTCACACTTATTATCTAACATTTTATTAGTGATTAATTAACTAAGTAAACTCTTATGTTACATTTGACATTTAAAGTACATAATTTCTTTTGGTTAAGCCAGCTTGAATGAGATAAGCGCGTCAATTACCCTAACGCAGATGACTCATCACCATCAGCTAACTTGTTATGGTATATTCTTCAACTTTCTCCTCTTCATTCATCTTCAATTTTCTAGCTCATGATATTTTTTTCATCTGTTTGACATTAAATTTCCCGCGGATTTTGCTTTCGTCATCGCAATCGACGAGCAGGTATGTAGCATCTCCCAGAATTCGATGTACTTTGTATGGTCCGCAGTACAGTTCACAGAATTTCTCAATCCTTTTCTGGGTCGCGTCCGATTGATAATAGGTTCTTATTAACACCTTCTCACCAATTCGGAATTTTGTAATGGTCTTGGTTTCATTACACAACTTCGCTTGCTTTTCCCTCTTCTCTTTCATTTTGACAAATATTTGGTTGTGGTCAGCTCCTTTAACTTGAAGTATGTCCTTGTCTAGGTATTTTTCCCAAACTCTTGTCGGTTTTGTGCCGAGCTGTGCCTCATAGGGTGTTACTTCTATAGTCTCGTGGTACGTCTCGTTAATGCAACTTTCAATGATAGGTACATAACGCGACCACTTTGTGTGTTGGTCACAGACAAAGATCCTGAATAAATTTCCAAGTTGTCTGTCGATTCTTTCAGCCAGATTCGCGCATGGGTTTCTTATTGCGGTGAATCTTGGTTGAATATTTAATTCGTTTAAACCTTCTAACCATTTCCTAGAGGTAAACTGTGTTCCATTGTCAGTAATAATTATTCTAGGACATCCGAACTCTTTACAATATTGGTGTATTCTTCTTAACGTGGCTGCGGTCGTTGCCCTCCTAAGTGTAAATAGTCGCACGTATTTTGTGAAGTTGTCTACTATGACGAACAAATACCTTACCCCAGCGGACGAGACGGGTAGTGGCCCAAAATAATCAGCGCTCACTAGGTCACCCTTGCTTAACGGGATAATGGCTTTCGTTCCCCCAAATAGGTTTTTGTTACCTGCGTCCTTCCTCTTCTGACATGTGTCGCAAGTCCGTACGTAATTTTTCACTTTTTTCAACATACCGTCTATGGTAAAATGCTCCTGTAACAATTTTATACATTTCTTAGCTCCTAGGTGTCCATACATCCGGTGTATTTCGGCAATTACTTCTCCGGATACACTGTTCGGTATGTACAGTTTCCATTCCTTTCTACGTAATCTATATAATTTCTCATTGACGTATCTATAAAATTTACTTATTTCCTTATCTAAACAATTTTCCTTAATCTTATCTATAATGTTCTTAAGCATAGTATCTTTAAATTGATACTTCCCAATATCCATAATTATCTTGCTTACCCTTTTATCCATCTTGATCGTCAGGTGATTAATTAAGTATTCGCACGTATTGTCGCTAATTTCTTCTAACGTGGCATCTTCTGGGTTTCTGCTTAGAAGATCAGCAATAATATTGTCCTTGCCCTTACAATGGACAATGTCGAATTTGTATTCTTGAATACTTAAAATCCAGCGTGTTATTCGCGAGTTATTTAAATGACATTTGTTCATAAAGGTCAATGCCTTATTATCTGTAATAATGGTTAAAGGTTGCCCTAATATGTATATACGGAATTTTTCGAGACATCGTACGATACTCAAGAGCTCCTTTTCCGTGGTGTAGTAATTTCTTTCTGCACCCTTGAATGTTTTGCTAGTAAAAGCTATAACTCCAATTTTTCCTTCCTCGTCCAGTTGATATAGCTGCCCGCCGTATGCAAAGTTGCTGGCGTCGCACTGCATATAGTATCGTTGGTTTATTCGAGGAAACTTCAAGATGACTGTTTCTACGAATAACTTTTTAACTCGTTGAAAACATTCATTTAATTCCGGTGTCCAGGTAAATTTATGTCCTTTCCGTAATAATTCAAGTAATGGTTTGGTGGTTTCGGTGTATTTATCTGTAAAACGGTTGTAGAAATTTGTTAAACCCAAGAAACCCTTTAATTGCTTTTGGTTCCGAGGTGTTGGAAACTTCATAATTGCATCAATCTTCTCATCCGTTGCTTGTATTCCTTGCGTAGTTAATCGATATCCAAGGTACGCAATTTCTTGCCTAAAGAATTGCGACTTCTCCAAATTGATGGTTAAATTCGCTCTTCTTAAGTTGGATAATAATAAATCTAAATGTAATAAATGCGTCTCTAAATCTCCTGAATAACATAGGCAATCGTCTACATAAATAATGGTGTTTTCCTTAACTTCATCTTCCAATACTGTGTCCAATCCCCTGGTTAATGCAGCAGAACTGGTACTCAGTCCAAACGGCGTAACTGTGAAGCGATAACATTTGCCTTCGTACATAAAAGCGGTGAAGTTCCGGCACTCCGGCTTCAGTGGTACTTGCCAGAAACTGCTAGTTAAGTCTACGGTAGATAAATATTTCATTTCACAACATCTAGCCAAAATATCGTTTATCGGTGGGGCACCCTCGTAGTCCGGGATCGTCACGCTGTTCACTTTCCTCGCATCCAAACACAATCGTACTCTACCGTCCTTCTTAATTACAGTAACAAGTGGGTTGATATATGCGCTGTTGCATCGCTCAATGACCCCATACCGTAACATTCTTCTAATCTCATCATCCACCTTCCCTTTATATGCTAATGGGACAGGCCATCCTCTCTGGAAGTACGGTGTCCGGTCGGTGACTTGGAACTCGTGAACGTACCCTTCGATCCTTCCGGGGCACTCTCTGAATAAACTTCTATTCCTTACGAGAATCTCCCTTAATCTCTCCAGCGTCCCTTTATCTCCGCAGTCAATACTCTCTACTTTCTTATCGATGTTCCTTATGATCTCTTCTTCTTCTTCTGTGCCCACCACTTCTATATGCATCATTGGCACCGTACACGCCGCTTCGTCAGCCTCTCTTCTTAACTCGACGATCCTTTTTCCCATGTCAATGAGACATCCTGTTTCCTGACGAAAATTAATTCCTAATATACAAGGTTTTATTAAATCTGGTATAATGAGAAAAACACATTCATACTTAATTCCTTCGATATAAATATCGCATAATATTTGCTTATTTATTAACTTTGATTTATTGCCAACCGCGCTAACTATTAGAGTGTTAGTCATCGGTAAAATTTCGTAAGGTGCTATGTTGTGTTTGTTTTGATTAAACCATGATTCAGACAATCCGGCAATAACGGATCCAGTGTCAAGCAACGCTTGTACGGTAATATTATTGTTAAACTTTATATTTATTTCTGGGCACTTTATTACTCGTTGGGTAATCTCCTCGTCATCATTACATAACAAATCGCTTCGTAAGTCTGGTAAAATTATGTTAGTCTGATAGTCATTCGTTTTATCGGCTATCTCCGTTAATGACTAAAGGGATTTTTTTTTCTTCTTGTTGACGAACCTTTTTGGGTTCAGTCCTCGATGTAGAGGCAGCTGTATTTATGAATTCCATTGTGTTGACTGCGCGCCGCTCCCCAGTGCGTTGTTGTTGTGTATTTACAGCCGGTCTCTCACCCCATGCTTTCTTCTGCGTTCCACTTGTTTTGTTCGGACCGCTTTCACTTTCTTTGTAAGAATTCCTCCCCTCGTTCGCCGTCACATAGCTTGACTCCCTATTATTTCTCGGTTGTATCTGCGTATATTCTATGATTAAAGATTCGAAATTTGGAATTGTCACAATTCCTCTCGTGACCACAGCGAGCTGAATCTCGCGCCCAAAGTGACGAGATATTTTGCGTATCAGTTGTTTATCAGTCAGAGTAGGTGTTAACTGTCTACTCTCCAACAATATGCGTTCTATATATTGGATCGCAGTAATCGGTCCACGCCAATCAAACCTACCATATTCCAAATGGTCCCGTATGCTGTCTTGTCGTTCTTGTCCCCAATATTTCTGTGAGAACGCTTCCTTGAATTCTTCAAAATTTGATATTTGGTTACGTATAACCCGCCACCAAATTCCAGCGTCTAATTCTAAATGTCTACCTATCAACTTGATATTGTCAGTGGGGTAGTATAACTCTTGTATTTCAGACAACTCCTTAAGGAATTCCATGGGGAATCTGTCCGTACCATTATATTTAAGGTCATTGTGGTTAGGTCCATTAATTCGGTTTAATATACCACACTCACCTTCCATTAATTGTCTCTGCAGTCTCTCCTGGTTTTCTCTTACTTTTGTCAGATGGCCTTTTAACTCTTCGATCCGCGTCGTCTTTTCTTTTGTAGTCTCGTCCAACTTCTGTTCCGTTGAACGCTGTTTACCGTCAACTTCTTCCAACTTCTGTATAATGTTATTGTTTGTTCCGTCTTGTTCCTGTTGTTTCTGCCGTATGGTGTTATGTATCTCGGCCTTGAATTCTTCCTGCTTCTTATTGGCATCCTTGACGTGACCATCGAATTTATTATTAATCTTTTTAACAGTCGTTTGGGTATTGTGTATCGCTACCATCCATTCTTGACGATCGTTTTCTCGTGCTTCTTGTATCTCTTCGTACTTCTTGTTTGCTTCTTCTCTCAAGTCTCTCACGATATCATCTTGTTTCTTCTGTAGTTCGTTGACCTTTCCTTCCCAGGCCTGCTGGTATTCACGTATCTCGGACCTTATCTGCATAATCTGTTCCGCTGTCTGACGTTTAATCTCTTCCTTATGCTGGTCGAGCTTATCACTAATTATTCTACTATTTTCTTCTTGTTCCTCCTTCTGCTTATCTAATTTCTCACTAATTAATTTGTTACTTTCTTCTTGTTTCTCACTAATTAATCTAATATTCTCTTCTTGTTTCTCGCCCTCTTGACGGATGAACTCCATCAACATTTGTAGACTTACATCTTCTGGTTTTGATGTCTGTCCTCGCGCCCTATCTTCTGGACTCTCTACAGCGCTACTTGGTTCGCTAGGTGTAGTATTATCTTCCGTATTTACCGTACCTAACTGGTTATTAACGTCGAATTCTACGCTATCGGAATTGCTCGCCATTTTTGCCTTCCTACGCGTAATCATTCAAACTGACTTATAACACTAATACTTATCTTATTTCTAATTCTATAACGCTACTTTATCTACTTCTTCTACTGCCTGATCTTTGCCAAAGCTGTACTTTTAACTATCTTTGTTACTACGTATCATGCCGTGCGCATGGGCGCCATTTTATATAATAATATTAAATGGATGTAATTTATCGATCTCTAATCATGGACTTGTTGCTGGTACGAACTTTGTCATACACACATGTATCTAGCCCCGAAGTTGGACGCCATTTAATATAATGTAATTTATATTAATATTTATTTGTAATAGATAATATACAAATTACTTTCATGCCGCGCGTTATGCAGCCATTTAATACAATGATAATAAAGGATAATCTTTTATTGTTTACACTAAATATTCATAATTAAATTTTCTCTATTACTTTTTGTTATCTATGCTCCAGGTAGGAAGCGCCATTTAATATAATGAATAACTATTCTGATTATTCATAAACAAAATACTCGATATCATTTAATAAATTAATATTGTCAATTCATTTATTTTACTGAACAAAGGAAACTCTTAAAATTCTACTTTATATTTTGTTCAAAAATTAAGTTAATATCTGGGTTATCTGTGGTAATAATAAACGCATATATAGGATCAACTTAAATTACTAGTTTATTTATCATTCACAATAAATTATACTCATACATATGATACGTCGATGTACCTGTAATACATACATATTTTATAAGAACAAATTAATGTTTAATATATGCTGAAACAAAGAAAACATACATACATATATAAATCAAATAAGATAACAATTCATATTCTAATTATTAATGCGTTCATTAATCCCAGATAGTTTTTGTTAATCAGAATGATCAATATTGCACACCACTATATAAAAATTATTCCGATTAGCGCTTTCAAGCTTCATCGTCAGATCAGGAATAGACAGAAAATAGTTAATACCCAACCCTTCACCCCTCTCCCCCACCCTGCTCACCCACAACAAACTAAAAATTAATGACCCTTCCCCACCCCCTAAACTCTGTCTCACCATCTGTACAGTTACATATTTTTCTAGTAAATTCCTTGTGTTTCAGTGTGTGTGTGTGTGTGTGTGTGTGTGTGTGTGTGTGCGTGCGTGCATTCTTTTAAACTACCCTCTTCCTCTCCACACACGTGGGTCAGTCACACACCCTTATTTTAAAACAACCAATTAGTACTATGAAATATAATTCTTAATCTTATCTATCTGCCCTCTCTCATTTACTTCTTAATCATGTTATAAAATATTTCTTCATCATCAAATTTAATTTTAATATTAATTAAATTGTCTAACCCTTTTTCTCTTTCTTTCAATATTTCTAACTCCTCTCTAAGCTTCCTTTCAACTGTGTTATTTACTACTTTTACAATTTCGTATTCTTCCAAAGGATTAACAAACTTGTGGTTGTCTTCTATGAAATGTCTTGCATATAACGAATTGGTTGTTCTATTACCTTCTCCACGTTTGTGGTCAGACAACCTGCATGCGAATTTTCGTCCTGTCTCCCCTAGGTACACTTTGTTGCAGTCTTTACATTTTAATTTATAAATTCCGCTTTTCTGTAATACTGGAATTTTTTCTATATTCTTATTCCTTATCTTATCAAATACCGTTTCACATTTTTTAATAGCTATATCTACTCCATATTTATTAAAACATTTTATAATTTTTCTAGTATGTGAACCTATGTATGTCAATGACCCTGCATAATTCTTTTGTTCTGGTTCTATTTTAGCTTTTTGTACGTTGACCCTTTTCATAACTTTATCCACTATGTTGGTGCTATAATTATTATTCCTTACAATTCCCTTTATCGTTTTTAACTCCCTATCTTTTGATTCGGTCTCTTTTAAACACTTCTGAGCTCTGTAACAAAAGGAATTGATTGCCGCCATTTTATATCTGTATGGGTGGTACGACTCTCTTGGTATAATTATATCAGAATACGACTCTTTCCTAAATATCCCAAACTGTAGTTTCTCATTATCTTTAATTTCTATGTTTAAATCTAAGTAATTTATTTGCTTACCTCCTATCTCTTCCTTAAATTGTAAGTTTTTATCCTTATTATTACCTCATTTATAAACTCATGCACTTCTTCTATGCTTCCTTCCCAAACTACTAATACATCATCAACGTATCTAGACCATAATTTTATATTGTCTTTATACTTAGTGGAAGTTATTAATTGCTTTTCAAAATCATTCATGTATATTTCAGCAAGAATAGGGGATAATGAAGACCCCATAGGTAAACCTTTTTTCTGTATATAAAACTTGTTATTAAATTTATTATTTAATATTATTATTTATATTATTTTTATATTATTATTTATTATTATTATTATTTATTATTTAATAACAAGTTTTATATACAGAAAAAAGGTTTACCTATGGGGTCTTCATTATCCCCTATTCTTGCTGAAATATACATGAATGATTTTGAAAAGCAATTAATAACTTCCACTAAGTATAAAGACAATATAAAATTATGGTCTAGATACGTTGATGATGTATTAGTAGTTTGGGAAGGAAGCATAGAAGAAGTGCACGAGTTTATAAATGAGGTAAATAATAAGGATAAAAACTTACAATTTAAGGAAGAGATAGGAGGTAAGCAAATAAATTACTTAGATTTAAACATAGAAATTAAAGATAATGAGAAACTACAGTTTGGGATATTTAGGAAAGAGTCGTATTCTGATATAATTATACCAAGAGAGTCGTACCACCCATACAGATATAAAATGGCGGCAATCAATTCCTTTTGTTACAGAGCTCAGAAGTGTTTAAAAGAGACCGAATCAAAAGATAGGGAGTTAAAAACGATAAAGGGAATTGTAAGGAATAATAATTATAGCACCAACATAGTGGATAAAGTTATGAAAAGGGTCAACGTACAAAAAGCTAAAATAGAACCAGAACAAAAGAATTATGCAGGGTCATTGACATACATAGGTTCACATACTAGAAAAATTATAAAATGTTTTAATAAATATGGAGTAGATATAGCTATTAAAAAATGTGAAACGGTATTTGATAAGATAAGGAATAAGAATATAGAAAAAATTCCAGTATTACAGAAAAGCGGAATTTATAAATTAAAATGTAAAGACTGCAACAAAGTGTACCTAGGGGAGACAGGACGAAAATTCGCATGCAGGTTGTCTGACCACAAACGTGGAGAAGGTAATAGAACAACCAATTCGTTATATGCAAGACATTTCATAGAAGACAACCACAAGTTTGTTAATCCTTTGGAAGAATACGAAATTGTAAAAGTAGTAAATAACACAGTTGAAAGGAAGCTTAGAGAGGAGTTAGAAATATTGAAAGAAAGAGAAAAAGGGTTAGACAATTTAATTAATATTAAAATTAAATTTGATAATGAAGAAATATTTTATAACATGATTAAGAAGTAAATGAGAGAGGGCAGATAGATAAGATTAAGAATTATATTTCATAGTACTAATTGGTTGTTTTAAAATAAGGGTGTGTGACTGACCCACGTGTGTGGAGAGGAAGAGGGTAGTTTAAAAGAATGCACGCACGCACACACACACACACACACACACACACACACACACACACACACACACACACACACACACACACTGAAACACAAGGAATTTACTAGAAAAATATGTAACTGTACAGATGGTGAGACAGAGTTTAGGGGGTGGGGAAGGGTCATTAATTTTTAGTTTGTTGTGGGTGAGCAGGGTGGGGAAGAGGGGTGAAGGGTTGGGTATTAACTATTTTCTGTCTCTTCCTGATCTGACGATGAGCTGTGAAGCTTGAAAGCGCTAATCGGAATAATTTTTATATAGTGGTGTGCAATATTGATCATTCTGATTGTGATTTCAACCACTAACACAAATTTCTTCATTAAAAGTTTTTGTTAATATATTCACTAATTACGTTTTTAATTCTGATTTATATTCATTGCGTTTATTAATAATTTCTCAGGGATGAATTCTTTGAAAGAATCAGGTCAGTAGAAGTAACTAAATAGTAATGATTAAAATAATGGTTACTTGATTTATGAAATATCCATTAGTCTTTGGTGATGTCCAGTTTCAGTGATGAGGATGACATGAAGACACATCTCGTTGAACGCCGTTGATACCACAAACACTTGCACACACTTCCGGTCACTCGCGTTGGCGTAGGTTTATGTGAATAATTGATGTTTAATGTTCAATCAAATACTTCATCTTACGATGTATGTTGTGTGTTCGTTTTAACGTTACTGTACATGTCTAGTTCCACTTATATCACTGTTTTATCAAATATACGTGTGATTGATTAATTAGTTTAATGTTTCATGTTCTTTATGGTTTTAATAAGGTGTAGTAACACTGAATTAAGTTCAACTGTTTTGTATAGTACATATGTGGTGATATTTGTTCGTGTAACGATCAAATTGTTCACTTTGAATAATTCTTATCTAAGTCCGTTACATCGCACTTCGAAATTCACTATTAAAAGTTTACTAAGTCTGACTATCGTAACATGATGATTTCACTAAGTCTGTAAGTTACGAGTTGACGTACTAACTCCCGAACTTGAGTTATCTCTCCGAATAATTAATATACTCTTGTGAACTTAGAGTAAAACTGACTCCGAACAATTGAATGAACTGTTTGAAAAATTGAGATATACTGGCTCCGTACTTAAAGTAAACACTAGAAAATTTGAAATAATACTGGCTTCGTACTTAAAGTAAACTGGTTGACAATTTGAGTAAAACTAGCTCGTCCCCGTCTTGGACATATAGTTTTATTAATTCGTCCCTACTCAAAATTTTGTCCCTGGCGCAGTTTACGCCTTCTTTATTCGTGATTGGTCGGTTTTGAGTTTTCTTGGAATATTTTGTCCCACTATGTCAAGACCCTCCGTCGTCGTTCTTCCGATAGGTTCTTCGTTTCTGTTGCTATGGAAACAGTCCTCTCTACAAGTCTTTTCCGTGGCTCAGGGCTTCTGATAGGTTCTTAGATATCCCCCGATTTTGCTCTGTCGAACGTTGACCCTTTTCGTAGAAACTTTAGCTATTATACGCTTGTCTATCAACCCATTGTCTGAAGTAAACTCAGTGTTTCTCTAGATTGCCATTATCTGTACTTTCGGTTCTCCCGAAGTATTGTTCTGTGTCATACCCCTTTTTTGTAGCTATTAATAATTTTGGACATCTGCTGGCTGGTGAAGTCACCCCACCTTTCCACTCGTAAATTCTGTCTGGCACTTAGACGATAACTCCAGCTGCGTAACATGACTTGAGTTTTTGTCTGATCTCTGCCTTCGTATTGTTTCTTAAGGTGCAGTGCATCCGTTCCATTGTAACATGTAGTTTCCCTCTTTTTGTCGTCTATCGTATACTGACGTAACTTGGTCGAACATCTGCCACATTTCTCAGTACAAGTGTGACTGTCCTCGCCTACATTGTTACAGCAGTAGTGAGCAATAATTCTGAACTAAACTTTCCCTGTCATCTTGTGCAACTAATTTCTATAGCCGAGTCGAACTCTTTCTATTGTCTAGTTAGCGACGCTGCTCTGACATCTTCTCATTACGCTTTATTTATTGCGTCAACTATAAGCCGTTGACACCGCCTCGTGTGAACGCACTTCGTCGAGGAGAAAATTTAAAAAATTTTAAATTTTTTGCTCGTTACAATAACCTATACTATATAATTTGTTATAAGAAATAAATTGAAACTAAAAGTACGGTATGAACAGTGTTACTTTACACTGTGACTTTATTAAACTATTACTGTTTAAATGAAAATAAGAAACAAGAGAATTTATAGGCCTATCTCCCTTTGGGAATACCAATTTAAGTTTTCACTAGTAGTAAACAAACTAACATTGGTTAGACAAATCAGTTGCGAAACTCGGGGCAATTAAATAATTTAGAGTAGGCCTACATGTAATGCCACAAAAAATAATGTGAAAAAACATCAGAAACGTATACTAAAAACATAACAGTAAGCCACAAGAGTGAATGAGAATAAACAAAATTTTACAAATAAAAATAAAAAACAAATTGTAATAAAATAAATATAAATACATAAATAAAAACTAATAAAAAATAAGCAACAACAAAAGTAAATTAAATGCATTACAGATATTTAAGGAACAGGACTAGATAAAGTACATAAATGTCCATTACAACAATCTCATCATTTACGTGAGATGTGTAGTGAAGTTAAAATCACATTAATAAAAAGTATAATATAGCTTATCAACATCAGCCACTCTATAGGTTATAACTCAATATAATTAAATACAACTATTTCACTAACGACTCGGAACACAAAGTTTTTTTGAGTAAAAACAAAGTTTTACCAACCGATTTTAGTTACAAGTTGGTGACTAGTATAATATATAATTTATTAGCATATAATCTGTATTATATATCTGCATATCACACGAGAATAAATGTAACAGCAACATGAATTATTTCCTTTATTAAAAACAGCTTCGTCTCTTTGCGAAGAATGAAGGACGAAAAAGTGGCTCGTACTATTATAGTTCCTACTCGAAATATGCTTGATACTACCTGTTCCTAAAATACTAGGTGTTCCTAAAATATTAGGTGTTACTAAAATACTACTGTTACTCTGGAACGCGTTGTTCCTTGTGTATCGGTGATACCACTAGTATTTGAAATACCTAGTATTTTAAATACGCGTTACTGGCTGTTCCTTGCGTTCCAGCGATATTTTTGTACGCCTAGTATTTGGCCTTGGCATATTCGTTACGTGATCTTGCGTACTTTTTGTGTGTGTGTGTGTCTGTGTAGGTGCGTAGGGGGTGTGCCTCGACTCGGAACAGCGATGGCGGCGTGTCTCGACTAGGAACAGCGTTGCCGCGAATAACAGGTATTTCAACTTTTCAGTCACTGTTACATCCGTTCCACAAAAATATCGTTCCAAAATACCTATTACAGGTATATTGGCCCACCTCTAGTACGTTGCAGTCGGACGCTGTGTTTCTATGTACCGTACGTTTGTTTTAAAGTCGAGGTTTCCTTAGAATACGCAAAGAAACGGGCACTTTTTTCATTCCGACTAACGCAACTCTTGACAAAAAATGACGAAAAAATGTCTCCACAGCCCTAATTTCTGTCTGCCTTCTTCGTTGTAGTTCAAGACGGGACTCACGTTCCTCGGGTGTCTCAGCTACTCGCAATAACCTTGCTCGCTTAGTATTTGGATGGACCTGTCCAATGCTTTGTCATTTTTTCGGAGGCATTCCGTAAAGTAAGGTGATAAAGTACTCTTACTTCAAAAGAGGGTTGATTTAAAAGGACGTGAATAATAAGGAAAAGCAAACAGGATTGTGAAGTTGTTTGAAGGTGAAGTTTAAAAGGAGTGTTGTTAACTGGAACTTGAAAGGAGGTTCAGTTTGATAGGAAGTGAAGAGTAAGGAAAACAAACGGGACTGTAAAGTTATTTGAAGGTGAAGTTTAAAAGGAGTGTAGTTAAGGAAAACAAATAACGGAATGCAGAATAATTCGACTGACTAAATGTAACTGATACGACGATGAACAACAACTCAACAGAGAAACAGAAATTGTAAAAACTTTGTGATGGCAGGGTCGTGCGGTAGATTTTCTCAGTATGATGCAAGTCTTCGAAATGCCGCCCCTTAAATGTTTTTTCTTTAAAATAACCTTCGATTGTGATTTTAAAAAACCTGCACAAAATGTACGAATACTATTTTTATTTTGAAAATATAGACTACTTTAAAAAAATAATGATATCAACTATCAACTACAACAATCTACTACAGTTTTACCCTTCTAACTTTAACTTTAGCAAATTCGTTAATTAGGGATGTGTAGTCTAGAGTGGCAGCCAATGTAGATGCAATAGAAATTAATGACAGATTTCTAAGTTTTGTTTGGCTTATTGAACTCGTAAGTAGTGTTTTATTAATTTTAATTTGGAAAAACTTCTTTCCCCACTAGCTACAGAGACAGGGAGTGTTAATAAAATTCTCAGAGCTACAACAGTAAACTTATTCGGATACAAAGTAATTAAGTTATTTTGGCACAAATAATTTAAAACATCCAAAGGTTTCATAGAATATGGTAGCATTCGGGATACATCACGTAATTCTTCTTGAAGATCATTTGCATTTATATCTGATTCATTTTCGACCGAAAAGTATTGACTGGAGACTGGTACAATAATTTTCTAGCGTTTTGTCATCTATATCCTTGAGTTTTAAAATGTCATACAAAAACTGAAAATTTTTGCTATGGGTTTCCAGAAGCGTGAATCGTTCATTCAGAGAATTAAGGGTAATGTCCAGAATGTAATTGAAAAAGTTTATTTTAAATTTGTTCTCCTCTGTTAAGGGTTCATCGACAGCTTCTTCATAGTCAAATTGACGCTTTTTCCTTCTGGCTCTAACTTCAGTTTCGGCAGGAAATTCTGTACTGCATTCAAGATTCTCTGCAATCTCATTAGCAGCAATTTTCATTTGATCATATCCAGATGTCTATAACTTTTCACTTTTTGTATGGTTTCTGATAACATCCTTACACAATCTGACAAATTTATAGTTACAGATTGCAATAGCTTCGAGACTGAATTTATTTCAAATAAAATATCATGCCAAAGAATTACACCGCATATAAACTTGTAATTTTTAATATTTTTTGCTAACCCTCTTGCTTTAACTTTAGTTTCTGCATCTCTGTTGACGTCTTCTATTATTTAGAATAATGCATCATAGATTTCGCAAAGTTGAAATCGTAAAGGTTTTAACGCATCTACTCTGCTTGACCACCTAGTAGCACTCAATGGTTTTAGAGTTAATTGTGAAACATATTTTTTTAGCACTACCAACGCTTTGTAGAACCAGAAAAAAAGTGTAAAGTTCTTGTACAATAGAAAAAAAGTTGTTGTTTCTGTAGAAGAAGACGCTGCATCATTCACAACTAGGTTTAAAGAATGACATGCGCAGGGCACATAAAACGCCCTTGGATATTTTTCAAGTATTCTATTTTGTACACCCTTTCATACTCCTTTCATATTAGCTCCGTTGTCATAGCCTTGTTCTCTAAACCACTTTAACTCAAAACCTTACTTTTCCAAATGTGTCAGAATAAGTTCTGTCAAACCCTCTCCGGTTGAATCACTAGCTTCAAAAAAACCAATAAAGAATTCTTCAATTTCATATTTATTTTGAATGGAGTTAAAAGCGACAACTCTTATTGTTAATGAGAGCTGTTCAATATGACTTACGTCTGGGGTACAATCGGCGATTATCAAAAAATATTTAGCGATTTTTGTTATTTCGACAATTTTGCTTAAAATTACATTTCCCATAAAATTTATCAATTCATCTTGTATATTATTGCTTAGATAAGTCACAGACCATTTATCAGACTCGCGTTGAACTCTCCTGATATGTTCTTCGATAACTGGATCAAACTCAGAAAGCAATTCTACCAACTTTAGGAAGTTTCCGTTATTAGGTTGAAACAAATGTTCACTTGTTCCACGAAAAGCTAAGCATTGTGAGGCCAATAGTCTAATTATTGACATAATTGTTTTTAGAACTCCTCTCCAATGCTGAATTTCCATATCCATAATTCGTTGATATTCAGCGTCAATAGTTTTTTCTACTTTAATCGAATGTCCAATTCTTTCCATGCTCTAAAAGC
Organism: Magicicada septendecula; assembly: GCA_034769895.1. NCBI lineage: Eukaryota > Metazoa > Arthropoda > Insecta > Hemiptera > Cicadidae > Magicicada > Magicicada septendecula. The sequence goes on from CM068367.1 coordinate 321,107,449, forward strand.
ATTTCTGTGATTTACAGACTTTTCGTGCATTGTGAGGGCTCTTATAAGATTTCCCCAGTCAGAATAGCCTTTTTTGGGCCAGTCACTAATAGCAGGCGAATTATCAAATAATATACAACAAAAGCAAAAAACGGCATCATTTGTAACAGAGTAAATCAAGCAACTTCTCTCAACGACTTCACCATTGCTCAACACTTTCAAATAATGCGAGGACGAAAATCTGCGTCTTCCTTTATTAATAGGAAACTCGAATTCTTTAATTTGATGTGGACCCCTCTCAACCAGTATTTGACGAGTTTCAGATGACATGCAGAAAGCATTCCATAATGCAGGATCAGAAGGAATTTCGTTAATATCTGCTGGCTGCCACTGCTACTGCTACCCGGCTCTTGATGAACTTCTGATGGTGTTATTTTTTGGCTCTCTTCAACAACTTCTTCTGGAAGTGATTGGGGCGGCACTGAGTTTTTATTTGCCAAATCCAAAGCAGTCGCTGTTGATGTGGATGTGGACGGCTCATCTAAACAGGACTTTTGTACTAAGAATTCCTTCATAACATAGCTTAGCTTTCTTCCTTGTTCCTCTTTTTTTAAGCGTTTCTTTTTATATTGACTCCAGACAATTTTTTCCTTTTCTGTTCCATACTGTAATAAAAATATTAAATAAAAATTCACAGTCCTTCGCAAAGATGCAACCGGGGGGGGGGGGGGGGGTCATTGAAAATGATTAAATATGATGATGCTTATCATGCTATTAAAATAGGGTAGATAAAATAACGATAGAAATGAGTTGCAAAGCTAGTAGATTTGTAGGTAACAGAACATAATAAATAGATAACGAATATCTGTCAAATTGACAGCTAGCAGCCGTTTTGACATATGCCTTTCTTTAACTTGTTATTGTATTGTCTCCACTTCAACGTATATGAATTTGGCAAAATAGAGCAATAAATAACGAACGCAAAAGTAGGCAAATGCAAATATTTCCTAAGCAACTCTCTCTCTATCACACACAGAACGCAAAAGTAGCCCAATATTACCTAAATAACTCTCTATCTATCACACACAGGCACACGTTCCGCACCTGAGATATACCCAGTCCATGCAATTGCTACTTTTTAATTCGAGTCCCTATTGTCATAACATAATCATTTTCAATGATAAATAATGATAATAAGTAACTACAATTGCTGTAAAAAACAATAATTCTCTTACCTGATCTACTTTTTAAACACAAAAACTGAATTAGTATAAATGCAAAAATATTATACCGATACAGATATATTATATATCTGATTTACTGATTTAAACACAGCACAGCCACTTGCCACTTCTCGAGACAAACTAACATTAAAATCAAATATTTTTCAATAATTGTAAGCTCAAAGCAGAACTATCAACACGTGCAATTGTCTTTTGTGATAATTGCCGCCTCAGCTTTTAGGAGCGGCCGCGCGGTACATTACAAACAAAAATAATAGCTTCGCGCTGTCAGATCAAAAGTCTTTCGGCGAGCGCTCGCCAACGATGCACCAGCACCAGAAACCGAAATCAAAGGATCAAAGGCCTACCGAAAGCGCTTAGGCAGAGGCGTGCGATAAATCATAAATCGTATACATCAATATCGGAATAACATAGACCAATATAGAAAAGCGTTGCGTAAAGATTTTTAATTATTGAATGGTTCAAATTGTATTTTGATTTCGCTGCTTATGCCGCCCCCTTACGGTGCCGCCTGATGCGGCCGCCTCTCTGTATCATAGCACGGCACGACACTGTGTGATGGTATAACTCTCGTGTACTGTTTACTTGTCTTCAACGTCGAAGTAAAAACTAATCAGTGCGGGGGATCGCTGTGCCTGGTTGCGAAACGCCTTGAATTTAACACACAGACAGCAATGAAATTGGTCACACGGACGTGGCAAACGCATGGTTGTCAACTCTGCTTCAAGGTCTCCCACGTCGAACCGCAACCTCCTGTGTTTTATTTACGTTTTTAACACGCACGAGGCAGGTCACACTCGCTGTTATGTCCGCTAAAAATGCCGCTTAATAGCATGTGTTTATTTACTTTTAAGTATGGTAATTAATTCTGGTCTCCATGGTTTGTTGACATCTTTATACGCGTCACACATCGACTGTGAATAAACCGCATATTTAAAAGGGCCTAAATCGTGCGAACGGAGCGGAATATCAAATTCCAAGTTAGACAGTGTTTTTCACCAAAATTTGGTCGGAGTAGGTGTATCGGTGTGGATTTGTATTCAATACAAATAAACAAATTCACAGACTTTGAGTTGTATATATACAGGTAAATTAGTAGTAGTATTTAATATATTTCATTACTTATTCATTGCATCATCACAAATATGTATAAACATAAATTTTGTAATCGTTTAAGACAATTACAAAATATATAGACGTATCTGCATTTTCAAGTTATGTCAACACAAGTATACCCGTTAACTCAAAAACGTTAGGTTATTTATTTTAAGTGTTCCTGTGTTATAAGCGTTGTATACATACGTACATTAAACGTTGTTTTCCTCAACCATGGCTTTTATTTATTTCAGCAGTAAACTAAAAAACCAAAAACCGTTGTCACCTAACCTCACAAATGAAAACCACATATTTTCGCTTTGCATTAAGAAATAATACAATTTACAATTAGTACACTTCTTCTTTTCCACATCGTTATCGATATAATCGCATATTAAAAACATCGAAAATGTACTGCAGGAACGGATGATAAAGGTACAGTTCCGATGCCGCCAAATAGCATTTGTTTAATTAATTGTTACTATGGAAATTAATTCTGGTCTCCATGGTGTTTTTGAGATCTTTATACACGCTAACAAAAGGGCATAATTAAAAGGGCTAAATCGTGCGAACGGGGCAAAATATCAAATTTCAAGATAAACAGTGTTTTTTACCTGTGCAAACTTTTGTGGTAGTCGGTGTAACGGTGTGGACTTGTATTCAATACAAAGAAACCCTCAGACTTGAGTTTTGTTTATATACACATAGACACACAGATGAGATGAGATATTGGATAGACATTTGTGGCCATTACGCCACTTAAGTGAATGATACTATTCGTGCAGTGCTATTAATGTTAACAGTATTGCGTTGTCCAGACTAGATTTTGTATTTAGTGTAGGCCTACATGTGCACGATCTAAATCTGAAGTCGTTTAAATATACTCTGAATTGTTCTGCCATGATTTTTTACCGGTTATGGCAATTTTAAAGTAGTTTAAATGCTTTCCCAATTTCATATTCTAAGGTCCTTGCTTCATAGAGGTATTATTTTTATATGGTGCTGATAATTATGCAAGGTGTTTATTTCTATTTCAGAACGTTTTCTCGAATTTTATCTCTTTGAGGAGCAGCAGTTTATTTACAAGAAACCTAATTTATCTCATGTGCTACTTCACACACACACACGCGCACGCGCGCGCGCAGGGGCCTATACTTTCTTTTATAATGTGATATTAAACCGCTATTTTAATATGTAATTTGTTAAAATCACAAATCATATCATATCATATTATAATCGTAAACAACCGCAGATTGTGACTGGTCAATAACGGCATTATGTAAGATCAAACTGCTTAGAATGAAATTGAATCTTTCAGTCTCACACTTACGAGATGAACTAAACCGCCCAGACGTCAAACTTACGGATTTGGGCGGACATGTCAGTCTTTTTTAAATATTTTTCCGGTATATCCAGCCAGGTTAACCAAAACTGATAAATAATAATGGCCTATTTATTTCACTGGCGTTTTTCTGTATTCTAATTGAGAGCGCTGTTGAGTGATACTTGCTAAATCGTGAAATGTTTTGTCTGTTTAATTAAATAATGTATTTTTAAGGTATTACAAGAAAGCTATTCTGTTTTTCTGAACAATGTATTTTTAAATTCAGTGGAATATATTTTTAATGAAATTATTAAATTTAGTATTTCAAATTTATATTAGTTAACCTATTTTTTCATTATTTTGTTAGTTAAAGCTCTTTTTTTGTTTTAGCATCAGAATTATGATCGTGTGATCATGTTTTCAGGTTTTTTTGTATTGAAATAGATTATACAAGAGTTAGTTTACATTTTATAAATGTGACTGAATGTATCAAATGTATAGTAATATCAAAATGACGCAATATTGTTTCAAAGATAAAAAAATCAAAGGAAATATTTAATTTGATTATTTGTAACCAGCCAACAGCTGATCAACAACACATACACAAGCAGTATTTTTGGGGTAGCAGTTTCTTTTGAGCGGAGTAGCTTGTGGTAATTACAAGTTAGTTTTTCAGTTTATAAATTCTGGTTTTAAAAGTAAAATAGTTTTTTTTTCAGAAGTCCAGCTGTTTAATTGTTGCATCTGTTGAAACGTGTATTCGCTTATAGCCTATTTGTGTAGTAATTCCGATGTTGTAATAATTTCTTGTACGTTTAAGTTGTTGCATTAATTAATAGTTTGCAAACAGTCCAAACAAGGTAGCGTTCTCCAAGACATTTCTATAAAAAATTGAAGTAAACTTAATCTAAACTCAATCTAAACACTGTTCTGAATATCATCTGAATATATTCATAATATCCAGCGTGGTTCATTAACTACAAAAATGATGACTCCGTGAGTCATTTAACTATGCCAGGGATGGTATAGTTGCAAGTTGACTGTCAAAAAACCATCTGGGTGCCTATGTGAAGGATGACTTAATAGTAGACTTGGAACCAGATAAGATGTACGTTGCTAAATCAGACTCTGGTAACGGGAGAGACACGGAAGCGGCTGATTGTGACCGCAAGGGAAAGGATGAAGTAGGGAACATCAGAATTAACTGATCATGTGAAGTGACTCTACCTTTGCCTGATTTACACCTACTGTCGGCGCAGAAATTATGTGCACTCGAGTTTGAACCTTAATTCTAAGTTAATGGCTACACTAATCTTAAATCAAATTACACCAGTTTTTAGGTTATTTCATTGTGCGTTGAATGGTGGTAATCAAAAGAGCATGGGGAGCGCGTATACCAACAACGTCTAAGTCAAGCTGAATTAAGGGCCGTGAAAACACCTGAGAAGCACGGAGAGCGCGTCTAGCGGAAACGCGTGAGCAGGTTGAATTAAGGGATATAGAATTACCAGAATGACATGAATATCGGCTTGAAAAAGACCGCATACGGCATGCTCAAGTCAGACAAGTGAGCAGACGAGGTAATTTGATTTTAGAGTTTCAGTTTGAGCCAAATTATGACTGTTCGTCACATCCAAAAGTTACAATTGGCAATAATGGATGTGATATGCGAATTCTATGAAGCCAAAATTTTTTAAACTGAATCGCTTGGGATGGCTGCTCTAATGGGAAAGTAATTTGACAACCAGTGAACCAGCCACCAGAACCACTTCGTTCGTAAAAAGTCAAATATTCGCGTGCGAAGCCGCGGGTAACAGCTAGTATAATAATAAACAAATCACAAATACATTCACAATACAACTAAATCTAGATATACTCTTTAAATGTACCATGAAAACACAAATCAAATTACCTACTATAAATGGTCACCGGTATACAGGATGATGAAGGTATTCAACTGACTTTTTATTAGCTAGCCAAAATTTCACGTTTAAGAAATGTTTTTATTTTTTTGTTAGTAGGCAAACGATTATAGAATCTATGATACAGAACATAAATAAGCTTATTACATATTTTATTTTTAGCTAAGGGTATCACCAGATTAATTTTCACACGTTAATTGTCGAACGTTCATTTTTCCATAATCTCCACGTCTATTGAAATATATTTTAAGTACTTATATACCTAAAATTAAATCATTAATTTTCTGAAACAAAGGAAATGAATAATGCCTTACCTTTTTCCTACCAGAACTCGAATATAATGTTTTTCTAAGGTTACTAGAGGATTCAAATATGATAGCCTATGTACGTTTCGCTGAAACAACCAATTCTCTATGTTAGTCTTGACAAACTGAAGCGAAATAAATATTTTTGACAAATCTCCGGACACACGTTTTTTTTTAAGAAGTAGGCCTACATTTTCTCAAAAAGCTAGCTACTTTTCTTCTTATACTATTTATAAGAACGTTGGTGGAGAAGCTTGGCGGGCTAATGACGCTGCGAGAGTTATTTGTAGACAGATCACTGGTAAAGACCCATGTGATTTAACTACCAGTTATAACGCATAAATATTTGTATGTATCCACCTGTTCTAATTTAGTACAACAATAATCCGTTACTGTATTTTCATTGGCTAGTATTATATTTTATAGGAACTGAGAAAGACTAAAATTTAATTTTAAGTCAAATTAAAGCATATTTTGTTTTTTGAACATTTAGCAACATTTTAACCAAAATTTTATAATTATGTTCTACAGCGCAGTTTTTTTTTTTTAACATACCGGTACTCGAAGCCTTATCACAAGTGCGAAAGCAGCGAGTCGCCCATTGAAATTACAAAACACAGGTCCGCACATAGGCTACATCTTTTAGTATTCCTCATAAAAAAAGACACGCAAAACTTGTCACCGGATTAGACGATTTGTTTTTAAATTCATAGTTCTCTGCGCAGTAAATAATTTTTATGATGCTGACAATGAAAAGTGGCTTCATTTACAAACTTGTACAGCAATCTTCAAAAATAAAGTATTTTCAAAGTGGCGCAAAACAAAAGCTTTTAAAACTTTTCTTCGATTGAGTTACAGGTGGAAAACAAGAAAAAACTGAGGTAGATGATAGTATATCAAAAAAGTAGATCTTACTTTTTAAGAACACTCACTGTCAAGGCAAGAAATGAGGGTTGGCCGATAATGTGTTTCACACAAACAAAAGAAGGATTGGGTGCAACAGGATGAAGCCACGCCATGGCAGGAACGAGCCACACCGAGCCTCATTCCTAGCGCAGTAAATATCTGGAAATCCAATCTCTCGGATGGAGATTACCACAACGAAATGAATTTTAGTAGTTATTCCAAGTAGCTTCTCGAGGACACTCCCAAATCTGAAGTCTAAAAGTGTATTAATGCAGCACATCATACAAGCAATATTATTTCAAAGCCCCTACTCACAACAGGCCGAAAATAGAAATGCAGGAGTAATTAAAAACAAATGCCTTTTTCTGAAAGTACATGAGAAATAGATCTGTTTAATTTGATTGAGTTAGAAAAATTACTTTGTAACTGATAAAATTTCAGATGTAAAGGGACAATTAAACATTAAAAGTTCCCTTTTTAACCACTCGGATTGTGAGGATAAATGATAAAAGAGTCTTAGACAACAACTCATTATTAATTCGGACAATGTAGGAAAGACGTGTGAAGAAAATTCTCTCGCTCTAGCAGAAAAGCTTGAAATAAATTCGAACATGTCAAAACGAAAGCTGAAAGCTTTCTGTCTGTCAAAACATAACAGACTTATTATAGCGACAGCTAAGAGACTCCAACAGAGGCGGATAGTTCATCTAAGACCAGACTTTGGCAGAACAGACACTAAGAATAAGTGAAAGTGAAGAGCATAAAAATTGCTACCACCTTTCAATTTAATGTAATTAATGATGATTGTGAATTTTTATCATTCAGTACTTAATTACGCACCAGTAATCTTAAATTAAGCTCATTACGATATTTGTTGGCACATTGTATTTTATGTAAATAAAGCGTGCGTGCAATTCTCATAACAGTAAGTAGGCCTATAGTTTATAATACAAATGGTCTGACGTGAGCCACGGATTACTGCGGGAAATTTTAACTGCAAATTTTTTAATAACTCAGCTCAATAAATTTCAATTAATCAAAAACCAAAATTTGACCTTTGGTTCACATACAGTACACGTAACTATTTTTTTCATGACGAAAAACAGCTGGAGAATCAGATTTGTACTGTATTACACAAAAAAAAGACCAATGTGAGATTTTAAAGACAGAATTTTACCAAATGTTAGAACAAATATATGACTCTGCGCCTAGAAATTACATAAAAAATGATTATAGGAGACATGAACACCAAAATCGGGAAAGAAGAAGAATACATAGGAACAATTGGAAAACAGCCTGCATGACGAATCCAACGAGAACGGAACCCTCCTAATAGACTTTGCGACTATAGTAAAAATATGGTCATTAGCTCAACATACTTCCCCCGCCGAGATATACATAAAAATAACGTGGATATCTCCAGACGGAGAAACAGGAAATCAGATAGACCACGTTCTGATAGACAAAAGGGCAGCAACAAATAGGCCTATATTAAATGGAAGAAGCAGAAGAGGGACATGCTGTAACTCAGAGCATATGCTAGTGCAAACTACCTTTAGGTGCAAAATTAACCAGAACAAAAGCAATAAAACAGAAAGAAAAAAAAGATTAAACATAGATAAACTGAAAGTCCAAGACATCCGGGATAAACTTGAAAAAGAAATCAGCAAAAAACGTCAAGTGCAAGAAAACCCAACATTAGAATCACACTCAGAAAAAATTTAAAACACTACAAAAACAGTGGCAAAAGAAATATTAGAAATAAACAAATAAAAGAAATGGACCAATGGTTCGACGAAGAATGCAAAAGGGCAACTGGAGGAAGAAACAAAGCACACAGATTATATATGACAAGACGGACACGAGAAAGAAAAGAAAAGTTCAGAATAAAAAGGAAGCTGGCAGATAAGATTTGCAGACAGAAAAAGAGAAAGTACGAGATTGACAAAATATTGAAAATGGAAAAAGACTTTATAGAAAATAACTCACGAGATGCATATAAATTTAAAACAAGAATATAAACCAAATACAAATCTATGCAAAAATCAAAATGTAGAAATAATCAGTGACATAGAAGAAATTAAGACAACGTGGAAAACATACTTCAAAAGGCTTCTAACGGACGAAACAAAAGACAGAAATAGACAACAGCCTAGAAGAGAAAACGAACGCGATGACGAACCACCACCATCAATACAGGAAATACAAGAGGCAATTAAAGCACAGAAAAATAACAAAGCTCCAGGAATTGACGAAATTCCCTCTGAACTATTTAAGTGGGGCGGGAAGAAACTCGTGGAACAATTGCAAGCCTTAATACTCACTATAATATATTGTGGAGTCCAGAACGAATCCCTGACTATTGGAGGAAAACCGTCATATGTCCTATACATAAAAAAGGGGACAGTTATCCTGCCAGAACTACAGAGGAATCTCTCTACTATGCTCCGGATATAAAATTTTCACATACATAATCAATCAAAGATTACAGCCATAAGCTGAAGAGATTATCGGCGAATATCAGTCCGGCTTCAGAAAAGGAAGATCCACCATAGACCAAAAATATATATAGTCAGACAAGTTCTGAATAAAGCGTGGGACCAAGATACAGACGTCTATAATACTTTTGTTGATTCGATAATACATCAACATGTTAATACAAGCCTATGATTCGATAGATAGGAATAAACTATCTAGGCCTAATATTTTATACGAATTCGACGTACCACTGAAACTCGTAAGGATGATAAACTTGACAATGGCTAATAAAGAAGCTCAAGTACGAATAAGGACACATGACAGAAGGATTTGTAATCAATCGAGGGTTAAAACAAGGAGACGGGCTGGCCAGAGGAAACATACTTTGAGTTCAAAGAAAATGCTAGCAATATAGGCCTCAAAATCAACATAGATAAAACAAAAATGTTAGTGCAGACTAGAAGACAAAGAAACTATGGAACACCCGACAATATCAAAAAGGAGGACAACTTTAAATACTTGGGAACCATATTAGAAAAAAAACGGCACCGAAGAAGCGAAATCCGGAACAGGATAGTCCAAGCCAATAAAGCGTATTTCGTCACAGCAAGTATCTTCAGATCCAAAGACATCCACAGAAACACGAAACTAAGAATATACAAATCAATAATGAGACTCATCCTAACCTGTGGCTGCAAAACGTGTATCCTAAACTCCAAAGCAGCAAACACTCTCGATATCTTTGAAAGAAAAATATTACGAAGAATCTTGGGACCAGTTAATGACGTACACAGCTGGAGAATAAGATATAACTTTGAATTTTATCAAATGTATAAAGAACCACCGCTAACACAATACATAAAACTACAGCGTCTAAGGTGGGCTGGTCATGTAGCCAGGATGGGGGGAGACAGAATACCACGAACACTATAGAATACCAGAATCCACGGAAAAAGACCAGTGGGAAGACCGAGGAGAAGATGGGAGGACGCGGTGGATGAGGATGCGAAAGAAATACTGAAAGTGCGTTCCTGGAGGAGGATGGCTACCGACAGAAGAGAATGGGGGGAAAAATTGAAGGAGGCCAGGGCCCAACAAGGGCTGTAGTGCCATAGGAGAGAGAGGAGATATTCAGTCCCTCCCTACATAGCTTACAAAAGAGTATAGGCCTATAATGGCAAACTAGTCTCCCTTCAAGTTTCTATTCGCATTATGAAAGTCAATTACTAAAAAACATAGGGATGCTTTGCTTTGTTCCAATAGTTTTCTTAACTTATTTCCACCATCCGGCTTCATAAAAGAGATTAACATGGCTCATCATCTACTGGCCATGTTACACGTCTCCAATTTAATTGATTTCCAGTAAAAAAAAAAAACAAATACATGTTTTTGCAAGCATAATTACCATTCAGCATACTCTGCTGCCAAACGCAATTATGACAACAATAATTAGCAAATATTAATGGTTGAACAAAATCTATAGTGGCAGCAAATGTAAGAAGTACTACTACAAACAAATTTCATAACTTCATATAATTGCATTTACTTAACTACAAAAATTCATGCAGGGAAATGCTACTTACCTAGTAACAGTAAAAAAAGGTATGGAGAAATCAATAAAATAATTACAATACACTAATTTTAATTTATAATCTATAACATCATGTAAGAAAATATTATTTATAACGTTCGTGTGCTCACATAAACGTGAGCGCGCGCACTCAAATTAAAGTTTCATTTTTAATAGACTTGTACACATATTTCGGTCCAACGTACAACTTTATAGACGTATTTCATTGTCAATGATTTCTGTGGTGATTTCCCATTAGTTTTTTTATTTGGTGACTTTAAAAAACTGATTAAGTTGTAACGTTTTAAAACAATTCATATGTTGTTATCATGAACATAGCTTTCTTAGGACGAGAAAGCACAGAATTGTTAACAAATACGAATGTTTAAATAGATGAAAATTGCAACTACTTTTTTATAGCCTATTGTCCGCTAGGCAGGGGGAATACGTTCGACTGAAAGGGAATCTTTATTAATCTGATCGATATCTGCCATACTCTCGAGGAACTAGTCCCTTTGTTAGTAAAGGTTCAATGCTTTAAGAAAAATTACCGGTACTGTTGAAGACCAATAAATTAGTGAAATAGAAGACCTCAAAATTCAAAGAAGATGCAAAACTTTTTATCTCTTAAACAAAGGGTACAATTAACAGTGCTCCAACTACACCATCGGCGTCTCCTCCCCTTTTATATAATTTCGCAAAATTTTAAAAGATCCGATCATAAAACACTTGACGGTTGATCTGATACATACTATACTTTGACATGGATACATATTATCGATAATTTAAATTCTCAAAATGTCTGCAAGATTTGGCTTATACTATGATACAATAAATCACACGATGTTTGGTTTTGTTTTCTTTGTGCAATTTCCGAAAGCGCTAGCCAAATTAAGGCCCTTATAAGTATAATGGTTAGTACATTAGAGGGGTGTAACGTTTGCACAAAATTACAGTTGACGACTTAATAGTATTACTTGGTATCACAGCAGATTATGATAGGATGAATGAAAAATAATAAAATATATTTGGCTTACCTTGAGCTACCATCTTCATGCAGGCTGTAAAATCATGACTGACGATCCGGGCTCGTGGCCGGCTATGTTGGTAATGTTACGAATAATACCAGAGTTCTATACAATAATTTGAGTAACCTAACTGGGCCTGAGACGCTGAGAGTTACAACACTGAGTGCGTGCGTGCGTGCGTGTGTTAAATACACAAATATCTTAAACAATCGTTTAATAAAATCTGTGCAGCCAATTGTTGTACCCGGCATACGCTTGGTTTTTAACAAAGAACTTTAACGTCCCACGCAGATCTATGGTTTATAACCCTAATTTTGTTGTGCTGTAAGACAAAGGCGGCCACAGTGGTACAACATTGGAACCGACCCAACCCTAAAGGGCCCCACAGGCTGCGTTCTTACTGGACTCTAATTTATGCGAACTGGCAACTCGAAATCAAAGTGGCGGCCGTACTATTGCTCGTAAATAAAGATTGCATTTCATTGCATTGTGGATGCGGGGTGTCTTATGCACCCGTGGCTTGTTTGCAGCGTCTGGAGCGTGTCCAATGGCTGCCAGAAGTGAACATAGTGCTGGTACAATTCGACTGGTAACCTAATACTGGAAAGGGAAACCGCCAACCAGTTAACTGTGAAGGCGGGGGAGTATAAACTTTATTTTGATTAGTGCACTGCCGCTGGTACCGATTCGAGCAACAGATGTTGCTCGTCTCAAGTCCAGTCAGCAGACGCCCTGAGGGCGTCGGTCGCTCCCCGCGAGGCGGAGAGCCTTCGTGCCAATGATCGATGACAGCGACAAGCAGCCGACTGATGTGATGGGTCACGTCCTTGGCTATGACAATGTCAAGGACGTCCGGTCGATGACCGGAAAAGGGGAAGTGAGTAGGGTCTTCTGGGCCGATGACTTGAAGTACCGGGTCGTCGGAGACGAACCGATACAGAGATTTTCCGTAGGCGTTGGCTACTCTGCTGTTCCAAGAGGGATGCTTGGCATTTAAGTCGCCGGCTACAATGGTTGGTAGGGGATGATCGAGGAGAGCGTCCCACTCCTCGGGCGGTGGAGGTATCCGCAGGCCGGGGCGGAGATACGCCGCAACAACGCGCAACTCCGATCCGCCTGCGTCTATCGCCACCGCACAACCTTCAACAAGAGATGTATCTAAAGTGGGTAGTGGTCTGTGGGATATCCGCCTGTGGACTAAGACGGCCTAAGTCGGCCCTAGGGGCGACAGCCAGGCCGCTGGGGACGATCCTGACGAAAACAGATGTAAGATGACAGGTTGAAGGTATGGTAGCGAACCAGATGAGTCTCGTAAAGGAGGACGACATCAGCGTCGTACTCCGTTACGAAAGTCATCAGCTCAGATCGTCGAGGGACTACCCCATGGGCATTCCACGCAACGATTCTAAGACTCCTAGCCATTCAAAGGAAGAAGAGGAAAGAGGGTAGACAAGGATTGAAACACCAGGGCGAGAACCGTGGTTGTATCTGGAGCAGACCTATGTTGTTTGCAGTCAGGGGGTCCACCGGGGCCCGGGAAGATTCCGGAAGACGGACCTGGCTTGCCTCGGCCGGTGTAGTAGATGGCGCAGGGCTCGGGGACGGACGTGAGGTCTGCTCAGGTTGGAGCTTAGGTTGATGTCTGGGGGCGGGCGGGGCCCGCTGAGGCTGTACAGGCAAGGCCTGTGGAACTTGTCGTTGACGGCGACGAGTGCGCTTTGCTTTGGAGCTCCGAGGAGCGGAAGGCGGGACAGATGTAGCGGCCGCGGAACTGCTGCCGGGGCCTGAGATGATGCTCCGGAGAGAGGGGGGAAGGCCTCTCTGCGGTTAGGGAAGGGGACCTGCAACACGGCCTGCCTGCGCGCCAGGGCGAGCAGGAGTCCGCTGCAGCTTCGTGGCCGATATATAAAGTCTTTACATCCTCTATAACTAGCCGGATGGGCCCCGCCGCAGTTGCAGCAAATGGCGGTGAACCCTGTCTTGGGTTTATCACACCCACGATGAGGCTCGGCACATCGCACGCAACGCGGAGGGTGGTTACAGAACAAGCTAGAATGGCCAAACCTCTGGCAGTTAAAACACTGCGAGGGGCCTGGCCGCGGGTCGAAGGTACGGACTTCCACCCTAAGGTGCAGGAAGTTCTGGAGGCCATAGACCTCCTCGAAGTGGCCTACTTTGAGTAATTTCACCATGAAACTATTTACGGGACGGCGATCTTCCCCCTTCCCAACATGCAGTACACTTACCGCCGTCGGCGAATAGCCTAGGGCGACAAGCTCCAGCCTGATGGTATCGGGAGCGATCCAGGAAGGAAGTCCTGAGATAACAATTTTAATTTCGCGCTCAGAAGGAAGCCCGAAAGTATGAAAGGAAATCTTCCTCTCGGTAAGAAACTGTTGTAACGACCGGGGTCGGAAGTCCCGGACGGTAGTGGCCGCAATTCGAAGCGAGTCGCCTTGGCACCTGGCCTCGAGTTTGGCCGAAGGAAGCAGATTTTGCAGGGAACGAAGAATTTCCCTATAGTTGCGATTGTCGGGAATGACAATCGCTGTTTTTAGTTTGAGAGGTAGACTGAGTCGGAAGATTGTCGCTGTTACCATGACTGAGTACCCGATGTGTTGGAGAGGCCGGTGGCGGGCTGGCAGCTAATTTTCGCTTGCGTTTGGCAAACTTGCCCTCCACAAGCGAAAATTCACCGTCCCCCGTCCCCACACTACACATTGACGCACAATCACTTTCACTGACACTATGGGAAGGTTGTGGGGTAGATTGAGGACCGGTACCGCAGGTTTCCATTAATTTTACCAGCGGTGCCGGCAAAGGAACGGGCGTTGCGTTCGACGCCATCTCGGGTGACCGAAATGAACGTCGAAGACGCCAATAGGTCTAGGAAAGAGTGACTTTCACCAGCACTGAATCCCTACAATGACAGACAAACAACACGAACACAAGAAGCGCACTGCCACGAATCACAAAAACACTCCCGCACGACACAATACACTTAAGAAACTGTAGCACACTGATGATGTTGAAGAACGATGATGAAGAAAACAGGTTGATAAAGATACAATTAACAGTTAAAAACACAATCGCAAATGCGAATTAGAGTAATATATCCCAACCTGACAACAGCTCTAGGTAGACTGATTGTTTGCCCTGTTTTACTTGGCTAAAGTAAACTCCTCCTAGCGGATTGGTAGGGGAAAATGGGGTGAGAGCTTAACCAATCAAGACGTCCTAGTCCCCCTATTGCAGTGGTTCACCCTTTTCGGACTTGCGTACCACTTTGGTCTTGCACGTTTATTTTGAGTATCACCGGAGTTTAAAGAAAGGTTATTGGGGTTTTGTCAATAAAAACTTGATACAACATCAATAGTACTTTTCCTAGTTATGTATAATTATTTAAATCTAATACAGAGAATTTTCAAAACGGGAACTGAGTTTTAAAGTTAACTTCAGGTTGGTTCTACGCTAAAATAAAGAAAGTTTATAAAGTTTTTTCAGAAGCAGCTGATTACTTTCATTATAGATTTTCTTGTTAGTACTGAAAACTAACAACATATTAAAAAGAAAATAATTCATGTGAAAGTTGTTTCTGCTTATTTTGCACCAGATAGTTAATTTCAGTTCTATTGACGTTATTTTTAACCTTAAAAAATCACACTTAATAGACATCCTGTTCCTATATTTGTTTTTGACATAAGCCAGTTCAGCGAATCCACTTTCACAAAGGTAACTTGACACAAAAGGTATTAAAGACATTAATTTTTATATTTTATAATATATTTTATGTTTTATATTAAGGACGTTATTAATATTAATATTAATTTTCCTGGGTAGGTCTTCATGTGTACCGCCTTGGATCCCTCCGGGTACCATAGTCGTACACGTATCACCGGTTGGGAACCCCTGCCCTATTGGTTAAGCGATATATTTATAAGTAATGCAGGGAAGAAAATATTTTTCATTTTCAAAAGTTGAAGGCAAATTATGTTACAGTTTGTGTAATATACAGTATCTTATAAATTGCAAATAGCAAATATGTAATTGTGTAAAAGTAAAAAAGTAAAATATAAACTGTTTAGATTTTTACAATACATAATGATTGTAATAGTAAATACACAGAAAACCTTTTTATAAATTTTATAATAATAATAATAATAATAATAATAACAGAATAATAACGATGGTAATAATACAAAACCATAAACATTATATTAATAATATATAATAATATTAACAATATTTATTAATAATATTACAGTTAGTAGCATTAGAACAATGGAGTGTTTCGTTAAAAAACAATCCATAACCCGTGTACGGAAATATTCCAAATTCTACAGTTACTTGTTAAGATGAAAACACCTACTTGCGTAAGATACACAACATATAGACGTATACTGTCCATATCGGTAGTAACTTACAATACTTATAGCCTAAGTGTCATCGCGATAGTTATTCTTTTTATTTAAAATTTCGCTTCATATTTCCAAGTATCGAAATATGATAGCCTATCTAAATATAAAGAGCCATCAAATCTTCGGCGTGTTTTATGTGGTGCACATAAATTTGTTTCCACATTAGGCAGATATTGAAATAAATAAATTTTGCTTATGCCTTTGGTGGTTGGTGGTTCCAAATTTTAAAGCTTGCATTAGGGGTGGTACATTATACGTGGAGGGTGTTCTTGTCCAGAAGAGAATATGATCATACTTGAATAGATTCTTTACACAGGCTTGACCTGCTCCTGTGTTTTCGCTGAAGAAACAACACACAGAGGCCCAAAAATGTTTGTAGATGGAATCAAAGGTTCCATTTTCTTGATGAAATGGTGCGACTCCAAAACCACAAGAAAACTTAAAAAGCTATAATATAAAATTTCCACGTTTTGGATGAATAATATCCTTATCTCATCTTAAAATGTTTTGTAAGGAATACTGATAACAATACATAAGGAGACAATTTCTGTTGACGATTTTGTAAGATATTTCAGTCTTTTGTAAAGAGTCAGAATTTATTAGAAATTAACTTATTTTTTGAAAGTGAAAGAATAAATCTCTAATTCCTCTAGAGATGCTAACATCACTATCTCATATACAATCACTGTGTAGCTGCAATTAGGGTTACCAGATGTTTAGAATATTATTCTCTTATTAAGATAGGCCTACGTTTGTGTACGGCAAACATTTATAAAATACTGTAGATTTTCTTGACTTGAAACTTTCATAAAACGAACTTCACCTTTTTCTTTTGTACTCCAGTATTATTTTAATAATTTTTTAAAATTCTACTCTTAGAATTTCTGTGTATATTTCACGATTATGACAAAATTAATTAGTAGATATCAGTAATTGATAAATTTACAAAGGAAAACAAAGAAATTCTCATATAAGACTACTTTAAAATTATTAATTACGTGTGTAAGTGAACAGTACTTGCTGCCTAGAACTGATCTAATAGTACCTTTTAAAAGTTTAGTGCAAGTCTGTTCAGTCTCCTAACAATCCCAATGCGATGATTTAGGTGATTTTTGAAGATGTTCGTCTTATTTACTTCTCACTATGTAAATACCTGAATCTTTTCAAATAAATTTCTGCTATCACTTGACAAAGAATTTACTCCCAAGATGGGAAAAGAGCTTTTACAGCTTTACACATTCCTTCTCATCAAAGAGTCTGTCGAGACATACAAAATAAGAAGTTTATAATAGCCTAATTAGACCAGTAGTGCTAACTAGACATGGCAGTGAGACGTGAACCACGAACCACGACAACAACAGATGTTAATGAGTTTTGAGGAAAAGTCGTCAAGAAATTCATGGGAGAAGTATATGACACAGAAAGTAACAGATTACGAGTACGAGAACTGACGAAATTTGAAGAATAACTAGTCAGGCCCTCATAACAAGAGAAATTAGAGATAGAAGATTTAGAGCGGATTGGTCACATGTCAAGGGCAAATAATGAGAGAGATATCAAGAAGGTACATATGTTTCAGCCCGTGGTAAATGCCATGAGCAAGATTTTTAGATAATATAAAAAGAGACCTTTAAGAACTAAAAAGAAAAGATAACTGTGAAATTATAGCACAGGAGAGAAGTACTGAAGGATAAGCACTGTCAAGGAGGCTGAAATCCTACAAGGTTTGTGTGATCATAGCAAGAAAGCAGTACTTGGAACGTATTTATGTTTTTCTCCTACGATTTCCTCTATCAAGTTTTCTCTTACACTTATTTACGGTAATCTTACGATAGTTTCCGTACTATTTTGGCTTAATTTTTGATTTACTATCGTTGTAAGATCTCCATGTAATTGGTAAACAATTTATTTTATCGTTTAATTATCAGTCTTTAAATTGTCCGAATTTGTTGTTATGGCAAATTAATTAGTCTTGTATTGTAATAATTAGTTAATTATTTTCTGGGCGGTGTCACAGAAACTTGTAGTATCTAAATAATACTACAGGCGGTGTGAATAAAACTAAATAATATTTAGGGCGGTGTGATTAAATGTGTACAGTATATACATATTTTTTAAATCGAGAGTTCATTTATTAGGTAATCGCACTTCACGTTTTGTTAAAAATATACTATTTTTAATTATTTTAAGGGAAGTATCGCAGAAACTAGTTGCAGATTTACAGTGCTTTATTGTAGGCCTACATTTTTTTGTGAAATTGAGCGTTAGTTATTAGGTCTCATTACTTAATTTACAGACCTCGTATATAGCCCACTTTTTATTGTAAATTCATGTGTGCATGTATCTTAACTTTAGTGCGGACGGATTGACACCACTAAGCGGCGCGGCATTATGTCCACTGACATGACTGGTTTCACAAAACATGACTGGTTTCACAATTCAAGAGACCATTTGTTATAATCACAGTTACTCTATAGCCGGTAATAAGTTAATCCTAAGGAAGCACAAGCATTCGGTCGTTTCTTTTTGAAAACAATTTGATGCCACTTATTAAAAAATAACAATAATAATAATTTCGTCGTGCAATTAATGCGTCGTAAAATTCTTTCCATAGACAAAGAAACTAGTGTAATAGAAGTTAATCAAACGTGACACACAATAGACGTAAACATTAACACTGGTTTTTTTCACAACTTCAACTTCTGTCGGTAATAACACAAAATCCTTGTATTGTACAGGTTATCTAAACGGACACGGCTTTTCAAAAACGTCTGCTTTGCCAAACAATTAACTTTATATCTGCACCGTTAAACCAGTAAACTGAAACCATTATAATACCGTTCAAAATCCAGGTACATCTTCTGAGGAACAGGTAAAGTGTTTGAAAATTTACAGTTATATTTTTCTAATACAGTAACGTTCCGCGTGTTTGTTCTGTCGGGGAAAACCCATGCTGTCTCCGCTACTGCTTTGTGAAATAGCCTAAAGGTAGTCTGGAATACTGATAGTTTGGCAACATATGACGGTTTCTTTGTCCAAAGACGAAAAATACTTCACGTCTGCAAATTTTTATTATTGGGAGATGTAACCGTCTCCCCTTTACATCAGTATAAAAAGATAACTTTTTTAAATTAATAAAGTTGTGTTAGTGGTTATAATCACAAACAGAATTGACACTGTTGCACACCACTATAGAAAAGTAAAAATTATGCCGATTATAATAGGGCTTTCATCAGATCGGAAATAACAATAATGGTTCAATTTTTCACATTATTGTTATTTTCGATCTGATGATGAGCTGTGAAGCTTGAAAGCGCTAATCGGAATAATTTTTCTATAGTGGTGTGCAACAGTGTTAATTCTGTTTGTAAAAAGATAACGTTAAACAACATTGTCTATCACAGAAATACCCAAAAGATACTTACATCACCTAAGAAAAATTAATCTGGACTAATGTAATGAGTTTTCAGCAGTCGGATCCAGTAAGGCACAAAGTAAGTGAAATAACACGCTGTACTCAAAAACACGCAACATATCGCTGCAGATTAGAGTATAGAGTACTTCTGTCGTATACTCAATGGTTCTTAACGTATACCGACATGAGTATATTAGGCAAAGCAAGCTTACGATGTCGCTGGTTGGCAATTTTGTGAGACCTGATGTGACAGATTTTAACAAACGCGATTGATTTTCTTTCAGTCTTCTCAATCAGTCGTGAAGAAAGTTAAAAAGAATGAAATCACGAGAGTTCCAAATATCAGCCCGTTAAATATAACCATATATAAGTTGAGTGGTAATTTGAGTTATCACACCTCCAAAAGAGGAGAATGTATCTTCCTTCCAAGATATGTTCTCTACCTACCAAAACATCTTGACTTTCAGAGTTTCTTCTGGCTATCCATCATCTTGCGTATTGTCTGTTGTTTGGGAATAAATTCGTTTTCTTTTGCGATTGTAGTTAAAAAATATTTAAAAAATTTTCTGATAACAGTTTAATATCTAAAACACAAAAACATAAATGTTGAAAAGTTTTAAAAATTGCTGATATTTTAGTATTTATAAACAGGAATTACCAAGTCCCACTAAATACTGGTTTTTCCTTAAGTCATAATAAGATGTAATTTCACTGTTTTGGCATTTCACACACTTTTCATGGAAACTCCAATTCTACGATGAGGTATCATCAGTAGCTTGACTGATCTAGGCAAATTATCTCATCGAGTCATTAAGAACGGGTTATCTCGGAATGGACAAAACTTTTGATGCCCATCAAACCTTAAAATAAAACTAAAGAGAGCTAAAGAGTTGTAACACGATAGAGTATGAACGAGCCTTGATTTTGTTTCTATTTTTTCTTAAATGCGATCTTTTCTGATAAATTTAATTGGCAGTGTCG
This sequence comes from Magicicada septendecula, assembly GCA_034769895.1. Taxonomy (NCBI): domain Eukaryota; kingdom Metazoa; phylum Arthropoda; class Insecta; order Hemiptera; family Cicadidae; genus Magicicada; species Magicicada septendecula. The sequence goes on from CM068367.1 coordinate 321,128,114, forward strand.
CTCGGTTAGACTAGTTACTGTTAGATGAAGGCTCACAAACCTCTGTTACTCTTCACGTTTTGTTCGTGTATTATTTCACTAAAGCCATGAGTAAACCAATGAAAGCATTTACTGTCACAGGAGAAACGTTTTTTAATTAATAAAGTTGTGTTAGTGGTTATAATCACAAACAGAAATTACGCTGTTGCATACCACTGTATAAAAAGTTTCCGATTAGCGCTTTCGAGCTACACAGCTCATCATCAGTCGGAAATATACTCACAGCTCGCCAATCAGTATATTTCCAGTCTGATGCTGAGCTGTGAAGCTCGAAAGCGCTAACCGGAAAACATTTTTCAAGCACAAGAATAACTGTCATTGAATTGAATAATTGCTTAATTACGAAATCATATAGAAACGATGATGGTTTTGACCTCACTACCACCATTCAACGGCTTTATCAAAGCGCAAGAATGTGAAACATAACAAGAATTTTCTTTTATTCTCGATGACATTTACTTCACTTGCCAAACTGTCCACGGTATTCTAATTTTTTCATCTGCTGCAGAAGGATTTACTATCACCTTAGTTCAGCTCAGCTATTTTTTACTTTGGAAAGTTGTACAGGCGACACGCTGTTGGGTCTAGGCTGAAGAAAACCGCATGTTTCTCTAAAGAATGAAAACATAAATTTACGTAAACCTTGTGAACCAGTTGCCAAACTGTCAGCCAAGAGTCTTACAATTTATTGTTTCCATGTTCCATAGGATGGTGCGTGTGGAGGTCATACATGTTTTGGTCCAAAAAGAGAACAATATAAATTGGACAAGTTTCGTTTGAGCAAAAACTCTGTTCTCTGAAGGGTGTCATTTATTGCTGGGGTAGTACGCGATTCGTTTAGCTATGGTTTGTTGTTAACTCTTATAAGGCGCAAGGAAAGAGTGTTTTGTCCCTTTTTAAACTAAAAACTAATAAAACTTTCCGAGTATTACTTGTTGTAACGGGTAAGCTCTCTCCTTGTCACGTGATTTATTGCCCCCTTCTGCCTTTTACATGCTATGTATTTCACAACAATTTCTTCTTCTTCTTCTTCTTCTTCTTCTTCTTCAGTGCGCAACAATCCATTACTGAGTCAAGGCCTCCTTTAACAGCCTCCACCAATTGTCCCGGTCAAGTGCAGCTGGTCTCCAGTTCCAAGTCCCAAGGATATGGGGCGTATCATAGTTCACACCGTCTTCCCTATGTAGTTTGGTACTACCAAAGTCTCCTGGTGCCATAGATCTGTTCTGTGAGTCCTTTTCTGGGTATTTCATTCTCCCCCATTCTGATCACATGTCCAGCCCACCTGTGTCTACCAAGTTTTATAATTTTCACAATATCTGGTTCATTCAAAAGAGTGTTCAGTTTTTGGTTGGTCCTTTTCCTCCATTCACCTCCCACACATATTGGACCAAAATGCTGAGGAGAATTTTGCGTTCATGAACGAGCAGGTTAGACTCACACTTTCTAGAAATGGTCCAGGTCTCAGAACCATAGGTGAGAACTGGGAGGATCATTGTTTTATACAGAAGCAGCTTGATGATCCTGCCAGTTGTTCTGCTCTGGAACAGGGGTCTGAGAGCAAAGAACACCTATTAGCTGAGGTGATTCTTCGCTTTATTTCTTCTGTTGTTTCCCCATCGGAGTTAACTTGGCATCCTAAATAAACAAAGGCGTTGATTTTTTCGAAAAAATAGATGCCAATTTGGATGCGCTCTCCTTCTCTAGCTTCCTGTCCTATGACCATGCATTTTGTCTTGCTTTCGTTTATTATGAGACCCAGCCTTTTTGCGGGACCTTCAAGAGCAAGAAAGGCTTCAGTGACTGCTCGAAGGGACCTCCCGATTATATCTAGGTCATCGGAGTATCCTAGGACCTGCACCAACCTGTTGAATACAGGCCCGGAGGAATCTATTCCAGCATCTCTCATAGCTTTTTCTAAGGCAAGAATGAAGAGGAGGCAAGCAAGAGCATCGCCTTGGAGGACTCCCTTTCCATAGTCAAACTCTCCTGATAAGTTATTCTGGACCCTCACCATGCCCTTCAGTGTCAGCATTGTCATCCTACACAATCTTATTAATTTCCTTGGTATGCCTAGTTCTTCAAGAGCAGAGTAAAGTTCTTGACTATCAATTCTATCGTATGCATTTCTGAATTCTATGAAGAGATGATGGGTTTGTAGCTTATGTTCCCTACCTTCCTCCAGAATTTGTCGGAGTGTGAAAACTTGGTCTATTGTCGATTTTCCTCTTCTAAATCCGCACTGATATCGACCAGTCACCTGATCAGCATGTGGTAGCAGTTTTATGTACAATATAGGCTATGAGACATTACTTTATACGCCGCAGGGAGAAGAGAAATGCCTCTGTAATTGTTACAGTCTAGTTGATACCCCTTTTTATGAACCGGGCATACAACTGTCTTCTGCTAGGCTATTGGCAGTTTCTCCTCTATTCATATATCAACGACAAGGTCTTGAAGGGTTTTAACCAGCTCTGGGCCACCGTTTTTGAAAAAGCCCCGCAGGAAGATCATCAGAACCGGGAGCTTTGTTGTTTTTAATGCTTTCTATTGCGGCTATTACATCGTCTTAAGATCACACTGGCATCCTTAAGATCTTGGATCTCTACCAGCTGTTGATTCTTCCAATGGCGCTTCTTCTGCCGATGCACCCGCTTCTCCGCTCTCCTCCACTTCCTGTACTCCTCTGCACTTCTTCTTGTGTTCCTCTGTATCATTGTTGTATAGGCTTGGTTTTTAAGATCTGTAGCTACTCTGCATTCTTCATCAAACCACGGATTTTAAGGTTCCTTTTCTTTGAGGCCTAGAGTTTCCTCTGCAGCACTGGCAATTGCTGAAGAAATTTCTTCCCAAACGATGCCTATACTTTGATTTCCTATAGTCGTTTCGTTGATTTTATTTCCGACTACTCCAGTGAATCTCAAGCGGTTGTCCTCGTCCTTTAGTTTGGAGATGTTGTACTGTTTTCTTCTTGGAGCATGTTGTGTCTTAATCACTGAAATGCGGTCTCTCAATTGTGCAAACCACTAGGTGATGATCTGAGTCAATATTGGCTCTCCTTCGTGTCCTCACATCCAGTAGATTAGATCTACTTCGTGAGCGAAGTGGTCTATTTGGTTAATGGTGGTACCATCAGGCGAAGTCCATGTTCCCTTATGGATATCTTTGAGAGGGAAAGTGTTCCACCAATAACCAGGTTCCTTGATGCGGCAAAATTAATCAACTGTTTTCATTGGTTGATTCCTGCAGGCTATGCCGTCCAATTGTTGGAGAGTAGATTTTTTCTCTACCCACTTTCGCATTCATGTCTCCAGCAGTCACTTTGATGTCATAACTAGGGTATTGATCAAAATCACAACAATTTAGGCCATATTTTTTAGAGACATCACGGTGTTTATGCGTTTACATTGTGTAACAAAACATGCTTTTAGCAGTGTTAGCCTATATAACACTGCTAGAGAATAATAAAAGAAAAACGTTACTAACAAATTTTACTATTGTTACTGTGTTGTTAGCAATTTTCCCTATTATTAGCAGAAATTATACTATCCGCAAGTTGTCGATAAAGCTCAAAGAATGTTACAGACATTTGTTAATAGCACGTTAGATACGTTCTGTTTCCTAATAACATCCACATCATTCATTTTTCATAATATATTTTTAGTGACAGTCTTTCATTGTCCTCTTTGCTATTGATTGTTTCCAGTGCTCTAATTCATTTCATTTTTTATTTTGTCGTATTTATTTGATTTTTAATTTCTTTGATTATTTATTTAAATAAATAATGATCACTGTCATCTCTATTCAAATCAGTCATCAGATCACTTCCACTGCGACTTAGCCTAGCTTGAAGTCACTGCTGCACCCATTATCTTCTGTCTTTTCCTTTGTTTCGACAAAATAATACAGGCTGCTGCTGCCGCGAGTACTACGTCCTCTACATTGGACATGTTGCAGGCCAACTGCGGTCGCGGTGTTCTGTTTTTGAATAGACTAATGTAAAATGTTAATACCATATTTGAGACACGTTTATTGAAAATGTTATTAGCAAAAGTTATAAACATTTGCTAGATATTATATAATGTAAACTCACTTCTCGGTCTGTTGTTCGAAAATATACTGAATAGTATGTAAAATAAGTTACCAAGTTTCCGAATAACATTTATTAGATTCGATGTGTATGGTGTCTTCAGAAAATCGTACTGACAATGGTAGATTTCCGATACATATTTTAAGCGACATATTTCATAATTTATACTGTAACTTATAAAATCGAAACATGTATGTAGAGGTCCTCGATTACCGAGCCGCCGTTGGTCATCTATTAATGTGCTGTATTCATGCATGTGAGTTTTGACTTTACGAATTGAGTCGCGAAGTTTTAACTATATGATACTATCACATTAACCACAGTAAATAATTTGTTACTGAAGTGTCTTTTAATTATTGTTGTTTTAAATTTAATTGTAAGATGTTGATATATAATTGTTATTAAATATTTTTGTACTAATATTTTCATACCCACATCACTTAAAATATAAAAATTATTTTAAATAATTGTGAGGAAATATGAAATGTAATACGGATAAAATTTATGTTTGTCGTTATAAATTAATAATAAAATGAAAATTATAGTTCACATTTTCTTCTTCTTCTTCTTCTTCTTCTTCTTCTTCTTCTTCTTCTTCTTCTTCTTCTTCTCTTCTAGGATTAGGTTATAAAAACTTGTTCCGGCACCCATCTCATCCTCGGGTGACCCACGTCTCCTGACTCCGAGGTTGCTTTGGGTACTACAAGCATTATAAAGTTTTACATGAACAGGCAACAGCACAACCCCCTACCAGGAGGACCAGTGACTCTTCTGTCAGGGTTTCCATACCTTAGCCAAAAGGCCCCTGTTTTGGGGCGCAAGAAATTCTACCTTACTCTTCTTTTTCTGAGAAAGGATTTGATGCCTTTGTATCAGTTATTCTGATACTGAACGTTTCTTAGTATTTCCAGTCCTCATCTATCGGCATCAGTGAGTACTCTTAAGATCCTAAGCCACTCAAAATTACGAAATTAGAATGAAAAAAGGAAGACACCCTAGCCCTCGAATACTCTAATAGCATAGGGGTCAGAAAAGAACGAAAGTCAGTCAAGAGAGACTAGATAGAAAAGATGAAAGGAAGAGATCTCGCACAAGACAAGTTGGAGCAAAGTGAGAATTCAGCTAGGGCACATCGGCATTGCCAAACCGTATTCACAAGAAGTGGACCCTTGATGTAGTTCATATTATGAAAGCGACAATTACAGTGGCGTATCTAGAATTTGGACTGGGGGGGGGGAGGTCCGTGGTCGGGTCGACTTCATGCAAAAGAAGAAACAATTTAAGATTAATTAACATTACTATCTTTACAATGGCTAAAATCACTCCCATTAAAGTAAACGGTAATAAGACAATAAAATACGCGTTATTTACAAAGAAACGTTGTTTACAATATAGGCCTACTTATTAACTGATTTGATTTTCTTATGTTTCATATTTCAAATGTATACGCTAATGTTGTGTAGTAAACGCCTTTGTATATTTAAAAAATAGTTCCTACTATATTAGCGTACACAGCTGAACAAATAATAAAACAGACTAAAAATTAAGAGATTAACAAAATTCGTCAACTTTTTCGACCGTCTGAGGGTGGTTCGGTCCCGTTCGCCCCTCCCCCCGTAAATACGCCCCTGAATAATTATTATACTACTTACTTTACTTTTACTTTATCCAACGCCTGTCCTTGGCCTCTCAGCCATGCGACGTCGAGCCTCCCCGTAATTATTATACTCGTATATAAACCTCGCTACTAATTCATAGGTCACAGTTTTATCATTCAAAACATACATTACGTTTGATGTTTGTTTAACTTGGTCACATCTCTTATCAGATTTGACGGTCACAATTCGCTACTATCCTTTACACTCGAAAGGGTAGCATAATGATTTAGATCATTTATTCCATACATACGCCTAATACCAAAAATGTTCACATTCTGTATTAGTAACTTGTTTCAAATTATCTTTCTTTAAGTCGTCCGTTTATCTTATTATTAGCACGTTACATTGAACTGCCTACTTGACCAGTGTCAGAGACAAACCAACAACTAGTCTAATGACAGTAATAAGTAATTACTTAAATTTTGAATCAACCGTGTATCAGCAACTGTATTTTAGACAATGATAACCCTGTCTAAGGAGAACTGGATAATAAGGCGTATTTCTGTCATTGTAGCCCACTGAATACAATTTCCTGGGATCTGCAAGCATAGTTTGTATGTGTTGTATAATGTATAATCATGCGCGCTCATCTAGCTCACTTTCGCAGTTCACACACAAACAGCGAAGACCGCGGGAAACAATTTTTCGGTAGGCCGTCTGTTTACAACACTATTTTGCTGTCTGAATTCAGAATGTGAAGGTCCTTTCCGTACCCACGCGCGCCCACACACGCTCTCATAATTCCCACGCGAGACCCATAACAATATTTCAACAGACCTGTTTATAACACATAAATGTGCTATACTACCCTACTTTGCCTAAGCTGAATATTTTGGTTAGAGTCACGTTTCGTATATAATAAAGAAAGCTGGCACAGCAACGTCGAAGGACACACTCGAACACTGTTTTGTCGGCGTAGACCTACTTCAAAACATTTTGGCGGTGATAATTGCTTTGCATCCGTGTGACCATAAGCTATGTACTTTACATAACCATCTGTTTTGCGCGCTTGCAGGTGGTCGCTGGCTTTGTTCACAGCGCGTTCAACACGAAGACGCTTGCGTTGCGAATCCTGAACAAATGCTAACAACCACTATAATAGTTCATGTGTACCTCCTTAAATTACGATATTACTAAAATGAGGCTTAATCAAAAAACTTTAGAACATGTGACAGACACGCGTAACCCAAGAACATTTATTATTATGCTTATCTTGAAAAAAATAATGACGTTAAGTAAGGATTTATTAAGTCCAATTTATAGCTTTTTACATCACTTTCAAATTGATCTTTCCTTAACTTAAAACAACTGTCAGCTTACGGAGGTGATTACTACAAAAGTAATAATGGATTACTGAAATAATCAATGTTAACAATTAATCATCACGAATCTTTAATAAAAGGTAGTTATATGTATTAATATTATGTGTAGCTATTAATATTTTTATAACGGAGAGTATATTAAAGTATCTAATGGGAAGGTAATGTGCCAGTTACAGTATTACAAATATTTCCATTGCTTTCTGTATTTCCAGTCACTCTCAAACAGTTTACTATCACTCAAGGATTTTTTTAAATTTCTGACAGAATATAGGCCTATTTCTGAACTGGCTGACAATGCATTGATTGTGACAGTAGATTGATTCACGTTTATGCATATTAACGTTCAACCAATCCTAAATGGCGAATCATTTATTATGAAATTTTTCTCGTCTCTTTCACTTTGTTCTTCAGTACTTTTTTATTTATTTACAGAAGCAGTAAGTCCATTTTAATAAGTACCATAACCTATTTCGCTGACCTAGGAACTTGATGTTTCTATCTCCTCTTCTGACTTCTACAATGAGAAGAGCTTCTCTTTTTACCTTATTTTAGGTCTGTTGACAAGCTCCTTTTTAATCATCCGTTTAGGTGCTCTTGGACAAGTATCTGAAGAAGGGAACAGGCATGCGAGTATAACCTCCTTTCATGATGTTTACTTAAAATCCCTTTCATGAATACGAAGGTATTCTTTCATATTCATAGCCTTTCATGAAAAGGATCTTTCATGAATCCCTTGGACGGTTGACATACGAAGGTGTGTAGCGTCTGCTTGGTACCATACAATGACGAGTTACTTTTTGTTCCAAGGATTTAATTTGTGTATTACGTCGAATAACGTGAATGCTGAATTTACTGATAAAACACCATAAGTCTATGCCGTTCATCCTAACACGTCTAAGTATAGCTTTGTATAAGAGCATATTGTTTTCTAATTAAATATTTGTATGTTCTACCGAGTAACCAATGCAATTGTATCGTGCTCAGATCAGCCTGCTTACGTTTTTTAACATGTTTTTCAAACTAAATTTACTCTCAATGTGGGCTTTTAACTACTTAACACTTAACACACAATGTTTTAGGAATTTTTGTGTTAACGGGATTTATAAAAAATTGCACTCATTGGTGTTTTCTTACGAACGATGACAGTAATATATTTGATTTCAATGTATTTTTTTAAGTTTGTTTGTTTGATTTTACTAAGTTTGTTGTCTATCTTCAGAGTTGTTCTTCTAATTGAAGGAAGAGATTATGTAGATTTGATCAACAGTCGTGGTGCCTGTCCCGTCTGCAAATGCATATAGGCCTACATAGTACTATAGTATTCGCTGGAAGGTCAGACGTAATATTAAATATAAGGTAGGTTCCAGGATACTACCGTGGGGGAATTTCGGTAAGACAGGGTTAACACCGTTTTATGTGCGTGTATATTCTGCAGAATAAGAATGATCAGTTACTGGAAGTAAACAAGATTAATGAAGAAATCTCTAAGAGTTTCAAGCAGTAAAATATTTTCGTAACCTCCGGTAGTGTCTTTCTTTACAAAAAGGACCCGAGAAAAACAACTTGCACGTTCTGTATTGTAAAGAACATAAGGAAAAACATCTTTTGTAGACAGGATAACCGTCTTTCTGAACCGAAAAAGGTAACTTATATACTCTGTATTTTAAAAACATACGGAAAAATGTCTTTGTAGATAGGGTAAGCGACTTTTTGATAGCTCTAAAAAATTGTAAAGACACAACAAACACTGTGTTATTTCTTTGTTAGTAACTCGTTGAGTTTCCTGCAGGTCTCCCAAATTCAACATTCGAATTCGGACAGCCCAAAAATCTGTAGTAAATGATAGCAGTACCGGTAATCAAATAATTGCAGAAAAGTAGGGTTGGTAAAATTATCGGTACAGCTAAAGCTAGACGAGAGAAAAATAGAAAAATAATATAAAATAATTCGAATCAATAATAGAGATACAATTGTTTTATGTGGCAGACAGAAAACAGTTTTAGAAACCACAGGAATCAAGAAGAATTTTATGTTACAGTAATTCAAAATCAGCAAAATATGGGTAGCTTCGTGCCTTATTCTCAGTATATACTGGAGCAGGTCAAGTAGGTGACGAAATACAGAAAACAACACATGATGTACACACAGGATGAAAACGCAACTTGCGTCAACCGGATATTTCAAAACCTGTTAACTGAATACTGTGTTGTAATAGTAAAACGAAGAGTTGCGTTAGTGGGGCCCTACACGTACATACTTGTGCATTTGACTTGTTTGCACAAACACAAACATGCTGTTCATACATAAAAAGCCACTACACCTTGCAGCATTATCAAAGACTTGTATGAACGGACAAGTTTGTACAAACATTACTGAGTGTGTGGGGCTGTAACACGTGTTTGAAATACTCAACCAAGACAGTCATGATGTAATGCCACCAAACGTTCGAACAAAATTACTCTTATTTGTTGTTAACAATGTCTGTACAAACACACTTACAGTGTAGGCTACACACGTTTGTCATACAAGTGTGAGTGCGTTGAATGTTGGTGCATAAAGTCAAAGCCCTACATTGTCATACCCAGGTCCCAGTTTTGTGCTACCTGTTAATCATGTCACACAGACAAGCTGCTGCTGCAGCAATAATAAATAATACATCATTTTAACAAACAAAATAAACGTCGTTTGTGGTGTTAAAGAGTGGTTTAAAGAACGGTACCGTCAGTCGCATATTAATTTATTGAATGAATTACGAACGTTTTCACAAAACGATCTAAAAACATTTTTGCGCATGGACGAAATACATTTTAAAATTTTATTAGAAAAAAATTAAACCAATCGTTTCTCGCTTCGTTTCTCAGATTTCTGTTGCTATATTCTTTAGCTTTTATCTTCCATAAACAAGTATAGCTTCTGTAGAGTTCGATAAATTCTTGTATGAACGTTTTCGAATAATTTCGCATGTCACACATGATATCTGATTTAAAACAATAGTGTGGTATTACTTGGTGAACAAACTTAAATTATACAGGCAAAGTAAGAGAAAATTTGAAACTATGATATTGTTTACGTTTGGGGTACATAAAATAGACTACCCATTAGTACCCATAAGTCATGGGTCATGGGTATTAGTACCCATAAGTCATGGCAAAAGTAAGGCAATATGTACAATATATTATGGTCACCGATCAAACTTTTTACAAATATAATTTGTTTATCTAGAATACATTTTTTAATGCAGTCTCGTTCCCAACTATCAAATTTTTTTAAATTCTAACAGATCGGTAAACACCAAACGGTTATATAATATTTCTTTTATGAATTTGCTCACTGCTATAATTTTTATTGTTCGACTAAGCTTTTCGTCATCACTGACATCTTCAGGTCTTAAACAACTTTAAAGGTTGTTTAAGACCTGAAGATGTCAGTGATGACGAAAAGCTTAGTCGAACAATAAAAATTTTCAGGTCTTAAACAACTTTAAAGGTTGTTTAAGACCTGAAGATGTCAGTGATGACGAAAAGCTTAGTCGAACAATAAAAATTATAGCAGTGGGCAAATTCATAAAAGAAATAGTAAGGATGGCTGCTAATTTAAACAATACAAAGGTTATATAATAACCCTATGGCAAGTCTTAAAATCCTTCCTGTCTGTAAAATTTTTATGCCTGTACTAAATGGTATTTTTTAAGGGAATATAAAAAAGAGGAACGCAGTATAAGATAGTATAAAAAAGGGAAGAACCTTATTTTTGTATTTTGCCAGAGTTATAACAGGTTAAAATTAATTTGGGAATTTGGGCATCCTCCTATAATTATATTTCCTATTTCTAATTATTTCACACCTTGGCCGAGTACTTTCTGTAGGTCACACTTTTCACAAACGTAGGTTATTTTTACAAACTGTAAATTTTAAATTATTTACTGTACAAATTTTAGTACGTATCATTTGCACCGAGTTTGCTTTCTACAGCTTTACAACGGTGATCCTCCTGTAAGGTACTAGAGTATCTGTGTTAGCGTTATCAACAGTAGGCCTACTTAGTTTATTTCTCATACGTTATGGGTGTGTGAGAAATACGTTATGTTTCTACAGATTATGGGACATCTTACAGTGTCGCTCATTAATTTTTACAGATTATGGGACATCTTACAGTGGTCGGTCATTAATTTACGCCGTTTAAGAAAAGAAACCGAAACCAATGACCTTAAACACAATGGTGTTTCTGTACTGAAAAACATTCATATCTGTGCCGCAGTGACTTCATTCTTAATGTGTTTCACTTAGCTTTGTTTCTTATCTGGAAAACACAAAGGATTATTTTGGCTTGCAGATAAAATATGTAGACGATAAAATATGTCGTATTTTCTCATTACGTGAAATTAAATTAAAATGTCCTGAAGCGATAACGGGGAAACGCGTCTTGCCGACGGCAGTCAGTCAGTCTATTAAGAGAGATGTAATAAAAACTTCTTCACTGCAATTATCTTATTCAATGGTATACCATTTGTCTGTACAGCCATTGCCGTCTCATTACATTAGCGTTATCCAAAATAAGTTTGTATAGTTTTATTTCTAGTACATAATCGGCTCGGCTACATCAAACGTTTAAAGCATTACTCATCGACGTCAAACCAACCATTATAGTGGAAGTTAATTTTATCTCCCATCAGTTTAGTTATTAAAAAAATTCGTTGTTGACATGTTTCTGCACATGAATAGACCGGCTCCATTGAAGGTGATAAGCTGCGGTTATTGCGGTGATGTGGCAAACGGTGATCTCATCAACGGTGAGATCTGATCTGACTTGGTGCACGGTGCGACCGAGTGGTGAACAGACATTTCCGGAAAGGATGCGCAATTAAACACATTAACACGTCAAGGCTTCAGAATCTTCAGGGTGTTTGAGTAATACAACATAGTATTATATGCCGCATGATTTTTATACATCGTTCATAATCTCTCTGCGAGAAGTCGTTCATGATCGCTCTGAGTGAAGTAAACTAGTGTTAGGAAAACTAGATTATGTTCACTTATTTTACCTAGAAAGCAGTCTGAAGCAGAAGTGCCCATCTCTTTAGTATCCCCCCAAAGGTCATAGTGCAATTCCCCCCAAGTATTCCGAAATCCCCCAAATTTGATTTCGTGGGTAGTGGTAGGGGGTAATACGGGGTTATGGAATAACCCTCAGTTAACGGTGCATCTTGGGGTTTTATCCAAATATTTTTGAAAAACTAAAGCCATTTAAGAAATTATTGGAATAAAAAACTAATGTTATTCTTTCTATCAATACCAAAAGGTTTTCTGGTATGCCTACTCGATAACTAAATTATCAGAAATGTAACAGCCTGGTCAAACCTGGCCTAACATAATTAGCAGTACATTAGGCCTTCTCAATATAATCTAAATTGATTTTGTAATTGCATTTTTTCCTTCAAAATCCATACAAAATATTGCAGCAGTGCGACTTGCACCATCGCACCATGCTGTGGGCACCCCTGGGCTGAAGATTAACATTCGGAAGCCTTTTTTATAAAACTAACTGTGTTAGCAATTGTACATAGATTCCACATTATCATCGCGTTTATGTGGCTATCTGCCGATTACTGTCTGTCATTAGCGATGATAACGACAAGAGTACTCAGTAGCATTAGTGGTAAATGTCTTGCAGATTTCTCAGTTGTTATACAATTAGAATATTACAGTAGTTATCTGTAGATAACCCAGAAAGCTGAAACGTTTAATCACAAATATTTCATAAAGATTTTGAAATAGACTACAGTACCTACATAATCTTGTTTAGCCGTTACATTTTTAAAATCTCTGTTCATATAATACACGTAGGCTTAATTATTGTTTAAAAATTGTAATCGTGTATTTATAAAACTAAACGTAATGCACTTTGTTGACTGAAACACGAATTAGAGAAAGACACGAATGTTTAGAAAGTAAATGTAAAACTTTGCTTTCCAAATCGTACTATAAAACACAGTAATATTCTTACATCATACAAGCGTACTGCACCACATACTGTAGGCCTACTGTTGGAATTGCAGCAGCCGTGTTCGCACACGGGCACAATCGTTGACAGACATTTGTTACGCAAGAACATCGCATATGATGAACAGAAATAACAGAGGTGTCTGACAGTTAAGGCAATCCAAAATAAAATGAGGAATTGGAAAAATATGAGATTTTGGATTTATCCCCTTACTACTGATTGCTAAAAAGAAAGTTTTATTTGCTGTAGATAGAATTCGAATAAGTTTTTTAACTTCCATCGAATGTCCAAAGGCAAGTCCACGACTACTAAAACAAAATGTGATAGTCACTAGCCACTATAGGGCTACGCAAGGGACTCATCCATCTTACACAGATGTTGCTCAGATATTTGTGTCTGCCTTGTGCAGTACCATTATTATTACATACTATAATATTGAGGACATTAGCCGTCATTTCAGAAACAATTCTTAATACAACGTTTGTGGTCTATATTCCATATGTTTTGAATTTTGTTGAGAAGTTTGCAAAAGTTTGTAACCCTTTAATGCAAGTTGTTAATCTATTCTGTTATCGTGTGCATAATTATCTATTTTATATGAGGATGATAGTGTAATAAAAATAAAATTGTGAGTGTTTTAGAGTGCCAATTTTGGACAAAGACAAGTGAGAGACAGAGAGACAGAGACAGAGAGAGAGAGAGAGAGAGAGAGAGAGAGAGAGAGAGAGAGAGAGAGAGAGAGAGAGAGAGAGAGAGGGGGGGGTGGAGGGGGAGATAATGAGAGGGAGGGAGAAAGAAAGAGAGCGAAGGGTGGAAGAGTGAGAGAGTGAAGAAGGGAGACAGTGAGTGAGATGTAAGAGAGAGAGTGGGTGGGAGGGATAGTGAGTGATAGAGCGATTTCAGGTTAGAGTGAGAGGCTGCGAGAAGGACTGGTAGGGGGAGAATGGGTGAGAGAGAAGATGTGATTGTGGACACATACTTAAATTACATTATTCTATTGTACTCTTGACTATAATTTACAATATGATTACAATTATTATCCAAGTTTACCTGTTAGTAAAATTTACCAGAAACTTTTGTTTGTAACCTTTGTCAACTATTTGATGTAAGTCGTAATGTTCTACAGTTATTGTGTAAATTGTATGTTTCTAAATTATGATTGTTTGTTAATACCTGTAGGGAGTGAAACATGTTAAAAATAACTTTTAATAATTACATAGTGAACATCCCCTAATCTGTTTTAGTTATAGGTAATATATTTTACTTTGCTATATGTTGACTGCTGTAGGTGTAAACAATTTATGTACCAAGCTAATATCCAATCGTTGATTATTGTTTGTTTAATTAATTAAAATATCATTACATTTAGTAATTTAAATTGTAATACTGTATAAATTAAGTTCTCTCATACTATAATTTGCTCGTTTTCTTAAAGATAATTTGAAGATGTAATCAAACTAATCAAACTATCATAGGTCTTCACATATACAATGATACATACATACGCACGCACACACTCACATACACGAACACGTTCACCCAAATATTTAATTGTTCCGTTATGTTTGACATTTCTTTTGTATTTCATACACAGGTCCTGAAGATGACAATAAATATTGTAGAAGGTCGACGCAAAATAGTTAAAATTTGTGTCATTTTTGACCGATCCTCACTAACCATCCACTAAAAAATTCATTTGTTGAGAAGGTTATTTTCAACCATTATTCTCTGCAAAAATTTCGAACTACTGCCTCACGTCTTCCCTATTCATTACTTGGGCTGTTGCTAGTGAAAGCCTTTCACATTTCCTCACAGACAAATTTTGATTTCTTTCCAAAAAGATGTTAATCAATCGTCGCCGCCAAGCTGTTTCTCGTTGTTGAATTTATGAGCAAGATCAAGCTCTTTAGTAAATTGATAAGCGACAGCTCCGTCGTCGTCCTATCAGGCGAAATCTGGCCTAGCCTAATTTCTAGGATATAAGTTTTAATCTTCTTCTGTGTAAGTCCTAAAGAGACCTAGAAAAGACAGAGCAGAAAGATAGCTTTTTTTTATTCAACAAGTTTCAACAGGCGTTAGAGTGTTTATTGAGTGTATGTTCTTTGCAATCAAACAAAAATATATATTTTTTTAAAAGGGTATGTTCCTTGGACTCAAAGAATATCAAAGAACATGTACTCCATAGACTACAGTAACTGTAAAAGTGACTTAGTTGATCGTCCTAATGATTTTTCTTCAGTGTCCATTGCATCCCATCGTCATTTGCATAGTGTGTGAGTTTGGGATTCCATAATATCTGGAGGCCTCTCTCTCAGTCCTATTTCCCCGTCGTTAAGACGGTATACGGTCTCTCTGAGGTTATCCGTGGTCCACTGCATCCTAGCCGGAGCTGTAGACTTCTGAATATATTTTCGCGGCATTCCGATCTGTGAAAAACAAAGTCTATTTCAGATAGCTAAGACGCTTAGTAAAACTAAAAGGAAAAGGGATAACATATTTAATTTTATTAAACGCAAAACATTTTATAACCATCCTTATGTTGCTTCGATAATTTACAGATATTGGAAAAATTAATTAAAAACATCAAAATTAACAAAAATAATACCTAGGACCTATATGACAACAGTTTACATGAAATATGGTGTGCATCTTGCCCTTAAATCACCGTGATACTATTTTTAAGACACACTGTGCCATTCTCAAACAGCATGGCATAAGGCATTTGGCAGGGGGGGGTATTTATGAAAAGGCCCCCCCCCAAGAGGGTCAAAAAAGTTGAATTTTGTTAATCTCTTAATTTTTAGGCTCTTTTATTATTTTTTCAGCCGTCCTTTTCAGCTAGTAACTATTTCTTAAATATACAAGTAGGTTTATTACACAGCATTTGCGTATACGTTTGAAATTTGAACTATAGGAAAATCAATTCCTTCAGTAAGTGTCTTCTCAACAATGTTTCAATAACGCGTACTTTTATTGTGTTATTACCGTTTATTTTATGGAATTGATGTCATGATGTTGTCACACGTTTTTCAGCCACTTTAAAGATAGTAGTGTTAATTAGTCATAACTTGTTCTCTTTCTTTTTTTATATGAAGCCGACTCAACCAGACACCGAACCCCCCACCCCAACGGCCAAATTCTAGATACGCCACTAGCAGTTGGTACCAATACGTATATACCAATACAGAAATGCGTCAATGCTCGAATAACAACATTAATGCTGGACTGAATAACACACTTCAGTCGGTAAACTCACTTCAATTTGTATAACGCTATTTGCTATTGTGGTAACGCCTCAATATTCAAATATTGAATACAGGAGCAATTCTATGTCAAGTTGAGTTTAGTCGTAATCTTTGTGTTTTTATAACACGATAAATAAATTCACCAAAATAAATGCTTGAAAACTGAATAAATATAATGTTACGTAAGATAACTGTAAGTGAATAAAACTTCTATTTGCACCGTTTAAGTCTTCCTTTTGTTTCCTTAAATAATACTGATCAATAATTATCATTATTTGTCAATAAAGACTCACAATATTTAAGTAAATATTAATTAAAAAGTATAAAATATATACGTATACGGTAAGAAAACTGTATCTGTGGTCTCAAAATAAACTGCTGCCCCCATGCCTTGGTTAGCCTTTGTCTGCCACTGCTTAATAGGAGGTTTGTAGCCCACAGCGTGATACAAGACGTTCGGATGAGGAGAGGATTGAATAACGTCTTTGGACTGGCAAAGAGAGCTAGTTAGACCACAACAGAGATGGAAGGAGACGTGACACAAACTGTGGAATTAGAATGGAGTGGCTAGAGGATGCCTGTACCCATAGATGGATTCGAGAGGGAAGAACAAGGCCCTACATACAAGGCTTAAACACTTATATTAAAAGCAGTTATTCTATAAATGTAAGTTATTGTTTACGAAACGACTTAAAAGTTTAAGACTCATATTAATAGATAGAAAATATGGTCAAATTATGATTATTTGTGACAGATTATGTCCTTACTGTACAGTAGGATATCAATGGTGGCTGAAAAACCGAAGTTCTATGGTATAATATTTCAATACCTGTTAATATGATATTGTACGTTAAGGCGGCGAACCATATAATGTCTATACAGTAGAATGAGAGTAAGCCTATAAATATAAATTTCAATTAATATAAATAACTAACAAGCAATAATTATCTTTATAAATATTTCTCTAGTGAAGTAATTAATGTGCCCGCTTTCTCCTAAGCATTACTGTGAGACAAATGTAATTAGCATAATTGATCTTAGTTGCTAATTGTGACCATGACACGATCATGTGTTTGAAAAGAATTAACTGGACAGTGGTTTATTTATTTTCCACAACCAAGTTCAAGCCACAGGGATTAATCCACGACTAGAAACTGGGTTAGTTCGTTCTACTTTCATTTACTTCATTCTACTCTCTTCACTCACTTACAGTTAGTTACGCAAACTACTTTCACGCTTAAGCCTGATTACAGCCTTCCCTTCTGGAGTTGTTACACGAAAAATTAAATAAAACCATGTAAAGCCTCGGTGCCATCAGCAACGTGCAATACTGTGTAACATGGGTTATTAATTTGAGTGTTATGGCTGTGAGCGTGAAGTGGACTACCCTATTTGCACTACCCCATTAATATACCCAGAAAATATATTTTGTTAAAAATAACTAAAAGGTAGTGTTATTTCCAAAAGATACTTTTATAATTTAAATTCGTTTTACTCTCCTCATCTACATCATCCTTTTTATACAAATTGATATAAAAGGAGATTGAATACAATTAACGACCACGGCAAAATTAATTTTTCTTCCCGGGGGACCAAATCTATTTTTCAACTGGATTAGCCTTGCAATCAAGTAAAAAAATAGTAGCCTAATCAGTCACTCATTTTCATTTTTGAGTCTTATACGCCCGTTGTGGTCCGTCGTTGCGAGTTAATAGCCATAAATGGACCGCGGCGGGCATCCTTCGTTCAGCCTATCCAAACTTTTGGCCAGTCGTGGGAACCTACTGAAGGATAATATTTGATTACTCAGCCTTCTGTATGTGTTTGTGTGTGTATGTTTGATGTTTGCCTCACGGTTAGTCTTTTGAAAAACGATAAGTAGCGGATGCCGCCCGATATCATTACGTATATCAGTAACATGCAAGTCTATTGACAACAAACTGATTCACACTGCGGTAAAAAAAAAGAAATGTTAGTTACAGTCATTTCCTCTTTCTCACATTCATGTTTCCTTTCAGTATACGCGAATAATTTCCAAGGTGATTTTTTCTTATTTCGCGTTTTGAATGTTCCCACGTTCACTTCGTTATGTAAAAAGAAACTGTTTCTTAGTAGTGGAATATGTGTAACTGCAGTTATTAGATTACAGTTCAAAATTTTCAAACATTTTTCTTCATAGTTCGTTGTTTCGTTTTTTTGAAACAAGCCGACAAGTTAATCTTCTTGTACTCAAAGGCTGACATATCTGCCATTCAGAAAAGGAAATCGCCTTAAACTTCAAGTGAAGCTGTTACCTTACTTAAGACTTTTAAAACTTAAAAATATGACTTGATCATTATACATAAAGACATAAAGATATAACCACTATACTTAAAGATATTTATAATGAGAGACAAAGAAAATAATATTCTGAATATAAAAACAACCTGTTACCAACAAACATCTAGAATAAGAATTTTATAAAGATCGAAAATGTAAGCCCAAATACGTTTTTGTGTTCCCAGTGATTATAATGGTTGCGTCATACAGAAAAAGTCGGCCGACAAACGGTCATCTGGGCTACAGAGACAATTTTTCTGTACAACGTTTGAGAGGTCGTATACACCCGCTGGAGTTGTTAAAGTGTTAGCTTTGGTTACGCTAACAATCCGTTTCGCAACTGATTTATCTTTTGGAAAAGTTATACTTTCGTTTGTAAAATACTGTATGTGTATTTCTGTTTGTTCTTTATCCTTCCAACTACAAACTACAAAACCAAAACACAATTTTCGATGCACTAACAAAAAGAAAGGAATAGTAGCGAACAGTGATTGAGCCGAGACCCGCTCAAGGCTGTAGTGCTTCAAAAATAACTGTAGTTGCCATTATTCTTTAGTTCTCGTTCTTTGGTTAGGTATAAACATATTTTTTTTTAACTTGAAGGCTATAAAATGGATCTCTGCCGAGGGAGAGTAACAATAGACTTGTTGCAATAACTGCTTCTTCAAAAAGATGGTACGGAATAGTTTTACAACCGTCTCTGTACCTGCAGTTTTTCTGGGGAAATAAGATTTATTACTTGCATCCTGGATCGCTAAATTGCACACTCCGGCGCCGTAATGACGGCGTGACACACACACACACACACATGAAGTTACAGCACAACCAGCACGCCCTAATTTTTATAACTTACATATTAAGTATAGTAAGGGCACTTATAGGATAGCTTGAAAGTTCAAAATTTATTTAGCGAGTCAGGTGATTCCATTAGCCAGTGAGTCAAATAGATTACTCAATATTATTAATTATCATGTAAAGGAACTTTTCGTAGCAGCCACAAGAATTCCCACGAAATATATTAAAATTATTTAATTATTAAATCCTGAGATAAATATCGATTGTGACAACCGTATGTATCGAATGGAATTTTCCAATAATTTGAATTTATATTACAGAGATTAAACCATTATGTTATTAAATCATATCCATGCGTTATTATTTCAGGAACGTAATATATTATCAGCATTTATTTTATAATTAACAAGGATAAGAAGAATTCGGGGAGTCATTGGAAGTACGCAAACTGCAAAACCAAGATTAAGCCTAATATCGAAGGTGACTTGAAAATTTTGGGATGACTCGACCGCTATTTTTTGAATTGATTTTGGGGTTCTAACTACTGAACTGGAATAATTATAATTCTGATTCAGAAACCAAGGCAGAATAATTCAATTCTTTTACTTATATATTTAAATCACATTCGTAAACACACAACATAAATATTCCACGATCAGCTGATACACTATTTACAACTAGTTATTACAAATTAACATATACAAGGAATAACACAGGCAAATTATTATACCATTAAGATACTACGGGTACACGAGTGGTATTATAATATATATATATATATATATATATATATATACATATATATATACATTTTAATAATTCAAATAATACATTTTTTAATGTTCTGTTTATTTTCTAAAGTACACAAACAGAAACAATTAAGTATCTGTTATGCCCGTTATCTGT
The DNA here is from genome assembly GCA_034769895.1 of Magicicada septendecula. Classification (NCBI taxonomy): domain Eukaryota; kingdom Metazoa; phylum Arthropoda; class Insecta; order Hemiptera; family Cicadidae; genus Magicicada; species Magicicada septendecula. The sequence goes on from CM068367.1 coordinate 321,148,488, forward strand.
TCATTGCAGTTTGCATTTAGTCCTGTTTAGTAAGGCTAACGTGCCGGCAAAATAAACTATACACTGATTTTACGGCTGCAATTGCAATTGGCTGTTAACGCGGCATCAACGACGTCAGTGCTTAAAACCACCTGTGGTCATTGTAAGCGTTTAACTTTACAGCGCACTTTAACAGTACCACTTTCTCGACACTCTTGTTTAAGAAAGCCTTAATAAAACGTACTAAGGGTTACGTAGCCTCACTTGTTTAATGTGCCACAATAGTCTATGCATCTTTATTAAACGCAATAACAAAATATCCTTGGCCCATTTTAATTTTGAATATATTTCCTGTTGAACCAATATAATGGCAGCAGAATACTCCTGACTAATAGAAACCTGTTGTTTGCGTTTTTATTATTTATTTTATTTCTCAACACCAAACGTTTCCCCGTCTCAGTGGCACTACTGAGACTGTGTGCTAAAGCTTTACTAGCGAGAATGGATAATACGTCACATAAGTTACCTGTGCGTCTGAAAACGTATACGTTGAAATAAGAAAAGTCGGTACTCTATCTTTATCTGATCCTGCAGTGCTTTTCGATATTTCGATAATGCGATTGTTTGGTTTCGATGTTTAGTGAATATCACACATAATATCACGTTGTTATAAGAATTATACAAATTTTAATTCTTTATGTCGAAATTTAGTTGGTTGATGATTGTTGTTGGTGTCGTAAATCGTTTTGTAATGGAAAAAAATATTGTAGCAATAGTATAGCAGAGTTGCGTACCTGTGACGCCAAAAATTGTTGTTAGGTTAACATGAGAACTGAAACAAAACGTGAAAAGCGATACGAGTGTAAAAACAGAACTCTGTTTTTTGCGGAAAGTACGGGAAACCCCCAACTCGAAAGTAAGGCGGAGTGGCCCTTGCCTATTACTATACATGTCACTTTTTTACGGCAGAAGTCGTTTTTTCAGTAATATTGGTTTTCCAACAAGTACTCGTTTGTAGCTAACAAAAAACAAACGTCCATTATGTACAATAATTTGTAAAGCGTATGTCGTCATTCCTTAATACATTGTTCTTTTGTGTTTTCCATTAACCAGAAATATTTGTAGTTACATTTGCTGTTGTAGTTTTGTTAATTTGCAAACTCAAAATCGTTAGGTTCTGTATTTTAAGCTAGTAAGTTTAAGTATTACTGTGTTATAAGCATTGTATATACATATTAAACGTTATGTTTCCCTCAACCATGGCTTTTATTTATTTCAGCAGCATTTACAACACTATATGTACTCATGAGTAATTTTTAATTTGTTATCCTTTAATAGCCTATCTATAATCATATTGGAAAGTTTATTTACAATGCATACCCATTGTGGGTTACACATAGGCCTACGTTTTTTTAACTCTATGCTTGGAGAACTTCACCTGGCAAACGTCGTTAGTCGGCGTTGTGCGTCCCCACCTACCCGACATCGTTGTTTTTTCTCCATTTTTGATTTATTTCGGCATCCTACCCTATTATTTGGTGTTCTGCCCTAAGGGAGGTCTTCAAATGGTAAAATCCAAAGCTCTCAAATGGTAATTCTAAGAACAGGCTACGCAGTCATCAACGATGTTTTGTCCAGAATAAATGCGCGTCTTTTACTATGTCACTTTGGTTTTGACAAACGCGCGCGCGCGCGCGCACAGAGTTCAAGTGGTTATAATAAATTTGAGATACGAAGGTAACATTATTACGTTATTTTAGTTTCTTTAATGTTGTTAAAATATGTTACACACAGTAATAACTGATATCGAGAGGATAACCGGTCCTACGTTGATCAGTTTGTGTGCATATCAAAGTATAATTTCGTTGAGTTGTAAAAAAAGACAAAAAAACATTGAATGCCTCTGGCAAAAGTTAAAGAACAGAATAAATATAGACTTAGTAACTGTCTTGTTTAAATTTGTATTATGATGCATAGGCCCATATATTTATTAATTCATTTATGGCCAAAGTATCTCAACGCTGGGCAAAGATCTCTTATGACCTCAGCCTAAGGAGGAAGTAGAGCCTACGTTTTCCCTCAAGGTAACCGACTATCGTGGGGTTTAACAGTTATATTCCTATTATAGTTATTCTTCATGCAGTCATCAGATTTTCTCCCCTTTACACGCTTTGCTGGCAATACCATAAAACCATAATAAAACGTTGCTGAGACCTTTTTTATCCTATCCACTTATCTCTCTTCTATCCTAAACGTACCCGCTTTGTTCAATCTAATAAGCGATTCCATCTCTTCAGAGCTTCGCTTGTCTTTCTCTACATGGTGTCCATACCACACTTAAGTATGATGCTTCTTCCAGATGATAGCCCAGCTTGTAAACATGTTTATTCTCTTAATCATAGTGGCCTGCCACTATATAGTTTGAATGTGATTTAACAATTTTTTTTAGCAAATTAAGACACATTTTGTATACAAACGTATGAAAATATATGTAGTTGTGCGTGTGTGTGTGTGTGTGTGTGTGTGTGTGGGCGCACGCGCGTGTGTTGATGAGAGAAATAAACACTATTTTCCTGATGTATCGGTACATTTCTTATATGAAAAATATTCTTAATGTATGAGTATATGTGTATAATATATATGAGTTTTCTTAATACTCATGTCGAAAGTTCGAACCTTTTATTATGAGCCTCATAAAACACTGAAAAATTGAGAGCTTCATCTTCTATTGAAAAATAAAATTAAATAAAAGGGCGAAGAGTATCGCATTTTTTTAAATTCCTCACCTAAAGTCTTTTATTCACATTATGGGACATTGGCTTTGTTACTGAGTATTTAAAAAAGCCATTTTTTAAACAAGATATATTTTATTTAAATTATATTATATGTTTTGGTGTATTTCGACAGTTTTAGAAAAAAATAATTCTTGTTTGTTTGAAAAGAGGGTTTAATAATGAATAATATAAAGCAAGATTAATGTGAGTGACCTTTGACAATTTGATCTAAATTAGTTTTTGTAATGTTACAATTATTTCTACGGACTTACTACGCCTTGCAAAACTCGATATAGATTCAAACGTTTGCATTAGCAAAATCTATCAAAAAGGGGAAGTGCGTTTTTGTTTTGTTTTAGTTGTTGAATATTATTTTTTAATCTACAACAGAAAAAAAATGTGCCTGATTGAGTCTGTTTAAAATAAGGATCTTTACATAGCACTTTGAAACTACGTTTAACAAGTCATTGTCGACACCATCACTGTCCTCATGGCTACAATGTTATTCTTGTTCTATTACTGGTCTCCTGGAGTCCACTTTCAAACCTACTGACCACTTATCACAATAAGAATGTATGCTAAAGTCGTTTCTTAATTCATCATTTTTAATTCTGTCCAATTATGTATGTATGTACAATACTTCAGTGTTTTAAATGATTCATTTCATTTGCAAATTATCATCATTATCCTGTATCTTCCATCAGTATAGCGTTGTGTATAACGCAATAGTTTTATAAAACGTTTAATTAGTGGGCTTATGTATCTATCAGTTTTACGTTGGATATCGGTTATAATGTTCTACATATATTTTTGAACTTGTCTTTTGGTTCATTTCTTCAATACCGTTATAAGGAAAAACTATAATTTTTTTTTACATTTAAAGTTATATTGTACAATGTGACTATTTAAAATGTCATTTTCTTCATATACCATGACAGTCCTTTACTGGTCCTTCAACATTCGCCTAACAACATCTCTGTCCTTTAACATCGGCTGCCACTTACGTCACCCAGCACCCGTGCTGCATCGTTTCTGATGTTGTCCCAATGTCGTCCCTTATATCTTATTACCGTAAATTGTCCTCCTTGGTAACTTTTCCTCTTCCATTCTTCCTGTTTGTACCCTGCCTATCTAATCTCTGGAACGTTTACAATACCACGAGATTGTGGCCATTCTACTACTCTTTCAGATTGTAGTTAAAACGTATTCTCCAGGTATATTTTCATTAACTGTGCAATACGTCTGCTTAGTATTTTGTCAGTCATTCTCGTGAGCGTGCAAGTTATGGCATTAATATCAGCTTTGACGAACTTGGACTTCATAGTATTGTGATACGCATCACGTTCCCTATTTCCTTTCACAAGCCTGCGACTTATTTCCCGAGTGATGTCATCATTATCATTCAATTTACCCTCGATGACGTCAATTTCTTCTGTTTTATCAATTTCTGCCTGTTGTAGGTCTTGTGTTTTTAACATTTATCTTCAGCCATACCTCTTCTGCCTCTTCCTTCAGATTCCCGTATACTTCTATAACTGCTCTCAGGATTGCTTCAGCATATTGATATCATAAGCATATACTTTCTTTATATATAATTGTACCTCCTTGACCAGTGTTGATGTTATTTAGGCTCTACGTAATACTAATTAAAGAGTAGGGGCCCAGCCCAACTATATCCTAACTCCTTGTTGCATTTAAAACAACGAGATCTTGATCTTCTCATCAAGATAGTCGCTTCAGATTCTATTTTATTTGTTTTATTTATGTTGAAGTGATAAACGTAATTTCGCCTACAACCTTAAAAAGTACACATCATCTTTTGTAAGTTACTTTCATTCAGCAAGGGTATTAATATAGGCTATAGGTAGTTAGTTAAGAGCTGTTTTCATTTAAACTGATACCATGTGTGCTGCATTAAGTCCTGTTATGATATTAGTTCACCTGACTAATAAGTAAACCAAAGCGTGTGCGTCAGGTATAATTCAAGTACCATTGTTCCCCATTAGTAAAATCAGATGTCACATTAATAAAAATACAATTTGGATGGACGACCACACAGTGGCTTATTGGGCGGGGATCTCTACAATCGTAACGCATGCAGTGAATAAAGATTTGTAGTATTCGAAAAACAATTAAGAACGGATACAAAGCCTACTGGAAGTTGTCTAAACGTGACTTACAAATGGCTAAAAGTGCGGTCTACGCTGTGAAACGACGGAATAGGTTACAACATTTGTGAAGAACAAATGGTTCATTCACACCAGATAGATGAAATGTAGATGGATGAACAGATGCGACGATGCCTAGACCTGGAAAAGTAGACAATGACGATGACAATCTAAGCCTCACGTTTAAATAGAAGCTGCAGGAGGAGAAAATTTGAACACTTAGTTCATTGCGTGTAATTATTTTATCATTCTCGCAATAAATACTAACTAAAGTAATTCTTTTTTTTTCAACACATTAGGAGCTCATTACGTTTGTCAATAAGAAACTTTTTTCTTATCATTTATTTCTTAATGACATAGTTTCTGCGTGTGAGTTTCGAAATTTTTTTGCATTACCGACAATCTGGTTTCAGCGAAAAACGTTATCCACGAGATTTATGACTACAAAAGATTGTGTTTTCAGTGTTTCCCGCACAGTTGTATGGAAGAGTACAATAAAGTTAAAGCCAACCCTAACCACAATGAGGTTAACCTGTCTATCAGTGTTGCAGACAATGGGACTCTTGACATCTGTAACCAATGTTGTTTTAAAATAAATAGCCTCTGTGACACTTCGAGGTCAACACTACAAATTAAATATAAGGGGAGAAACAACAGTCGGGTCTAGGGTGCCAATTCGTTTCGGTTTTACCTACTGACATAGCAAATAGTGGGTGAACTTTCACTTAAGGTAATAAAAATGTTTAAAAGCCGTGAGAAGAAAATATAACACAGTTAAGGCTTTAAACTGTTCGGGTATTTCTTATATAATTGATCAAAAATATTGCTTGAATCTGTACATTTCATTAGCAACAGCGAAAGCTCCGCTTTTATGAACTCGACCAGATGCTTTTTCTTTCTGGAAATTTAGCTGCTTTACAACATAAAGGACGCCGATCACGAGCAGTAAAACTTAATTGTTCTTTTTGTTTTTCCATTCCCGAACATTAGATTCGGCTATATCTTTATACGGTGCGGCGCGATTACCACTTTTGTTGTAAATTTTATTACGGGTAGTAGCCTACTGAGTAGCATAAGACGATAGAGATGTTGTTGCACTCATTATCAGTATACAAACTGTTCTTCACAACACACGCAATACCTGTAATTGTAATGAAATACGGTAGGCCTACTGTAAAAACGAACAGACTAACGACTACAAATACGTACAGTAAGAGAAGGGAATGCTACAACAGAGTACCGTTGTAAGTCTAAGTCGTGAACAAATAACTTATAGAGGAGTGAAAATTGTGAACCTATATAAGTTATATAAATGTCATTTTTTATTACTAGACTCAAGCTTCCCAGTTTTAAGCGATGTTGCCAGCTGTCCACACTCTGACCATACATAGTGCAGATCTACAATTTTCATGTAAATTATATTATTCGTGTATAATGCGCACCCACATTTTTGGGAAGAAAATCTGGTGACAAAAGTGCTCATTGTACACGAGAAAATACGGTAATTTTTTCCATTAGAATTAATTGCACAATTTGTTGGTATGGTTTTCATTTTGTTTCTGGTAACTGAAAAATTATGTAATGATAAATTCATCTAATAATAAATGTATTTACAAAGTACTGACAGTATAGTCTCCTCCTTTGCGTCAGCTGTTCAAAAACGTTTCTCATGGGCAGTAACGAATCATCCATAATTTTGATTGGCTAACCTCCCACCATTTCCCTCATTTGCATGCATAGCGTGTCTGTATTCAGTCTTTCACGTGTAGTGCGCGGTATTGTGAGGTTGTTCGGTGCTGTCGTTTTGGTCGTGCAATCATGGAATTGCAATGCGACTACTCCTGTGTTAAGTGTTAAACAAAGAATAGTATTCGCGGTTTTTTAAGTACGGGGGATGGCGTGTAAATGTTTTGGTTTTCCGGTTCAATTTGATAACGTCTGTTTAACGTAAAAGTTGTAGTACTGAACTTTACGGGGAATGACCAGGTAGTAGTAAGCTATAATAGTAACAGTAACATCGGACCATGACTAGCTTTCTAGTGAGTCACGACTGTGCAGAGCGAGTGAGTGGATTTCAGGTAAGTCAAAACATAAATGTTTGTTGTGCATCACACTCAAAGATGGACTACTGCATATATGCCAAACTAACATGCTGTAGGACGTTAGCATACTAAGACAAATGGTACTAATTACCTAGTGAGACTTTAAAAAACCCTGTAATATTTTACTTTCTGAACAAACGTTAGTGCAGCTTTGAATGCAAAATGTTGGTAATTACGAAACCGTATTTTAATAACGACGACTTTGTTTTCATGTAGTTGGTTATTCGTTTAGTTTTTACTTCAGATTATGCGAAGAGCGTATGGAAATTTGTATAAGCCTTTTTATAAAAATAATTTCAACAATGAGTTCATTTCATTTTCACATAACCAGCGTTAAGGTTAAGTAGACCTTGTCTAATTTTTTAATGTCAGTATTTTTATCGAATATCAAGCCCCAAAGTTTGAGTTATTTAGACATTTTCTGCGGCGGTCAAACCTGTTAACGGAGAGAAAATATAAATTCAGTACCCCCATAAGCTAGCATTGTTGCACACTTATTTTAACCTCCCGGTAACAAATGATGACCAGTCTTGCTTACATTTCTTGTTTTTCTACAAGACTCTTAACTACACTGATATAACTGTAGCCTAATACTTTCAAATCATTTCTCTGTGGTTTTGGATCATAAAATCACAATTCACAATTCACAATAGCAACACTAACCTTTTGCTTTGAACAACCCACATTTTACGTAAATTGACGTGTGTTGTGTATTGTGTGACGTCACAGGAATTATGACATCAAAATACGGCACATTTATGATAGGGTAGTCGTCTTTTTGGATGAAACTAAAAAATACCGCGTTAGTAAACCGTTCAAAATTGTGTATACTCGGTCTCTAATTCTTGTTTCATGCGCGCGCGCGTAACTAAAATACGGAATTCATATACGACAATTTTGTGTCGTTTTGTCTATTTCGGTCGGAGTACGTTAGTGGTTTGCTCCGTTCTTTTTACAGTGTACCGGTAATTATTTTTTGTATTTCAGTGTTTTCGTTTGTGTGATTGTAGCCTATCATCATCAACCGTGGCTCTACAACTCTTGGTGGGTCTTGTCCTGCCCCAAGAGTCGATTCCATTCCTCCCTATTGCATGTCTTGGCTTTCTAGTTTCTTATGTTCAGCTTTCCGAGGTCTTCCTGTATCTGGTCTTTGAACCTACTTCGGGGTCTTCCCCTTTTTTTTCTACTACTATTGGTTTCTGAAAAAATATGTTTCGTATGCTGTCCTCCATTCTCTCTGTGTCCAACCCACCTTAGCCTGTTTATTTTGATTAGCCTGACAATGTCCGGCTCTTTGTAAAGATGGTATAGTTCATAATGCCATGCCAAGCTGTTCCAACGCCTGTGCCAAGTTCCATTTTCTTGTACTCCTCTTGTATTGTTCTTAGAATCCGTCTTTCACAGCAACCTAGAAGTCTCTCGCTTTTTTTTGTCATTGTCCATGTTTCTGAAGCATATGTCAGCACTGGCCTGATAAGTGTTTTGTAGATTTTGCATTTCGTGCTTCTTGAGATGTCAGGTGCTTTATTATGTTTTATTTGCGAGATATATTATTCTTATTTCAGTGTTGATGTCGTTAGTGCTGTTTATCTGGGAGCCAAGATATATGAACTCTTTTACTGCCTCTATATTTTTGTGCCTATTTCAAGGTTTTTAAAGGGTTGGGTTTAACGGCAGTTTGTTGGCAGCGTACATATTTTTTGTTTTCGCCCACTTTACCTGCAGTCAAATTTTACTTGGGGCTTCCTCTAATGCTGTAAAGGCACTAATGAGATCACGTTTTGTCCAGGAAATTAGATCAATATTGTCTGCGTATGCTAAGAGCTGTATACTTTTGTTTAGGATCGTACCTCTTGTGTTTATTTGGGAGTCTCTTATCGCTTTTGTCTAGTGCTAGATTGAATAACAAGCATGACGGACTACTATCTCCTTCTCGGAGTCCAGTTGGAGTTGTGAATGAACGTGACACGGTTTTCTGCACTTTAACTTTACATCCTACTTTCGAGAGAGATTCTTGGATTAATTTAATCAAGTGTGGTATCCTGAATTCCTTCAATCCTTTGTGCAGTGACAATCGGTCCACACTGTCATAAACGCTCTTAAAATCGATGAATAAGTGGTGTGTTTCTATACCAAATTCTTGTGTTTTTTCCAGGACCTCTCTAACCATGAAGATTTGATCGACCGTTGATTTCCCTGGTCGGAATCACATGGTTTTTACTAATAACCTGTTCTGTGTACGGTTGCAGTCTATCATATATACGCCAAAACTGTATAGGCCATATTTAGGAGCGTGATTCCTCGATAGTCGTCACAAGTGAGTTGGTCTCCTTTCTTGTGGATAGGTACTATTATATCTATATACCAGTCTCTGGAAGTTTCACTTGTTTCCATATTAGTCTCACTAGTTGACAGATATGCTCTTCTAATACTTCTAGGCCATTTTTTAGCAGTTCTGCTGGTATGGTTTATTATTTTTTAGTTTTTGACTGCATCTTGTATTTCCTCTATCGTTGGCAATATGTCTTTTTCTCTGTCGTCTTCCATATCCAGCTCTATCTCGGTAGTCTGTTTCCTCCCTTACATTCAAATGCTGTTCAAAATGTTCTGGCCATCTCTCCAGTATTTGCAGTTCCTCACGAAGTATCTCACCATCTCTATTTCTACACAAATTAATTCTAGACTTAAAATCTTTTCTACTCGTATTAAGTTTCTTATAAAATTTTCTAGCCTAATTTTGCATATTTAGCTCTTCCAATTCTTGCAGTTCCACTTGCATATATTTTTCTTTTTTCCGTTATGTATCTTCTTCTCCTTCCTTCTTAATAAAATTGTTTGTATGCTTCTTCAACTTATCTGGTTCTTCTATTTAGTAATCTCATATAGGCTGCATTTTTTCTTTTAGTAGCTTCGGGACTTTCCTCATCAAACCATTCTGCCTTTCTCTGTGCATTACTTTCTTTTCCGATTGTTTTTTCAGCTGCGTCTTGTATAATTTTCTTTACGTCTCTCAGTACTCATTTATATTCTCATTTGTCATGTCAGCTTTAGGCGGCAGTTTAGTTTTTAGTATGTGTATTTCCGTGCTGTATTAGATTCCTTCAACAACCCAACTTTAAATTTTTTCTCTTTTCTCCCCCTTCTTCTTTTTTGTATTAGAAATTCTTGATCTTATTTTTACTTGGCATAAAATGATCCAGAGTCCATGTTTGCTTCTCTCCGATTCCTTACATCTAGTACGTCGCTAAAGTGACGTGCGTCGATAAGGTGTACTAGCCGAGTTCCATTATCATTAGAATCTCTATGGAGGCTATGTTTACCTATAGTTGGCATATATTTGTCTTCTTGTCCAATTTTGGCATTTACGTCTATAATGATTTTAATGAAATTTTTGGGACATTCTTCTTGTATACAGCTTTCTAGTTCTCCATAGAAAGCTTCTTTTCATTGTCTTCTTTTTCTTCCGTCTCGGCATGTGTATTAATTATTGAGTACAGTAGTTGAAAATTTTTCCTTTCATCCTTGTCTTGCACATTCTTTCATTTACTGCTTTGAAATCAATTTATTCATCTTTTTATTCTATCACTCACTATAAATTCTGTTCCAAATATGTACTCATTTGGATTACAGCTACTATATATTCTATATTTTTTATTTTCCCATATTCTTTTACCAGTCCGTCTTATTTCCAGCAGCGCCATTGTGTCTACATTGTACTTCTCTAATATATTAATAAGCATTTGTAGTGCACCAGGTCTATAAAGGGATCTCGCATTCCATATGTACAAACCAAATTCATTTGGCTTTTTCTTACCAGGTCGTTGCCTATAGTTCCGTCCAAATTGTTTCCTTGAGCATTTACAACAATGGCTTTTTCACAGGGTGAGGTCGTCAGCCTCACGCCCAACCCCCAACCTGGAGGACCAGGTATTTTGATTTTGGGGTGGTCTTCCCCTAGACAGGCTGCATTCACCTCGGCTATAGAGTCCTGTCCACCCTCGCAGTTCACCTGCCGTACCACTGCCATTCAGTTCCGCCAGGTGATGTTCAGCTATTATGTGCCCAGCTGACTACTACCGTCTTCGGCCTAATGCCAATACTGGTGGATGCTACTGCCCTCCACCAGGGATGTTTCTCGACTTCCCAGTAAAGTTCTGCGAGAACAGGGTCACCTCGAGTAGAATGTGGCTCTTCACCATGGCAGAACGGACTTGGTTGGGTAGAAGCGAGTGGCTCCATTGGGTCGCCATCACTTCCTCCAACCCTGAGACTGTGAGGACCAGTGCCCAGTCAACCCGAAACAAAGGTGCTACCTCTCCAAGATCCTTCGACCCCTTGTGTGATTGTATGGTATTAATTATTCAAGCCGCGGGCTGAAATGGTATCCCGAAACATTATATGCTTGCATTTCATTTTCATTAGGAATATAAAAACGTTTGTAAAATACGATTCAGATATTAATACGAAATGATACAAATTTCTATAATCTTTTTTTAATAAAAGTTAAAAAAAATTGATTAGTCCACCAAAAGAATGAAGAAACTGGATTCTTGAAATAAGCTATTATGAACCAATCATTTCATAATAACACATTGTAGCATTTCAAAGCATTTTGTTGTTTAGTAGGGTTTCATATTCACTTCTGGTTTTATTAAATTTTTGCGAGCTTTGTGTGTGTGTGTGTGTGTGTGTGTGTGTGTGTGTGTGTAAAACAACTGACGTTTCACGCACACGAGCGCGCGCGAGGTAAACCATGTGTTTTCATCGCTCCTATCCCCTCCCCCCACACCAAAAAACCGCACGTGTGTGGCATGAAAAGTCGCTGTATGTTGAAATTTACTGTACATACAGGTGTTGGTTGGAACATCAATGTCTTCTGACTAGTGCTTTCCATTGCCTCTCGGTGATGATAATGTGTTGTCGTATGTAGAATTTCTTTTTTATTGATACTCTTGTTGAGTCTCATCAATTAAATTGCACACTATAGTTATTGAACTAAAACAAGTTTTGGGATGGAGTCTGAAGTGATGCCGCCATTTTATTACTACTCAAACAACAATGGACTGCAGATGGAATGGAATGCATCTCAATCTCAATTTTTGATATATTGTACTAAAGAAGGTGGACTACCATTTGTCTACAAGAAATGTTTTTCCGATGCTTAACCTCTGAGTTCTTACGTAATAAAAATGATAAATCCTAAATTTTTAATTCAAATTCGTGTATTTTTTTTATTTAACTCTCAATATAAATTAATTGAAAAAAGATTTAAAAAATTAAAAAGTTTTGTTAAAAACGTCTTTAATTGATGATTAAAATACAGTTCATTAGACATTTCTAGCCCTGTATTTTACGTTTCTACGAGGTTATTAAGTGGAATGTTTTTACTACAAACTCGGTCGCCGTGCGGCCGCTCCGCCAGTCACTTTCTTTCGTTAATCAGGGTATAATGCATTACCAAGTATGCGATCAGTTATGTAATTGAACATGAAGATATGTAGTTCTGTGGCGTTAGTAGGGGTATTTGTGAGTTTTCTTAAAGTTTCAGAAATTGTATAAAATTTTTTCTTATTCTACTATGGTATATAAACACGGAAAAATATTTTTAAACGTATTAAAAAAAGGTTAGGTAATTCTGACTACTGTTGTGTAACGCCTATGAACAAGGACGTACCATATTACCATGGACGTACGCAGGCGAGCGCGTATTGTTTTGCGGTGGGCCCACATATGATATCCTCTTATAAATATTATAATATATAGCTATATAATATATTCATAAATGAATATCATCTTATAGCTGCGAGCAGAAACGGCTCGTTAAAAACCCTTCGGTTTCGATCTAATGCTTCGATGGCTGTGACATATTAGTGACGTTTTTGGTAATTTATATGTGTAGGCAAATGTGCATATAGCGCGCGCGTGCGGGTGTACGTGTCGGGAATTTGTCATTTCGTTCAAGCTGACACAATATTCACAATGACTTGTCTTTATATTTTCTCTTAAGCATGTATTTCATATTCGTAAGTAAACGTCGTGTTTAAGAAAGGGATGGGGGAGAGAGAGAGAGATTAAAACAAATGACGTTTCTTATACGTCACTGTACTTTACGTACAGAGCTTAGTTTAAAACATTCTAATCTCTTCTGACTTGTGCATTACATTGCCCCTCAACAATATCAGAAAAGTTAAGAAAGTTCACAATTACCTAAATTTCTGGGCATATCATTTAAGGTTGTCGTAGTTTTTGCGTGAAAACCATAGTTCACGACTCGTGCGACGTCGCAGCGATACGCCGAGAGAGAAATGAACCGTCCCAGACGGACGTTCAATTAGAACTGTTTATTGTGACTTCTGGTATTGCATACCTATAGGCCTACTGAAATGTTTAAACAACGTTTTACAGCGAAATCTGTTCACGGAGTAGGCCTGCTGTTAATTTTTTCCTGTTATTTCTTTCACGGTATTTTGCAAGACGTATTTTTTACAATTTCATACAGTTATTGAAAGAGCGGATGGAGATTCGCCCATCACTGTAAATAAAATATTCAACAATATAAAAAGTTTAATTTTGTATTAATTTTTATTATTTAATGCAAACACTTTGGTACAGTCTGTTTCTTGATGTATATATTAATATATTTAAAATTCATAATTAATTTACCTCAAGATATTTTCTCCTTATTTGGAACATGTTTCGGGAAGCATTGTATTCCCATCTTCAGCCTTCCTGATTTTGAGTCTAGTGAAGTACTGGTGTGTTGGTTGGTTGTTATTGTGGTTTCCTGTTGGCGTCTGGTACTTTAAATTGGTATTATTGTGTGCGATTGTGGTGTACGTATTAGTAGGCCTACGTTGAATTTCCTATACGTTTAGTGTGAAAGTTGTAAAGTCCAGAAACATCGCCCAATTCTGTGTTCACTGTGGCAATATCTCAAGTTGCGTTCAGTATTATTTCATTAATTATTCATACCGGTTATGATTATATTTGAATATAGTGTCAGTTCGCATTCTTCCTCCAAAATAATGAATGCTGCACAATGACGTCACATGATTGTTTATGAGTCAACAAAAAATAGAAGGGAGGAGATTCAGCATCCTTCAAACGTGTTCAGGTTTTTTATTTATTAAAATTTATGCACGTCTATTTAAACGTAATTTCACTTTTATTGTCGTGACAATTACTTACGAATACATAAACTGTGTTTTCGGTAACTTGTTTACACAATTTTTTTAATTTGTAAATTTATTTTATTATGTATAAAAAATAAGTTGCGTTGTTCTTGGGGCCGGCTACGAAGATACCAGTGTTGCATGTCGGGTAATAAAAATGGCGGCAACAACTAAAAACAGTTTGTTGAAGGCAATGGTAAACAACCGTCTTTGTGAGGCGGGGTGGGGCGTTGTCTAAGGACAGCGAATGGTGATTTCACAGAAGAGAAAAAGAGCGTCTGCCTCTTTATCTGGAAAAAAATGTGATTCTTTTCATGTGAATAGGCTTTCGTGTTATATCCTCAGTGAACTGAGTTACGAAGAGTCTGAAAATTACGTTTTGCCGTGTAAATTATAGGTGATGCGACAAGTTAAAAAAGTGATTCTTTTCATGTGAATAAGTTTTCGTGTTATATCTTCAATGAATTGAGTTACGAAGAGTGAAAATTACGTTTTCCCATGTAAATTTTAAGTGATGCGACAAGTTAACGGATAGGCAGTAACTATATAACTGCCTTGGGTTTTTTTTTTAGAATGACGCTGTAACGGAAATTGCTCATTATTTTTGGTACACCTACGTTTACATTTTTATGAAAGGTAGGATGGTAAACGTAGTCTCTCCCACCCTCCCTCAACTTCTCGCTCTCACTATTATTTTTAGGAGGTTTTCGAAAGTGGATGTAGCCATTGCCCATTTTTGCTGCATTGAAAATGCTTTTTCAAAAATGTTGGGCTATATAATGTTGCAATCTACTACGCATTACTGCGTTTACAAATTTTATGTAAACGCGTTTCCAACTACAGTTGTGAACGTAAGTTAATACAGTACAGACTTAAGCCTGTACCCTAACAAGCACTGCACCGTCTCAAACACTAAATGTATGTGAAAATTGAAACCGTGCCATATGTAGGTCTGCTTTATTTTTTACGGTGACTTTGATGAATTTAATGACTTTGATTACGGTCCTTTGAAAAAATGTTAATTTAGTGTTTATTGTTAAAAAATAGAGAAGGGCATTGAAAATGCTTTAATAAACCTAAAATATATATTTATTTTTCTTCATTTACCAATGTACAGATTATAAGTTAAATGTAGTCGCATTCATAAGCGCGCACGCATTCACCAACCATCCATGTTGATTTTGCGCTTTTTCTCGGGCTGTTCATCACATTGCTCTTCCGAAGGCGTCTGATCCTCTTGGATTGTAAACCGCGACAATACTTTAAGAGGTCCTGCTTTATTAATCTTGTCCATTCGTTCAGACTTATCGAAGGCTAGCGTCTCGACGAAAATATTTAGAGTGATCCCCGATGATGTTAACTTAAAACCAGCAACTTTCAATAAAAGAACCGAATTCATATAAGCAGCAGTCTTGAGTTCCTTCCATTTTCCGCAAGTTAATGTTTGTTGGTTCTTAATTTTATACAAAGGGGCTGTAATTTTACTTTGTGTTCCGAACGAATTATACAATCTTACTCCAAATACTGCAGGCGTAATTCGATCATTCTTACCAATTTTATCGCCCGTTAATATTTTCGCTTTCATATTCTGAACTACCTTTGCAAAATCATGCAATTTATAGCGGTCAACGGCATCAGTAAAGGCAGATGTATTGGCTATACATTTCATATAGGTAACAAACGTTTCGATAAACGCTTCCATCAACTCTTTGCTCTGCTGATTCCATCAATAAGTGACAGTCGGTAACAACAAATTAACACGATCTTTGGCTTGAAGATGGTCTAAATCCTGTATTACGTTTCTGGAGGTGAAATTTTCAGAATCGTTGATAAACAGCCTGTAAGCGTTAGTAGTTAGCAGTAGATGAGGCGCCTCCTTATATTGGAATTGAACGAAATGCTGGCGAACACTCGCGTTTTTCGTCAACTTACGATGAGTTTCTTTCAGTTTGTCGACAGTAACTAATACAGATCTTATCCTTGCATGTATTAGTAAAATCATCATAGATATCTTTTAGATTTGTTGCTGTAAAGAAAGAATCTTTACCATAATTAGGACGTAACGTATATTCGCATGGTTCGACGATCGAAGTTGATACTCGAGGTTCGTCATCATCATCTGATTGATCAGCACTAACAAAACGACTTAAAGACATGATGGATAATTTGTTTGTTGATTCACAATACTAATTATACTCGGGAAAAATTAAATACATTGGTCTGTAAATTTCGTTCGCTTTTCAATTTTGAAGTATCGACCTGTGCTTATTTGATCGATTAACAATGTAATGGCGGTTAAATCGTCATATGTATCGTTATCTGTGATATTTTTACACGTTGGTGCATTATTTAACCATAGTAACATATGAAAATGAGGGCTACCTCTATGTTGGAAATCGATGCGCTTGAAATAATCAACTACGTAATGATCTCCGAACACGCCATTTGGTTTTTTAAACGCGTTAATAAAGGTCGACACCAATTTCTCGAAATACAAGCAGCACAAAACTGGATCGTTGTTTACCAATTCTGCTCGATTTGTGCTCGACATGCCGTCAAATATCGCCACGTCTACTGGTGTATCTTCTTAAAAGCGATAAATAGATTCTAAGAGATGAGGCCAATGTATTTCTGAAGCGCTCAATGTGAGAAATATGGTAGGTTTGCCTAATTGTCGCATCATACTGAATAATTCCACTTTACGCTGATGCCAATATTGGATTGAGTTCGGTATGTTTCTCATGAACGTTTCATTTTTTAGCAGCAAGCTCTTAACAAACTCGGTATCTTCCAGATCTCGTCTTGATACGCTGTTGATTTGATTATTATTTGGTCGAAACGCTAAGTTTACATTCGCTATGATTCTCAAACGCAGCACTTTAGCAGCCATATACAAGATATGATCGGATTTTACACCTCTCCGACCCCGTCTACGTATTTCTCTACTAGCTATCATGAATGGTGTGGCTCGACAAGTAAACCGCCGTTTCACACCATAATATATCGCTGGTAATGATAACTCTTCTGCATCTTCATCGAATGCGAGCGATAATGGTTGATTATTTTGTCCAGGGGCTAGATGTAAAAATCAAATCTTCACACCAGAATAAGGTATGCTGCTGCAATTTGATGTACTCTTCGCCAGTTACATCTCGCTGTATGCTTGTTATTTTGCTATTAGATTGATTTATGCAGACAATAAGTCTTTCCATTCTACTTGCTGTCGTTCTTGATCCTCGTCTTCATCCTCACTAGACGGACTGCTTTCATTTTCAGGCTCATTATTGAAGAACTTGTCATTAATCGTGATGTTATAATATCTGAATAGCTCAATCGTCAACAGATGCATTAACCAGAGCATTAATTTACTTTTAGAAACCAGTCCTCGCATATAAGAACTTTTATTGATTATGTGCTTCTTAAGGCAAACGTTAAACGCCAAATCGTCATTCAACATGCGAGGCAATTGCAGAGTAGTGGTATCAAGTTTTATCGGTACGTTTATGACTTGTCCAATTATACGTTTAGCGCCAGCAAAGTAGGCCTATATCTTACGAATGTGCATGAATGGAAGGCGCGGCGATATTAAACGTTCCTCTATTGGCGTTAGTTCAGGTAAATTCTCTGGTATTTGTGGGTACTTAAAGCCGTTCATTGTCGCATAAGGTGGCAACCTGATCTTCGTGAGGCATCTGTAGCAATTGTGGCATACTTTGGATTTGTCAAGAATATTATAACCACGTTTATTAAGTATTTCAATAACGTCTGCGTGTCCAGTAACGTCTTTTAAGCTTTTAGTTCACCAAATTCGTTCACAAACAAAGCAGTAGTCGTTCAAATTGTCATTATAAAAGTGCGTTTCGATATATCTTGCTAAATTACTCGCTTGCTTCTCTTCACATTCTTCGTGTTCATTGCTCATCATCATCTTTGCTTCTTTCTACGTTCTCGATACTGTTTATCATTTTTGCGTTTTCGTTGCAGGCGTTCAGATTCAGTTAGTGGAGTTCTGACCAAACCTTCCTGTTCATTGCTCTT
This sequence comes from Magicicada septendecula, assembly GCA_034769895.1. Lineage (NCBI taxonomy): Eukaryota > Metazoa > Arthropoda > Insecta > Hemiptera > Cicadidae > Magicicada > Magicicada septendecula. The sequence continues at coordinate 321,166,721 of CM068367.1, forward strand.
CATCTTTGCTTCTTTCTCACGTTCTCGATAGCGTTTTTGATTTTCTCGTTTTCGTTGCAGACGTTCAGACTCAGTTAGTGGAGTTTTGACCAAACCTTGCTCAATTTTCTGTACTTTTTGCTTCTTTTTCCACTCTCGGCAATATTCGAGCTTTCGTTTTCGACGTTCTGCTTCCAATTGTAGCTTTTCCGCCAAATTATTTCCTTCTACACTCGAATCGGTGGAAGTTGAGCCGTATTTCCACTCGCTTCCTCCTGATCCATCGCTCCGTAATAAATTCTTGTCTGACGTACTACCTTAAGATAAATTTAAGGGGATATGGCACTGAAACTCACCAAAAATTCAAAATTTTCTACGTTATTGACAACAAAGAAGTAGTTTCTATGGAAAATCACCGGTTCCCATTTTCGATCACGCACCAGCGATCGGCCGCAAATGTGCAAAACGTCCTTATAAACATTTTCAATGTTAAAACTGTCTACCGCAACATTTATTATAAATGTATGCAACTAGTATCGTATGCTACGTTGCTAAAAAACATTGTTACACAGCTTTATCCCAATACACTTTTTGAATTCGGTGCCAAGTCTCTTTTCGAACTTACGAATTAGTCAAACGTAGCACCAAATAACGAAATTAAAATCCAAGTTATAGTTACGTTAAAAAGGTCTTAAGAGTCTCATAGAGTGTGGACAGTATTAGCGAGAAAGGAGTGTCCCAAGAGAGCTTCCCAAAAGAAAACGGTATTCCGCAAGAGAATAGTGATGGGTAACGGTATACATATGAGATGTTACAAAGGATAATTTGTGTTTTATACATTATCTTTAAGGTAATTTTTAACAGGGGGAAATATTGTAGTACTCGGTGATCAGTTGGCAACACTACTTTTTCGTTTCACCATTTCGTTACATTGATAAATCAGTTTACTGCTAGCAGCACGAGGTGTACGGGAGTGAGCTGAGTACCTAGTGACTTGGCACGACATCAAAAAGTGTATTGGGATAAAGTTAAGTGAATGCCTTGTTTTTTCATACTAACTACATAAATTCATAATAAATGTTGTGGTACACAATTTGTTTACGAAATTTCATCATCCAAATTGCACAGCATTGAATGTAAAAAATTATTGTTCATTTTTTAGAGTGTTTTATAAAATATTTTTAGGTATGTTAAAGGTTTGTTTTTCCTTTTTGAAGTTAGTTTATTTTTTCAATTTTTTTTAATTTTATTGCAATAAAATAATTACATTCCCACTATTTGTATTTTTGTATTGACACTCATTCAGCTGTGCCAGAGGTAGTGCGAATAACGTGTACTTATAATCCAGCGTGCACTTTTGAGTTTTTTGTTACTGATGGGACACAGTAGGCCTGTATGGTTTAGTAAATAGAAAGCCATGGTAGGTGATGTAGTTTTCTTTCTTTTCATTAATCGCTTCCCTACGTCAGTATGAGACACTGACGAACATCGTCCGCACATAACTCCACACTGCCAAAAAACGTATAATTTATTGATACAAAACAACATAAGCAGTTGTGCCTTAAACTCTCGAGAAATGTGGTGACGTCTCACAGTTTGTGGAGAGGGCAATGCTTAATTCCAAGTGATTGCGTCCGAGTTATTACGTAGTATTGAATGACAGCGTCGGGATATCCATAAGTCATTATAGGTCTACTTCTGTAGTGGATATTTACTGTACGTTGTGGAACTGTGGAATGATCTCGTTATAGGTTTTATAATCACACAGTTTCCCTGACGTCGTTATCTAGAATGAAACGTTTACCAAGTACCGGTACATTAAAACGAAGGCGCTTGAGGTACTGAGTGACGGAAAATTATTAGTACGCACTGATCCTGCCGGCTCTAGCACTAGAAGAAGCGATACAGAGACTCCCAAATAAATACAATAGGTACGCGGGACCCTAAACAAAAGTATATACAGCTCTTAGCATACGCAGACGATATTGATCTAATTGCCAGGACAAAATAAGATCTCATTGGTGCCTTTACAGTATTAGAGGAAGGCTCAAGTAAAATTGGACTGCAGATAAACTTGGAGAAAACAAAATATATGTATGCTGCCAACAAACTACCATTAAACTCAACCCTTCAAAACACATTGAAATAGGCACAAAAAATATAGAGGCAGTAAAAGAGTTTATATATCTTGGCTCCCAGATAAACAGCACTAACGACATCAACACTGAAATAAGAAGAAGAATATATGTCGCAAACAAAACATTTTGTGGATTAAAAACGCGCCTGATATCTAGCTTCATCTCGAGAAGCACGAAATGCAGAATCTACAAAACGCTTATCAGGCCAGTGCTGACATATGCTTCAGAAACCTGGACTGTGACAAAAAATAGCGAGAGACTTCTAGGTTGCTGTAAAAGACGGATTCTAAGAACAATATCAGAGGAGTACAAGAAAATGGAACTTGGCACAGGCGCTATAATTATGAACTATACCATCTTTACAAAGAGCCGGATATTCTCAGGCTAATCAAAATAAACAGGCTAAGGTGGATTGGACACATAGAATGGAGGAAGGACAGTCTACGAAAGACCAGATTGAGGAGGACCTCGGAAAGCTGAACATAAACTGGAAAGCCAAGGGATGCAATAGGGTGGAATGGAATCGACTCTTGGAGCAGGCCAAGACCCACCAAGGGTTGTAGAGCCACGGTTGATGATGATCCTGCCGGCGGATTCTCTGATAACTCGTGTCATTTGGATCGAATAATATATTTTCGTTTGGCATTACAGACTTACAATTCGCGCCTGTTAAACGTGGAGTACGTGTAAGTAATGATAAAGACCGTTAGTGTGGAACGTTTCGTCTAGTCTGCGTAAAAATTAAGTAATTAATGAATTACTGGAAGTTGTGACGTACGTGCGATAAATTATAGTGGTATAATTTAATTATAAATAATATTAGATGTTGAGAAAAAATGTTCATATTGTTTGCTTATAAATATAGCCTACATTATTTACTTAAAGGAAAAATTAGATACTGCGAAAAACGTGAACATATTTCGTTTGGTAAACAACTGAATCATGATTTAGTGACTTTGATTGGCTCGAACTAGGTATTATTAAATAGGCACAGCGAGTCCCATTTTTTTTACGTTTGTTCCAAAATTACTGGCATATATTTTTTCTCCGTATTTCTTGAACCATCGTGGTGCGGTCGACAATGGCCGCTGATGTCTGCTATTGCCCACAGTTATTGTTATTGTGTATAGATCAACAACAACTCGCGGCGTGCAGAGAGAACAGCAACAGCTTTCAGAAGTTCTTGAAACACCATGTTATGTCGCCATACTGTCCGTTGGTGTTCGTCTAGTGCACGTCGTAATTACTGAAACTGTGACTAGATGGGCACTAACGAACAGTGTGGTGGAAAATCAGCAGCAGCAGGAGCAGCAGCAGCAGCCACAAGAAGTTGTCATTTGGATCGAATAATATATTCTCGTTTGGCATTACAGACTTACAATTCGCGCCTGTTAAACGTGGAGTACGTGTAAGCAATGATAAAGACCGTTAGTGTGGAACGTTTCGTCTAGTCTGAGTAAAAATTAAGTAATTAATGAATTACTGGTAGTTGTGACGTACGTGCGATAAATTATGAGTGGTATAATTTTAATTATAAATAATATTAGATGTTGAGAAAAAATGTTCATATTGTTTGGTTAAAAATATAGCCTACATTATTTACTTAAAGGAAATACTGCGAAAAACGTGAACATATTTCGTTTGGTAAACAACTGAATCATGATTTAGTGACTTTGATTGGCTCGAACTAGGTATTATTAAATAGGCACAGCGAGTCAAATTTTTTTACGTTTGTTCCAAAATTACTGGCATATATTTTTTCTCCGTATTTCTTGAACCAACGTGGTGCGGTCGACAATGGCCGCCGATGTCTGCTATTGCCCACAGTTATTGTTATTGTGTATAGATCAACAACAACTCGCGGCGTGCAGAGAGAACAGCAACAGCTTTCAGAAGTTCCTGAAACACCATGTTATGTCCCCATACTGTCCGTTGGTGTTCGTCTAGTGCACGTCGTAGTTACTGAAACTGTGACTAGATGGGCACTAACGAATAGTGTGGTGGAAAATCAGCAGCAGGAGCAGCAGCAGCAGCCACAAGAAATTGTCATTTGGATCGAATAATATATTCTCGTTTGGCATTACAGACTTGCAATTCGCGCCTGTTAAACGTGGAGTACGTGTAAGCAATGATAAAGACCGTTAGTGTGGAACGTTTCGTCTAGTCTGAGTAAAAATTAAGTAATTAATGAATTACTGGAAGTTGTGACGTACGTGCGATAAATTATGAGTAGTATAATTTAATTATAAATAATATTAGATGTTGAGAAAAAATGTTCATATTGTTTGCTTAAAAATATAGCCTACATTATTTACTTAAAGGAAAAATTAGATACTGCGAAAAACGTGAACATATTTCGTTTGGTAAACAACTGAATCATGAATTAGTGACTTTGATTGGCTCGAACTAGGTATTATTAAATAGGCACAGCGAGTCCCATTTTTTTACGTTTGTTCCAAAATTACTGGCATATATTTTTTCTCCGTATTTCTTGAACCATCGTGGTGCGGTCGACAATGGCCGCCGATGTCTGCTATTGCCCACAGTTGTTATTGTGTATAGATCAACAACTCGCGGCGTGCAGAGAGAACAGCAACAGCTTTCAGAAGTTCCTGAAACACCATGTTATGTCCCCATACTGTCCGTTGGTGTTCGTCTAGTGCACGTCGTAGTTACTGAAATTGTGACTAGATGGGCACTAACGAACAGTGTGGTGGAAAATCAGCAGCAGCAGCCACAAGAAGTGAAACACCCCGGTTGGAACATCCCACGCATTTCGCTGCATGGTCACTCTGTGAAATTGAAATATTACATTTTCTCTTATACTGTATTGATTTTTATTTGTTTCAGCTTTTTGTTACTAGTCGTCGTTGTTTCTGTTAACGTTAAGATTACAATTTGACAGGGTTTTACAATTTTCAGGTAAGTAGGCTAAGACCAAACCGCAGTAGTATTTCCACGCACTCTCTCAGTACAATTTCAGTGTAGAAGCTGTCATCTGCTAGTGTGTGGTAGCGATCTTCTCTAACGTTTATTGTCCTGTCGATAGTAATCCCACTGTGGGGGATTATTCATATGAACAAGTATGGTTTCTTACAATCTATAGTAAAGTGATATTAATTAAACGGTGTGAGTTAAATGTACAGAAAATTATACAAATGGGAAAAAGTTTTTCTTATAATATTAGAAATACATGGATACGAGGATTGTTCAATAAAAACACGTTTGATCTGCGCAGCCGTGTATTCGTCGCCATGGCAGCGGAATTCATTTGTTTATATTGTCTGTTGTGTCCACATATAGTGAATATCGGGTGTAATTGTAGTAAAATGATAGGAAGCGTGTTAATTTATTGGTTTATGTAGTAAAATTGTTGTTTTCAGTAGTAATCTTTTTTTTATTGTCATTTATTTTTTTATACAAAGCGTTTCTATTCTTGGTTCCACAGTCGGATGAGACTATAGGCGAGGTATGAAAATAGACTGCGCTTATGGTTTTACGTTCGCTTCTATTACGCGACTTGAAAAGCTCGACCGATAAAAATAAAGTAGGCCTACTAGACAATTCTGTTACTACTGTTACACAGTAGTAACAGTATTTTAATTCTTCATAGTTTGATATATTTTAAACAGATTTAGCGCAAAAATTAAGTCGATAATAATAAAAAAACGTAATAAAACCAACGCACACTCGATTTAGTGCGTATAAAATATAAACTGCCCTTGCGCAAGATGTTCTTGCTACATAACAATAATTTTTTTCATACAGGGAGTCCAGTTCACGTACATGATAAACCGTAGCGTGCTCAGAGCGCCCGTGTTCTGAGCGCCAACGCTGCAATCGTGCTCTGTGCGCCGTGACTGATAAACCCGTGTTCTGAGCGCCGAGCTTATCTATGCAACATTAGACGCGATAACACCTGGCTATATATCAGTCTATTCGCTGTTCGCCAACTCCGTAACCAACACTATCGGTCCTATGAAAATTTCTATAAATCATTGCTAAAGACATTATCACACCACTAGTAGGCTCCCGCAAATTTACTTTTCGCAGATATACGTAACTGATAGCAAAAAAAAAAATATATATATATATATTTTTTAAACAGCTTACAAACTTTTGAAAGCGATCCAAAATTTGTAAGGAGTGTTGAGAGATATTAATTCTGTCAAACGGATCTATTACAGATCGCATTTTGTGTTCTGAATAAAATTCCTCAGTTGATCGTCTTATAAACTTTTAAAATTTTATTACAATTTTGAGTTCAAATTTTGGCTCTTGGTGCTCCAAATCAAGAAAATTGTCGTAGTAAAGGTTGCATTACAATTATGGTTAACATTTCATTCAGGCTAAATTCGGCAAGATCTTACATTTCTGCAGGCAGAAAAATGCAAAACGGTCGACTTTAAGCTGAGGACCTGCTTCTCTCGTCCAATTACACACAAATTAAGGCATGGTTACTCGACTTACTTCTAGGAATGGAAATGGACGTTGAAAGGGAATTTATAAGTTTCTGTTTATTGTGTAGTTCACGCAAATCTAAACATTGTTTTAATATTCTGTACTGGTGCTGGATAGGTTTGAGCGTCTTGTTACAAAGATCATTGTATAGAACATCTCGCTCAAGCTAAACAAGTTCTTAAGCGCAGGTGTGTTTAAAATATTTTTTTAATTCTAAAATTAAATATTCAAATAAGTGTTTAAATATTGCTTTCAGTTTTTAGTTTTTTAAATTATTTATTATCAATTTTAAATTTTAGACAGCTAGTTGTAACGTCGTGTTTTCTTTCTTTCTAATTCTTTTCTGATTTGATAAAGAGAATTTCAGTTACCGGTAGTCAAGTTCTTTTCTGTCCGCAAGGCCTACCTCAAAAGTCGCGATTTGAGCTGTAATTCTCTGCTTCAGTTTTTACCAGTTTTAAGTTTTCCTCTAATAAATATATATTAGAGGGCTTAAAAATATCTTCTTACTAGGACGTAGAACACTTTCTATCTTTCTCTAAAAACATTCTATAAATAAAGCAATACATCTTGATTGTTCAACCACTTACGATACGACAAAAGCCAAAACCAACATGCGTAATTCGGACACATTTCCACAATCAGAAACAGGAGTACTGAAATATCTAAACAGACTTGACAGCTATGGCTGCAACCATCCTGCATGTCGAAAGTATTTCTTCACTTTCTTTATAATTACCGACGAAGCGTACATTTTGAATTTTGCTGCAGAAACATTCGTTATAGTTGACATTATACCAGTTCCTTCAGAACATTAAATTTTTGAAGATAAGTTTCGTATTTTTTCTTCGTATTGTTTAAATTAGCAGCCATCCTTACTATTTCTTTTATGAATTTGCTAACTGCTATAATTTTTTATTGTTAGACTAAGCTTTTCGTCATTACTGACATCTTCAGGTCTTAAACAACCTGTTGTTTAAGACCTGAAGATGTCAGTAATGACGAAAAGCTTAGTCGAACAATAAAAAATTATAGCAGTTAGCAAATTCATAAAAGAAATAGTTCGTATTTTTTATTTTGTAAGCTAACACACTGTGAGATAAATAGTCGTTTTAGTGGCTTAACTCTAGTATCCTTTATACATTGGGTGTTCAGTTTCGATACAATTTTATAAATTCCGGCAAGGTAAAAAGTTTAAATCTTAAAAAAAAGTGTTCTGTCCCTTTCCAATCGTATTGTTACTTTCAAAATTGGTGATCAAAATTGTGTTCCGTAAGAGGTTTCGTAAGAGTCGTTGAGGAAGAGTTCTTTTCTCAATTTTTTACAACGATTCACTTTGCGGTATTGTGTTTCGGTACTTTTTTACCATATCGAGATCCTCATTAGAAACTGATTGGAAATTCTCCCGGAACCTGATGAACATCTTTTAATGCATTTGCTACTTCTGGTTCTGTTAAATTTGGCGCACAACGACTGATCCTGTGAAGCCACGATGATTCCGTTCCTTGTTCTGATGAGCCCTCGTTAACCTGATGTTTTTTTTATTTCGTACACAACTAGAATGTAATATGCTTGTTTGAACTTAGCTCTGTATTACTAGCCCTCACGATGAATCAGAAGTTTCCCTTTAGTTGATGTAATAACCTCCATTTAGATAAAAAACTTCAAAACTGACCACAAGTAACAGTACTGTGCGTACAAGCAAATGTCAAATTACAACTAACGAAAGAGTGCGAATAACAATAAGGAAAGCGGTTAGTCAATACTCTTCAACACTCTACGACTTCACTCAGGTAGTGTGGTAGAGATCAGTGACCGAACAACTAGGCCTATAACACTACTGACTCGAATAGATTATAAACCATTAGTCTAAATTTACACAAATTCATGTAATGTTATTTACGGTTATGTAAATACACAATATGTGCCCTTAAACACTTATTTTTAAGAACCCGTAGACCAACCTGTGTGTAACGCAAAAATATGTAAGTACTTAGTAATATACAGTATGTTTAATTACCTTTAAATAATGGTGCATTTCTACATCGCACTCTTTTTAGAAAGACTTGTCTCATTAATGTAAACAGCTTACGAAACGCGATTGATGTTCGTGTTAAACGATTGATGGCCCATGTAATAATACAAATTATATAATAATAATTAAAGTAACATTAGTATTAAATTATACTATACAATATTTATTGTCATCATCAGGACCTGTGTATGAATACAAAAGAAATATCAAACACAACAGATCAATTATTTGAGTGAACGTGTTTGTGTATGTGAGTGTGTGCGTGTGCGCGCGCGCGCATGTGTATCATTGTTTATGTGAAGGAGTTGAAACAGTTTGTTTCAACTCTATAACAGTCTACACTATTATCTGGTACATAATTCTCTAATGTATGTGTGTAGGATAGTGTAAATAGAGATGGGGAGAGTGTTAGAGTGGCATTGCAGAAAGAGAGAGGGGGAGGGGGAGGGAGTGAGGGTGAGGGTGAGGGGGAGGGAGGGGAGAAAGAGAGAGAGAGAGAGAGAGAGGGAGAATGGGTGAGAGAGAGGGTGTGATTGTTGATAGGCCTATACATAATTTTAAAATACTCTATAGTACTCTGTATACGTATACATAGTTCTCGGAAAATAATAAGTTACAACAATATGATTATAAATATTATCCATTTTCACTTGATAGATAGGTGTACCATAAACTTGTGTTTGTATATTATGTAAATTCTCTTATGTAAGTTTGTAAAGTTCTACAGTTATTGTGTAATTTAGAATTCCCTAAATTAATGACGGTGTTTTCAATACCAGTAGTGAGTGAAACATAATAAAAATAACTTTTAATAATTTACATAATTAAACATCCCTATATCTGTATTTAGCTATATGTTTACTATGCTATATGTTGACAGGTATATGTATAAACGTTTTCTGTACCAATTCTAATATATAATTGCTGATTACTCCTTTTTATTAATTACAAGTACCATTACATTATGAGTAATTTAAATTGTAATATTGTATAAATTACTGTATGTTCTGGGATATTATAATTTTCTCGTTGTATTTACGGAAAACATTTGTAGATGTAAAACAAACTGTTTCAATTCCTTCACGTATACAATGATACACACATACGCCCGCACGCGCGCGCACACACATAGACAGACAGACTCACGTACACAAACACGTTCACTCAAATAATTGATCCGTTGTGTTTGACATTTCTTTTGTATTCATACACAGGTCCTGATGATGACAATAAATATTGTCGAAATGTCGACACAAATAATTTAAAATTTATGTTATACTTTTTGACCGATCCTCACAAACCCTTCACCGAAAAAATTCATTGATTTTTTACTACTACGTCACTACGAATTTAAGGATTTTTTAGTATTAAAAAATAAAATTGTAAAATACATACAAACAACAGAGGGGTAGCTCTACTGTAATTAATTAGAAACTCAAATTTTATACATAGAATATTAATTTGATTAATTTATTATTATACTTTAAATGAACTATAATATTCTTTAAATCTAGACTTAGTGTACGAGACATTATAAAAATCCACATTGTGTACCTCCATTTATTTTGGTTAATGGAGGTTTTAATGTGTACATAAGATTAGATGTGGAGTTTTATTCGGTGTCAGACCACTCAGCGCACGCGCTCGCGTAATTTGTGTATAATAAATATCTGAAATCTGCTGACCATTCGATTCGTAGATGAGCTTGTTATTCGCTCCTTTCTTTAGTTGCGGTTTGCCATCGTTGTGACACAGTAGTATTAGGCCTAAAGTCGTGGCCGAACGAGTCTCGGCTTCGGAACACGTGTATGCGAATGTAAAAAAGCAGCCCTTTCCGAGCGCGGTCGGAAATTTTGATGTAAATGGTGTAATTACTTCCAAGAAAGTAAAGTCTCTACTTTTTCACGAGGGATGTTAGTACAAGGTGAAAAGTTGGAATGAGTATATTACGTTCTGGTTGTGTGCGGAGGAACAACATCAGAGTGTGAAGGGTACATCAGAACAAAAAAGCTAATTTTGGAAGTACCACGCCGAAAATATAATTTAAAATTTTAATAAAATTGTAAAAGTTTAATTTGGGGTAAAGTTATGAAGAATTTTAGTGAAAATACAAAATCTATATCTGTAGTCTCTGTATATTTTATGTGTAGTAATTTGACAGAATTAGTATGTCTCAACACTAGTTTTTGATCGCTTTCAAAACGTTTGTGAACCATGTCACAAAAACTGTATATTTTGTTATGAGTTATGTGTATTTGTGAACAATGACACACACACACACACACACACACACACACACACACACACACACACACACACACACACACACACACACACACACACACACACACACACACACACACACACACACACACACACACACACACACACACACACACACACACACACACACACACACACACACACACACACACACACACACACACACACACACACACACACACACACACACACACAGGAAACATACATAAACTGAAAAGTTATGACTAAATTATTATACTTAAATTATTCAAGTATTATGGTTACAAATTTAAAAATCTAATGCAGAACTTCGAAAATTATAGTATTTATTTTATGATTGTCTGCTCTAAAATTGTAGTGCTACTAATAAAATAGCTGGGGTTTCGTAATTTTTCTAATATAAAAAATTGCCTAATATTAACCATACGCGTATATCTAACTTAATAATAAATGTGCAGTATTCCGTTGAAAACAGAGTTCTGCAGCTGCGAAAGCTTACTAGTGGTGTGATAATGTCCATATACAATGAATTTTGTACAAATTTTCGTAGGACCACTAGTGTTGGCTACGGAGTTAGACAACAACGGACGGACAGAGATATACAGCCAGGTGTTACCGCGTCTAATGATGTATAGATAAGCTGGGCGCACAGAATACGGGCTTATCAGTATCGGCGCTCAGAGCACGATTTCATCGTTGGCGCTCAGAGCACGGGCGCTGTGAGCACGTAGCCTGATAAACATGCCATTTAAATTTAGTAATATCCTTGTCATAACAAAATAAAATTTCATAACAGATTTTAATTTTTTTTCAGTCGTGAGGGATAAAAGTAGCCTCCGAGAAACCTTTCTCTATTCAAGATAGACTAATACATTAAGGGAGTGAATTGTACAGAAAGATTCAAATTTAATTTTGATTTAACTCCCAATGTTCTATCTTTATTGGCTTCGCTCCACGTCTTATCTTTATTGGCTTCGCTCCACGTCCGTTCCCGTGTTTATCATGACGTGTTTCAATTAACGCATTGTACTGTTACAGAAATCGTTAGAAATACATTTGTTGTTAAATGTTAACTTCAGCTAATACAGTGGTCTCTCGATATAATCCGAACCGCTACTCCGAACCCTATAGTAACACTAACTGCAGTGTGAAAGAAAAATAAAGTTTTGGTTGTAAAGTAGTGATATCTTGTGTACGATTATTTTTATTTAATAATTATGATGATTTTAACTGTTATTTATTTTATTATTATTACAATATAGTTTTTTCATACTGTTGATTGTACGGTTATAATTTAGGCCTGTTTTGTGTAGTTTTAGTAACAGGCCAATCTGAATGGAAAAGATTAAAAAACTGCTCTTTTCTCAGTGCGCTATCAGCTCAAAGGTTTTCCACATATTAACCACTTACGCCAGGCAGTATTAACGTTTTCTGCATTTCTGTGTGAACCGCTACCCTTAATGAACTGATTAGTTGCACAAGGTCTGTGTTCTTTTTACATTCTTTCTATTATACAAGGGCGTCTTAGCCTATAAAGCCTGATTGTATATAATCCTCGGGTTTTCTTTGGTTATTGAAATGAAACATCGGAGTTGTCACATAATAGTTTTGGTACTTCTCAACTTTGTGGTGTTATCAACTTTATTTTTCAGGGTGAATCGTGGCAAACAATTGACAATAATGGCAAGGAAAGGGATCCCACAACATCTAATTAGAGCTGTAAGGTTTTATGTGGAGAATAAAATGTTAATTGAAGCAGGGAAACCGAGAACAGCTCCTAGAGTTGGCCTGATCAATTGCGGAGCACAACTGATGTGTCCATTATCACCTTCTCTTTTCAATTTATATATTGACGACGTCATACAAAACTGGCAGATGTGTCTTCCGTAGCATTTTATGTGCCTCTGCAATTTCAAGTGCCTCTGAAATTGACACTTTGTTGTTTGCGGACGATCAGGCTATTCTGTCAGATTCGAAAAAGATGTTGCAGATGGTATACATTTGATAAAGCGAATCTGCAAAGACTCTGCATTACAAGGTGATGGCTTTTCGTGGAACTGATCCCGTACGGGTAAAAACTGTGTTATAGATGGTACTGTCCTGGAACAAGTCACCGATTTTGAATATTTGGGCTACAGTATGTCATGTAAATACAAGGAACGACGTGAATAAGTTGCATAAGTTCAACCTTATGTGCGGGACCATTTTAGGCGAACTCTTAAGTCAGAAAGTAAAGAAACACGCCTAAAATTCTACAAGGTGATGGCCCTACCCTCACTTCTTTATGGGTCTGAGAATTGGACTTTAACTAAAGTCCAAGCCAGTCGTATCCGAGCGGCTAAATGAGATTTCTCGGGCACGTGGCAGGATATACTCTCCATGATCGTAGAAGAAACACACAGGTATACGGCAGGAACTGAATATTATGAGTATACTCGACAAGATTGCCCAGAATCGGCTGAATTGGTAGGAACATCTTTGACGAATGGCTGACTGGCTCATTCCCAAACAACGGAGAGGTTGTGGGAAGTCCGAGGAAGCGCTGGAGTGACCAGCTCTAATCTTTGCCTATTTGAGACCTCAACAAACCATCCTTGGTTTAATCCGTGAAGAAAAAGAAGATGAAGATGTGCCTTCAGAAACAATGGCTTGGTAATGGACACTCGATTTTAAACGTGACCATACGAGCACTCAAGGTGATCACCGCACTGGACGCTCAGAACTGCAACAACTACAAATGCGGCACCCACCTTGCACAAAGTTTTAACATTGAAAATGTTTATAAGGACGTGTCGCACATTTGCGGCCGATCGCTGGTGCGTTATCGAAAATGGGAACCGGTGAGTTTCCATAGAAACTACTTCTTTGTTGTCAATAACGTTATACACACATATAAAAATTCGCTTATGAATGCGACTACATTTAACTTATAATCTGTACATTGGTGAATGAAGAATTAATTCATTGATTGGTGAATGAACATAAATATATATATTTTTTAGATTTATTGAAGCATTTTCAAATGCCCTTCTGTGTGCATTTTATTTGTGCAATGCCTGTAAATTTTTTCATATAAAGTTTTCGTTAAAATATCACACGCTCACGTGAGATGCCTATGATCTCAGAAATGTAATCCACTCACTATCGTTGGTCTTCCAACACCGTGTGTGAAATATGTTTATTGATATCTGGAGTTGTCGCAGTTTTTTGGAGTCCACATCATCTTCAATGCCCGCACAACCACGTTAAACTCGAGTGGCCACTTACAATTTATTGTTTTTGAAGGGGTAACATCTCATGACACATTTACCGTTTCGTTGAGAAATTCATTTGGCGCCTAGACCTTTTTCAACAAACACTTCGTACACGGCAAGATATTTGATTTTTTCAATTTTTCTAAACGCGTGACGTAAATTTCGAACAGCTGCTAAACAATGAAGACATTGACATTACAGATTTACTAATTGACAGCTGTTTACACGAAATATAAATCTTACAACACACGAAAAATTTCAGTTCTACCGCTAACCAATAGATGTCGCTCCGCGAACTTTTCAACTGACCCTCGTACACACATGCAATAAACTGCTAACTGCATCATGTGAAAGGGGAACATCCGAGCGAATTGTTGTCAAAAGTCCGGAATTTTATCAGTTGTTATTTCTTATCAGTCCTTTTTTCAAGTAGTTTGTAATACTTGAGTGGATGAACATTTTTGAGTACAATACAAATTGGAAGTTGAAACAATCCCGGATTTAGTGTTCTTGGTGAAAGTAACGTGTATGATTTAGATTCATTAAATTTGATTTTCTACCTTTTGAGCTATACTTCTAATTTAGACGGCTTTTTATATTCTCTTTGTTAATGGTACTTGGTGAATAGTTATTTATAATGAACAAGTTCTTTTTAAACTTTATACCCTTGCAATCCTGGGATCTTATCCTTTGTGTATTCTTTACACTTGGGATATTAGCAAATTCTGTAGCCTTCAACAACGTGGCATATATTGTTGACGGGGCAGCTGACATAAGTGATAAGTTAAAAGGTTGTCCTTTAACGTCAGTCGCTCCATTTTATGTACATTTTGACTCTCATTGTTTAACCGATGAAAGTGTAAAGACTCTTCAACCCACCATAGCACCATGGTTTTAGTGTGTTATAAGTGTTCCCTCTAACTCGAGAAACAGTTAAGCAAACAATTATGTGGGCACAAAGACAAGATACTGTCTTCTTCCTGGTTAAATTGTTACATCCTTTGATAGAGGCATACGAGCAAATTAAAACCTGGAATGACAAAGTTGTGTCAACTAAGGCAAGCACAATTGAATTCTATGGGCCAGTCTGACTTCCTAGTAGGCTACTTTACCTACCTCGTCAAACTACTTAGTAAAACTCTAAAACTAATCAGGCAATTTCAGGTAACTAGTATTGTCTTGTTGTCTGCAGTTACTTACGTAAATATAACATCATCTTAACTAGTTACGACTACTGAACTTGAATTTAATCATGCTGTAATACATATATTTTATAATATAAATACTTAAACTTTATTTAATGCTGCTGTAAGTAAGGCGGACTACTTACAGGATAAGTTACTGGCCACGCGAATAAATAATCGGAACCATCCAAGTAATAGCCTATAGGCTACCATGAGAAAAAGCAGAAAGTACTACAGGCTTACAAAGTAACATTTGTTACTTGATCCTTAGTGATACACTAAAAGTACTACTTCCAAAACTGCAACTGAGGTATGAATATTTACGTCATTTTTATATACCGGTATGTGAATAATGTCTATCGAATATTTTTGGACGTATGAGTTTTTGCGAACATAAGGTTTTATTGTTACAAACTTAGATCTAAATTGTATATCTACTGTAATTCGCATCTTTGCACCGAGTCCTTTGTTTACACAGATTCTCAGAGGAATGACAATATAACACGTTCCCAGTTTTTCTACAAATTCAATAGATACAGTAAGTTTTTGTGATAAGGGTTTGTTCTCCAACAAACAAATTTGGTTAAAAGAATTTTCATTTCTTCTTATACATTATGGTAATTTTGAGCGATCTCATTACGGTGTATAAAAGGTACACAAAAAAACAATAAAAAACACGTTGAAGGAGTTAGTCTGTATGTTGGTAATTTATTCTATTTGTAATTTGTTCTTGGTTTAATCCGTGCAGGTGATGACGATGACTTTATTTTTTATTTTACCTTTATTTCATACTAAAATGTATGTAGTTAAAATGGTTACCGGGTCAAAGCCTAACAACAGATAATGATAAGTGTAAAACAATTCATTGCCTTCTAAACGGAGAAGCAGCCCTACAACTTGCTACAGAATTTTAAATTATGTTTCAACCACAGAAGAAGGACCAAACGAGACAAACTCGGAAAACACGTGATTTTTCTTTACTTGATTTTGCTGTTTACACGTGGTTACTTCAAGGAAGAAGTCATACTCCCAGCCGGAGGAGATTTTACGGCAGAAAGCTAGGCATTTCCTTCACAAATTTACTACCCAATTCAGGAAAAAACACTATGTGATGGTCGGGAATGAAGTCGGGTCAAAGCAATAAACACAAGTGGAATCATCGTTCTCTGGAACTGGAATTCGTTCGGATTCTTTTTATTGTTCAATTTAGTACATGTTACTGTACGAACCACACCACAGGTTGTTACCTAGTAACTATAAGACACCGTCTGCTGTTTTGAAGTAAAAGTAGTGAAAGGAATCGTATGTTCTTGAAATGTACAGCTTACTTAAATGAAGTCATTGTGTGGCTGCGGTATTCGTTATGTATATACTTGACAGTGAACCATCATTTCCTCGGATTCTGTACTCGGTAAGATCAGGTCTTGTCATTTTATGAACAATTTGACTGATCGATACCGAGTTACAGAGTTTGCTGGTTACTGTTACCAGAATCGCTGCTGGTTGAAATACAAGCTGTTGTGGAAGAAACCATCTGTATTTGCAGTGAGTTGCTTAAATACTGTATAAACTAGCTTCTACAATCGCTCAGTGGTCTCCACTGTCACCGCAGCCAAGTTACTGGTGTAAAACAAAAGGGCGACTAGGCCTACTTAAATGTAGAATTGTCGAAAAAATGCGGAAGACTATAAACTAAAAATATTTCCAGTTCAGCCTTTTAACTGTTAAGGTGTAAATACTCTGGAGTCCGCTTTTACCCTTTCGTCTTTTAACTTCATTTTTATCTTTGCTAAGACTTATTTTTGGGTAACGATTGTATCGTAAAAAAAAAATTGCTCGCATCATTATAAAATCTGCTACTGCATTCTGACTTCCAGAATGGCAGAATGGAAACAACAGACACGGGACAGATAGGTCAGGGTAGGTTTTTAAGAAACCTGGGGTACGCCTGGTCTAATGACTAATACAGTTCGTAGTGATAATAAACAAGTACATTCTGACAAGTTGTGTAGGACCATAAATCTATAATGGGTTTGTTTAATTTTCTAACTGTTATTTATTGTAGCCTAGTAAGGGTATATACGTTTCGATTTGTAAAATAAAACCGAATGGTTATTTAGTCCTAACATTTTGGCTGATGGGGGTTGTAGCATATACTAAAGTCACAGAGAGCCTCATTTATTTACGTTTACTCCAAAGTTACGTGGACCTTCAGTATAGCTCAGTGCCGTACAAGTGTAAATTATATTGGCATTGTTAAGCACCATTCAAGGCATTAACCTAGTACTGCCGTATCTAGTTAGCCACCATCATTCACAGATGTCAAGCAGTGCTCGCGTCTGTTGAATCCATGAGTGTGATTACAAGGACGATGTAGGTGTCGGCTTTCCGGTATTCCACGTCTAGGTAGCCTGTATTGATTGATTGTGATGTACCATGTACTAATGTGATGTGATGTACTAATGATAACGTTGTGTTAGTCGTTCCATTGGCCCAGCATGTGACACTGCAGTCTGTACGTCGCCGTTGTAACACTGCCACGGTATACAATGTCTCTGCTCGTTAGTATTCAGCTTCAGAAGCTAAAAAACTCTTCAATCCGATGTCAAACAGTCTTTTAAGGTAAGTCAGTATTATTTAATACATGTAAAATTGTTTGAAAGTAGAATTAAATGAGCAGTAGTATTAATAGGACTGGGTACAGTTTACTAATAAATTGTTTACAGAATTTAAAGTGCTGTTTATAGCATCGGATTACATTGATTATTTTGCAACGTAATGTATGTTTTATGTAGACAAAATAGTCGTGCCATACGTGCACTATAAATAAATAAGAGAACATTTAACTGAGTAAATTTTCAATTATTTGGTACACTTTATTATAGGTGGAATGGTGTGGTAAAAGGTATATGCCTGTAATTAAATAGCGGGCTTTCTTATATACGACAAAGGAGTGGCCAGTCTACATAACATAAATTTGTAGTATAAAATGTTTTTATGCTTGTCAAAATCTTGGATGTAAGTGAATTATTCGTTTTGTGTTATAGAAAAAAAAAACTTTTATTAAAATTTTTTGGCGCTTCTGCAGGATTTATTCTCGGTTTCACGGGGAGCCACTTTCTCACTACGGTATTACAGTTGTCCCCAACAAATTGTAATAAAGAAAATAGCAAGTGTTGATTGTACACATGTATAAACCTATTTGGTTATATTTGAACGTTAAGCAAATGTAATAACCTGATTTTCATTTTTCTGGCTTGCGATTGCCCTGAAATTTTACCAGCCAGTGATTTCAGTTGTAGTTAAATATTTTAATAGTAGGTATACTGTACTGATCTTTAGTCCAGAAGTAAGTTGAATACCAGTGATAACTAATATAAACCAGTTAGTATGAAAAAAAGAGTTTCATTTTTTTAAATGAAAAAATATAGGCTATTCATAACCGATTATACAGGTATTTTAATAAAATACAAAATTTGTACCTTATTTCCATATTTTTAACACGGTGGTAACAAAATTGTATTTAAGTACCGTAGCCACTTAATTTGTTTATGGAGGAAAACAAAAATAAATAGTTAATAGACAATAGAAAACCGAATTTCCAAAAAAAAGTGTGGGAAAACTAAAAATTAGATAACTAAAAAAATGTACTTTCAAGAATAACTCAGAGAATCGTAAGAAAGAACAGGAAGTCGTCTTGGTTTTTAATAAAACTTATTTTTGCCAGTCTTTAACAAGTGTAACATTCAACAAACGTCACATACGCATTGAATCTAGAGCGTAATTATAGGTTTTTAACTTGCAGGGAATGTGGCACTTAAAAGTTTTAAGTAATACATGTTGCTATTTGATACGTGTCTTTTTCCAAGACAGCAGCGGCAGGTGTTACAAATATTTATTTAATTGTGTGAACAACAAATATACGCCTCTCCCAAACATCTACTAAAGTGGGCACAACAGTCTTTTACTATTTTAACATCGTAAAACACCATTAGTATAAACACAGTTATTACTCAACTTCAAGTAGGACTGTTTCAAAGGACAACGCGCATGTTGTGACAGGTGTGCTAGAATCACTGAACTCAGTTTTATAACGAGCCCTTCTACTCCCTTGTTGGTGTTGCGGTTGAACCTGCTGTCCCCTTGCCTAGCTTGGGGTTAACGGCTGTTCACACTTTAAAACATAGGCTGGGTTTAATAAAATATAAAACTATACAAGTGGACTGTATAAAACGGTTTATTGTAAAGAACAGATTAAATTATACTTATGCGATTCTGCGAATCCGCGCGTGCCCGTACGACTGCATATCTGTTAATTTAGGTTAATTGAAATTGAATTGATTAAATCGTTAAGATATTGACGGCCGTAAAGTAAATTTGCGTAACAGACGCGCGGAATAGGCTCTTGCCTCTTGGAGCTCTGTGAGCTGACTGCTAGATTGGAGGGGGGCGCGGGCGATACCGCGATATGGAGCCGACGTCACAGGCGAATCATGGTTTGAACACATTTTAGGTCTAAACAGTTGGTTTAGGTTTTGACGCAGAGCATAAAATAATTTCTAGGCTAATGGGAAATTTGTTATACCAACGAATACTGTTTTTGTAAACAACTGACTTCATTTTTGTTAGTAAGACAATTTTACCAACGAAATCTGAAAGGACAGTACGATTCAAAATTCTTGTCGCGAACCTGAAAATTATTGTATCGCCTTCATACCTCGCAGAATGACTTACAGTGATTATTGTCATATCAGGCTTTCTTGTTGGTCGTTACCGAGGCGGAGGTGGCTGATGTGGACAATTGTCTGGGTACAGTCAAGGTGCTATGGTCGACGCAGACACTTTCATAATAAACAAAATAAGACTATATAGTAGCTGTAAATCAGTACTTTACAAATGAGACTGCCCACATCGAAGACATTCGTGTTTTAGAAGTTGAGATAATGTTTTTTTATTACATCTTTTAAAGTATTTTTTGATTTAGTATATTTTCATTTATATTTGTTTTTCTGTTTTTTTTAATAGTTTTTTAGTTCATTTATGTACACTTTTTTTAAAGTATTTCATATATTTTATCCATATTTTTTATTACGCATTTTTTTAACCACTATTTTTTTTAAGAATCCAACTTGTTTACATAGCCGAGAGGCTTCAGACACTTCTCCAGGTTGTTGTAATCAAAAAAGTGTTCATAATTTTGTTAATTCTCTCGTCCTGTCTAACATAAATCTTTAGTTTCTGACCCGGCTCTCCAAGGTCCTTTACTATAAGTTGAAAAAAACTTTTCCGCTTCTTCTTTTAGCATTTTATGCAACAAGAAAATATTAGGGTGTGATGTCTTCCTATAACGCTGTTTAACTTTGAGTTCCAACTGTAACCCACGTTATTAGTTCTATGTCGCTGTCCATGAACAATCCACTGATGAATAGGAACTTTTGGGTTATCCACCCACTGCTGAATGAAGTAAAAGAACTAATTTCTCTTTTCCAAGAAGATTTTCTATGATCAGAAGACATCCTTACACGTCAGTCTCATGTTCTCATTTCCCTTGTACTCTACAGTCAACTCATTGTTTTGTATTTCCAAACAGATTGATTAAAAAATAGTTGCAGCCACTGGTAGTAGTATCTGGAAATATCTTCCTTGCCGCAGTGATGAACGTAGCTTCAAAATCAAGTTTTATAAATTTTGACGATCATAATGGATACCATTTCTTGAGGATAGTAAATAAATACAAGTATGTAGATTTCATTTATCCGGTAAACGTACAGATAGAACTGTATACATTTACGCGACATGCGTAAGATGCGCTGCAAGATCGATGTGCACAGTGTATAACTGCGCGAACTGTTTTGTATAACTTTTAAACGTGCCGCCGAAAGTCGCCGCCGTTCAGCAGGTCGCAAACTGTTGTGTATAACTTTTAAACGTGCCGTCGAAAGGAAAACATTCCCCGTCGTACGTCATTTTGCAATGTGCTTTCAGCAGTCGTTACGAGTCTCCATGGTGCTGCTAACCGTCATAGAAACACATGAACGGTAACATGTACACAATAACAAACACTGCAGCCAAGACAATTCCTTCATATTACAATTATATTATATATATATAATTACATTTATAATTATATAAATTACAATTACATTAAAGCTATTACAACTTTGTTCGGAGAAATTATTAAAACTATAATTTGTGTTAATTCATACAATTTATTATTACCAATATCCCTAACGTCCTGCGTGAACGCACTCCGTAGCTTCATAAAAGAATGGTATTTCACATTAATTACCTAACCTGTTCCAAAACTCGGATGTGACAACGAGTGTGACAGAGGAACATAAACTGGGTACATGGATTAACGCACAACAAACACATGGGTACTCTTGGCACACGGTTATCCCCAACTACTCCTATCCCAGCCCTGATCTTTATTTTTCTTACTCCCACGTCACATAAAATCGTAATCCCTTAATTCGTATTCTCCTGTACCACTGTGCCACCAAGAACAGTTGCGTACATATTCCATTCCTTTCATAATAAGCTTATATCCATAACCAGTTTTTCTTTCTCTCCATGCATTGTGTCTAGACGTTTCTATTTTTTTATTTAATTTTTTTTTCACGACCCATGTCATTCTCACTATGTCAACCCATTTAAATACCTGCATTTAATTAAACTCTTCTTTATCCAATTAATATACATCCACTTTGCTTTCCAGCCCTCATTAGGGTGTACCCAAGATACCAGTTAGTTTTCTTCTACGCCACATATCCGCTGTTATTAATTCTCATAGCTTCCCCTCACTTTTATCTTCATCCCATATTTCTTCATTCCTTCCTCCTGCCTTCAACTTCGCCAGCTATTCTTCTCAACATCGTTTTAGCGACATTAGCTAGAAGTACCGTATTTCCCAGCACATTCCTTCTCCATGACTTAAAATATTACTTTAGATAATATAGATAATGGCAATGTCCTCAATAAAAACTGCCTTGCCCTACTCCCATACCCAGCGCTAGACAATCTAGCGGGGACTTTCATTTTACTTGTTTGGCTGGTGTTTTGTCTCGTATAAATTTTTCCTCTATTCTTTAAGCCTAATTGTTAACATAAGCAAATTCAAAACGGCTAGCATCCGTTGATGTCAGCTGCCTATTTCCGTTAATTGACCGCCCCTTCACCTGACCGCGTGGCTTCACAACCAATTTTTGGTTAAACATTTGCGTAACAGAAAGAACAACTTTATTTGCTGTATGATTTTGTATACTTTTATGCACGTTAACACAATAAAAATTTCACGATTACCACACTTTTTATACACCTGCACTTTATTTATTACCAAGTCGTTTCTCCTCAATAAAATATTTGGTCAGCTGCAAGTTGTTTCACTACAGTACGATCGTGCACGAAAACAGCGCCGTGGCCGAGGCGGACAATTCTTGGGAAGAGCAGGTAAGACCTGATTGGGATAGGAAAAACATAGCTTACACAAAAAAGCTAGTTGCTCCTCTGAATTGAATGAAAAAAAAAGACAGTTTAGAATCATTTTATTGGTGGCTGTCATAACCGTTCACTTTATACTCTGGTATTTAATATTATAATAAAATATATTGTATAACTGTGCGTGTGTGATACTTAGGGAAGTTAACTTTAACGACCCCTAGTGTCGTTCACAGTAGAAATCTGTATGTGGCAAAATCGTTAAGTGTACAGACCGAGTGTCATAAATCTAAGAAATGTTGCAACAGATCACAATGCATTCCAAACGCAGCTGAAATCGGAGTCAAGAAAATATATTTTTAAAAAACGTGCCAGTGCATGCAATTTTTTTGGAGGAATTATCGGAAATTGTGTACGATTTAGTTGCACAAATAACGAAATATAACAACGTGAAAACTCAACTGTGTAGGTAAAGGCAAAACGTATTGGGAACAGGACGGAATCCGCACCAACTGTGTAGGTAAAGGCAAAACGTATTGGGAAGAGGAAGGAAGCCGCACGACAGTTCGTGTTCGTTTCTCAAAAATAAATTTCCCTCTCGATAGTAATTCAAGTTTTCTTCGAATTTGATTATACGAATAAATTAGGCAAAACGGTTCTTATGTTAGCAGAAGAACGTGCCGAAGGCCTTGTGAACGAACGCAGACAAGTGGCTGTTATTTCACTCTGCCTGACAGTCAGCCACATAAATTATGACTCGCTAATTTCATAACTGTGTCGCCAGTAAAAACAAGACAAATTCTTGCAATAAATCCATCGAGAAAACAAGTCGATTGCACGTGGTGCTCAAAACGTCCATTCTGTAAACATCCTTTGTCAGGAAGTGGTTTGGATTTGTAAATCTTTGTGCCATGTATAAATTGATTTAGAAAACTTGTAGGCATTAAGAATATTTTTGTATTGTACTTTGAGGTGTCCGGGTTCATACGAGAGAGTGGTCAGGCCTTATTACTTATATAGTTCTTAAACATTTTCAATAGAAAATGTGTGTGGAGTTTCATGGGCTACAGTGAATATGGTTTCGAGCTCAATTCTCGCAAACTAGTTTGCTGAGGAATCCACTTGGAAATACCAATTTTTGTAACCCAAAGTTGTGGTTAATGTACTAGTCATAAATGTTGGGTTTTATTTTTCTGAGACTGCTGTTGCCTTTGCATTTCATCATTGGTTTCGCTATCTTTAAAAACACAAATGCATGACAGATAATATTGTTCTAAGGCTTTCACGGCCGGTGTCAGTTGTATTAAAAGTATGGACCGGGCTGTTTGGCCATGGTCCATGGTTTACAAACAAACCAAACGTTTAGACAGCACCACTGGCTGCCATCATCAGAGTGGCAGTGCTGGTACATACTTTTAATACAAGCATGACAGATAAGTTTAAGGTTTCGTAAATTTGGCAAACCAGACGCATTAATTTCAATAAGTCATTATTTTTGGTTACACAAATAAGTTAATTAAATGAAAGTTTGTTCTCAAAATAATTACGTTAGGATATTAACTTTACCACCCGTTTTTCTTTTTGTAAATTTTGGGCACGTTTTTCATATACCGTGCTGACAACGAACTTTGATCAGGACGATCCCGGTCGTTTTCTGTTTCTTATTGTTGAAAAGATGTTTCACATGTGAACGCGTTTATCTCATAATTTGGTATTTGAATACGTCTCAGTGGGGGGTGGGGGTGTCTTCTGGTCAGGATGTGTTCATCCTGGATTTGCTGCTCTGTGCAAAGTAGAGTTTATTTAATTTTGTTAATTTATTTGTACCTTAAATAGGTCGCTGAAATAATGATTCTTTCTTTTGATTTACATTGTAGCGTGACGGAAAATCCACTACTTATTAAGTCATATAAAATCATAAAAATTAATTACACCACATATGTTAAAATAATATTGAATGAGATTTAATGAAATCAAAGGAATGAACCACGATAAAATAAAAATCCTCATTACATTATATAAAAACCACTGATTAAATATCAAAGAAAGTATTGAAAGCAACTCATATTATAAGATCAGTAATTTACCCAGGAAGCTAGGAGCAGTAAACAAATTAAATAACACCATATCAAGAAGAAAGAGAATCAGTTTAAGAGTGGTGAACACCTAAATACCCCAAAGACAAGAAGAAGGAAGAATTAAGTTTGTGATCAGGAAGAAAACAATACCCTGAAACCTTTAGAGAAGAACAAGGTCCGTGTCAGTAAATAAATTAGATGCTCCAAACTAAACATCAGTCGAGATAACACAAAGTACCTTGGTTTACCCAAGAATGAAGAAGGAAGACAAGAAGACCAGAAGAAGGAAGACTAGAAGAAGGACAAGAAAGAAGACAGGAGGAGAGGAAGAAAGAGTATGAAAGAAACACCGTTGTAAAACCTATTATTATTATTAACTACCATCAACCCCAAACCCACCAAAACGATTAAACAGAAAGTATAACATACCAAAATCCTATAAAAATGTAATTATTTAGAAACCTAAAGTGCTGTATAGTATTATAAGAAGTGAATCTACTAAAGCTATTGTGTGATAAGAAAATAAACAAGTCTTAATAGTCCATGATTACTAAAGGTCTGGTCTGAGATAGTAAGACTCAAAATATCAGAACCACCAGTGAAAGTGAATTTGTGTAAGTGTTTTTTGGAAATGCAATAAACTTAAAGTTAGTGATACTATGACTTATCAATATGCTATATAACAACTTTAATATCCAATAATAAACAGCATAATAAAATAATGAAATGGAAGATTTCCAGTATTTTATTATTTTAATGTAACTCTTTATTTACAAGACATTTGTAAAAAATGCTAATAACTAGAGTATGGGTGGTCATGTTTACTGATAAAGGGGATCATAAATAATAATGGTTTAGACCAGAAAGGACTGGCATTAATTTAGTATTCATAGGTTTAAAATGTTTAAATAGACTGTTTGTTCACAGCCATAAAATCAATGTATTTGTAAGAGTTATTAGAAAATAAGATTTATATTATGTGTTTAAAATGAATTATGTTTGCTAAATAACAGCATACATACTAACATTTAATAATGTTGCAGTAGGTATGCTGTGTTAGTTCAAAAGGAGTTAAATGTATATGTTCAAACTATGTCAGCAATATGTTCAATTGTGCAGATTGCTAAATAATGTTCATAATTATTTTTTTATAACAGTAGTGTTAATTAAATACTACACCTCACAATAAGTAATAAACCATTTTATTTTCATGTAACAGTAACTATGTAAAGTCAGAGGAGTGGTAGAATTAAATTTATTTGAGAAAGACAGAAATGTAAAATTCTAAACTCTAGGCCATTTGGTGAATTCACAGAAACCATATAAACCAGTATAATTCAATTATAAATCCTGTAAACTAGCAAGATTTAGATAAGGTAAATCAGTTAACCACTACTGGGAATTATCCTATGAGTTAAAATGATAATAAGGAAATATACCTTAAAAGATTGTAAATTTTCAAAATATATAAATTAATTAATTTTAAAGAGCAATGTCAAATTCAGAGACTAACACAAAAAAACAGTTCAAAGGTTCAATTTATATGTATTTAAGGAAAGGGAGAGAAATATGACTAATTAAAATTTATTATAATAGTATTAATAACAATTAAAATGGAAGAAAAATTGTATGAAGGCGGAAATCAAATTTTGAGCCTATATTTCAAAAAAGGAAAGAATTTGTTAATTTCCACAAAATGTCTACAGATATGGACTATAATATATCAATTTAAAAGGAATGAGATGATTAAACCAATGATAAAGTTCATAATTCATGAAAGTGATGAATAAAATAAATAAATTCCATGTATAATGTCATTTTGTATCATGTGTATGGGTAATCGAAATATGTTAACAATACTTTTTCAAAGATTAACTGGGCCAGATTTTGACCAAGTTAAAATAGTCTTTTGTTGAATATCAAGCTGAATAGTTGTGTGAAAAAACGTTCCTTATAACCGAGTTCGAAAATGGTATTACAGTTAGCCATGCATATAAGTGAATCGAGAGTTAGATGAATTAGACAGTTTTGTAACTAAATTTACCAAAACGTTAACGACAATAGTGAAAACCAACGTCTAACTTCATTATACGAGTGATCTAAAACAGTAAAACAATATATTTGATCTAATTCACGCTACAACTCATAACCACTTTTACAGACAAATTAACCCACAGAAGTGAACACACCAAATAACTTAATTCACACCAGTACACACAGAACACTTCTTCAGAACACACCAAACAACCTAATAGACATATTACACCAGTGCGGGGACATTTCAAACATTCATGAAGGTAATTTTGCTGTGATTTTTTGACACGATGACATCGCAGTAAACTCGCCAGATCTAGTAGCGGCCATCTTTGAATTTACTAAGCCTGCCTTCCTTATCCAGTGACGTCATCGAAGCTACATATGGTCTGACAAAACAATTTCTTAAACATTATATATCAGAATTATTTAAATACTGTTAAATAATAATTATTGAATTTATTTTAATTGTTAATGTTATACTTTCTCGTCACCCTTCTCTGACTATTAATTTAATCGCTCAAAGAACCTGTCCTTTTTATAATACTTATAATAATTTTTCTACTGTATGCACAATCGATAATTACCTGAGACGGAGTCGATAATTGTTCTCAATCGATAAAAAATCTATTATTATTTAAATTGTTTAATAAATCCATTTATTTCAATTGTATTTATTTGTTATTATTTCACAGGCTAATTTAAGGTTATTTATTAAGGCAAAGAGACTTCAAGAAGAAGAAAATATTTTGTTTGAGTGAGATATTGGACCAGCAAGAAAAATCATCGATCGATTGCTGACTGGAGTTAATCTAGTTAACTCTAGACTTGGTTCAAATCTTCCAGAAGTGCTCGATAGTTAATAAATACCTTCCTAATTCTTAAAATTTTTACAAAACCTTTAAAACAGCCTTATTTCTTAATTACAAACATTGATTAACATAAACAAAATTTTTTTTATTTGAAAATTTAATTTTTTATAAAAATTTTCCTCTACTATTTTATTTTTTGTAAAGACCGGCATACAGGGTCTGCTTACAAAGTGGCGTCCAACTTAGAGGGCTTGATAAGATAAGCCTGGCAGCGGTTAATTAATAGAAGAGAGAAAAATGCAAAGACGAGCTACCTCGAAAAAGAGGGCAGCGGAGGCCGAAAAAGAGGTTGACATGGGGGATAAGGAGGCAACACCCGTTGAAGATCCAGAAGTGTTAGTGGCCCAAGTGGAACCGAAACAACCAGCACCACCAGAGGAACAAGCAGAAGTACCCACTCAAACAGGGGAAGTCCATGTCCAAGACAAGGAAATAGAAAAAAACAAGACCACAGAAAATAGTAAGTTGGACAAATTAATGGAAATGTTCCTAAAAATGAGCAAGGACAATGAAGAAAATAATAAGAAACTGAGTAAGGAAAGGAAGGAAGATAACCACTCATTAAATGAAAAACTAGAGGATCTGAAGGAAGATAACCGATCCACAAAGGAAGAATTGGGCCGTAAGATAGAAAATACTAATAAAAGGATTGAGGAAACCAGTAAGAGTTTGAGTAAGAAGCTGGAAGAGAAAATGGAGGAAACAAGTAGAAAAATGGAAAGCGACAATTAGCAACTGAGGGAAAAGTTGGAAGAAAATAATCAGAAAATGGAGGAGAAAATGGACGAGAATAATCAAAGGTTGAGAGAAGAATTAAGGGAAGTTAACCAAGAGAACATGAATAAGTTAGACGAGAGGATTGAGTTAGCCAAGGAGGAGTTAAATAAAAAGATAACAGAGACGAAGAAATCCATCGTAAAGAAGTTAGAACAGGAAGTCGTGGTTGTTAACCAGCAGTTCAGAGAAGTAGACGAAAGATGTCGTCAAACAGAAAACGAAGTGATGGAAGTCCGGGAAGTAATACATAAAGAGATTACACATGTCAAAGAACAACAGGAAACGAAACTGGAAGAAAACAAGAAATTTGCCTTGGAAGAAGTGAATAAAGTGCGGACACAAGTAACCGAAAGATGCGACGGCGTGGAAGCCGCTATGTCGAACATAACCGGACAGGTGCGTCAGAGCCAGGAAGAGATAGAATTGATAAGGAACAGACCATCTGGATATCATAATTTCCCCATGTCAGAAAACGGAGAATGGCTCAATTTCCGGCAATATAAACGGAAGCCTATGGAGTTCTTGGCACGCATAGAGGAATACCTAGAAAAACACAGAGGTAACCGATGGGTCCAGAACAGGGAAATCCTTGACGAGTCGTTTCGGAAGGTGAATGACCATTGGTGGATGGCCAACCGGAGCGACATCGACAATTATCAGCAATTTAAGAGCCTATTCAAGGCCAAGTACTGGTCGGAGACAACTCAAAATTTGATAAGAGACAATATCTGCCACGGCCACTACAAGCCACAAGTCGGTAGTTCAATGACAGCTTATTTCCTCGGCAAGGTATGTATGGCCAAGCACTTAGAACCGGCCATACCTGAGGAGTGCCTCATAAATAAGTTGTCATATCATTATGATGAAGAAGTAATTCGTGCGAGGAGGGGCAGCCAAATAAAAAACATCCAGGCAATGACCGAACTCCTCGAAAACTATGAAAATGAAGACTACTACCGACAGAGTCGCAGAAGAAGTGATGGGCCCGAACCAAGGACGTATCAGAACAACAACCAGGGTACGAACAACATAAACACTGGGTACCAAGGAGGCCGGGCATACCCGCCAAGTAACAGTTTTAATAATAGCAATAATAACGTTAATAATTCTAGTTACAATAATAATAATAATAATAATACGGGTCCAAACCATCCAAACCCGAGTCGACCCTCTAATGGTTATCAGGGTAACCGCAATCCCTACCCTAATAACACAAATAGTCAGAGAAGCCCCAATTATGATAATGATCGTTACCATAATAATAATAATCGTGCGGGTCCTAATAATGGTAATCCCGTTAATAATAGGTTTCCGCGCCCTCGAGTGAATTTCATACAAGCCACAGATGGACGACAGCGCAGATACAACAACAGTCGAAGAAACAGCTACCGCGGATATGAAGAAAGGCGGAGGAGCCTAGAACGGGACCAACCAAGGTACTATCCGGCAAGAAGGAGAAATAGTTTAGATGATGCTGAACGGAGGTCTAACCACGAACGACCGGGAGACCATAGGACAGATCGACAGGGAACCACTCTAAGCATCCCAAATGAGGCATCAACTAGCATGGCTCAAAGGAACAATGATGCCGAGCCTTTAAACGGGCACAGGCAGTAATAAATCGCCAGAACCCGTTACTGCTCCTAAATACTGGGTATAATCATAATAATGAGTGTAATCATATGTATAATCACAATCGTATCACAGTCATAGGGTGCAACTACCTAAAGGACATCAGACATGAGTTATTGGAAGAGGATAACTGGAATCCCATCAATAACTTCAATAATGAAATAATACATGTCGACGCCGAGGTAGAAGGCATCCCAGCCAAGTTAATGATCGATACTGGATCGAACGTGTCAATCATAAGTACGACGGAGTTGGAGAGGATACAGCAAGAGTGCGGGAGAACTTTACCAACGTTGCCGTTGAATAATATTATTTTGTTGGGAGCAACCGGCCGGCAAAATAAAACAAAACGTAGGCAAGTCTCCGCCAGTGTGATGAGCTGTGGTATAGCAATTGATATGGAATTCTTGGTGGCGAGCGGTCTGCCATTTAATATACTATACTGGTCGGGTGTGATGTGCTTAGTAGGAATTCCGCCATCATTGATCTGAGAACTGAAACGTTGTCGCTGTGTACTAACGGACATAATTGGACGGCGAACTTGGTGGGTAGTGACCAAGTCATTCCCGATAGTATCCACCAGCAAATCCGCAAAATTAACTACATCCATCCAACATCTATAATTGAACAAAGGATAGACGACACCTCCAATGAAGATTTATGGTCACAAAAAATCCAGGAGATCAGGGATTTCCGGAGCGGTATAACTGGCGAAAAGTTAACAATCAACCAAGCGAACCAATTAATAAACATATATAACAAATATAAATCAGTCTTTTCTGATGAGCCCGGTAAAGTGAAAAACTTCCAGTGTACTCTACAGTTCCGAGACACAGTGGACTTTAACCGGAAGTCTTATCCCATTGCGCAATCACGAAAGCAAGCAGTAAGAGCTGAAATAGAGCAAATGATTAACCGTGACATTATAGAGAGTAAGCCATTCCCCATATACAAGTCCTATCGTGGCTATTCCTAAGAAAAACGGACAAGTCCGTTTGTGTTTAGATGCGCGCGAAATAAATAAAATGATCATTAATGACAGGACTTCGCCCGGTGAGATTGAGGAGATTTTAAAACGGTTCCACGGTACCAAATACTTCAGTACCTGGGATACGGTGTGCGGGTACTGGCAGGTGGAATTACATCCACAGAGTCGCCAGTATCTGGCCTTTATATTCGAAGGGCGGAACTACCAGTTTAAGAGGTTGCCCTTCGGACTGGTAAACTCAGTCGCAGTCTTTGTGCACTGCATGGACCAGATACTTGGCCAAGAAGCACTACAATTCACCACCGTATATGTCGATGACTTGCTAGTGTCCTCAGAAACTTGGGAGGAATACTGCTACCGTGTGGAACACGTATTGCAGAAGCTAGCGACAAACAATATTACGCTGAAATTAGCAAAATCTCATTTCATTGCTAAGGAAATACAATTCTTAGGCTTCATCTTAAATGATCAGGGAATCTCACCGTCGGCTGAAAAGGTCGAAGCGATTCAGAACTTTCCTACACCTAAGAATCGAAGGCAGTTACAGTCGTTCCTGGGACTCTGTAATTACTACCGTAAGTTCCAGGAAAAGTACTCGGGAACTGAATGCCAGATTTCAGCCGCAACTGTCATCCAAAAATAAATGGATCTGGGGTAATGAACAACAGAATATATTATCTTTAATAAAACAAAAATTCCTTGAACCCATTAACTTCGCCATCCAGATTTTACTAAGCCTTTCTTTCTTAATTGTGATGCTAGTGACATCAGCCTCGGCACTACCTTATATCAAGAGGATGAGGAGGGCGAACATCTGGTGATCTGCTTTGCCAGCAGAGCTTTGAATCAATGTGAGAAAAACTACCACGTTACAGAAAAGGAATTATTGAGTGTCGTGTTCGCGTGCGGAACGTTCCGCACTTATGTCCTTGGTTATTCCGTTACCGTCCGGACAGACCATAAGTCTATCTCGTTCCTTAAGAGATGTAAGTTAAGCCATGGAAGGTTAACGCGGTGGATACTATTGCTGCAAGAATACGACCTTAAGTGGGAGTATATCCCCGGAAAGAAGAATGTCGTAGCGGACGTATTGTCTAGAGTAGACATTGATAAACAGACGTTCGAGGGGGAGAAGGAGAGTATTCTTAAAGTATACCATATTCTAAGCAGCAGCGCCAGTCTACAATCAATTTTGGAACACCTGAGCACACACCAACAAGCTGACCCAAAGTTAATCTCTATTATCACAAGATTGGAAGCAGGGGATGAGAAAATCTCCCAATATTATAAAATCAATAATGGAATCCTGTTTTCAAGACCATCTTTATATGAGGAGGAATGGAAGGTTACTATTCCGACCCATATCGAGAAGGAGATAGTGTTTAATTATCATGTTCGGTATGGGCATATGGGCGCCTTAAAGGTTGTAAAAGCCCTGGAAGAGAGCTGCCATATCAAAGACATAAATCGGAAGGTACGGAGGTACATTAGAAACTGTCGCATTTGCCAACTCGTAAAAACAAACAACGAGAAAAGAGAGGGGCAAATGATTCCGATAACCTCTCAGTCGAAACTTGAGAAGGTATTCCTGGATATCTGTGGGCCATTTCCCCGCAGTGGAGGCCGCCACCGATACAAATATCTCGTAATCATAATGGACCATTATACCAAGTTCGTTAAGCTATACCCAGCGAATCGGGCGACTACGAATAAAGTTCTTGAAATCCTGATCAACCAGTACTTCCCAACCGTCGGAAAACCGGTATCGATCATAACCGACCACGGAACACAATTCAAGGGGAGGAAATGGCGGGATACACTGCTGTCTATGGGGGTTCATACATACAAGACATCAGTATACCACCCGAGCAGTAACCCGGCCGAAAGAGTGTTACGAGAGGTGGGGCGCCTATTAAGAACGTACTGCCACGATCAGCAGAGGAGGTGGCAAGAATACTTGGAGGCCACTGAAGAATTCCTCAACCTGGCATACCATCCAGCCATAGGAATAACCCCTTACTCCGCAATGTACGAAAGACAACCCCCTAGGGAGATCGAGGATATATTGGAGTTCCCCAGAGAGCATAAATATATATTTAATAGAGTTCAATTTCATAATAAGGTGGCCGAAGATCAGGAGAAACGGCGGAATAAGTACGATAAAAGAAGCGTGGGTAAGGTTATTAATTATACCGTTGGAGAGAAGGTGTTGTTGAAAAATAGGGAACTACCCAGTTCCTTAGAGGGGATAACAAAAAAATTATTGCTTCCGTACACTGGCCCCTATATTGTCTCTAAGAACAATAACAACAACACATACGAAATAAAGGAGATGAATTCAAATAAAATTAAGGGTGTCTTTAACCAGGCATCCATGAAGAAATTTTATGAATAAACCATCTAAATTCTAAAACACATGTAAGCCCACCTTACATAAAAATTATTTAAGAAAAACTTTATGACGACAATATAAACGAGGAATTTAGAAATAAACCATCTAAATTCCAAAAAGACTAAGATCACCTTACATACTATTTATGAAAGAAATCTTGTGGCAATAATATAAGAAGAAGAAATTTTGTGAATAAAGTCAACAAAATTTAAAAACAAAGTAAGTTCACCTTACTAACCAGGAATTTGTGAAAAACTTTATGGCAAGAATATAAGAGAAGAATTTTGAAAAAAAACATCTAAATTCTAAAACACATGTAAGCCCACCTTACATAAAAATTATTTAAGAAACACTTTATGACGAGAATATAAACGAAGAATTTAGAAATAAATCAAATAAATTCCAAACAAGTGTAAGATCACCTTACTAACTAAAAATTTGAAAAACTTTATGACAAGAATATAAAAGAAGAATTTTGACTCATCCAAATTTTAAAACAATGTAAGACCACATTACTAACCAAGTATTTGAGAAAAACCATTTTGCAGAAATGTAAAAAGAATTTTGAATTGAAAACAACTAAATTTAAAAAGAAAGCAAGCCCACCTTACATACAAATTATTTGAGAAAACTTTATGGAATAATATAAGAAGAATGAATTTTGAATTGTGTATAAATCAAGTTACCAAACCAAGAGTAAGTACAACTTACCAACCAATTATTAATAAAACACTTGGGTGAAATAAACAGAAAAGATTTAATACCATATTTATGGTAAGCATAAAATATATTTACCATGTTTATAAAGGATCATAATGAGATGAATAAAGGAAACAGACTTTAGAATTAAAACAAATAATTCTGGAGAAATATGATCATGTCTAATTTCAATATAAAGTGTAAAAAACTTTCCATAAATGATACGAAAGGAAATAAACCGTGTGATACGATTTGAGTGATTGAATATAATAAAATACAAAAACTTATGTGGAATTATGAGATAATAAAACGTTGAAGTGGTATGAGGAGAAATTATGACCTCATTATAAAATTAATAAAAAACATTCATTCGAAAGGATAATAACCATGACAGGAATAATGTGAGAATATTATCAAAGATATATGTAATTAAACGAATTAATATAAAATGATTTATGAATCAAATGTCAATTATGATAATGACAGTTATAAAAAGTTCTAGAAAATAGAACAAGTGGAAATAATAAAAACAGAGCAATAAAATAAAAATGTCATAAAGATATGCTACAATAAACAATGCAGATTATAATAAAAAAACCAGAAGGTAATAAAGAATTTATCACCAAAGGCTTTATATGATAAGAAAAGTTGAAAAAGGTAATAATAGAAGAGCTTCCTACCATAATATCAAATGAATGAAACATCCAGTTATCGAGTCCGAAGAACAACTGAGATAGGAATATTAAAATCTCTGAGAAATATAATAAGTAATAAGTGAAGTATCCCAAAGATATTTTTTAAATAGTAACAAATGTGTACTATTCTGAATAATTTTTTTAATCTGTCTGTAGATAATTCCAGCAGGATTAATATGTTTTTTGAGCAGAGATGATTTGCCTCTGTACTCAAATATGTGTGAAATATTGGACAGCAGAGGAAGTAGCGTACAGTGCCTCTCTGAACTGAACCAACTCACAAAGTAGGGAACGATAGGGAGGAAATATCCCAAGGAGAAAATACTAAGAAGAAATATGAAAATGAAATAATAAATATGAAACTCAGATGACTATTACTATCAAGGAAGATCAAGTGAGAATGAGAAGGATATAAACTCAAATATAAATAAGAAAATTTTTAAAATAGAAGGAAGTCCAGAAATATAACAAACCTAGAATAATTATCATAAGCAATTGTTTCAGACAAAGCAAGTATAGTCTGAAAAAATTACTTCTGGAGAAGGGCATTCTGTAGCGTGACAGAAAATCCACTACTTATTAAGTCATATAAAATCATAAAAATTAATTACACCACATATGTTAAAATAATATTGAATGAGATTTAATGAAATCAAAGGAATGAACCACGATAAAATAAAAATCCTCATTACATTATATAAAAACCACTGATTAAATATCAAAGAAAGTATTGAAAGCAACTCATATTATAAGATCAGTAATTTACCCAGGAAGCTAGGAGCAGTAAACAAATTAAATAACACCATATCAAGAAGAAAGAGAATCAGTTTAAGAGTGGTGAACACCTAAATACCCCAAAGACAAGAAGAAGGAAGAATTAAGTTTGTGATCAGGAAGAAAACAATACCCTGAAACCTTTAGAGAAGAACAAGGTCCGTGTCAGTAAATAAATTAGATGCTCCAAACTAAACATCAGTCGAGATAACACAAAGTACCTTGGTTTACCCAAGAATGAAGAAGGAAGACAAGAAGACCAGAAGAAGGAAGACTAGAAGAAGGACAAGAATGAAGACCAGAAGAAGGACAAGAAAGAAGATAAGAAGAAGGACAAGAAAGAAGATAAGAAGAAAGACAAGAAAGAAGACAGGAGTAGAGGAAGAAAGAGTATGAAAGAAACACCGTTGTAAAACCTATTATTATTATTAACTACCATCAACCCCAAACCCACCAAAACGATTAAACAGAAAGTATAACATACCAAAATCCTATAAAAATGTAATTATTTAGAAACCTAAAGTGCTGTATAGTATTATAAGAAGTGAACCTACTAAAGCTATTGTGTGATAAGAAAATAAACAAGTCTTAATAGTCCATGATTACTAAAGGTCTGGTCTGAGATAGTAAGACTCAAAATATCAGAACCACCAGTGAAAGTGAATTTGTGTAAGTGTTTTTTGGAAATGCAATAAACTTAAAGTTAGTGATACTATGACTTATCAATATGCTATATAACAACTTTAATATCCAATAATAAACAGCATAATAAAATAATGAAATGGAAGATTTCCAGTATTTTATTATTTTAATGTAACTCTTTATTTACAAGACATTTGTAAAAAATGCTAATAACTAGAGTATGGGTGGTCATGTTTACTGATGAAGGGGATCATAAATAATAATGGTTTAGACCAGAAAGGACTGACATTAATTTAGTATTCATAGGTTTAAAATGTTTAAATAGACTGTTTGTTCACAGCCATAAAATCATTGTATTTGTAAGAGTTATTAGAAAATAAGATTTATATTATGTGTTTAAAATGAATTATGTTTGCTAAATAACAGCATACATACCAACATTTAATAATGTTGCAGTAGGTATGCTGTGTTAGTTCAAAAGGAGTTAAATGTATATGTTCAAACTATGTCAGCAATATGTTCAATTGTGCAGATTGCTAAATAATGTTCATAATTATTTTTTTATAACAGTAGTGTTAATTAAATACTACACCTCACAATAAGTAATAAACCATTTTATTTTCATGTAACAGTAACTATGTAAAGTCAGAGGAGTGGTAGAATTAAATTTATTTGAGAAAGACAGAAATGTAAAATTCTAAACTCTAGGCCATTTGGTGAATTCACAGAAACCATATAAACCAGTATAATTCAATTATAAATCCTGTAAACTAGCAAGATTTAGATAAGGTAAATCAGTTAACCACTACTGGGAATTATCCTATGAGTTAAAATGATAATAAGGAAATATACCTTAAAAGATTGTAAATTTTCAAAATATATAAATTAATTAATTTTAAAGAGCAATGTCAAATTCAGAGACTAACACAAAAAAACAGTTCAAAGGTTCAATTTATATGTATTTAAGGAAAGGGAGAGAAATATGACTAATTAAAATTTATTATAATAGTATTAATAACAATTAAAATGGAAGAAAAATTGTATGAAGGCGGAAATCAAATTTTGAGCCTATATTTCAAAAAAGGAAAGAATTTGTTAATTTCCACAAAATGTCTACAGATATGGACTATAATATATCAATTTAAAAGGAATGAGATGATTAAACCAATGATAAAGTTCATAATTCATGAAAGTGATGAATAAAATAAATAAATTCCATGTATAATGTCATTTTGTATCATGTGTATGGGTAATCGAAATATGTTAACAATACTTTTTCAAAGATTAACTGGGCCAGATTTTGACCAAGTTAAAATAGTCTTTTGTTGAATATCAAGCTGAATAGTTGTGTGAAAAAACGTTCCTTATAACCGAGTTCGAAAATGGTATTACAGTTAGCCATGCATATAAGTGAATCGAGAGTTAGATGAATTAGACAGTTTTGTAACTAAATTTACCAAAACGTTAACGACAATAGTGAAAACCAACGTCTAACTTCATTATACGAGTGATCTAAAACAGTAAAACAATATATTTGATCTAATTCACGCTACA
The DNA here is from genome assembly GCA_034769895.1 of Magicicada septendecula. NCBI lineage: Eukaryota > Metazoa > Arthropoda > Insecta > Hemiptera > Cicadidae > Magicicada > Magicicada septendecula. Next base: position 321,204,608 of record CM068367.1, read on the forward strand.
ACTCATAACCACTTTTACAGACAAATTAACCCACAGAAGTGAACACACCAAATAACTTAATTCACACCAGTACACACAGAACACTTCTTCAGAACACACCAAACAACCTAATAGACATATTACACCAGTGCGGGGACATTTCAAACATTCATGAAGGTAATTTTGCTGTGATTTTTTGACACGATGACATCGCAGTAAACTCGCCAGATCTAGTAGCGGCCATCTTTGAATTTACTAAGCCTGCCTTCCTTATCCAGTGACGTCATCGAAGCTACATATGGTCTGACAAAACAATTTCTTAAACATTATATATCAGAATTATTTAAATACTGTTAAATAATAATTATTGAATTTATTTTAATTGTTAATGTTATACTTTCTCGTCACCCTTCTCTGACTATTAATTTAATCGCTCAAAGAACCTGTCCTTTTTATAATACTTATAATAATTTTTCTACTGTATGCACAATCGATAATTACCTGAGACGGAGTCGATAATTGTTCTCAATCGATAAAAAATCTATTATTATTTAAATTGTTTAATAAATCCATTTATTTCAATTGTATTTATTTGTTATTATTTCACAGGCTAATTTAAGGTTATTTATTAAGGCAAAGAGACTTCAAGAAGAAGAAAATATTTTATTTGAGTGAGATATTGGACCAGCAAGAAAAATCATCGATCGATTGCTGACTGGAGTTAATCTAGTTAACTCCAGACTTGGTTCAAATCTTCCAGAAGTGCTCGATAGTTAATAAATACCTTCCTAATTCTTAAAATTTTTACAAAACCTTTAAAACAGCCTTATTTCTTAATTACAAACATTGATTAACATAAACAAAATTTTTTTTTATTTGAAAATTTAATTTTTTATAAAAATTTTCCTCTACTATTTTATTTTTTGTAAAGACCGGCATACAGGGTCTGCTTACGACATGTAGGTAAATTGTCTACATTTACCAGCCTGCAGTGTTGTTTTGGACGCATCCAAAATAGTTATATGCTAAAAATGTTTATATGAACATATTCTAATCAATTTTTTTGAAAGAATAAGCTGACTATAATTATTGTTAGACTGATCATAACTATTCTAACTAATTATACATAGTGAGAGCAGAAGTGATTTTCCCACTTCGTCGGGTGCCCGTAGCCAGCGTTAGCTACGTACACCTAACCTGTCAGGATTCAGGAGATCAGACTAAAAACTTGCCACATGGGGTAAAACCATCGGCTTGCCCATCGACTGATGTAGCGCCTGCCAAGTGCTGGCTCGTGATGAGCGATCGAAACAATAATATATAAGTAAAATTGACAAATGTTTGATTAGGTTATACCTAGTGTAAGGCGAGTCTGGAGTTTCCTCGATAGTAATATAAAAGGACGTAAAATGTAAGAATATCCGAAAATTTAGTGCCTTGGAAATGAACAAACTGTTCACACACGTAGAATTTATCATAAAAACGCGTCCACTTTTATAAAACCTGTGTCAGGATGTCGTCAGCTGTTGTCATGTTCATGGAATGTCGTTTCCAAGAAACCTTACTACGACTTGTTTATTGGATAGTCTGGCTTATCGCTGCTACAGGAAGTGTTTTTTTTCCTACAGCGCATTCTACGCATGATAGGCTTATGTAACAGTCACCTAGAATGGCGTGTAGTCAAGGTTACGAGCTGCAATTCAGCTTAAGCTGATCCGCACGATAGCTATCTTCCAGACTAATAACATAGACACACACAAGACAGAGAGAAGAGAGAGAGAGAATATTGATAAGGAAAAAAGTAGTGGCGAGCTCCACATGATATCCCAATGGCAGCGTAAGTATAGGATTTGCGGCTAACCCGCATCAAGGCGTACCAACGAGTGCCATGTAGTAACGTAAAAGAAGAAGACTTTTACTTAAGTCTTGTTACTTCTAAATCGTTTAGTGGGGGGGGGGGGGAAAGGTACTTTTTGAAAGTAGGCCCCGATATATCCATCGATGTAGGCCTACAACATTAAGTGATAGTACAGTAATATGGCGGATGACGCCACAAAGAGGATTATCACCACAGTACTATATGTGTTAAGAAATAGTTAAACGTCCTTAACGCTTAGTAATGGTAATTGGATTTTTTAGGGTCGATGTACAATAGTTTTTATTCCCCAACCGTAATTCAGACATTGAAATCAGGGCAAGTTAACTACATATTTGTTTAAATATTTTTTGTTGCGGTGGTTCAAATCGAGCAAATTTGTTCAAGTGCTGGGTATCCTCCCAGTTGGGAACAGTGTGGCACTTTGAACTAGTTTCACATGCGAACAGTTGGGTAGAGATAAGGCACGCAATTTATATTCGATGTCAGAGAACGTCCTACTTGCGAACACTGGTAACGAACAGTGGACAATGGAATTTTTAATTTAGCGTGCAGACCCCCTTAAGCATCACTAGACCAAGCAAAATAACTTTTTTTTCAGTATTTGCTTTCAAAATCCATTGACTAATAATAATTGAATATCATATGGATATTAAAATAGTTTTAACAATTTTTACATTATTAAAATAACGTTAGTTGTAGTGTTTGCCTCGAAGAACGCGCTACTATCATCATTTTTTAAGAAATTTCACATCGTCTTCTGATGCATAACACCATCCGAGTTGTCGCTGTGTTGTTCACTTGCTTTTAACACGGCAAGTTGAATATGACAGTGAATTTGGCCGCTGCCGATTTGTGCTAAGGGTTACAATTTTGCCTCACGTTTTAATTATGAAATAGGCTACATTAAAATACAAAATATGTAAACAGTTAGGCCTAATACAACTTTGCTTGATGTTGCGAAATCACACAATTTACATCTCGCTGTGAACGTCACCATGGAGACGTTTAGTTTGTTAAATACATCGATATTTCGTAATATTAAAAGATCATAAATATAAATATAATATCCCACTATTATTTATTATAAAATGATATCAGTCTCTTAACGATATAAGATATTTCAACTTACAAATTCTTATTTTACAAAAAATTGAAAAATATTTTTACGTTGAAATTCTGACAGCGAATAGGCCTACATATTCGGCGAGTTTGATCAAGTCGACCTCCTTCGAATTACAATTCTTTGCGCTTTTTATGTTCTCGGTATAAAATTTTTTTTATATTGAACCATTGGTTAAGTAATTATGAATCGTCAAAAGTTCGGTTAAGTGGCAGCATGCAGTGAGCAATTACTCTACGTAGTAATGCCAGTAAAACGCATTTCCCCCTCCAACGCATTTTGCAACTAGTCCATGGTGACAGCGTGCCCTGTGACTCTGTACGTGCAGTCGCAAGTGTAGTAGTATCGTCGCGCATCATGAATTCCCTTCAGTTAAGGGGATCCGCCCACTATCTATGACCATTTTTTTAATTTTTTGACATTTTCTGTTTACATTATTTTCTTAAAGAGCATGTATTTCTGAACATATGTACCAAATTTTAGGCAATTCCGAACACTTTTTCACATAAAAACTTTGTGTTTTTAGCGGTTTTCGCCAGTTTTCTGTATTTTGCCAAATTATTTCAAATAAAAGCATATTTTACTATAATCATTGTTTATAACTGCAGTTGAACCTTATTATATTTTTTTAGTGTATATTAGATTTAGTTAGATAACCAACTATTATGCACAATAACATCATTATATTTATTTACATATGTTGCAGACCAAAACATGACAGCTGATTGTGCAAACAGCTGATATTCATAATATTCATTATAAAAAGGTTAAAGGTTATTTTGAGGTTATGTTGAGGTTTTGTTTGCACTGCACTGGTTTTGTTTGCACTGCACTTATTGAAATGTTTATATTGAACTGAGATTGTGATTTTGTATAGTTTTAGTGTTGTAAAAAGTATTTAGTAGTGAGTGGTCGACTTATTGTACCTTGGGGGTGTAAATAGTGAATTCATTCAACATGAGCATCTAAGACTGTTTACTTTTTCATATGAAAAAATGGGAAGAGTAAAAGGTTCCATATAAAGAAAATCTATTCTAAATAAATATAGAGCTGTGAAAAGATGAGAGTATGAAAAAAATTTTGATACAGAACAAAATATCGAAAGAGAATCTGTGGAAAACCAACAGCCAGAATATACTAATCCTAGGCCTAGGCTAATAGATTTCAATAATCCTAGGCCTAGTACCAGTAATGATGATTTTCAGTACATTAGTCCTGAACAGTCTTCTTCAGAAGATTCGGAAGATGAAATGCCAAACAAGAGAGAAAGGCCAATAGGATTTGCGCTCACATCATCGTACAAAACTCCAGTGGATGATATTGAGGAAAACGCTCCCGCTTACTGTTTGATGGATTTGACTAAACTTACTAAGTTTTTAGAAGAACTGCCATGTAAGTATTGCCTTGATACTAATTCTGAGATAGTTTTATCGAAAAAACTTGGTTTTGCACAAGAAATCGCTATTCATTGTCATTCTTGCGGTCAAATAAATAGTTCTGAAACTTTGCAAAAATTGAGCAATGAAATGACTACAACTAGACCTTCGTATGTGTAAATAGAAGAATTATCAAAACATTCTGTTCACTAGGCAAAGGGCACATGGGCTTACAAACCTTGTCTATGGGAATGAATATGCCTTGTATAAACCATTCTGCCTGTGACAAACAAATAAAAATAATACAGAAGGCAGCTAAACAGCATACTGAGGAATCGTTGAAACGCGCTAGAGTTGAGGTCGAAAAGGTGTATTCAGTGCTGAAGGCCTATCCTGACTTCGTGGCAAAAAAGAGGCAAAATATGGAGTTGGAAGTGTGATCGAATTGATAACAGACCTAGTTATTGACTATGAGGTTGTGTCCAAGTACTGTAGGGTTTGTGAGAAAAAGAAAACTGAGGTAGATGAACAATCCGATGAATATGAAAATTGGTATATTGACCACCAACCTTCATGTCAGGCGAATTTTGAAGGGTCCTTACCAGCGATGGAGGTTGAAGCAGCGGAGCGGCTTTGGAGGCGTTCTGAAAAAGCGGGATTCCGCTACACTAGCGTCATTTCAGATGGCGATTCAAAGACATTTGATCATCTGGTATCACTCAAGATTTATGGAGATAAAGTACCTATTGAAAAACAGGAATGTGTCAATCACGTTGCGAAAACGTCTAGGCACAGGTCTGCGAAACCTTGTCAAAGACTGTGCTAAGAAAAAAATAACTAGGTGGCAAGGCCCATGGTAGCCTAAAGGGTACAACAATAGATAAGTTGACCAAGTACTATAGGAATGCTGTGATTGCTAACCTAGAAGATACTGCAGCAATGAAGAGACCTTTTTGCCACCCTTGACCATTGTCAGCCTACTGACGAAAACCCGCTCCACGAGAAATGCCCGGTCGGGAAAGATAGTTGGTGTTTTTATCAACGAGATATTGCTAATGGTGTACTACAGTACCTAGAAAGCATGAAGCCTGTGTAAAAACTCCACTGAATGCTATGGTTGTAGAGCACTTGATGCCTCTGTATACCCGTCTCACTGCTGAGAATTTGCTGAAGCGCTGCTCCTTTAGGAAAGACCCAAAACGCAAATGAGGCTCTTCATGGCGTAATTTGGAGTAAATGCCCTAAAACAATATTTACATCAAAAATGCCGAACTGAATGTAAAAAGTACGAACGACTTCGTAAATGTTATTAAAAGTCTTCAAAATATTATGTTGTTTTTGTCACAAGTTCCATGTCAGCATCTGTGTACTACGTTTCTGTGCAAGAAAATATTTTAATTTTTATTGAGTATGTTAAAATAGGTACTTTAAAGGCTCTAACCAGCGCCAAAACTTCCGGGCCTGAGGACTAGGAAGGAGGGCCTACGCAAAAACATTTCCCCTAACTTTTTAATGAACCGGGTATAAATCATTGAAGTTAACTAAAACCAGAGTTTTTCATATCATATGTATTTAATACAAAAAAAACAAGTTTTTTAATTGTTTTTTTACGACTACCTAATGATGTACTTTAAGAGTATAAATTATTTGGTTAACTGCACAATAGACTTAAGAATTCATCGAGGCCACCAGAATTCGGCCGAGCAAACATTCTCGAAGCAGAAACTGTTTAATATGCGTAGCACGATGTCTCAAAAAGGGTGAGTGGTCTTATGTGTACACTAAGTGTGGAAAATGAAACTGCATCATATCAATTGGTATTAATAAAATAAACACTTGCATTCTACATTTCAGTAAGATCAGGATAGTTTCAAATGTAAGTAACTAAATTAAAATTACTTCAATTACATACTTCTGTTTAAAATATAGTAATGGCATTGAGATATTGATTTGATATTTTGTCTTCTACGCACTAGAAACATCCAGATTAGGTTTTAATATTATACTCTGTACTAATAGGCTAATGTTTTTGAATACAAAAACCCTACTTTTGGCAAATGAAGTGTCTTTATACCAGAATATTTTTCTTTATTTCCAATGGCAGTAGTAGACCAATAATAAATTATTGCAAATTATTAGGGTATAAGCACGTGACAGAAAGTTTAAAAGGTCAAACAGATTTTTAATTTACTTAAATATGAGTGACTGTAGTATGCAACATGAGATAAGTTAATATTGTGTAGGATATAAAATTTAATATAAACAGTCACTCTCTTCACCAATTGTTTTTTTCAAGATGCACGTCAGTTCAGCAAATGAAAAGTTATAATTGGTAGCTAGTGGCATGCCTGATTATCAGTAATTTTTTTACATCGATCAAAGATATACAAGATACTAAATAACAAATCAAACTGTTAATGGAAAGTAACGTTAGGCCTATATTTTATTAATTCATTATACATCATACAGAAAGAATAGTTATTCTGTTTACGTTATATAATTTTAGTAGTTGTCACAGCTGTAAGGAAGGGGTTAGTGTACAAGAGGGACAAAAGCCTGAATTAAGTTAGGTTAACGGGGGGGGGGGGATGCGTAAAGGATTCCTGAGGGCCAGGAAAAAAAATAGTTACGCCGTTGTACATTATATGCTATGTCGTTCAACAGCCAATTCAGTGTGTCCACGATGGAAGTTATCGGTACTTCGAGAAATAAATGTTGCTTCTTTGTAGACTTAACTAAACAAATGAGATATCGCTGCCCACCAATCCACGTGAATTACAATTAGGAAACTCAGTATGATAGACAGTGTTATAATTTTCGACAGCGTTACTTGTCTGCCATCGAATTACGTGCAATTTGTTGTCTCCAGTTTGATCAGTTTATTTATACTGCCAGCGTCTGCCCAACATCTTAACTGTAACGCCAACTATGGTGGAAGAAAACCAACAAGGATAAAAACGCTGAACACCGAGACGCCCAGTGGATGCTGTTGTCTGCGCGCGCGCGTGTACTTACGTCGCTGCAACTTTGGCTGTGGTCTCGCAATTGACTGATCACAGCCATTGTTGTTGCGTTGTGGGTATGCAACATGCTACGACTAAGCGGTCAGGAAGCGGGATACAGCATGTTGTCGGCTAGTGGATACTGTTGTGCGCGCGCGTGCGTGCGTGCGCTTACGTCGCAGGAACTTTGGCTGACGTCTCGCAATTCACTGGTCACAATCATTGTTTCTGCGAAGTAGGTATCCACCGTGCAATGCAAATTCAAACGTTACAGGGTTAGGGAAGTATATATCATGGTGCCGGGACGAATAATGCAGTACATTCCTTGGTCGGTGGCGGTCATTTGGTATGAGTGGAGTAGGGTAAGTGAAAAAAACAAAGTGGAGTAGGGTAAGTGAAAAAAACATCCCAATCGAAGGCAGAAAACGATTTAAATTTTAATTTCTGACTTTATCCAATTTACGCGTTATTTACAAGTGTTCTTCGCAAGTACAGTGATCTAACCACATTTTTACTCAATCAACGAATCACTAAGACTTTTAAATTGCTTGCATTACGGTACACACTTGTCGCCGTAGCCCACATCTTACCGCCTGTGGCAAACGCTGTGCCATACGTACATTCGCTGGTAGTCCTGTCACTGTAAATAGATCTATTTTATAAGACGGAGTAATACATGCATGTATCCGACGTATTCCTATTTATAATGTCAGTTCCCATGCCAACTTTCTGTACTACTTATCCGATGTTTGAACAAACTTAGGCATGAATGCTAGTTACGAGTGTGTGTGTGTGTGTGTGTGTGTGTGTGTGTGTGTGTGTGTGTGTGTGTGTGGTAAGGTGTTTAAAGAGTCTTAAGATCACTCAGCAACATTCAGTAAGTGCTAAAGTCTAACACTAACGCTACTTATGTAGAAGATTTGAGAAGGGTTTTCTCTTCACTTCATTGAATGTTTTAGTTCGGTTCATTGCTGGTGACACTAAATAAAGTGTTGGTATATAGGCCTACTATTGGCGTGCACAATGATTTTAGACAAAATCAGTCTTCTCCATGATGAGTAGGCGAATCGGTCTGTTCCAGTCTCCCAAAGAAATTGCAACATCAACTAACCATCCATGACCTCCACAGTGTGCTTTCGAATATTAAAATTTTCAACTTCTTGCGTCTCTTGAGTCCTACCTCCTTCATGTGCAGCCTTTAACACACAAGATTTTCCAATTCCTGTATTCTTAGATATATTTTTTTTTCACAGAAATCTTATAGGATTGTACGGCAACTACTTCCGCACCTTATGAAGTGTCAGCCGCGAGTCTTTTTTCTCGTTTTCTTTGCAAATGCTTGACAAATCGTACCACAGAGTGACTAAAGATTTGGCCAATTATGATCACAATAGTACGATATACGTCATAAATGTAATCATGTGATCATACGTCGAAATGAACTGCACATCATATTGTGAGTTGAAAAGTAAAGCAGAGAAGCGTGAAGAATGGCGAACTGCTCCCAACCAGCCTATGGGCAAACCTAGAAGAGAGACGTCATAAATGATATCTGAACCAAGATAGCTGAAATGGGACATGTTTTTCTATATGATCTTATTGACTAATATTATTTTAGATTGGACTGTGTATTTACCTACAAAAGTCGCAATTTTTGTCTTCCGCACAGAAATTTTCATGTTCTGTCTTCAGACTGATCTGTTATAATTGAAACCTCGATACTTATGGCTCTCACAGTCATAGTTTGGATAATTACCTGAGAATTCGCAAACAGAATTATAATATCCTCTTATATCCTACTATCTTATAGTAGGGAGATGCGGTTTAGCATGCTCGATGTACCGTTACTGGATTTTCACCTTGCTTCAGGATGAAAAAATGTTATTTTTCCTGTCTGATCTCTTGATCGATTCGTGATCTTTTCGACTCTTATGCTGTTAGGTTCCAGAGATGCTTCGGTTCTCATATTTCATCTCTGTTTTGTAATTCGTGTTATTTTTTTATTTTCATGCTACCCGATCGCTAATGATAACGGTCTTACAGGCGAAAGAGATTTTTTTCCAACGGCGCGTAAAAAAAGGATTGAAGGGTGAGGTGCGTTTCTGAATGGAACTCGAACAAGACAAGACCCACAAAGACATTAAGCTTTGGGATTGCTCGACGGGTGTTGGTAACCTTCTTGAGTTACTCTAAAGACGTGTACCCAGAGATGAAAGCGGTAAATTATCCTGTAAGTCGTAGATGTTAAAATGTAAGTGTAACCTGTTGTCTTAACTTGTGTGTTTGTAAATGAAAGTTTCTATATTCTTTTTTTTTAATGATGGTTTTTTCGGTTGAAAACTATTTTACACCAAAGGCTTTTTAGCATGCTCATTGGCAAAACTTCTTTTACTACGAAAATGGTGTCGAAGAATGTTGGAAACGTTTAGAGTCTATTATTATAATAAAAAGTGAATGTCTAGAAGTCTACGAAGTGTTTATTACGTTATCTATAATTGTTTTCGTTTTTTGAAAGAAGAGTCTCCCCCCGTCTATCTGTCTGTCTCTCCCCCTCCCCCTTCACCCTCCCTCTCTCCGTGATATCTTCTTCCGTATCCTTTACCAAAATGTTTTGCAGTCACGTGACCCTTGGTACTTTATCAGGCTACATCTTTATCTCTCTCATCACATGCGCGTAACTAACTTTTATCGGCTCGGCGTTTTTATCACTCGTGGTTCCTTGAAAAGTAAATTCGATTTCTAATGTTTATTTACTTTTTGCTTCAAATCTGCATTCCCACATTCCCAAATAATCTTGTTCCGTGTTTCTTAATGTCCACTTCATCAGATTATTGTTACTAACTACAGTTGTAGGCCTAATTATCATTAATTCAAATCTTTCATTTAACAGTTCACGATGTAGTCTCTGTTCATAGAAATTAGGACGATAGCTTTTTTTTAAGCCTTGGTTGCAGTAGTAATATCTTCTTCCGTTATCTGTTTTTCGACTTTTTTGTACTGTATTACATCGAGAAAATAACTGGGCAACGTCTTTGTATTTACACAGTGCAGTGGCGGTAACTCTTGTTTCTGATCCCCTCGCACGAATCCTTTGCGCTCTCCCCCACAAACCCTTATTTAAATTATGTCCTCTTAGAAACTAACCCCTACATAATATCTGTAGAAACTACTACAGTTGTTTAATCATGAAAGAAGTACAGATTATATGCATCAAGTTTTGAAGTTACGTGCATTCTGTAAAAAGTACATTTTATTAAATTTAAGTTCTTAAAGACTGTGAATGGTTATATTAAATTTTAATCGTACGCTTTATTATCTAATCTCATTTTTATACAAACCAAAAATCAATTTCACCTTTCAAACTTTCTGTTTAAAAGCTTATATAATTTGCAATAATTTTATTATAGTATACTTACATTGGCACTGGAATTGAAGAAAAATAGTCTTGATATCGAGATTTTATTTTACAAAAATATTTTTATATGAAAACGTTATTTAGTACATTGTAATATATGACCATTATAGGATTGATGTAAATTTGACGATTTATAGCATTTACACGAGACAATAGACTACTATTAACTCAATGGCATTATTGTCTTCTTGGATTTCGTTTTCCATGACGTGTCCGTTAATTAACTAAATGTAGGCCTAATTAAATCACTACGGACTCGGAACACACGGTTTTTACCCATAAAAAACTTTGTGTTCCGAGTCGTTAGTGATTTAATTATATTGAGGCATTATTGTATTTAAAAATGATAATATGAAATTCAGAGTATTTTAATTTAGTTTTCTTTCATGTGAAGCTTTGGTAATCTTACTGCATTGTGAGATGACAAAGTGTTTATTATTTTATTAACATCAATTTATGTAGCAATTTTATTTTCCACACCACACTAAGTCCACTCAGTCTTTCACGAGACGACATCGTGCTACGCAGATAATTCTGAATCAATTTCAGCTTGGAAAATGTTCGCTCTGCCGAAGCCACAGTCACCAGCAATGTTGGGAACAACAAATAAGGACTGCAGACATCTGGAATGTTGTTGCAAGCGACTGAGAAATTTTCAGAAACAAAACATCAGCCATCTTTTATGGATCTCTTTCCTTGATTCTTAAAAAATTAAGTGAAGTATTTACGCCCTCCTATTCCGCAGCCCCCCTCGGTTGCGGGCCCGGCAGTTACGCAAGTGACACGTTTGGTGATAACCAGTAAACCGTTATTTATTAATACACGGAAGCACCCACGTCACGAAATCGACCCGTACTTATCCCGCTACACATTTTTGGTTTAGTCAGTGGATTTTATATGCAAAATATTGATCATAAAATTACCTTCGTAAGTAAAAGTTATTAAATGTTGTAACCTGCGTCTTGATCCCAGAGATAAGACTTCATTAAGTCCTACGAAAGAGCCAATTTTTTCCTTCGTAGGGCCTACTCGCGCTGTACGAAGGAATTTTTTCCTTCCTTTGGAAACGCCCACTGGAGTCTTTATGATACAAAAAATGCAGGACAAATGCATTAGAACGTAGGCCTATACGGCTAACAGTATTTTACACGTTATGGTAAAATAAAATGGTAAAAATCAAACAGAATTATCACAGTTGCACACCACTGTAGAAAAATTATTCCGATTAGCGCTTTCAAGCTTCACAGCTCATCGTCAGAACGGAAATCTTATTAAAATTTTCTTTATTCAATTTTTAATAAAATGTAAGTAGGTTTAGGCCTATGCAAAACGGAACATGATTCATAGCTAATAAGTCATGAGATGTATGAATAGTCGGAAAAGTAGCGGGAGTGCGGCACGGTGTGTAGGGGGGGGGGGCATTGTTCGTCGCCTAGGGTAGCGATAAAAAAGACGAGACAACGACGTATTTAGACTAGGCCTGTTACAGGAAAGTGGTGATGATATGATTTAATGATACGAGTGTCGGACGTGTATTAATTAGATGACAATCATAGTGACTTAAGATGAGGGCACATAAGAAATTAAAATTGGGATAGTTTTAGAAAATCATGAGAAAGGAAAACGCCAGTGATTATGTCCACGGATAGACGGAAAGTATGATAAAATACGGAAAAGGATGCTTAACATGGGTAGAACTGAAAGGAGAAAAACCTGTAGATACGGGTCAATAATAATTTTGGTTTTATAATATTGTATTTCAATTACAATAACTTTTTTAACTTGATAACGTCCCCCCCCCTAGTCCGTGACTGGTTTTGTGTTAGTAAGTACAATGTGCACCAATTGAATTCACTTGTTTCTTATTGGTTTACATTGTGGCAGCTGTCTTCCCCCACCATTCTAACATCCAAGGAAGTAGGGAAACTGTGTAGTGTCATGTGGCGCGGCGCATCTTGCGTTTTGTTCTTGTATTCAGTTCAGCAACCTTCTATGGGGCATCAACACGTGGTAAGTTTTTAAATGTGTTCATCTTGTTAATTTGATATTAGTAATTAAAAACAAACCAAGCTTTGTAAGCTTGTATACATTATTTTTAACACGATGAGTCAGACTATGGTGTATTGTAGACCATACATCACTGGTCTAGTCGGTCACAAAATGACGATGGTGTGCAATTCGAGTTTAAAATCACGGTTTTTGTTTTTCAACTTTGCGCTTCGTGATTTCTACGTTTCCAAGATTGTCGTTAGATTGAACTGCCATGTAGCGCGTTCACTTAACGATATTTATGGTTGCCGGTTACACCGTAATAGTTTTTTTCGTCTAATCACGCACAATTTTACGGTTAAAAACTCTGGACAGTTGTAACTCAGGGAAACCGTGAAGTCTTTTATGGCAAGATTCCATCAGAAACTTATACATTTCTAAAACGTAGGCATTTAGCCTAAGGTTTTTATCGTAACATGCATATATTTTTACGCCTGTTTTGTTTCTTGCAAAAACAGTTAAAGGCCTACATATACCCCCTTCCACATTACTTTCTACGAGTAAAATCGTTAACATAGGATATACTTTAGCCCAACACTATAAAATCATAATGCAACAGTGTAAGAATGAATACGAGTATCGGGAAAGTGAGTAAACTTGATCTAACGTAGTCCCAATAAATGAAAACTTTTCGTCGTTTAGTGCTAAATTTGTGCATACGTGCCCGATTAGATTTAAAGTTAAAATAAACTCCGTATTATGCCTATTTCGGATGGTTTTGGTAGCAATTGCTGGGTCTGTTGCCTTCAACGTTTTACATATTGTATTAAATATGCGAATAGAAAATATGTAGGTCTATGCAGATAATGAAAATCCACTATAGCATATGTGTACATTATAGGCCAACATTCGCAGATATACAATATTGCTCGTTTTCCCATTTAATTTATTAATTCAAGAATAAAATGGCTCAACTATTCGGTCGAACATAAGTCTGTTTTCGCTTATAAAATTATGACTGACTTTGCAGATTAACTGGTAGGTCTGAAAAAAATCGGTATGGAGAACCATACACGTCTTCCATGTTCTAATTAATTATAAAATTATTTGTAATATGTACACTCAAGAACGAAACTAAATATATCAGCATGCTTTTAGTAAATATCGGTATGGAGAACCATACATGACTTCCATATTCTAAGATTTATATTTAAAATCATTTTCAGCCAAACACCCAGGCTGTGCCTTACCTGCCTTTTTATTGCTGTATTAAATGAAAAATATTATATTACATTAAAATGAAAAAATTATAATTTTATTGCCTGGCAACAAAATTATTTTATTTTTAACAATTACCATTGTTTCAAAAAGTTTAAATAAATTTTCAAGTACTTTACTCTTGTTAAAACGTATAAGGTTGCAGGTAAACTACCCCTTCCCCTTAACCGATCTTCACCAAAATCGAAAGTCATTGAGACCTCTACAATTCAGGGACGTATGCAAAAAATTATTTGATTCTGTTTGAATTTGCGGCTGTTATCGTTTGCCATAGAAAATACGCTTGATAAAAAAACGTTGCAGGTAAACTACCTCTTCCCCTTAACCGATCTTCACCAAAAACAATAGGTCTTGAGTACTCTACAAATCAGGACTGTATGCAAAACATTATTTGATTCTGTTTGAATTTGCGGCTGTTATCGTTTGCCATAGAAAATACCCTTGTTAAAAAAACGTTGCAGGTAAACTACCCCTTTCCCTCAACCGATCTTCACCAAAAACAATAGGTCTTGAGAAATCTACAATTCAGGGCTGTATGCGAAACATTATTTGATTCTGTTTGAATTTGCGGCTGTTATCGTTTGCCAAAAAAAAAAAAATTTCCCTTGATAAAAAAAAGCGTTGCAGGTAAACTACCCCTTCCCCTCAACCGATCTTCACCAAAAACAATAGGTCGCGAGTACTCTACAAATCAGGGCTGTATGCAAACAATTATTTGATTCTGTTTGAATTTGCGGCAGTTGTCGTTTGCCATAGAAAATACGCATGATAAAAAACGTTGCTGGTAAACTACCCCTTCCCCTCAACCGATCTTCACCAAAAACAATAGGTCTTGAGTACTCTACAAATCAGGGCTGTATGCAGAAAATTATTTGATTCTGTTTGAATTTGCGGCTGTTATCGTTTGCCATAGAAAATACCCTTGCTAAAAAAACGTTGTAGGTAAACTACCCCTTTCCCTTAACCGATCTTCACCAAAAACAAAAGGTATTGAGAACTCTACAATTTAGGGCTGTATGCAAATAATCTTTTCATTCTGTTTGAATTTGGGGCTGTTATCGTTTGCCATAGGAAATACCCTTGTTAAAACATAAAACGTTACAGGTAAACTACCCCTTTCCCTTAACCGATCTTCACCAAAAACAATAGGTCTTGAGAACTCTACAATTCAGGGCTGTATGCGAAACATTATTTGATTCTGTTTGAATTTGCGGCTGTTATCGTTTGCCAAACAAACAAAATTACCCTTGCTAAAAAAAAAACCGTTGCAGGTAAACTACCCCTTTCCCTCAACCGATCTTCACCAAAAACAATAGGTCGCGAGAACTCTGCAAAACCGGGCTGTATGCAAAAAATTATTTGATTCTGTTTGAATTTGCGGCAGTTATCGTTTGCCATAGAAAAAAAATCTACAGACAGACAGACAGACACACAGACAGACAGACACACAGACAGACACACAGACACTTTTCGGAAAACGACTTTTTTTCATGTTTTGAGTGTAGTAGAATCAGAATCTGCAATAATCTCGAACACGATTTTTTTTGCCATCACCATACTTCCATTCCTTAAGGAATATGGAAGTAAAAACGCTGAAAAGATAATCAAATATTAATTGTACACAGTCGTTAATATTTTAAAAATAAATAATTAATTTGATTAAATCATTTTTTACTTCCATGTTCCTTAAGGAAATGGAAGTATGGTGATGGCAAAAAAAATCGTGTTCGAGATTATTGCAGAATATGATTGTACTACACTCAAAACATGAAAAAAAGTCATTTTTCGAAATGTGTGTGTGTGTGTGTGTGTAGATTTTTTTTCTATGGCAAACGATAACTGCCGCAAATTCAAACAGAATCAAATAATTTTTTGCATACAGCCCTGATTTGTAGAGTACTCGCGACCTATTGTTTTTGGTGAAGATCGGTTGAGGAAAAGGGGTAGTTTACCTGCAACGGTTTTTTTTTATCAAGGGAAATTTTTTTTTTTGGCAAACGATAACAGCCGCAAATTCAAACAGAATCAAATAATGTTTCGCATACAGCCCTGAATTATAGAGTTCTCAAAACCTATTGTTTTTGGTGAAGATCGGTTAAGGGAAAGGGGTAGTTTACCTGTAACGTTTTATGTTTTAACAAGGGTATTTCCTATGGCAAACGATAACAGCCGCAAATTCAAACAGAATCAAAAGATTATTTGCATACAGCCCTAAATTGTAGAGTTCACAAGACCTATTGCTTTTGGTGAAGATCGGTTAAGGGAAAGGGGTAGTTTACCTACAACGTTTTTTTAACAAGGGTATTTTCTATGGCAAACGATAACAGCCGCAAGTTCAAACAGAATCAAATAATTTTTTGCATACAGCCCTGACTTGTAGAGTACTCAAGACCTATTGTTTTTGGTGAAGATCGGTTAAGGGGAAGGGGTAGTTTACCAGCAACGTTTTTTTATCAAGCGTATTTTCTATGGCAAACGATAACAGCCGCAAATTCAAACAGAATCAAATGATGTTTTGCATACAGCCCTGTATTGTAGAGTTCTCAATACCTATTGTTGTTGGTGAAGATCGGTTAAGGGAATGGGGTAGTTTACCTGCAACGTTTTATGTTTTATAAGGGTATTTTCTATGGCAAACGATAAGAGCCGCAAATTCAAACAGAATCAAATACGTTTTTGCATACAGCCCTGTTTTGTTGAGTACTAAAGACCTATTGTTTTTGGTGAAGATCGGTTAAGAGAAACGGGTAGTTTACCGGACACGTTTTTTGTTTTAACAAGGGTATTTTATATGGCAAACGATAAGAGCCGCAAATTCAAACAGAATCAAATACGTTTTTGCATACAGCCCTTTTTTATATGTGTACTACGTTACCGGCAACAAAGAAGTAGTTTTTTGTTAAAATTGCTTCCCGGGCTCTTTAGCCGTAGTCCTATGTTTTCTGCAAAACCAGACTTTTCGGCAGTGCCATCGACTCCCATCATCGGTGAAAATCGAGTGCGAAAACGTGAGGTGGTGGTGGTATACGTTAGTGAGCACAGTACTGTGGTTAATGCTGAAGCAATAAGTAGAAAGACGTAGTTTCTATGGAAATATTTCATTTCAAATATGTTTTTAAATGTAAATCTTAGAACATGGAAGTCATGTATGGTTCTCCATACCGATATTTACTTCCATATTCCTTAAGGAATGGAAGTATGGTGATGGCAAAAAAAATCGTGTTCGAGATTATTGCAGATTCAGATTCTACTACACTCAAAACATGAAAAAAAGTCGTTTTCCGAAATGTGTGTGTGTGTGTGTGTGTGTGTGTGTGTGTGTGTGTGTGTGTGTGTGTTTTCTATGGCAAACGATAACTGCCGCAAGTTCAAACAGAATCAAATAATTTTTTGCATACAGCCCTGATTTGTAGAGTACTCACGACCTATTGTTTTTGGTGAAGATCGGTTGAGGGAAAGGGGTAGTTTACCTGCAACGGTTTTTTTTTATCAAGGGAAATTTTTTTTTTGGCAAACGATAACAGCCGCAAATTCAAACAGAATTAAATAATGTTTCGTATACAGCCCTGAATTGTAGAGTTCTCAAGACCTATGGTTTTTGGTGAAGATCGGTTAAGGGAAAGGGGTAGTTTACCTGCAACGTTTTATGTTTTAACAAGGGTATTTTCTATGGCAAACGATAACAGCCGCAAATTCAAACAGAATCAAAAGATTATTTGCATACAGCCCTAAATTGCAGAGTTCTCAAGACCTATTGTTTTTGGTGAAGATCGGTTAAGGGAAAGGGGTAGTTTACCTGCAGCGTTTTTTTATCAAGGGTATTTTCTATGGCAAACGATAATAGCCACAAATTCAAACAGAATCAAATAATTTTTTGCATACAGCCGTGATTTGTAGAGTACTCAAGACTTGTTGTTTTTGGTGAAGATCGGTTAAGGAGAAGGGGTAGTTTACCTGCAACGTTTTTTTATCAAGCGTATTTTCTATGACTAACGGTAACTGCCGCATATTCAAACAGAATCAAATAATTTTTTGCATACGTCACTGAATTGTAGAGGACTCAAGGCCTTTTGATTTTGGTGAAGATCGGTTAAGGGGAAGGGGTAGTTTACCTGCAACCTTTTACGTTTTAACAAGAGTAAAGTACATGAAAATTCATTTAAACTTTTTCAAACAATGGTAATTGTTAAAAATAAAATAATTTTGTTGCCAGGCAATAAAATTATAATTTTTTCATTTTAATGTAAATCTGTACATAGTATAAAGTAAAGTCGGTGCGTTTTCTCTCTGTGTTTTAAATAGCTAATCTCAGGAAGTACTGAACGGATTTTATTCCAGTTTTCGCCAATAGATAGAGTGTCTATCGAGGAACATTTATGTGTATAATTAATACATATATGTTGTACATTAGCTTAGCTATCACGGTTTATGTCAAGTAAGTGGTATAGTTTACATCTTATATATAAAAATGAATGTTTCTTTGTTTGTCGTATGCGTTCCTATACCATTCATCCGATTGCGATGAAACTTCGGTGAGTTGTTGTGCGCACGTCCGCGAAGGTTTCTTCCACATCTCCTCCTAAACCACTGTACCGATTTCAACCAAACTTGGCACAAATATTTTACGCAACGGGAGAACCAACATAGGATAGGTGTTTTTTTCGATGGGGTCCTTTTGGGGGTTCTTTGGGGTCTTCCACATCGCCTCCTAAACCACTGGACCGATTTCAACCAAACTTGGCACAAATATTTTACGCAAAGGGAGAACCAACATAGGACAAGTGTTTTTTTCGATACGATCCTTTGGGGGGTCCTTTGGGGTCTTCCACGTCTCCACCTAAACCACTGTACCGATTTCAACCAAACTTGGCACAAATATTTTACGCAACGGAGAACCAACATAGGATAGGTGTTTTTTCGATGGGGTCCTTTTGGGGGTTCTTTGGGGTCTTCCACATCGCCTCCTAAACCACTGGACCGATTTCAACCAAACTTGGCACAAATATTTTACGCAACGGGAGAACCAACATAGGACAGGTGTTTTTTTCGATACGATCCTCTGGGGGGTCCTTTGCGGTCTTAAAAAACTATTAGATCTGGTTACTATGGCAACCCAATAGAATAGATTCTGTTCTAAATATATTATCGCATTAAATTGAAGACCACGCGAACGAAGTTGTGGGCAACAGCTATTTATTTTTAAGAAGCCTACTTTAATTAAACTTTATTAATTAAACTAACATTTTCATTACGTACAACGTGAAACTCCGTAGCGAAGCACGGGTATTCTGCTAGTCATGTATAAGAGAAAATATATCGCGCTTGGCAGGCAAGCATATCTCAGTTGTGTACTGTTTACGTTTCCATTTTATTATTATCACTACCGCAATAAAAAGGCAGGGAACACACACACACACACACACACACACACACACACACACACACACACACACACACACACACACACACACACAATTCGCGTTATTTCTGGCCTCATTCATGTTTATTTTCTTACATTTGCACGGTTTTTAAATGGAAAGTGCCAAACCCATACCAACATAACGCATGCAAGCCGAAAAAGTGTCCAGCGTGGATAGCGATTTGCTTCCTGTGGATCGCTGGGCAGTGTAACTGCACGTGTTTACAGAGGAACGATTCATAGACAGACTTTTCGTCTTTAGGGAATGAACCCTCTGCAAGATGCTGAGGGTCCATGGTGACTTCGGAGCGCTCCTTCTTTTCCGCGTGTTTGTTCTGTGAAACGTACACTGTAGATTCGCAGATTTATTCTAAGCAACGCTCAATAGGAAATGTTGAAAATTTTTGTCCACGGTGAACCCTCATACACACTAAACCTGCTCTGATGTTTTAATTACGGACATCATAATATTAAAACTTTAGAAACTTGAGCACTACTTAATGGAGATCAATCATTAACTTATACAAGCCATTAATTTTATGCATATTTTTTATATATATGTGTACAACGTTATCGGCAACAAAGAAGTAGTTTTTGTTAAAATTCCTTCCCGGGATATTTGGCCGTAGTCCAATGTTTTCTACAAAACCAGACGTTTCGGCAATGCCATTGACTTCCATCATCAGTGAAAATCGAGTGTGATAACGTGAGGTGGTATATGTTAGCGACCACAGTACTGTGGTTAAGGCTGAAGCAGTAAGTAGAAAGAAGTAGTTTCTATGGTAATATTTCATTTCGAAAATGATTTAAAAAATAAATCTTAGAATATGAAAGTCATGTATGGTTCTCCATACCGATATTTATTTAAACAACGCGAAAGAAAGCGATACAAACGCCCAGCGTTTGTAATCTGTGAATTTCTGAAAAACGAAAAATTATTTTGTTTACGTATCCGTGGTTACGATATTTCGTTTACAGGAACGACTATCTGTTGTTAATATTTAATTGAATTTTTTTTAAATTTTTCGGTCAAATTTATAACATCAATACAAAAAATTTCCCCTCCACTTCAACTATCCTTTTCGTTTATAGATATTTCATCTACCGTTCTACAGTGGATTATGACATTCTTTCTAGGATACTTTATCAAAATTTAGTATGTGCTTTACTCTCGTTAAAACGTAAAACGTTGCAGGTAAGTAAACTACCCCTTCCCCTTACCCGATCTTCACCAAAATCAATAGGTCTTGAGTTCCCCTATAACTCGGACACATACGCAAAAGATTATTTGATTCTGTTCGATTTTGCCGCTGTTCGCTATAGGAAAAAAAAAAATACTACACAGAACACTTCTCGGAAAATGACTTCATGTTTTGAGGGTAGTATAATTAGAATCTGCCCTTACCTCGAACACGATTTTTTTCGCGATCACCATACTTCCATTTCCTTACGGAACATGGAAGTAAAAAAAACGCAGCCGTGTTTATAGGCCGATATATAGGCCTATACCATTATGTTGTCACAAAGTATCACGACAATTTAAGCTTTCAGTCTGCAGTAAGTTTGTGTTTCAAACGTAAGTGTACACGAATCTGATAATATAACGCAACATAAAGCAAGTTTTAATGTCCTAGTTAAAAAAAAAAAAACTAAAAAAAATCGTTATGGTGTATCGGAAAGTAAAGTTGAATCTACAGTTTACTACAAGTTGTGTGAATATGTCGTCCGTCTCCGTCCGACATAGCATTCCAATTTAAATAGATGTTCCGCAAGAGTTTTGCCATTCGTTATTTAATACTAAAGGAGTAATTTTATATTTGACCAGTTTGTTGTGCAATCGAAATGACTCGGCGGATCTACATTGTAAACTTTTTTTTTCCCCGCGAAAATAGTGTAGGCCTGACGGAACTGTTAATAATTTATTTAATATTAAATAGAGAAAAAAATCGAAGGTGCACAAACCAACGCGCTTCATCCAATGAGGGACAACAATATTTGAGAATAAATGTAGCTAAACAAAGGTCACATACAAGTAAGGACCATTGCTTGTACTAACATTCGTCTCGCTGTGTCAGTCAGTCAGTCAGCAGTCAGTCAGTTACTGTCGGACCTTCGGACCTGGGTGACGGTTGCCCTTCTATGCCAAGTTAACAGTTTAATGCAAAGGCTTTTCCGTGTGCAGTATGAACATAATGCTAACATAACAGTTACTGCACAGAATGAACTAAACCAACAAACTTCGAATTTGTGTGGAACATCGAACCATCGTTTATAGTTCAAACCATGTTCTTTTTACTATTCGTTCGCGAACGACCTAGCCAAAATGAACTACTCAAAGTGAACTACTGACTACAGTCGGTCATGACGCAGGACATTATTTCGTGATTCGCGTTAGCCCATGCTCCTGTCGGCCACTTATAAAACTAAACAATTGTAGTTATTTCTTAGTTCAGTCGTTCGCGAATGAGTAATAAGTGTTAGAACTGAGTGCTTCTGTCCGCTGTGGGTCTCTTGTTTAATTCGTTTACTGTTCCTGACTGCATTTATATTTTTTGATTTTGTATAGTAAAGTATTACAAACTATAGTTTTATGGGATCTTTTCGGTTAAGTGGCAGCATGCAGTGAGCAATTATTCGTCAGCAATCGATTGTGAACAAACGAGTTCTCGTTCGTCGTTCACGATCCGTCCACTCGTTTGTCGTTCGCGAACGATGACGCATTTCTCGTTCTCTTAGTTCTCGTGCTTTCTCCTCTTTAATGTCGACATTACTCCAGTCGAAGTTGTTCCTCGCCGTCCAATCGTAATCGCTGTCGGAGTCTTTTAAGTTGATTTTCACGTCCGTAATTCCTTCACCGGCCATTTAAATGGTTTTACAATTGTACGAGGTTATAGGCGTATAGTTTGCAGCAGTTTCTCAAACTTTGGTCTGCGGATTGATCTTTTGAATTTAAAATTTATTTTCAAACACCAGTCAGATTCGTGGCATTAATAACAAATAGATAGCTTCATCTTATCATGCGAAAACTATGTTTATTCTCAAAAATATGTAAAAAAAAAAAAACAGTCAAAAAAGATGAGACTAAAATTTTTGAACATTTCAAGATTTTATTTTTTACTAATATAATTGCATAGGCCTATTCCTTATTATTTATATAGACCTATATTTAATATTTATTATTAGCAAATAAAGAATAAGTGTATTTGCTGTACAACTGATTACTAAGTATGAAATAATATTTTATCATTTCTAAAAAAATAAAAACATGGTTTTTTCTATCTCAGTTTTCGCGGATGGTGGTTCCACACGATTGTCGAAAATATTTTGGTGGGTCAACCAAGAAACACTGGTTTACAGTATGGCCTAATTTGCGACGAATTATGGCATTTAGTAATGTGTTCCCGTCGTTAGTTATTTTCACGACGAAATGTAACTTATAACAATTTGTTCTAAAACTATCGCAATATGAATCTATTGTTTTTTTACGTGTAAAAAAAAATGAACGAACAAGGACCCGTTACATGACCCGTTCTTGAGGAACGGAACCGATTCGAAAGGAACGGTTCACTCAAATGAAAGATTCTGCCCATCTCTAGTTATTTTTACTATGTCCAGGAGTAATAATACGTAGTATAGTGCCTAGTGAGTAAATGGCGATCAGTTGTATATCATTATATTTCCTCCTGTTTTATTCTTAAGAGGACTATCAACTCCGTTTTTCCGTATAGACTGATTTTTCATCATAACAGTTACCAACTCTGACGATGTCCTGTAGTGTCCGTACATTCATGCCTGTTCTTGGTTCATGCCGAATATTGCCAAATCTTCTATACAATTATTACCATTGGGCGATCAGCATGCCCACCGGCATTCCCAAAAACTAAACAAAACAATGTTTAAGGCTATTTACTGAATTTAATATGTGCTTGTAGAATGCGTTAAACTTCCACACAAACTTTTTCTAAGGCATCCCTCCACTACCCTTGCAAATAACAAATGTTACTCAAAACTCAGAATAATTTGTGCACTTTATAAACGGCCTTACGATATTAACTCGAATTTTGTAACGGCCATCGAATATGGTGTAAACAATTTTAACTAAATACTCTCCTTCCCAGGTTTTTCGTCTCAACTTTAATAATCTTAACCTGATGCTACTTGTATAATATAAATAATATAATAGAATATTCTGCACTTTCTGCTGTGCTTTGGAACGTTCCGTGCTTTGCAAAATTATTAACATGATGGATTAAATGGATTATATTGACAATAATGCCGACATCAAGTTGGAATTATTTGCCACCGTCGTTGGCCACGTTCCTGCAACGTCGGATTTTAATATTAGTTTATTTTTATTTTTTTGTCTGCTCGAGTTGGTGTATATATTGCACCACGGTTGTTGTCATCAATATATAGGCCTAAGTTAGCAGCTCTTCTTGTTGACAATGTAAGTGGTGTCCAATTTCTTTTTTAGAAGATCTTGCCTGATTCTCAAACCTCAGTAGAGTAGGTGGTATGATGTGCATTTAAAAAACATCACCGACTGAGAGTAAATAGCATCAAGAAGAGATGTCTGATTCAACGGGTTTGAAACAGGCAGGCCTTAACAGTGCCGCCGGACTTCCCATGCAAAGCTGTCGGGATCTGACGGTTACGTTTTATTTGTGTATTCAAATAATACACATGGTTATTTGTTTATTAAATAATACACAAAGCGTCATTCAGTTGAACCCATCCCTGGACTTAGCAGCAACTACTTTTTGTGACGCTTCTGTCACCAGCTTCACACACCGCTCCACTGCTTGCGTATGGCATGGAAATTGTCAAAATTTCAATCAGCTGCTGTTCCTGATTTTATTACAGGTGAAATATTATCGCTTACTCTCTTCGCAGCAAAGGTGGCGGCAAAAGAACAGAGTCAGTGGTCGCAAAATTTAGTTTTGATGTCACAAAGCTCCTAATTGACTTTCCCTTTTGTTTTTCCTAATATATACTATATTATCATCAGAACGACTCTTCTTTCACAATCCATCGTGCACGTTTTTCGCACACTTCGGAATTTCAAATAAGTTAGTACCAAAAAGAATGAGTAAAAGGCTATTGACATAATGCCATAGCTTGTCATATAAACATTTGTCATTTACTATTTTATATCAAAATTTAGAATTTGCAATTTTAATGTTACAAATGTGTTTTTCAGGTGCAATGCGCGACCAATAAAAGTTGGAATATCTATGATTTTTTAATTTCTTTATCTTCTCTGTGCTATTCCTTACTTATCTAAAGCTGCACCGGTTGACTTACATAGAAAACGTTTCGTTTTTATTTTAATTACGAAAAATTGTTAAATTTGATCAGTTTTTATGATTTTCGGGAGGTGATATGGGCTCATTTTGTTTATCATCAGAACGACTCTTCTTTCACAATCCATCGTGCACGTTTTTCGCACACTTCGGAATTTCAAATAAGTTAGTACCAAAAAGAATGAGTAAAAGTCTATTGACATAATGCCATAGCTTGTCATATAAACATTTGTCATTTACTATTTTATATCAAAATTTAGAATTTGCAATTTTAATGTTACAAATGTGTTTTTCAGGTGCAATGCGCGACCAATAAAAGTTGGAATATCTATGATTTTTTAATTTCTTTATCTTCTCTGTGCTATTCCTTACTTATCTAAAGCTGCACCGGTTGACTTACATAGAAAACGTTTCGTTTTTATTTTAATTACGAAAAATTGTTAAATTTGATCAGTTTTTATGATTTTCGGGAGGTGATATGGGCTCATTTTGTTTTGTTTCCAAGTCACGATTATTAACTAAATAGCATTAATATTAGGCATTACCTGTATTAACTTCCCGTCTTGTGACTTATCTGTTTTAATTTCTAAAACTACGCGTTTCGAGGATAAATCCTCATCTTCAGGTTATTAATATTATAAAAACATCAAATTCACCCGAACGGGGTCGTCAATTACTTAAAACACATATAAACACATAAAAACACCACACATAATTTTACACTGATATAGTCTCGGCACAGTCCGATGCGCATCGTCTCGTTGCCAACGATTAACTGTTGTACTTTATCCTGTATGACCGTTATCATTTCCCGTGGACACATCGATATCGATGGCTGTGTTGTACAGTAGATTAGATCGAAACGAAACTTTATCATTAAGTAGTTGGTCCGCTTATAACTTAGAAGCCTTGTATATCTCATATTCCTCCACAGCGTTCATGTATGCACCTTTTTTGCAATTATGAAGCAGTTTAAAGTTTGTGTGGAAATCTGAGTACTTATGATTATATAGCATTAAATGTTGAGCGTAACGAGATCTTGTTTTCGAGAAATCACTTTTGGGTAGGTGTTCCTTAAAACGTTCGGCTGACCATCTGCCCGTTTGTCCTATATAAAATCTGTCGCAGTCATCGCATTCAAGCTTGTATACTCCAGTTTTCTCTTCATCCGGGATGTGAGTTCTTTGTCCCAAACGTTTTTTGATGTTATTTGTGGTTTTGAACGGGAGTTCAAAGACCTATACTTGAACCACTTTGAGAATACGTTTTTAATGTCTAGTTTTAATAAACAGCGGGATAAAATTAAATTTTACGTACGTTACGTTGATGATACTTTTATGATATTCAATGGAACGAGTAGACAAATAGAAAATTTGAAAGGATATATGAACAGTATAAACATGAAAATCCAGTTTACCCTGGAAATGGAGAACAATAACTGCCTGAATTTCCTTGATATCACTATTAGCAAATATAATGACCAATTTAGATTCAAAATTTATAGAAAACCCACCACTACGAATATCACTATTCATGCTGAATCGTACCATCCATATCCCAAAAAATGGCATCCTTTAACGCGTTTGTTCATAGAATGCTTGCTATTCCCCTTGAGCAAAAAGACAGAGTAGAAGAGACTAATATCATCAAAAGTATAGCTATCGCTAATGGGTATAACGGTGAAATCGTAGACAAGCTAGTAAGAAAACACTCAGTAAAAATCAATAGTGAAAGCAGATTAACCGGCCCAGCTAAAAAAGATACTAAGTTTATAATAACTGAGTACACGAATGTACTACCAGTCATTGTAAAGAATGAGTTAAAGAAACGTAAAATAATAGTGGCTTTCAAAACCACAAATAACATCAAAAAACGTTTGGGACAAAGAACTCACATCCTGGATGAAGAGAAAACTGGAGTATACAAGCTTGAATGCGATGACTGCGACAAATTTTATATAGGACAAACGGGCAGACGGTCAGCCGAACGTTTTAAGGAACACATACCCAAAAGTGATTTCTCGAAAACAAGATCTCGTTACGCTCAACATTTAATGCTATATAATCATAAGTCCTCAGACTTCCACACAAACTTTAAACTGCTTCATAATTGCAAAAAAGGTGCATACATGAACGCTGTGGAGGAATATGAGATATACAAGGCTTCTAAGTTATAAGCGGACCAACTACTTGATGATAAAGTTTCGTTTCGATCTAATCTACTGTACAACACAGCCATCGATATCGATGTGTCCACGGGAAATGATAACGGTCATACAGGATAAAGTACAACAGTTAATCGTTGGCAACGAGACGATGCGCATCGGACTGTGCCGAGACTATATCAGTGTAAAATTATGTGTGGTGTTTTTATGTGTTTATATGTGTTTTAAGTAACTGACGACCCCGTTCGGGTGAATTTGATGTTTTTATAATATTAATAACCTGAAGATGAGGATTTATCCTCGACACGCGTCGTTTTAGAAATTAAAACAGATTAAGTCACAAGACGGGAAGTTAATACAGGTAATGCCTAATATTAATGCGATTTAGTGATATGGGCAACCGTAAGATATTAACCGATTTTTTATTGCTTTTTTTTTTATTTTACTTGTCTGTCCAAGGGGCAAGTTTTCTGCGGTATAGGGAATCGAAAAAAAAATTAAAATAGTGTTCGGCCCACCCTAACATAAATCTTCCCTCAGTCATTCTCCATAGTAAATTCCATAGTCATATTTTCCAGGACAGTTGCTGTAGTTCACAACAGTAGCCTATCTTCAGACTTGCTAACATCATGATCATTTACAATCTTCTCGCAGTCAGATCGCTAACTGCCTCCATTTATTGATCTACTCACTTTATTTACAGTTGCGCCACGTGGTAGAGTCCGTAGCAGGATAAAAAACAAAAAATTAAAGTCTTTACAAATTAATGGACCTACCTGTAGTTCCAAATAGGTGAGTAACGAAAATTCACATCTTCCTCATTTGTGTAACTGATTATGTAGCTATATGGATATCCTTACCCCACAACCGGAAAATTGTGCATGTAATAATTACTACATAACGTTTTGGAAGGTGTCGGAATTAATTGAATAATACAAGAATCCGAAGGTGCGCAACATAAACAGATTTTTTTCTCCAAGTAAAAGTCTCCCAAGGAGCAGTAAAAATAATTTTTTGATTTATATTTTATATCCATTTGTATTGAAATTTTGTTTTGTTTCTTGTAATATATATTTTTACATATATAAAGGTTACGAAAACAAACGTTCTTGTTGATTTCTCTCTAAAAATTTCACACCATCAGGTTTAGACCTATAACTATTCGTTGTTTCACACATTTCTACTTAACTTACTTTTGCCGATTTTGAAGTAAATTATTTATACGAGTAGTCAAAATGCGTACTCCCATGAGATAATGTTTGGCATAAAAAAAGAAAGCACCTTGTTAGAGCTATATTCTCTCATCTGGTAAACGTTTAGTGTTGGTTGGTTTCTGCAGTTTAGTTAGGTATAGGGTAACTAAAGCTTTTACAGAGTTTACGGGCACTCGTCTGTTGTTTTATATTTTATCTGGACACCTGTTCAAAATCCTCTTGTGTGATGCTTTGGGGGAGGGGGGAGAATAGTTCTGAAAGCGATGTGGTTAAAAACATATGCTGTTAATAAGCCGGCAATATGCAAAGGTAAAACGTGGAAAGCATTTTTAGCCTTTTAATTATGTATAAAATAATATATTAACGAAAAACGACATCGTTTTGAAGACCAAAACTGCTCGCGTTGTTTGGCAGTTCCAATCCGAAAACTGATCGCGCGCGCGCGTGTGCGAGAGAAGAGACGGACAGAGAGTAAACTTAGTATTCAAGGAAACGTACACCGTGCTTGACCAGAGATAAAGACGTAATATATTCATGGGCGACATCTCCAGATTAAAGGCTCAAGAAAGTAACGATTTAAATTATGGGACAGTCTGTCGTTATAATAAAACTGCATCTTGACTAGGCTTTGAATTAGAAGGTGGGAGTGGCCTGTACATGGCATCCGTGAGCCTTTTGTCCTCCAGTTGTGTTATAAGGTCTTGCAAACCTTATAAAGTGCGATGCTCCATTAAGGAAAGGGCACGCAGTCCTGCTGGCCGCTAAAAACTGACTTTTCGCACTTTCAGTTAATTAAATTATGCTTTTGAAGTAAGTTTCTAGTGACTTCTTCGTACAGTATGTTAATATTGAGTGTGTTACAATGAATTATAAACGTATTGAATGTGTCCTTGGCTTGTTTGCAGTCCGGAACGTTCATCTGGCAAAATGGTCAGATACTCTCTACGTAAGCAGTTTGGTGTGCACGCAATCAGGACACCACCACCACCACCGCAGTAAGATAAATTAGAAGAACTTAATTTTAAATGTGTATATTAAAAAAAGCAATTTTAATTTTACATTTTAGAAATTCACACAGTTACTCATTCCGTGGTATACAAACACCCAATGAATAGCTCCACAATGTTAATGCGTAAGGCAATACAAAATCGAATGTATGAATAAAAATCGATTAGCGGGCACGATCATTAATATCTCTAGATTGAGGGCTGCGAAAATAGTTTAGATGTTACCGATAGTCGCTTATCAATTTTTCTGATGACTAATTTTTATCAGCTTTTTGTATGTCACCAACTCAGATTTGTGTTAAGAATAGAAGCATTGTTGCCGACAGTTGGTGACGCTGAACGCCCTGGCAAGGACACTTCACAGTACATTTATTTTCTTTCATTTTAATGGGGTGTGGCGCGCGCCAGCGAGGGAGGGAGATGCTACCACTCAATAACGTGCACAGTAAAGTACTGACAGCTTTATTACACTTAGGGGTAATTTGTTATACAACTTACTTTTAATACTTTAGAAATTCTTTACCTAGACTACCCTGCCGATCATTTTTCTTCCTATAACGGTTTTTTTTCAGCCCGACGGTATAAACAAATAAAAATGTTTCATTTTGACGTTTCCAAGAAATTTCACATTAATGGCAGAGTTCCTCACTTATTCTTAGAGCAAAAACCTGTTGCCAACAATTGGGTGTCTTACAGGAAAATGTGTTTTTACCTAAATCTTTTTTGTGTCATTAATTGGTGAGGGGTACCTCTCTGGCTGAAGTCATAAAAAGTTGTTATAACACGTTCCCTTTTGGAAGAAGTGACATTGGAAAGAAAGCAAAAGAGTGATTATTTTACAACCAAGGTTTATGGACACTGTAGTCTGTTCTTAGGTGCCGGGTCATAAATCGTTAACAAAAACAACAGTGCCCGTGAAGGGAAATATTTTAAAAGATCAGGTCACTGCACTTTATAGTAAATGGCATTGAAGACAGCGGTAACAAAGGGTCCATTTTTAATGCCAACGTGTTGGATTCCCTCTTTCCTGTACTAATCCCCTGAACTTGTGTCACCGTTTATTGATGTGCTTAGTGAAGGCAAATAACTACCTCTCACAGAGTTGTAAGTAGGCCTAGTTGCTGCATAAGCCTGTATGGGGATATTCGTTAAGTGAATGATGTGCAATCACGTGTATGAAATTCGTTATCATTCATCACAAGACATTGAAGGTTTTGCTGGATCTGAGTTGTGACAAATCATAACCATTTTGACCGCTATTTGGTATTATTTATTTACATATTAAAATGTAGGTTTAGCTATCTCCTATTACCGACAAGTTATTTTTTTTCTATCCAGATTCTTGCTATAGAATTTTTACTTACAAAAAAAAATACCCGTCACAGAAGTAAAAATCCACACACAAAGGGAAGGAAAAGGTTTTTATATTTGTAAAATTTCTTTATTCGTATTTAATTGTTTGTAAAAACATTAAATTCAATTGTCTTGGTACTGGTTCTTATTATTTTTTCAGTAATATTATTTCGGTCTACAATGTTTTGACGTCTTCTTAACATTGTTCCTTTTCCAAGTATATAGAGACGTTGATTCGGGCAAGGTTTAATATCATAATTAATAGTGACCGTCCTTTATTGGTAGTGTAAACTCTGCGTAGAATAAACGCGATTTATTTACTTACGATTTATTCCACTTTCCGCGGCTACATTCTCACGGCAGATTCGACATAGCCTACTACGTCAGTGGATTCCAGCCAAGGCGCGCTACTGCAAGGAGGCATAGAGGCCTTCTTAACCACAGTATAAACGGATTGTACCGAAAGTAAATATGGACGTCAAATTTTTTCGTGAAGAAATTAAGTTTACATCGAATGATGAAATTTAAAGTAATGTTATTAACAGTTCTTACGGAGGAAATGAAGTCTATTAAAAAAGTTAAAAATACAGTTCTGTCGTGTAACCCTTCATTCAACCTATTGCTTTAGGTTACTCGTCTGTCGATTGGTATTGGATGTAATGAAGAACTGACTTTCCCTATAGATTTTGGGGCTGGCAGAATGTTAAAATTCGTGTAGGGTTTTTTTTTTTTTTTTTTTTTTTTTTTTTTTTTTTTTTTTTTTTGAACAATCCCATTTTTTTATTGACTTTCCTGTTAGTGTAGAGTAAAAAATACAGTTGAGGGAGTAATTTTAGAAATACTGTTATACAATATAAAGTGTTTTTATAATTATGTAAATTTTATATTTTGTTTACTTTATATGATATCTATTTCTATTGGTTTAAGTAGGTTGCAGTGTGAAATATGATATTAAGATTATACTGCGACACACTTGTGTACTCGGAACGTTATTTTCTCTCTTCAGGTTTGTAGAACTGAATAGTGGAGCTTTTCTCAGTATCCCCCACTTCCGTTCAGCTTCAGGATAATTTTGTTTCCCTCAGAACTGCAGCTGGTAATCTCATGTCTTAGCAATAGAGCAGAATGTTAAACCCATCTAAAGTAAGAGTGGCGAGAAGGCCGTTTTAACAGTAGAAAATATAAAAAACAAAAAGATAAATTGGCATCAACAACTTGTATTCCTGCAAAAATATGTGTGACGTGAATCCATCTGCAAGTCGGGTGTATGGGTATATAAGCTAAATTGACAAGGGGTGTATTGAAGTTGGCAGAACGTTGCTGGTTATGGAAGAAGAAAACTGTCAATGTTACTGACACTATGTCAGTAGAGTACGCCCTAAAATTTTGATTTTTGATGTGACGATTTTGGATTGTTACCAAACGGCCATTAGTGGCAAAAAATTATTCTGTCATCAGCCAAGGGAATAAACGTTGGCTATTTACAATTTCTCGATTACTGGTCGTGTTCGTCAGACAGTCGTTACTGTTGATTGGAAACGCCCAAATTTTTTTTTTATATCTTGATTTTTGATCGTTGCCAATCGATCATAATGATAAATAATCATTCTTCTCCTTACATCTCCCGAAGGAAGTGTGACATAATAATTATGTTTCTTCACAACGTAGGACTAGTCGGTGCTAATCGTGTACACGAGTGAATCGTTACTGTCAGTCATTAACGCCCCAGTATCGTCTGCCAGATATATCAGTAAACTAGTCGCCGAAGACTCCGATTCTCTCTGTTGGTCTCGTACGTAAGGCAGCAGTCGTGTTACTGTCTGTTGGAAAAGACCCGAAATGATGTTTGTTTTTTGACGTCATGATTTTGGATCGTTAACCAACCGAGCGTAATGATTAAATCTACATTCCAGCCAAAGTCCGTGGAGGGACCTATGACGTATGATTAAATCTACATTTCAGTCAAAGTCCGTGGAGGGACATATGACGTAATTATTAAATTTACATTCCAAAGTCCATGGAGGGACCTATGACGTCACTGACAGGTAGAACGCTGGTGGTGATCTGTAGTACATAAGGCAGCCTGTTACGGTCAAACCGTAACTTTTTTTTTACGGCACTATCTTCTATCAGTACCAGCCAACCGTAATGGCAAAAACACGGTTCTGTCGTAATCTATCAGGGAACTAACGATATATCAACAGTCGTTACTGACAGTTGGTAACGCCCCCTTACGTCGTGTTTTATGACGTCATGGTGTGGGGTGCTTTAGAACAAATTATTTATTTATTTATTTCACGGAAGACAGAAATGTAGTAATGTGGCACGCTACCTGATGGGTTCACTCGAATCACAACGACTTCCCTCACTCCTTTAGCGCCTCACTCAAAACATCTGTATATCAAAACAGTATTGAGTGTTTCAATTACGAAAACACTCGACATTGTCAACTACGTGATCAAATACCTACTTTGGATGAAATACTTTCTTCAATATTGTCATTACAGTTAATCTAGTAGGTGGAAATGTTTATAAGTGAAACGTTTATTTAAAAAATTATAATAGATATTTTACTGTATTAAATTTGATTGTAACAGAATTTTTTGAGGCATACAATTTTGAAAAGTCTAGTACAAATTTTTAAAAATAAATTACTGTACAGTACTGCATTTGTAAAATTATATACTTATTTTTTTAATTTTTACATTTTTTCATCTTATGTTCAAGACCAGTCTGTCTACTGGCAAAACTGGATTCGTATAATAATTGTTGTGCATTTTCCAATTTTCGTTTTGATACTTTTGTAAATGGGCTATATTCACATATAGCCTATCAGACGTCACTCTCATATGCGCATGAAACTCTCTGGATCTTTTTTAGTTGTTAAAGTAGGTGATGATATTTGCCTAAATGTTGCTTTCCCTAATTTATGGAGTTAGATAAGACCACCATTGGTGGTTTGAGAAGTTGGATATTAGCCACCATTTTGTACTTAAAAGACATATAGGCCTACGTGTCGTCACTGTCACTGTCACTTGATAACATAATGAGTTGTGATTTTTAATGAGTATATTTCATCAATCAATACAAACTATGTATGTATAGGCCCACACATATACATACAAGAAAAAAATATAAATTTTTAGAATTTATAAGAGAGAAAACGGCGGTCACTTCGCTCATCTGCGACAACGAAAGTTGTTGCGATGTCTCACAGTACAGTAATGTGTCATAGTAAGGATAAACTCCTCGGTATGTTCGTCACCTGCCTTGTCGCGATGTCGTACAGTACAGTAATGTCTCACAGTAAGCTGCAGTCTACCGGTAAGGCTTCGTCGGCATGGCCGTACCTAACTGATCGTAATGGCAAACCATCGTTCTGTGTTATTTGGAGAGGGAACTGTGTGGCTCTAGTATTCTCGATTGCGTGGCGTTCATAACGCCGCAAATCCCGGTGGTTTTTTGAATCATGATTTTGGCTTGTTTCCAACAGCTGTAATAATACGTAAAATTCCGAGAAATTGTGACTTGGAGTTATTGATAAGTTTAAAAAAAAATCTGGTGAAAAGAACCTAAGATCTTGCTGTTTGTAGTATTGGCTAAGTTAGTGTTAATACAGACTACTGATTGATTAAAAATGGAACACTATAAACATGAGTTTAAAATAAGAGATTTTTATTAACACGTGACTACTCAATATGTGATGTATGGATTGGTGTAACCCCCACATCGTAATCACATTTTCTAATTAAACCGTGTGTTAAGTTACACCATCTGTCGATATTGAACCTGGCTCCCTTTCGAAACACTAACCTTTTGCGGGGGAGGGGGAATTCTTCACAGATATTGTGAGATCATCTTTTTAAGCACATTCTACACAGTTCAATTTTCCTCTTGTACAGAGCAAGTGTGGTGTTAGGTTAGGTTCACCTTTGAATGATTTTAGTCGCGAGGAAACCATCAATAATGTATGTCGCTAATAATAACCTGAGGAACAAGTGGGAACATTTGACAAAACGTGGATACGTAAATATGTAGGAGTCTATTATCCTCATCGCTTACATTGTTCAGTCCTACAAAAACAAGTTAAGCGACAAGGGACGGTCTGACTACACCGTTGACTAGCAGCAGTTGCTCGCATTAGTTAGTATTTGCCCACACGGCGAAAGTAGTCTATTAGCACTTCCCTCAAGTACTGGGTTGCTAGAAGGAAGTTTTATAGTGAAAACAAGTTTTATCCTGCTAAACATTCATCTGGGACAGTGGTGACTTAGTTTGTGCTCTATTAACTACTTGTGACTTACGGGTGCCACATTAGGGACTCGTATAAAAATAAGTGTGTATGGTGGCTGCACATTTATAGAAATAAGCTAAGATGTCGATAAAGAACAGGAATTGGTGATAACGGGATCGGGATCCTAACATGGAAACGCGCGCGCGAGTATGTGTGTGATAAATGGTTAGCAGAGAATTTTCTGATTGACGAACTGACTGACTTGTTCCCTGTTGAATGTTAACAGGGTATGCACTGTATTCCAGTAGTTTCTAATAATTAATCTAATAATATTAGACTTTATTATACCAAACATTGTTGTGAACAAATTGTTCCACTGATTATTATTTAAACATACAGGAAGCATCTGCTTATTCCTTCTCTCTCAGTCCTCAACAATACTTGTTGACATATTATGCGTGCGTATGAGTAATAATGGCAACAGGAAATTACACTTTCGCTGGAGTGGTCGCAAAGTGGCAATTCTAGCTGGAGTGGCTGCAAAGGCCATAAGGTTTGTTTTTACAGGTGTGCAGGATAGTGAACGAAGTTTGTAGCCTATTACGAAATCCGTGCGTGGGAACTGATGCTTGTTGGATAACGAGGGTGTTCATGTGCTTCCTCCGTTTTTGCAGTTTGTTTAACCAACATATTTATAGAAATAAGCAGCTAAGATGTAATGGAGATGCTAAGATAGAGCAGGAATTTGTGATAACGGGGTCGGGATCCGAACATGGAAACGAAAAGTACTAATAGAGATTAGGAAGTAGACTTGCTGTTCTCTGATGAATTTAGTTCTTTCAGACAGTAGGTTTATTTTTCCAGCTTTTATATAGTTTCGTCAGATGTGTTAAGAAATTAATACGTTAAGTTGTAGGCTATTGCTTTTTTTGTTAGGTTTTTAGGCTTATTACAATTACAGCATAAAATATTTATTTTTATAATATCAAACCATGTGTCGTGAGCATATTCTGAGGTATACCTTCACCCTTTTGATCGCCTCTGTTTGTAATATCCCATTGCTCGTTCAGATTTGTTTTTGGAACCACTTTGGCTCATGAGTGCCCTTCACGGTTTTTCACCCAACATTCCTCCCAAAAACCTATCATCTCATTCTAATACTATGTTCATATTGGCGATTTTGATTACTGTAGAGCAGTGGTTCCCCAAACCTTTCAGTCCGCGGCTCCCCTAAAAAAATTAAAAATTTCACGGACCCCCTCTGAGTTATGAAATAAAACAAACTGTAAATATGATACAGACTCGTATAGCCTATTTTAATTAAAATATATTAAAATCAAAATTTTCTGAATTTGCAAAATTATAGTAACGATATTAAACATAGTTTAATGTGAACAATGAAGCTGCTTTTGAACAATTAGGTGTGCGATATTAGGTTTAATGTCTGATAATTTCAATCAAGTTTATTTCTTAACTTTGCCAACCTCGGCTCTATCCTTCCAGCCACACGTGTCGAAATCCAGCTACTAAGACGTAAAACCAGCCACGCGGAAAAACGTTATGCTCAGATACAGTGCTTATAAGCAAGATACAATGCTTATACGTGGATTAAACAGCGCTATCAGTTCTGCGTTGACGCGGCGCTCTAGTCAGTTCGCCTGACAAAGAAAATCTGCTACACGACATCATTTAAAGATATTATTAAAAGGCATTAGTTTTAAATTCTATTTACAATTGCAATCAGTTTGACAAAAAAATTTTGACAAAAAAAATACTGGAATCTTCTACTAATTGTTTTAAGATCTTAAAATGTAGATTTTAGACTATACAAAAGCGGAGAAAACTCCTGTATATTCTATTTTTTTTTTTAAGTGTCCGCGGACCCCCCTCCCCCTTAAACATAGTCGTAGACCATTGCTGTAGAGTGTTCTCGATGAGAATAGAGGGGAGATTGTTTTTAGTGAGAAGGAGGAGCCAAAAGTGGCATGTTATAGACAAAATAGTATGATAAAAGGCGCTCCCACATAGACGCGATGCTCAAGTGGGTACGGTTGTAGTCTGTATAGTGTAGTGTATACGTACGTACTTGGTAAGATTATCGCTGCTTAATGTTCCAGAAAATACGACATTTGGCATGACTCTTCCGAATTTTTTCCTGCGTAATTTACGGTGCTATGTCACGTTTCTAGAATCTTATTTTTGCGTATACATCAAAACTGGTGTTTGTTTGCAACCATGGTTATCACTGCTTTCAATAAAAGTTCATAATTTCTTCCTCCTTTAACAATTAGGACCACCCACACACAGTGACGAGTTAGGCATTTTTCAGTTATCAGTTATTTTATTTTGCTGTCAAACCTGACGATGTTACTTTTGTGTTTATCCCATTCATCCTCCAGTGGTGAGAGGTTACTTTTTTACAACAATAGTACGAAAACTAAAATTACATATAGGTTGAGCACCCAAACGATCTCACGACTTTTGCATTCCAAAAGAAATATAAAATCTGCATCCCTCTACGATTTCAAAGTTGACGCGGAGTTTACAAGTTTGATGAACAACAGGTTAGAAAACAACAGGTTACTGGCGGCGAAGAAGGAGAAGAAACGACTTAAAATATAACGCAACGTTGGTGAGTGAAAATTGTTTTCCCGTAATAATTATACCGTATATTAACTTGAGTATTCGTTTAAACTATTACAGTTTTTTGTGATTTATCAAAACGACTTCCGAAAATTTCAGCAATCTTCCGAAATTTTTCCGCTGTCTTAAAAAAAAAAAGTCTGATAACACTGTGTATCAACATGAGGTTCATTCCCTTTTTATCAGGAGTGAGTGACAAAGACGAATCCATGTTACCTACCTACCGAGCTGTCTTCAGACCTGGCTCGGTGGACCAAAATACCGAAGCGAAGCGATATACCGAGTAATAAATATTGCGCTCCTCGGTATCCCGCACGTGTGTGGTGGCCTTCATTTACCGCAGTGGAATAAGATATCGTCATGACTAGCGTATCGCCTTAAATCTGTTCATAAGCGCTTTATAAACAATGGTAAAAAACTATATTACTGTTTATTTAGATTTTGATTGGTATTAGCTATAATTACGTCTAACAGAATTTGTAATATGGTGTCGTATTTTTTCTTCGGAACTTTTTTTGAAAAATAAAACTGATGAAAATCCCGTTTCAAGCAAAATAACAAGACTTTATTTTTATTAAGATGTGGTAATGTAATAATTGTTATAGCTATTATGTACTTACATGCAGCAAGGATTAGGATATTAGGTAGGCTTACAAGCGGTTTTGTTGTATCGCACAGAGGAGCAAAATACCACTGTTACATTATGTGACTTAAACGATTAAACCATATTGAACAGCCCGATAAATCAAAATTAGTGTGGTAAGCCACCTCATGTTAACTCAAAGTGATCGCTAAAATGTCAGCAAATCGCGGAACATTTTTGTTCTTTTAAATTGAAATAAAATTACTCATAAGAAATTTCATCGTGTTAATACAAAATCGTTTTGTTTATAATCACTAGGAAATAATCACCTTATTGTTAAGGAAATTCATTTGTTATATTGGGAGTTATTTTTTGTTTTTTAATTGTGTTATTAGTTGCCACAGAATACAGAAGTAGTAACAAATTTGATTCATTTGATAGGTGCCAAGTTGGTAGCCCAACCTGAATCTCCTAATCAGTTTGTGGAAAAGGGAGTCTCCGATTGGGGGTTTCTCGAGTCACAAGATTGTGGGTGCAGTGTCCCGAGTCTCAACTTGGATTCCTGCCACGGGGGCTGGCTGACTGACTCGGGGCAGCGTGGTGAGACGATACACTCGGGAATATTGAGTACCGAGCTGCCTTGTGAGTTTCTGCCTCATGGCCCTTACATCGGCTAGCCTACACTGAGGTCGTTTTCACGTTTCAATCTGGACGTGTACGGTAGTAGCCTAGCTCAGAATTTTGTAATTCATGCTGACCGAAAAGCGAATAATACCGAGGACATTGTAATGCACCTACAACGAATGAAGTTGCGGTAGTTATAGTTGATCAAGAGTTTGACAAACGCGATGTAGTAATTTGAAGTAGGGATAATAGACATAGTGGAACCGATAGTGGCTGTCGGTTTGCGGAAACAAACCGGGTTTACGATGCTTTGTAATTAGCCCCTTAATGTTTCGTTGAGGAGAAGACGGATATCACTTTAATTGAAACTAGAGATTCTAATACTGTGGAAGAGAAACGGATAAGAAAGTTTTAGCTTTATAATTTTATTTCTATAGGCTCATTGTTAGAGAAAGTTAAGTGCAGTATAATCATTTGATTTAAGTGAAGCAACGGTTGAATCTATGGCCTATATTGCAGACATGTATCATAAAATAGAAACGGAAAGACTCGCATTCATTAACTACGTTAAGAACGGAAAATTACATACAATGATGAAGGCATTGAGAACTTAAAAGGCCGTTTGGTTATTCTACCTTTGAGCTGTATTGACCGCGACATACACGAAGGAACTCCAGACGCATTTTGCTGTATTGGGCATTATACCCGTCCTTATTTATTCATAACGTTCAATAGAAATTCTAAATGGGAAGAGATTCTTCGGGAATTACATCAGTGTCACTCATATCCAAGTAGCACGAGTGTTTCATTTGAAATTGAAAAAATTAATGGATCTTTTAGCAATAATTAATTGTGGTTAGCAATATGAAATTCGTGTTGGATAAAAAGTACGTGTATAGGCGTCAGTTTAAGCGGTTTGTGAGCCTACATACGTTGAGACCATGAACGGGGCTCCGCATCGAGGTGACGTCAAGAACTCCCCAGCACAGAGTCGTTTTTTACGGATAACGCCTGCAGCCTTTCAATTATACACTGCTAACTTAATATATTTTTACTGTGTGTGCGAAACGGCAACCGCTGAAAGGTCACTTCCTAAATTAAAAATCATAAAATCATATGTAAGAAGTAGGATGTCCAAGAAGTAGCTGTCTGGACTATACCATCGAAATGTTGAAAATCAGACTGCATGTAGACGTAGGCTTTTTATTGTTATTATTTCGCTACATCGGAAAACTTCAGTGAACAATAATAATAATCGCCTATATATTTTTTTTATTTTAGTACAAATTCTGTCACAAGCGGAGAGCTTCATTATTATAGTATTTTTAATATATTTTGATGCTGCGTTGTGTTAATAATTTCCAATTTTTAGGGGACATAATGGCAACTATTAAAACGTGTATGAATCGTGTTCATCAGTCTGGATCCACCAGACTGTCCAAACCGTGCGCGGGCGCGCGACATTTACGATGCTCGACTGTCGTATTTATATTCAGTGAGTACTTAATAAAGGATTTTGAGTTAGTTTTCGTTTCCTCGTAAGACACGTAGTTCGTATATTGTACAAAGCTTGTCTTGTGAATACCATTATTTTGATTGTTTTTTCAAATTATCGAGGGAAGTATTCGCAGCAGAACTGGTGTTTATGGGTGCGTTTAAATCCTTTACAAAGTCTGAATCGGTCTTTGTCTTTGTTCTCGTTAATTCGCTTCAGATAATAACAGCCGTTTCTACTGAAACAGATGTGTAGTTTTAAGTCTCGTTTAGGACTGTGGTATAGATAGGAATTGGTGCACCATTATTTGCAGTTGAGTATGTAACATATTTTGATAAATTGTGCAAAAATTTAACCTTCAAGAAAATATTGCATACTTTTTTTTTTTTTTTTTAAGTGTGGCATTTTTTGTTTATTTTGCATTAATGATTATTGAAATATGGCCATGTAAAACATCAAGTAGGTAGACCTCCTCTGTTTACGCATTTGTCAGCAACTTAAAAGAAGCCTACTTACTACTACTTAAAGATAATTTGTTTACGATTGACTTGTTACAGAAATAGTCCATTGCTAACCTTACGGGTTTATGAATATACTTCGTGCTGGCAAAAGAAGTGTGGTCTTATTTTTAA
This sequence comes from Magicicada septendecula, assembly GCA_034769895.1. Taxonomy (NCBI): domain Eukaryota; kingdom Metazoa; phylum Arthropoda; class Insecta; order Hemiptera; family Cicadidae; genus Magicicada; species Magicicada septendecula. Next base: position 321,245,317 of record CM068367.1, read on the forward strand.
CTAGTTTAATATTGTATGAGATTCTCTGGAGATCATTTCCTGTACCTGCCTTTAAAACCTTTTTGCCTTGTTAATAGCATAATAGTATTAAACTACTGTATATAGTAAATAGTAGGATAATAGTATTTACAACTCTTTTCCGACATACAAAATACAAATTTTTCATGATTAGTGAAATTTATAACATTACTGAAGTATATTTCAGTAAGAATCACTAATTGGAACATCGTTTGTAAGTGTACAACGACTGAATTATGGCATCGTATGACTTCCACGACAGCTAAGGAAAGGAAAAGTTGGTATCGCCTTTATTGGCTCAAATTCTGTTAACGCTGTGAGTGCAGTTAATGTAGTTTTTAGTCACACTAACTGTACTTTACAGAGTAATCGCGTTTGAGATTGCGTCTGAAGGTAGAAAACTTGGAACGAAGCATCCAGACAGTCGTTAAATGTGGAAAAACGTCACCGCAAATGTTTGTAATGTATTGCAGAATTGCCTTCTCTTCCGTAATATGTAGTATTTGCGTTGTGGAATGATAAAGTAATGGTTGCAAACTGCCCTCGTCTAATTTCCTTTCACTAAAATCATCTTCCCCCGTCTGCTTACCTCGCTCGTGCACATGTTATGTCCTTTTACTTCGTCTTTATCACCGTCTAGCCATTCCTACTTGGATCTTTAATTAAGAAAGAAATGTAAATTCATTTTACCTTCCTTCCCCATATCACGTCCTAGAAAATGCGAAAGTCACCCCCTTCTACTGATGTAGATTTTGCTGAATTGTTGCTTTTTGGAGAGTGTAACTTCGTTCATGTTAAAAAGCGTAGGCATTGCACCATTGTATTCCCGCAGGAAAGAGAAATATGCAATCACCACTAATTAAAACTTTATTTATCATAGCTCAACTTTTCGAAGGAAATCGAAGTGACAGTCTTGTTCAAAATTTCTACCATGAGGAAAATCCATAACATATACGGGATAGCAAAGGGAAATGTGTAATCGCCGCTGTTGACTCTAATTCTGTTACCCTGAGAGGTCAGTGTATTATGTAGTTATTGAATCATAATACCTGCCCTTTACAGAGAACAGCGTTTGGGATTTCACCTGAAGCTGTACATTGGACATGAAGTGTCGGACACCGTAAATTCAACTAGTTGGTACAATGTTGGGCATAATTTATGTGTACACGGCGTGTGAAAGTGTACTTCAGCAATGAGCTGTGTGCTCGATGTTGAGCATTTATAACTTACAGTTATAAATTACAGCTGTTTTTATTCGTTGTTTTTGTATAAGTACCGTCTTATAGATAACTATAATTCGTTTTCAGAGCGTACGCGTCGACAATATTGTGTGTGACTTCAAGTAAATTTTCCTTTTTATCAGGAGTGAGTGACTGACAAAGACGAATCCATGTTACCTACCACGCTTTATACCGAGCGGTCTTCAGACCTGGCTCGGTGGAGCAAAATACCGAAGCGGTATACCAAGTAATAGATATCGCGCTCCTCGGTATCCCGCACGTGTGTGGTTGCTTTCATTTACCGCATTTTAATAAGATATCGTCATGACTGGCGTATTATTGGTACAAGCGGTTTTGTTGTATCGCACAGCGGAGCAAAATAACACTTAATACATTATGTGACTTAAACGATTAAACCATGTTGAACAGCCCGATAAATCAAAATTAGTGTGGTAAACAACCTCATGTTAACTCAAAGGCATGGCTAAAATGTCAGCAAACCGCGAAACATTTTTATTCTTTTAAATAGAAATAAAATTACTCATAAGAAATTTCAGCGTGTTAATACAAAATCGTTTTCTTTATAATCACTAGGAAATAATCACCTTATTTTTAAGGAAATTCATTTGTTATATTGGGAGTTATTTTTTGTTTTTTAATTGTGTTATTAGTTGCCACATAATACAAAAGTAGTAACAAATTTGATTTATTTGATAGGTGCCAAGTTGGTAGCCCAACCTGAATCTCCTAATCAATTTGTGGAAAATGGAGTCTCCGATTGGAGGTTTCTCGAGTCGAAGGGTTGGGGGGGTGCAGTGTCCTGAGTCTCAACTTGGACTCCTGCCACTGGGGCTGGCTGACTGACTCGGGGCTGCGTGGTGAGACGATACACTCGGGAATATTGAGTACCGAGCTACCTTTGAGTTTCTGCCTCATGGCCCTTACATCGGCTAGCCTACACCGAGGTCGTTTTCACGTTTCAATCTGGACGTGTACGGTAGTAGCCTAGCTCAGAATTTTGTAATTCATGCTGATTGAAAAGCGAATAATACCGAGGACGCTGTAATGCACCTACAACGAATGAAGTTGCAGTAGTTATAGTTGATCAAGAGTTTGACAAACGCGATGTAGTAATTTGAAGTAGGGATAATGGACATAGTGGAACCGATAGTGGCTGTCGGTTTGCTGAAACAAACCGGGTTTACGATGCTTTGTAATTAGCCCCTTAATGTTTCGTTGAGGAGAAGACGGATATCACTTTAATTGAAACTAGAGATTCTAATATTGTGGAAGAGAAACAGATAAAGTTTTAGCTTTACAATTTTATTTGTATAGGCTCATTGTTAGAGAACGTTAAGTACAGTATAATCATTTGATTTAAGTGAAGCAACGGTTGAATCTATAGCCTATATTGCAGACATGTATCATAAAATAGAAACGGAAAGACTCGCATTCATTAACTACGCTAAGAACGGAAAATTACATACATTTTTAAGACGCGTTGAGAAATGATGAAGGCATTGAGAACTTAAGCCGTTTGGTTATTCTACCTTTGAGCTGTATTGACCACGACATACACGAAGGAACTTCAGACGCATTTTGCTATATTGGGCATTATACCCGTCCTTATTTATTCATAACGTTCACTAGAAATTCTAAATGGGAAGAGATTCTTCGGGAATTACATCAGTGTCACTCATCTCCAAGTAGCACGAGTGTTTCATTTGAAATTGGAAAAAATTAATGGATCTTTTAGTACTACTCGCTGTGTATTAAATATAAACATAGACAATTAAAATTGTGTTAAAATACATATTAAAGATCAAATACTTGCGTGGGAATCTAGTTTATCAAATACTCACTGCTATTAATAAATCAGGGGTGGGGGGTTGGCCTCGCTAATCTCAGGAACTACTGGCACAATATGAATGAAACTTAGCAGAGTTATAGTGGCTAATTTGGAGAAGGTTTTAGACTTTGTTTCATTTTTATTTCAAGAAGAAGCAGAGCTATACAAAGTAGAAAAATCGCGTGTCTCAGGAGAAACGGTCATGAGTTTTAAGTCCCAGCAAGATAATCAGAATTGATAACAGATAATAGCAAAAAGCGAGGCATTGGAATAGTCGAAAGAAATTTCACGCCTAGTTTTAAAATTCAAGGACAGGTGTAGTGTATCACGTCTTGGGGGCAATACAACTGGTAAACGACCTTCCTTCAATTCTTCAAGTGTCTTCTGTGCAGGTTGTTTGCAACAGGCCCAAACGAGAATGGATAACATTAGTAATTTAGATTATTAGTAACAGACATGTAAAATTTACTTCACGAATTAAACCCGTACGTTCGTGAACCGAAAAAAGTGGTTTTAAATTTGTAACCTCTTGAGAAGACCATGGACGTAAGATAGACTCATGCTGAAGGGAATTGTAACTCATTCGAAAAGGGAATATTGCGGAGCATCGGGACCGCTATAACGCACATTACAAGGATGAAGTTGTGGTAGTTAATCATGAGCGACAAACTCGATATAGTAATTCGCTAGATATGACGGACTACATCGGGTTCACCGGGCTTCGAATCCTATGCAATACACTTAATAATGTTTTTTGTCGTGCAGAAGGTGGGTATCATTTTACATTGAAAATAGGGGATTCTAATACTGAAAGAGAAACAAATAAAATTTCAGCTTTACAAATGTATTTGTATTAGACTCATGGTTAAAAAAGATAGGTATAATCAGTTTATATATTTCGAGCAACTGTTGTATCAGTATATTGTAGACATGTATGGTAAATCAGAAGCGGAAAGACTCGTATTAATTCGTACGAATTGAAGTAAGTTAATATCTGAAAATTACATAAGTTACATTGCAAGTTGCCTTGCGAAATGAGGAACGCATTGAGAACATAGGCCGTTTAGTTATTCTGGCTTTGAGCTTTAAAGGTGGACCGCGATATATGCTGGAACGAACTCTAGGCGTTTTTTGCTATATTCGCAAGTATTCCAGTCCTGACATTTATAACGTTCACTCCAAATCTTAAATGGAAAGGGATTCTTCAGGAGTTGCATCAGAGTATCACTCATCCCAACATCGACACGACTTGGTAGGTCTACTTAGTAGCACGAGTGCTTCTTTGAAACATATAGACATAGACAATTAAAATTACATTAAACTGCATCTTAAAAATCAAATATTCTCGTGAAAAGCCGCGGATATCAGGTAGTCTTCAATAAACAATTAATAGTAATCTTTGTAACAGTTGTACTCCAGTTTCTGTAATCTAAAGCTATTTTATGTAATAAAAAGGAGTCTATTATTGATTATATAGACCTTGTTACCCTTTTTATGACAAATTCTAATTGATCGTTACATCAAGTCTTTACTTCTTTTCATTAACTTACACCCTGTTGAGATCATAGTAAGCTTTACAGCTTTTGTCATTAACTTTAAAATTTCAAGAATAAGTTAACCATTGTATGTTCAGCGTGAGTTCTTTAATATACAAAATATATATATGTAACATTTCTACAAAATATATTTGTTCTACGTGACAAAATTCTCTTAAATACTTTCCCTACTGTTAGAGAGTGATTTAATTAAAATGTTGTTACTTCAGTATGAAATACTAGTCATATGCGTGAAGTTAAAATATTCAACATTGATTGATTCTTGTTAATTAATGCCCCCTCCCAAAGTTCTAGGTTACATTTCTGGTATATTCTTCTGTCGTGACTTTTAACGTAGTTAGAAAAAACTCTTAAAAATAACTTTTTTATTTTGAGAGTAAACTATTAAATGCTATCTCTGATCGTCTTCGGACATTTCTGTGCAAGGCAGTTTTTTATTTAATGACAAAAATATCTCGTGGTGGTGGTGGTGGTGATGGTTGTGACAACATTAATAGTATTAAGTAAATGTAGGTGATAGATAGGAAATATAACAAAAATACAATAAAAAAAAATTGTATCCAGGGGCTCGAAGTTTCAGGAATTTTCCAGGTATGTAAACCTGTATATATGTAAATACTATTACCTTACTTTGTGGTGGTAACGTTCTTGCAAGTTAACCATCCAACTGCTTGATATTTTTCAGGTTAGTCTCTTAGTTTTAACTCGTCTTTTTAAAGTCAGCAAGTAACTACGTCTTCTGGATGTCCTGTAAAGCTGCATGTAGTTGTGGATGTGGATGCTGAAAAAGTGAAGAATGGAATCACCGTTGTATTCACTGTGCGGTCGTCTGCGTATGGAACGGTAGTGTTGGTTGGTTGTGTATTACGACCGTGTACCTTATGACAGTGGTTCCCAAACTTTTCATCCGCAGACCCTGTCTTGAGTTCTGAAATAAAAGAAACAGTAAATATGATACAAACTCTTATATTTTAATTAAAAACAAAATTCTCCTAACTTACCAAATTATAATATTAATCGTATCAAATATAGTTGAATGTGAACAATGAAGCTGCTTTTGAACAATTAGCATTGCGATATTGGGTTTAATGTCTGATAATTTAAATATTAAGTCTTTTAAGTTCCGGTTCCGTAACCAGCGTCGTGTTGCCAATCTCGGCTCTTATGTTTCCACCCACTCGTGACAAAATTCAGCTACTTAGGCGTAAAACCAGCTACATGTAAAAACGTTTTGCTTATATACAGTGCTTATACGTGGACTAAAACAGTGCGATCAGTTCTGCGTTGATGAGGCGCTCTAGTCAGTTCGGCTGACAAACAGATCTGCTACACAACTTGATTTAAAGACATTATTAAAGCCATCAGTTTCAAATTACTTTTACAATTACTATTAGTTTGATCAAAAAAAATACTAGAATTTCTACTAATTCTATAGCATACAAAATCTGAGAAATTACGGTATAGCCTACTCTATTTTTTCTTAAAAGTTCCGCGGACCCAACTTTGGTAACCAGTGGCTTATGATATGACCTACAGTATTTGTTTTACGCCTAATCAAATGTGCTACGGCCGAGTAATTAATTTTTATTAGTTATAGTCTACTAACAAGTAGTTACTAAGACTGCGGGATTGTGGAGCTTGTCGACGACAGCGTGTTGTTCCTTGCGTGATCGGTATTGATTGTGGTGAAGCTTACTCGGGCTGGGAAACGTTTGTTTTTAGTCGTTCCCACCCCTGTAAGCAACATTACATTCAGTACTTACTGTGTTGGAATTCTGTAGCGGTGTACCACACGACCTGTGTGGAATATAACAAAATATCGCTTTGCTCTGTTAATCCGGCACGTCATACGTAATTCAAAGACTGTAGTTATTCATGTGTAACTTCTAGATTGGACTTGCATCTACAAGTCTATTAGACTGATTGTTTGTTCTACGACTATTATCGTCCATAACAGTGATCCCTGCTAAGTATTGACTCGAGGCCTGATAATCTGTGAGATCAGTATATGCCGCTATTTTAATCACACCTGATCATCATAGATTGACAGTGTTCGATATTTCATCTTTGCATGTTAACCAGGAAAGGAACCTAATCTTTGCATGTTAACTAGGAAAGGAACGTAAGTGAGGGCAGGGTTCTCGAATTATGGATATTTATATTTGTTTTTTGTAGTATAAAATTCGATCATATGTCAAATTAGTAATTATATGCGTTTATTCCACGTACAGTAGTGTAGAGAACTTTTTTCTGTTAAAACTATTTTCAACTACTTGCTGCGAACGGCATGTAGGTTCCAGTGTAGGACGAAGTACAGGCAATTCACGGTGGATACTACGGGATGCTTGAGGACCATGGTGACCATTAATGTTACCATTAATATTATAACTTTCTGTTTATGCGGAATTTTAAAGAAGTATGTTGTCTTATTATTGTTTGATTGCTGCACGAGATTGAACTCTGTGTCTCTGGAGGGGATAAAGTATGAGTGAGTGTGTTTGTGTTAGTGTCGTTAGTTTGTCAAGGCCAATGATTCATGATACTGCAACGCCCTGTTCACAGTCACACTAGCATCCAGTCGTTTAGGATTAGCGTACTTTTATAAAAGTATAGTTGCTTTCAGTTCGTGAGTGAATTATCCTGTTACTTGTTTTATTTGCAGCTGTCTCTTCAAGGGTCATTGAAAGAAAGAAAATGAAGCTTCGTTGTTCACAGCGAAGATCGTGAAATAATTAGTAATATAATTGAAAACTGTAATGAACAAAACAGCAAACCACACTGACATACGCACTGAATCAAGCAACAAAACGAGATACGTATTACTGTGATAAATCGGAAGGCTTCGTTAAATACTTGGAAAACGAAGGAAATGCAATACAGAAGGAAAACTCTTCACCGGGGAAAAAAACGTAAAACCTGCGAGAAAAGGAATCATTTTCTTGATAATTTTGATAAGTGTATAGTAAGAAATATTGTTCAGGACTTTTATAAGAATCAAAATGTTGTGCCCCCTTTTAACAAACTCCTTTCTCTCGTGAAAGAAAGAATCCATTTCCCGTGGGGCGCTAAATCATTAACGCGAGTGTTTAAAAGTGTGGTATTCAAGTAGAAAAAATGTAGAAGTAAAAGGAAAATGTTAATTGAAAAACCAGGAACTGTAATGATGCGTTACAAGCACATTGTGCAAATTACAAGTTTTTTGGAATCTGGCAGGAACAAACTTTTTTAGATGAGAAAAAGTGAGCGTTGAGCGAGTTTTGATAATCTAATGTGAATCGGTATTTCTCGGTAGTCGTTGGCCGTGGTCGTAGGTTTGTTTAAATCGGTATTTCTCAGTAGTCATTGGTTTGTTTATACCACTGCGCGTGTCTACGCTCTGGCTCTGGTTTCCATTCCTTTCAGTTCAGTCTAAAGCAACGTAATCTTGGCAGGAAAGGATGGATTCATTGTTAACAGTTGTCCTGGCACCATTACTTGGCGAGGTCAGAGTCGTGCATTTGTGCCATTACCGAGGAATGGGGTCCGGCATTTGGTGTCATAAACACTGCTCTAAAGGGATGTTATCCTGAATGACAGTGAAAAGGTGAATTTGCAGGAGAATTGATTTGTATTTGTTTCTCTTGTTTTTCAGTGAATCAAAAAAAAAAACTAATCGTCAACTAGCCATTCTCTTGAAATATTGTAAGCTAAATTAAAAAAAGTGTAGATATTCAGTTAAACTGAATGAAAATAATCATAAATGTATTATTGTTCGAAGGCTTTTTCACGGCTGGTGTCGGTTGTATTTAAATTATCTGCCGGGGATGTATTCGAGTCAAACATAACGCAGGGTGTCGTACGTCAGACCACAGTAGTGTGGTGAAGGCTGACGTACGACACCCCGCGTTAAGTTTGACTCGAATACATCCACTGAAGATAGCAGCCAGTGCTGCTGCTGAAGCGTTTGGTTTTAATGAAAACCTTGTACCACGGCCAAACAGCCCGGCAGATAATTTAAATACAACTAATCATAAATGTGTTTTTCACTCCTATCGCCGTTTGTCCGTGGTTCGGTGTAAAGGATTAGTGCACACTTTCTAATAGCCGCAGAAACACGACATACTAGTACTTGCAAAGGGATCAGTTTATATCACACAAGTGGTTTACAGTTTAGCGCATCTGTTTCAAGATCGTACACAGATTCAGTAAAACATAAAAATTTGCTTATTTTATTTATTAAAACTTTCAATACTTTTACTATTTAATAGGCGTTACAAACTAAAAGAAGAATATTTTAGTTCACAGAAAGCAAGTATAAAAATAAATAACCGGTTCAGACTGCTTGCCGTTTCCCATGCAGACTTAATCCATTAGGGAGTGTAAAATATTTACAGTAAGGCATTAGCAATTCATACCGCATACCTGTTAAAACAGTCGGCGAAACTTCAAAGAATCCGACCGAAGTCTTGTCTATTGTTAACAATGTTTGACCACGAGTTCGGTAAGGCTGGAACGACTCTTTTTAACTCAAAACACAGTGAACTGTCGGCAAAACGTGAATGCATGATGTTGTCTTCTGCACTAAAGAAAGTATCTACATGTGTTTGGGGGAGTTAAACTATTGTTATAGTGTTCAGAAATAATCTCTTGTGAATTTAACTTATATAGTAGATTCTTATATTTACCTTTTCCGACGTCCACATCTGGTAACCATGTGTTCAGTCACAACTGGAAAAATTATATGAGCCACGAGCAGGAACGAATCTACAATTTATTAAGTCTGTATTTGTACAAAATGAAACATGAAATAACCCGAGTCCATTATTGGAACTCATCAGACAAGTGACTGAATCCATTATATAAAAAGAAAAATCAGCAGTGAAATGCTAAAGTAAGTAACTAAATAAATCCTAAACAAAATTTTTCGTTAGCATCAGTCTTCAGATTCTTTGTATTAATAGATTTTTTTACACTTAGCTTGTAAGAGGGGAGGGAGTGTCCCCAATAATGTCTGTAGTGCTAAACCTGTCTTGCAAGATTTGTTCTTACAACTTCTTATATTTTCCTTGCGTTAAAAAGGTGTGATCGTTTTGGGGTCTTTGTATTGTACTTCTTAACTTAATCTCATGATGTACCAGGGAATATGAGCCACGAGTTAGTGTGGCTAGCGTGTACTTACTATAGCGTTACAACGTCCAAGCGTGGCATTAGTGAACGAATCATTGTCCGAGGGCGAAGGAATCACTGTTTTTCAGTCGAGAGAGAATCGTACGTGGAGCAGGATATCGCAGAGTGTAATAAAACTAAGTTGGCGTGAAACATTTAAGTTTTTGGACTCTACAGAAACTAATCTCCCCCCCCCCCCCGTGGAGAGAACATGATGTGCAATAGATTGAAGCTGCATTTGGGATCATAATGAAGTGAAGATTAGATTCTTGCCTATATAAGTTCACACCGTATTTGTCTTTAAACAGAATTACAGTTAACACTGTAATTCTCAATTAAATTGTGATTTATATAGGTCGTCCAAGTAGTAGGTTTTTAATTTTCAGTCAATAAATGTTGTACCCAATAGTGAAATTATTCTTGAATAGTGTCATGGTCACAACTGAAATGAGCCACTTTCTGAGGACAGTTTCACGCTTTCACTCCAGGCCTGGAGACAACTGCATGATCTTTTTTGACATAACAAAAGCATAATATGATAATATCCTAGTGATTAAATTGTGTGAAACACTAGGAAAAAGTATTCCTCACGGGCTCACGTCTTGTGAGTACGGGTTTGGCAAGCCCGGGGTACCGTATCTGGACTCTCACTTTGCTTCAACTTGTCTTGGGTGAGGTCCCTTCACTTTAATCTATTCTGTCGGTCTTCCTTGGCAACCTATTTCTTCTGATCCCGATGCCATTTGAATATTCAAGGGCTAGGGGTGTCTTATTTTTTCAATACTATATTCTTTCTTCCGCTATACCCGCAGACAAGTCCGTAAATGTCGAATGTTTCTAGAACACGAATAAACATTTAATAAAGAAAAACGTAATTCGTAGGTCAAAACATTCGATACCATTTATGTTGGTTTCGTCTTGTTATTCACTTCTTTTGCCTGGTTGCAAATACAATCTCAAAATCCCCATGAATAAAAAAAAATGATTTCGTATAAAATCCTTCAGCAGCTTTAAGTTGCAGACGAAACGAATTAGGTCCTTCCTGAATTTTTATATTTATAGTGGTTCATTTATAGTGGTTCAACACAAAGAGTTTCGCGGAAACAAAGAAACTCCAGTAATTCAATTTTAAATACGGGCTTAGATTGCATTACCCCCAGCATATTACTAAAATATACAAGTCCATGGGAATATGAACCTTCCGCTCAGCTTTTACCAGATAATTATTACCTCCTCTCTCTCCTCCCGTGAATATCCGAGATTTTTCATACTGAAGCTGCATAAATTATTGTAGATTAGGGCATTGAACACTTTTTATAGTATGAAACATTCATGTTGTGTTATGAAGATAGTTGGTAACAGGAAAATTTCAAATATCCGACAGATTTAATTGTGCATTTTGCCTTGTTTCTTTTTTTGTGCTACTGACTTGTACAGGTTTCTGACTAATTAGTAAGGTTCTTTATTCCAATTGGCTGCTGGTGCATTGCCTCGTCGTTTATCCCACACCATGCATGACAACTAGAAGTTGACAACGTCGCCGTTTCTACTTGCAGCGGGAAGGGAATCAGATGCGTTTGCGGGTTCAGCAATTGGTTTCAAATGGAGTTCGGTGAGTAAATTTTCATTTATGTTTTATACAAGCGTGTGAACGCATATTTGTGTACACTCCGAAGACTTTCCGAACCATGTTAGAGGCAAGAACGTTTTCTTCCGATTAATTAATTCTATGTTTTCTGTGTCGTAAGACGTACTCATGTTTTTGCCATTCTTCAGTATCATTATATCGAAGGAGTAAATATTGTTTCTAAACCCGTATTAGCCGTTAGTAAACAACAGTATTACGTGGGAAATACAGTAAAATCACCAAAGAACAAAATATTTTTAACAGTATGAATTTATTTCTTATTATCGCATTTGGGAAAACATTCGTTATTTTACGATTATCTCAAACAACAATCTAAAATAATATTTAAAAAGTGTACGTTAAGAGTACAATATTTTTCTCAGAAACGATTCTTACAAAACAAACCTTGTTTTTCCGTGCAGTGGGTTTTGACATAAGCTTAGAACTTTTTGTTTCATTCATGGTAGAAGGGTAGTATGCAAATTATTTTACCATTAATGAAAAAAAAGTTAATGTTCACGAGAGACCAGACCGTGTAACATAAACGATTAATTTACTATAAATTATTGTTGACTTAATTATAGTAATTAATTTTTTCTGAAAGTGTTGTGACTTTTTTATTTTGTGTGTTATGTGAACAAGAGGAAAATAATTGTAAACGGCGGTCGAACATCTACTTACGGAGTTAAATAAATAAGTTACATTTAAACTGGTATAACTGCAGGGCGTAAGGAGATTTCAGAGATTACACGTAAAAAAATAAGTGTTAATAGACTGATACTTGATGTTAGAAAGATACAAAAGACAAATAGAAGAAGCTTCTGGATAGTTAACAGATTTAATTCTGTAACAGCACTAAATTCCCGTTGTCTGGGAGCTGGTATTCGCCATGCCACGTAATTTTTACGAATTTGTGGTATGATGATTATTAGCTCTCAGGTGCGCGGGCTCGTCATCGGTGACAGAAAATCAGTCAATAGGGAACAACTACTCGCATAACGACATTATCGACGAAAGGAGATGCTACTTTATACATCAAGCAGTCGTGACACATGAAAATTATTTGTTGATTCGATGACGGTGTCACCGTTAACTAATTTTACTGGTAAGGCGTTATAATGTCGTATCTATCCAGGGTACGATAGTGAACAACCTTTGACTAGACATTCAAGTAATGACATAGGCCTATCATTTGCATACGTATAAAGTGTGCGGTTAGGAGATGGTAAGGGTCGATTTATACAGGCAACGAGCCGACGACGTGACGAGTACTCAACGAGGACAGAAAATTCTTCAACGCTTTGTAGTGAAAGTTCATACTGACGACTTGAGCCCGAGCCTCGTCTACCGCTCGGCTCGTTCACGGCACCTACGCTTCCTGTATGAATCACTTCAACGACACGTGTTTTTAGATTGGGAAGGCTTCTCTTTCGTTTTGCTAGTTTGTTTTCGACCCTTACCCTACCGAACGTTAAGAGAGTACTGGGTCCGGATATACTTGAGAGCTGTGATACTACAAAACCACATGTTCTCAGTGTGCTGGTTAACCCGTTAATGGTAGAAATGTGTCGACGTGTAACCATTGGTGGTAGGAAATGGGTCTACGTGGACAAGCGTATCATTGGTTTGGCTTTTCTCACAGTTAATTTATTTCCTGGTTGCTATTAAAGAAACTTCCATTTGAAAGTTTGACTTTGCTCACCATTAACGGTAGTTTGATTTCTTGAAATACGCAGCAGTATCTCAAAACGTATGACATGGAACTCGTTAATGATAAAAGACGCCCCCATCCAGCAGAACAATACAGGGAAAAGCGTGAAACATGTAAACCAATTGAGAATCATTTACCCGTATTATTTACCCATCATATGAAGTCTTGCGACGTTGATGAAATCTCACGCTTTTAGGTTATCTATAGGCCTACCATGTCTTAACAGTAAAACTGTCCACGGACATTTTGCTTTATGGCTTTTACCTAAATTTAAGTAGATTCGCAGGCCAGTTTTTTCCATCTCTTATTGTGGATTGGTTGGGATAATAGGCCAACTGATAAAATAAATTAATGAGTCAGGATAACACGTTCTCTTAATCTTGTTTTCATGTTTTAACATTCATTAGTTACACCCGACTTTGTGTGTGCATGAAAGCCATGAAATCCTTTTATTTTGGATTAGTACTATTTAAATATATATTGGAGATGTGACATTAGTTTCCTTCCTTCCGACGTTAGGTGTCCCCGTTTTTTATTTTTCTTTGTTTATAGAAATGTGTATCATGAAATTCTGTTAGCGTGTACAGTTCAGCTACTTGAAGACGTGGTGCACAGAAAGGACGACATTACTATCCTCAAGGATGTTGGGTACTATACTTTCATTAAATGGAGGACTCCCTCTTTCTTTACACTTAATTCAGACTTGTATTTTAATTTCTTTTGCAATTATAAAAGATTTGTTTCCATAAAAATAAGTTTATAACATGTGAAAATAGTGTTTCAAGTTTATTTACAAAATCTGTAATCTTCTTTTGTTTTTTGTGTTCAATTTTTTTTTCAATGCGTAGTAACACCATTTTTTTAAATAAAAACATCAACCGCTGTCGATTCTGTCTGGTGTTCGATGTACAACGCTGTTAACTGTAGCGCTTCCCATCCTTCATCATGGTTAATTTTTTCGCCTCTTCTTCCCCTTTATCCCCGATTTCTTATTGGTTTTCGCTAAGAACAGTCTGAACAGTTTCGTCATCGATTAACATTTCATTTCCGAGCCCATCAACACCCCTAAACAACTTTTAGATTCTTCTGCGTTCCCCTTCTTAGCCAACGGTTTATCGTCTACATTTTTTTCATGTTTAAGGGGTACTTTTTTCATGGCCCTTGAACACCAGGCCAAGCTTTTCTCCATGATTTTACGATTGTTGAATTCGGAACGGCCATAAAAAAACATGGCCACCATATAAATGACATCTTTTATGTTTAATAATAATAATGGCTCCCATGTATCCCCACCGAAGTAGCTTAGGAGTAGGCAGGGTAGGCTGCCTTATGTGAGCCATACGACATACAAGGAAGGCAGTGTGGCCAGCACTACGCTTCAGCCGCCCATTATTATCCCTAGGTTGTTATACCAGTACTCATTTTCAACAGGCTGAGTCGACCTGGGGGCTGAGAAACGCACCTTGATTTTATGGTGCGGGCCCGGGAATTGAACCCGGGACCTATAGATTAGTAGCCAGGATCTTTTGTGTTTATGGAATTCAAAACATCAACAAGTTCACTTCCTTCCAATTCCATTTTTCTCAGGACGTCTGAAAGCAGTTTTCTCCTGTAGCCCCTCTTGAAGCACTCGATGACTCCTTGGTCCATCGGTTGTATTAGACTGATCACATGTAGTTGGAGAAAAAACATTTTATCCCAGGTTCCTTCTCACACCACTTAGGTCCTTCAGGGTTGTTTTTTTCGAACGAACACATTTATTAACCAATCTTTAAAAATATATTCGTCCATCCATGCAGACTTCTGACGCCTGTAGCAGACGGGAAGTGATGAACAACCACGTTCTTAAAGGCGCGGGGCTTCTGAGCCTTACCGATGATCGTCTCCTTGTTAACATTAAACCTGTAGCTAACGTTTCGTTAGCGGCGGCAAAGTTTTTTCATTTCACGAAAACGTTCAAAATTTAGTCCAGTCTCGTCTATGTTGTAGACTTGTTCACGATGTAAACCTTCTTTTTCAATAAGTTCTTTAAGTATGTTTTTGAACTCAATCGGTTCCAGCCGGGTCATCCTATAGCTTTTCTCTGCAAACACTTAAGTAATGAACCCCATGTCGTTTTTTCCACCCAACCAGTCATCACTGGCAGCAAGTCACCTTCGTTTTGGAGCTTCAAGTGCAGCATGACAGCCTTTTCCAAAAAAATCGGCCCGCTTATCGGCGTGCCCTTGCGCCGTTCTTGAAGGAACCATAGCCACAATGCATTGTCAACTTCAGTGTGTGAAGGGACTTTTTCGGATTCAATGTGAGTGCAATAATCTTGAATTGATTTTGTATTTCGACGCCAGTCGTTACGCCAACACCAAGCTCGTCACTGATTCGCCTTTTCCAAGCCGCTCTGTCGCATTTAGCTTTTGTTCCGTGGTCACCACTATACTTTTTTCCCTTCACCGCATTCATTTCAGTAGAGTTTTTAAACACACTAATAAATAAAACTCAAAGAATACTGAACTGGATTACAAAACTTGGACACTGCGTACAACTACTTCTGACGCCACTGAAACCAGATAGCAACCGATTTGTGCTAAACAAACAAAAGACGGATTGACATGTTGTGTTGTGCACAAGCTGATCATCGGTAGCAGCAGATTTCTCGGAAGGCGGGCGGTTATCAGAGAGTCTGCTGTACATAAAAAAGAAATTAAACCTAGGCATCTGATCTGATCTGATATTCATTGTCATACCACGTTATGCACTAACCTATTAAATAATCAAATATTAAATGTGGAGATTGGAAGTACAAAATATGAAACTAGAATTGCTCGTCAACTGTACTTAGTTGGAGTGAACTTTATGGCGGTCTTTTAATAATAATAAAACCATGAAAACAGGTTAGCAATATGAAATTCGTGTTGGATAAGAAGTACGTGTATAGGCGTCGGTTTAAGCGGTTTGTGAGCCTACATACGTTAGAGACTATGAACGGGGCTCCGCATCGAGGTGACGTCAAGAACTCCCCAGCACAGAGTCGTTTTTTACGGATAACGCATGCAGCCTTTCAATTATACACTGCTAACTTAATATATTTTTACTGTGTGTGCGAAACGGCAACCGCTGAAAGGTCACTTCCTAAACTAAAAATCATAAAATCATATGTAAGAAGTAGGATGTCCAAGAAGTAGCTGTCTGGACTATACCATCGAAATGTTGAAAAAATCATTAAATCGTATGTAAGAAGTAGGATGTCCAAGAAGTAGCTGTCTGGACTATACCACCGAAATGTTGAAAAAAATCATTAAATCATATGTAAGAAGTAGCCGTCTGGACTATACCACCAAAATGTTGAAAAAATCATTAAATCATATGTAAGATGTAGGATGTCCAAGAAGTAGCTGTCTGGACTATACCACCGAAATGTTGAAAATCAGACTGCACGTAGACGTAGGCTTTCTTATTGTTATTATTTCCCTACATCGGAAAACTTCAGTGAACAATAATAAAAATCGCCTATATTTTTTTTTTATTTTAGTACCAATTCTGTCACAAGCGGAGAGCTTCATTATTATAGAATTTTTAATAAATTTTGATGCTGCATTATTTTAATAATTTCCAATTTTTAGGGGACATAATGGCAACTATTAAAACATGTGTATGAATCGTGTATATCAGTCTGCATCCACCAGACTGTCCAAACCGTGCGCGGGCTCGCGACATTACAATTATGCTCGACTGTCGTATTTATATTCACTGAGTACTTAATAAGGGATTTTGAGTTAGTTTTAGTTTCCTCGTAAGACACGTAGTTCGTATATTGTACAAAGCTTGTCTTGTGAATACCATTATTTTGAGTGTTTTTTTCAAATTATCGAGGGAAGTATTCGCAGCAGAACTGGTGTTTATGGGTGTGTTTAAATCCTTTAAAAAGTCTGAATCGGTCTTTGTCTTTGTTCTCGTTAATTCGCTTCAGATAATAACAGCCGTTTCTACTGAAACAGATGTGTAGTTTTAAGTCTCGTTTAGGACTGTGGTATAGATAGGAATTGGTGCACCATTATTTGCAGTTGAGTATGTAACATATTTTGATAAAATTGTGCAAAAATTTGACTTTCAAGAAAATATTGCATACTCTTTTTTTTTAAGCGTGGCATTTTTTGTTTATTTTGCATTAATGATTATTGAAATATGGCCATGTAAAACATCAAGTAGGTAGACCTCCTCTGTTTACGCATTTGTCAGCAACTTAAAAGAAGCCTACTTACTACTACTTGCAGATAATTTGCTTACGATTGACTTGTTACAGAAATAGTCCATTGCTAACCTTAAACGGGTTTATGAATATACTTCGTGCTGGCAAAAGAAGTGTGGTTTTATTTTTAACTAGTTTAATATTGTAGGAGATTCTCTGGAGATCATTTCCTGTACCTGCCTTTAAAACCTTTTTGCCTTGTTAATAGCATAATAGTATTAAACTACTGTATATAGTAAATAGTAGGATAATAGTATTTACAACTCTTTTCCGACATACAAAATACAAATTTTTCATGATTAGTGAAATTTATAACTTTACTGAAGTATATTTCAGTAAGAATCACTAACTGGAACATCGTTTGTAAGTAAGTGTACAACGACTGAATTATGGCATCGTATGACTTCCACGACAGCTAAGGAAAGGAAAAGTTGGTATCGCCTTTATTGGCTCAAATTCTGTTAACGCTGTGAGTACAGTTAATGTAGTTTTTAGTCACACTAACTGTCCTTCACAGAGTAATAGCGTTTGAGATTGCGTCTGAAGGTAGAAAACTTGGAACGAAGCATCCAGACAATCGTTAAATGTGGAAAAACGTCACCGCAAATGTTTGTAATGTATTGCAGAATTGGCTTCTCTTACGTAATATGTCGTATTTGCGTTGTGGAATGATAGAGTAATGGTTGGAAACTGCCCTCGTTTATAATTTCCTTTCACTAAAATCATCTTCCCCCGCTGCTTACCTCGCTCGTGCACATGTTATGTCCTTTTACTTCGTCTTTATCACCGTCTAGCCATTCCTACTTGGATCTTTAATTAAGAAAGAAATGTAAATTCATTTTACCTTCCTTCCCCATATCACGTCCTAGAAAATGCGAAAGTCACCCCCTTCTACTGATGTAGATTTTGCTGAATTGCTGCTTTTTAGAGAGTGTAACTTCGTTAATGTTAAAAAGCGTAGGTATTGCACCATTGTATTCCCGCAGGAAAGAGAAATATGCAGTCACCACTAATTAAAACTTTATTTATCATAGCTCAACTTTTCGAAGGAAATCGAAGTGACAGTCTTGTTCAAAATTTCTACCATGAGGAAAATCCGTAACATTGTATACGGGATAGCAAAGAGAAATGTGGAATCGCCGCTGTTGACTCTTAATTCTGTTACCCTGAGAGGTCAGTGTATTATGTAGTTACTGAATCATAACACCTGCCCTTTACAGAGAACAGCGTTTGGGATTTCATCTGAAGCTGTATATTGGACATGAAGCGTCGGACACCGTAAATTCAACTAGTTGGTACAATGTTGGACATAATTTATGTGAACACATGGCGTCTGAAAGTGTACTTCAGCAGTGAGCTGTGTGCTTTATGTTCAGGATTAATAGCTTGCAGCGCTGCTTTTATTCGTTGTTTTCATATAAGTACCGTCTTATATATGACTGTAATTCGTTTTCAGAGCGTACACGTCGATAACTGCCCTTCACAGAGTAATAGCGTTTGAGATTGCGTCTGAAGGTAGAAAACTTGGAACGAAGCATCCAGACAGTCGTTAAATGTGGAAAAACGTCACCGCAAATGTTTGTAATGTATTGCAGAATTGCCTTCTCTTACATAATATGTCGTATTTGCGTTGTGGTATGATAGATAGAGTAATGGTTGCCAGCTGCCTTGTAAATAGCTCGTCTAATTTCCTTTCACTAAAATCCTCTTCCCCTGTCTTGCTTACCTCGCACGTGTACATGTTATGTCCTTTTACTTCGTCTTTATCACCGTCTAGCCATTCCTACTTGGATCTTTAATTAAGGAAGAAATGTAAATTCATTTTACCTTCCTTCCCCATATCGCGTCCTAGAAAATGCGAAAGTCACCGCTTCTACTGATGTAGATTTTGCTGAATTGCTGCTTTTTGGAGAGTGCAACTTCGTTAATGTTAAAAAGCGTAGGCATTGCACCTTTTTATTTCCGCAGGAAAGAGAAATATGAAATCACCACTAATTAAATTTTATTTATCATAGCTCACCTTTTCGAAGGAAATCGAAGTGACAGTGTTGTTCAAAATTTCTACCATGAGGAAAATCAATAACATTGTGTACGGGATAGCAAAGAGAAATGTGGAATCGCCGCTGTTGACTCTTAATTCTGTTACCCTGAGAGGTCAGTGTATTATGTAGTTACTGAATCATAATACCTGACCTTTACAGAGAACAGCGTTTGGGATTTCACCTGAAGCTGTACATTGGACATGAAGTGTCGGACACCGTAAATTCAACTAGTTGGTACAATGTTGGGCATAATTTATGTGTACACGGCGTGTGAAAGTGTACTTCAGCAATGAGCTGTGTGCTCGATGTTGAGCATTTATAGCTTGCAGCGCTGCTTTTATTCGTTGTTTTTATATAAGTACCGTCTTATATATAGCTATAATTCGTTTTTAGAGCGTACGCGTCGACAATATTGTGTGACTTCAAGTAAATTTTTCGGATCTAAAATATGTTTATATGTTCAACGAGTGTGTTTAATGGAGATTGCAACTTCGAAAAAAAAAAAAAAAAAAAAAAAAAAAAAAAAAAAAAAAATGCAACTTCGTAAAAAAAAAAAAAATCTGTTCACTTCTATTAGGATCCTTCTCTCAGTGCCATTATGTTGGCTACATATATTTCACACAGACGCCCGCGAACACGCACAAACGAAATAGAAGTGAAAAATGTCAGCAATTCCATGCTGACACTTGTTCAGAAGAAATGAAGCAACACTTGACCTGCAGTGAAGCGACCTTCAGTAGACGATCTACAGTACAGTCGTGTTGCATAGCCTTGTTACGCATGAATAGACTTCGCCCTTCGGGGACGGCTCACCTTTCCAAGGAAAATCCAAGTATAACAGTCTCGTTAAAACTTTTCTTGATCAGGGAATCCATGACATGTACTAAGGGACGTCTGGAATCGCCGCTGTTGTCTCTGATTCTGATACTCTGTGAGGTCAGTATATTATGTAGATATTGAATCATAATACTGACGTTCATAGAGTAACAGCGTTTGGGATTGCATCTGAAGCTGTAGTTTGGGCGTGTAGTGTGGCATCGCAACTAGTTCCTGCAATCTTGTGTGTAATCTATGTGGATACATAGCGTCTGAAAGTGCACGTCAGCAAAGATCCGAGTACTCGATGTTCAGCATTGAGAAACGTACAACACTCACTATTCATAATACTTATATACGTTAAGTACCTTCATATATTTAACTATAATTCGTTCCATCTTGTCGCGTGCGCGTCGACAGTAGTGTTTTATCATGACTGGAGTTTATGCGAGTCTGATTGATTTGTTACGTCTTATTTATAAATTGAAACTAGTTTTCTATCAATTATAAATTTAATTGTTATTTATAGAAGTTAATGCTTCAATGGCTCAAAATGTGTTTAAGATATAGTAGGGGTTTTAAATTTAATATTATTTATGAAGAAACTGATTTTATTAAATCATCATCATCAGCGAGATTTAAACAAAAAATTGTTTGTTCCGGTTCTAAGCAGATAGGCTAGAGGTGGTGGCTCAACGCTTCCTCGGACGTCGCACACCGCTCCGTCCTTTCGGCGTATAATTCCATAATTGTTACGGGTTGCGGTAGTCATCCATTCGGTCAAGATGTTCTAATCATTTTAGCAGATTTTGGACAATTCTGTCTACTATAGGCCTACTCGCAATATTCAGTTCCTGCCGTACATCGAAATTTTTGCAATCTTGAATAGTTATATACTGCCTGATAAGTCTCATTTCGACCACTTGAATATGGCTGGTCTGCGATTTCGTTAAAATCGAATTCTCAGATCTATAGAGAAATGTGGGGAGAGTCATCACCTTGTAGAATTTCACGCGTTTCTTTACACTCATTGGTTTTAGTATTCTCCTGATAGTACCACTCATGCAGCATGGTTAAACTTTTGCAGCTTTTACACCATATCGTTGTAATGTAAGATACATTACAGCCCAGATATTCAAAATTACTTACCTCCTCCGGAACAGTACTGTCTACAACAGTTTTTGATCGTATGGTATCAGCTCCATGAAAAGCCATCTTTGTCTTCATTGTGGAGATCTGTAATCCGTAATCTGTGCAGATTCGATTCAGTGAGCGTACATCCGTCTGGAAGGCACTTCTCGAGTTTGACATGGTAGCGTGGTCACCAGCAAATGTGTTAACTGCAGAGTTACCAATAATAAAATGTTGTGGAATGTTCATCTGTCAATTGTGTATGACATCGTCAATATGTAAATTAAAAAAAGAAGGCGACATAGGGCACAAATTGTTTGCCGTACTCCACAATTGATCAGACCCATACTGGGAGTTGTTTTTATTAATTGCTGTAACCTATGTAAAATAAGGATGATTAACTTGATACATAAATAATAGGACTAATTATGAATGTGAAGAATAAGTGAAATTGATTCACGAACATTGGGCAAGTTCAGAATTATTTCAGTGCGTCTTTTCAAGGCCACAATCCAATTTCGAATATTAGTATATTAAAGTAAGTGCAGCTGATAAAATAACTAAATTATGTTTGCGTAATATTAGGGAATGTGAAAACAGTCGCTGTCTAGCTGGGTACTTGCTCATATTGTTGTGGTTTACGGTCGTGAAGGTGTTTCACGTTTATTTGTATCGTGAATCTGGGTTTCACAATAATTCGGCGAGTTAGTGACAGTCTGTGCAGTTTTTTGTGCAAGTCGGACTTACCTTGTGAAGTCTCTATAATAGTTCTGTACTGTGATCGTTCTGTACAATGATACTCTAATGGACACATGAAGCCAAAGTATATGATGCGAACAGTGAGTCCGAGTAGAGACAACGTCACCTTATTCAAAATTAATTAATTTGTATACTTTGATTTTGAACTTGCAAGAAAACTTTCTGGATTCATACAATTTGGGAACGTATATTGCAGAGATTGCATTGGTACCCTTACCTATAACGGGAAAGTTTATGCTCTTTTTTTTGCCAGGTGTGTGTCTTGTAATTCGGCACGTCTGTACAGATGCTTTGTTTGGGCCTGATAGGGGTACTTGATTTAACAAAGTGTGCTTGTCATTTAGTACGCCTGAACAGATTACATTGGGGTACTTACATCTTAGTGCGCATAAAGGACAATATTATTACTGCTTTACAGATCCTGGGTACTTACGTGGTGGCAACTTTGGACTTGACCGTGTAATTTGTTAGTACACATGATTAGTTCACATCACGTAGGTGCCCAAAATGCAACGTTTGTGCCCATCTTACAGTAAAGCGAAAAGAGATCTTTGCGCTCAGCTGGGGGGAGGGGAGGTACGTTATAGCCTGCGTAACTATGTTGATGCGTAAAGCTAGTAGCTATTCGTCTTGTGTGCTTGTTTTTTTTAGTCCGCCAGAGCCCAGTATTTGTGAAAATAGATATGGGACAGATTAAAGAGAATAACTCTAGCAACGGACGCGTTTCAGAACAAAATAAATTTACTTGCTTAAATATGGAGATAAGAAAATGGTTCACATAAACATTTGTGTGGAGTGTCTTGACTTATGGGTGTGAGGCGTGAACTTTCGGGAAAATAGAAGGGAGGGCGCTGCAAACAATGGAAGTGTGGGTCTGGAGGAGAACGACGAGGACACGTTGGATATATAAGAAAAGTAATGAGCAAGTCTTCGCAGAAGTGAACGAAGATAGATCACTTAAAAATTATTGGAAGAAGAAGGGCAAAATTGATCGGGCACGTGTTTCGACACAATCAATTCTTAAGTAAATTTTTGAAGGAAGGTGTTGGGGAAAAAGCGTTCTTCAAAGACATGGGCAAGGAGATGAGCTTCCTATCGTACTGCGATTTATAGAGGGCAGTGATGGAGAGAGAGACGTGGCTAACTCGACAAGGCGTGCCCTTTAGATGATGTTGGTGATGATGATGACAGTTCAGTACGTTACAGTGCACATAGCCGGACGTTCCTCTTGCTAAAAACCATCACTTATCTCAGTTCCAGTGTCTGTTGACTCCAGCTCCATCTCCGGTATTGACTGTGATGAGGCGTACTGGGCTGTGAGACGTTTGGTATCGAGTCGTATCACAACCCACAGTATGCCACGTTACGGTCAGTGCATCCAGCGTGGTAGTACTGCAGCCGTGTACAGTGTTATTCCTTTACGGATCCTGGGTACTTAACGTGATGGCAACTTTGGACGTGACCTTATAATTTGTTGGTACACATCCTTAGTTTCCATCACGTAGGTGCCCAAAATGCAACGTCTGTGCAGTTACCAGTTACCAATACGGATCATTACGTCTCGGCTTCTACTCTGTAGACTATTAACCTACAGAGAAGAAAGAAGACTATTGGAGACCGTGTTGATAGAGAATTAGATTGAGTGATAGGATTGGCCATTAACGATGACGTTAAGTTGGGGGGGGGGATTGATGACGTCTTTATAACAGTTTCCTTAATACAATATGGTAGCGTGAATCAGACCTGACGACAGATTTTTTCGAATAGTTACGTCGAAATGCACAGTTGACAGACCCCTCCTTTTGATGGTGTAACAAAATATTCATTTTGCACAGGCGCAGGTCAGTCTTGTATGTGTGTAGGTCGGCTGCGACAAGTGGAGTTCGGAAGCAGCATTGTGTGACAGAGAGAAGTACCTTGTTCTCTCCTCCATAGTCGCCTGACATTATTCTTTTACGCAAACTATTTTTTCTTTAGCTTCGCGTTATTTACTGCTCTAAAACTGCCTTTTTCCTTTTCCTGCCCTCCCCACTTTCAGCAGATGCCGTGGAATTTAAACTGAGGCGGTAATCGGTAGGTAGTATGTTATAACTTATTTTGGATGTGGTTCAGCTGCTGTATGGTGTTTTTTTTTCTGGTGCCCACTCTCCCTGTATCTTTATGGCCTGGAAGAGGCAAAGGTACCTTTAATGATTGCCTAAAGTCATTTTTGGAACTTAATTCCGGTAAATACAATGCATAAAGTGTACGTACTGAAACAATTACACCTCCGAGGCAATAAAACTAGGAAAAAATAAAATAACATCGGGAACATGACTACCGACAAGTCATGTGGAAAAAATTTTTGTTTGATAATTCCAGTTATTTAGTATCTACTGTGAAAGTTAACTAAGACAGGGTGCTGAAACTCTTAAAAAGCGCTTATAAAAGCGCCTCGAGAAATATTCTGTTAAAATAAAAACTTCGTATATGGTTGTAAGAAGAACGTAGGGGAAGCCGAAGCAAACTTTTAGCAGAAAAAAATACGATGTCTCAAACAAATGTGAGTTTACATTTTAGCTATAAAACTAATTTTTCTACATTTTTTAATTTCAGTTCCGTTGTCGGTCTCGCGACGAGCGGAACCAATATAGTATTTTTGTATATCGTGATGTTCCGTTGTGTAGCTTTTAATTTATTTCGGCACACCTGCAACTGGTAACACACGAACATGTAGTCTCATGTATATTATTGGATGCTCCTGAGGAACGACAAGATTGAGCGAACCTGTCTTGTATAATCAAATATTTATACGTTTTGGAGTCCTCTTATCTTCATATAATTTAAGTACGGTAGTGTGCTTTAATTAATAACGTTTATTTGAAGATTATATTTAAAAAATACCGTGGAGAAATGTGAGGGGCGAGTCATATACGACTGTTTATAGGAATTGTTGCACTATTTGCAGTTGATGAATGTGTTGACATCGTATTTTGATAAAGTTGTATGAAAACTTGTGACGTATAAGAAAGTATTGGATAAAAATTGTTTTACTTCCATGTTCCATAAGGAAATGGAAGTATGGTGATGGCAAAAAAAATCGTGTTCGAGATTATTGCAGATTCTGATTGTACTAACCTCAAAACATGAAAAAAAGTAATTTTTCGAAAAGTGCGTGCGCGCGCGCGCGCGTTTCCAATGGCAAACGATAACAGCCGCAAATTCAAACATAATCAAACAATTTTTTGCGTGAATTGTAGCTTCTCAAGACCTATTGTTTTTGGTGAAGATCGGTTAAGGGAAAGGGGTAGTTTACCTGCAACGTTTTATGTTTTAACAACGGTATTTTATATGGCAAACGATAACAGCCACAAATTCAAACGGAATCAAATAATGTTTTGCATACAGCCCTGAATTGTAGATTTCTCAAGACCTGTTGTTTTTGTTGAAGATCGGTTTAGAGAAAGGGGTGGTTTACCGGCAACGTTTTATGTTTTAACATGGGTAATTTTTCCTATGACAAATGATAACTGCCGTAAATTAAATCTGAATCAAATAATGTTTTGCATACCTTCCTGAGCTATAGAGAATTCAGTGTCTGTTGATTTTGGTGAAGATCGATTACGGGACAGGGGTAGTTTACCTGCAACATTTTATGTTTCAACAACGGTATTTTTTTTTCTATGACGAACGATAACTGCCGCACATTCAAACAGAATCGAAGTTTTGTTTGCATACGTTCATCAATTGTAAAATACTGAAGGCCTTTTGATTTTGGTGAAGATCGGTTACGGGAAAGGGGTAGTTTACCGGCCACATTTTATGTTTTAACAAGAGTAATTGTTTCTATGACGAACGATAACTGCCTCACATTTAAACAGAATCAAATAATTTTGTGCCATACCTTCCTCAATTGTAGATAACTCAAGGTCTGTTGATTTTGTTGAAGATCGGTTAAGGGAAAGGGGTAGTTTACCTGCAACATTTTATGTTGTAACAAGAGAAAGTTTTTCATGAAGAACGATAACTCCCGTAAATTCAAACAGAATCAAATAATTATTTACATATGTGCCTGTGTTGAAGAGGACTCATGGCCTATTGATTTTGGTGAAGATCGGTTAAGAGAAAGGTGTATTTTTTGTTGTAACAACAGTAAAGTACTTAATTTTGATAAATAAAGTATCCTGATAAGAAGATCTTAATAATCCACTGTAGAAACGTAGATGAAATATCTATAAATGATGAGGCTAGTTGAACGCGGTGGGGGTAATTTTCTATAAATGAAAATTATAGTTGAAGAGGGAGGGGATAATTTTTACTTCCATGTTCCATAAGGAAATGGATGTATGGTGATGGCAAAAAAAAATCGCGTTCGAGATAATTGCAGATTCTGATTGTACTACCCTCAAAACGTGAAAAAAAGTCATTTTTCGAAAAACGTCTGTCTGTAGATTTTTTTATGGAAAACGATAAGATCCGCAAATTCAAACAAAATCAAATAATTTGTGCATACAGCCCTGAATTGTAGAGTACTCAAGACCTATAGTTTTTGGTGAAGATCGGTTAAGGGAAAGGGGTAGTTT
Organism: Magicicada septendecula; assembly: GCA_034769895.1. Taxonomy (NCBI): domain Eukaryota; kingdom Metazoa; phylum Arthropoda; class Insecta; order Hemiptera; family Cicadidae; genus Magicicada; species Magicicada septendecula. The sequence continues at coordinate 321,271,996 of CM068367.1, forward strand.
ACCAGCAAAGTATTGTTTTAACAAGGGTAATTTTTTCTATGACGAACGATAACTGCCGTAAATTCAAACAGAAACAATACTTTTTTTGCATACCTCCTGGTTTACAGAGAGCGCAAGGTCTGTTGATTTTGGTAAAGATCGGTTAAGGGAAAGGGGTAGTTTACCAGCAACGTTTTATGTTTTAACAAGGGTAATGTTTCCTATGACGAACGATAACTTCCGCACATTCAAACAGAATCAAATTTTTTTTTTGCATACGTTCCTGAATTGTAAAGGACTGAAGGCCAGTTCATTTTGGTAAAGATCGGTTAAGGGAAAGGGGTGATTTACCGGCCACATTTTGTTTTAACAAGGGTAATTTTTTATGACGAACGATAACTGCCGTAAATTCAAACATAATCAAATAATGTTTTTCATACATCCCTAAATTGTAGAGACCTCAAGGCCTGTTGATTTTGGTGAAGATCGGTTAAGGGAAAGGGGTAGTTTACCGTCAACATTTTATGTTGTAACAAGAAAAAAGTTTTCATGACGAACGATAACTGCCGTAAATTCAAACAGAATCACATAATTTTTTACATATGTGCCTGAGTTGTAGTGCACTCAATCCCTATTGATTTTGGTGAAGATCAGTTACGGGGAAAGGGTAGATTACCTGAAACATTTTTTGTTGTAACAAGAGTAAAGTACTTAATTTTGATAAATAAATTATCCTGATAAGATCTTAATAATCCACTGTAGAAACGTAGATGAAATATCTATAAATGAAGAGGCTAGTTGAACGGGGTGGAAGTAATTTTCTATAAATGAAAATTATAGTTGAAGGGGGAGGGGATAATTTTTTATATATGCACTACGTTATCGGCAACGAAGAAGTAGTTTGTTGTTAAAATTCCTTACCGTCCTCTTTGGCCGTAGACCAATGTTTTCTGCAAAACCAGACGTTTCGGCAGTGCCAACGACTTCCATCATCAGTGAATATCGAGTGCGATAACGTGAGGTGGTAGACTAGTAACCACAGTCCTGTGGTTAAGGCTGAAGCAGTAAGTAGAAAGAAGTAGTTTCTATGGAAATATTTCATTTCGAAAAAGATTTTAAATATAAATCTTAGAACATGGAAGTCGTGTATGGTTCTCAATACAGATATTTTACTTCCATGTTCCATAAGGAAATGGAAGTATGGTGATGGCAAGAAAAATCGTGTTCGAGATTATTGCATATTCTGATTGTACTAACCTCAAAACATGAAAAAAGTAATTTTTCGAAATGTGTGTGTGTGTGTGTGTGTGTGTGTGTGTGTGTGGATTTTTTTTCTATGGCAAACGATAACAGCCGCAAATTCAAACATAATCAAACAATTTTGTGCATGCAACTCTGAATAGTAGAGTTCTCAAGACCTTTTGTTTTTGGTGAAGATCGGTTAAGGGAAAGGGGTAGTTTACCTGCAACGTTTTATGTTTTAACAAGGGTATTTTCTATGGCAAACGATAACAGCCGCAAATTCAAACATAATCAAACAATTTTTTGCAAGCAACTCTGACTGTTAGAGTTCTCAAGACCTGTTGTTTTTGGTGAAGATCGGTTAAGGGAAAGGGGTAGTTTACCTGCAACGTTTTTTGTTTTAAGGGTATTTTTTATGGCAAACGATAACAGCCGCAAATTCAAACAGAATCAAATAAACTTTTGCATACAGCCCTCAATTGTAGAGTTCTCAAGACCTGTTGTTTTTGTTGAAGATCGGTTTAGGGAAAGGGGTAGTTTACCTACAACGTTTTATGTTTTAACAATGGTAATTTTTTCTATGACGAACGATAACTGCCGTAAATTCAAACAGAATCAAATACTTTTTGCACATCTTCCTCAATTATAGAGTACTCAATGCCTGTTGATTTTGGTGAAGATCGGTTAATCGAAGAGGGTAGTTTACCTGTAACATTTTTTGTTTTAAAAGGGTAATTTTATTTTTATGACGAATGATAACTGCCGCATATTCAAAGAGAATAAAATAATTTTTTTGCATACTTTCCTGAAGTTGTAAGTGCTCATGGTCTGTTGATTTTGGTGAAGATCGGTTAAGGGAAAGGGGTAGTTTACCTGCAACATTTTATGTTTTAAGAAGGGTAATTTTTTCTATGACGAACTATAACTGCCGTAAATTCAAATAAAATCAAATAATTGTTTGTATACGTTCCTGAATTGTAAAGATCTGAAGGCCCTGTTATTTTTGGAGAAGATCGGTTAAGGGAAAGGGGTAGTTTACCTGCTACCTGAATGTTTTAACAAGAGCAATTGTTTCTATGACGAACGATAACTGCCGCACATTCAAACAGAATCAAATAATGTTTTGCATGCATCCCTGAATTGTAGAGGACTCAAGACCTATTGATTTTGGTGAAGATCCGTTATGGGAAAGGGGTAGTTTACCTGCAACATTTTATGTTGTAACAAGAGAAATATTTTCATGACGAACGATAACTGCCGTAAATTCAAACAGAATCAAATACATATGTGCCGGAGTTGTAGAAGACTCAAGGCCCATTGATTTTGGTGAAGATCGGTTACGGGGAAAGGGCAGTTTACTTGAAACATTTTTTGTTGTAAAAAGAGTAAAGTACTTAATCTTGATAAATAAAATATCCTGATAAGAAGCTCATAATAATCCACTGTAGAAACGGAGATGAAATATCTATAAATGAAGAGGCTAGTTGAACGGGGTGGGGGTAATTTTCTATAAATGAAAATTATAGTTTTAGGGGGAGGGGTTTATTTTTATGTGTACTACGTTATCGGCAACAAAGTAGTAGTTTGTTGTTAAAATTCCTTCCCGGGCTGTTTGGCCGTAGTCCAATGTTTTCTGCAAAACCAGACGTTTCGGCAGTGCCGTCGACTGCCATCATCAGTGAATATCGAGTGCGATAACGTGTGGTGGTATACGTTAGTGACCACAGTACTGTGGTTAAGGCTGAAGCAATAAGTGGAAAGAAGTAGTTTCTATGGAAACATTTCATTTCGTAAATGATTTTAAATATAAATCTTAGAACATTGAAGTCATGTATGGTTCTCCATACCGATATTTCTTTTATAAGTGCACAATTTTTCATTTATTTTGTATTAAGATATAGCCATGTAATTGATAAAATTGGAACCCTGTATACGCTTTTGTTAGCAACATAGCATAGCAAAAAAGCCAATTTTAAATTATTTTTTTTATGATTAACTTGCATTGAAACTAGGGACAAAAGACCCTTCGGTAACCTTGGTATTTATGAGTATATTTCTAGCGTCCAAAAGAAGAGTCGTCTTCGTTTTAACTCTTTTAATTATAGCACATTCTGACGATATTCTTTCCTTTCCCTCCCTCCAGAACCCTTTCCCGATTTAGTGTAACAGTACTGTACATATACAACTCTTCCAAACCTTTCAACACGCAACATTCTATGTTTACAAATTTTTCATGATCAGTGAAGTTCATAACATACATACTAAAGTATTTCAAAAGAAACACTGTCACTGGAACACGATGACGTCAGCGAAGAGTAAATAATGCTGACACTGAAATGGTGGAGAGCCTCATTTGAGTAACAACACACTTCTTCAAACTTCACAAGAACAGGGAAGTTCGTAAGTTTCACGACAGGTGAGAAAAAGAATGGAATCGCCTCTGTTGGCTCGAATTCTGTTACTCCGACGAGGTTAGTTATTGTAGGTTTTAGTCACAATAACTGACCTCCACGGGTAAACAGCGTTTGAGATTTCGTCCGAAGCCGATGGATTCACCCTAGTGTAGAACGCAATTATTTGCAATAAGCTGTATAATCTACATAGTGCAACATCAGAAGAAAATTTTTGAGGCAGCGTTTGGGTATCCCTTAACACGGGAGAGTGTCACTGAAGATATTTGCTATGTTTTGTGGAATTATCTTGACATTGTAAAATAATTTGTCATACTTCTAGAATAAAAGTAAGCTTAATTGTTAAAGGCTGGCTAGTAAAATTGCTCAGTTAGTTTCCTTTCATTGGAACCCCTTTCCTTTGCTTCACTCAACATCTCTGCCCTGACCATTTATTTCCTTTTATTTCGTCTTTATAACTAGTATATTTATTCCTATCTAGATTCTTTAGTGTGGAAAGAAATGGTCATTGTATTATCACCGTCATAAGTTACATCACGCCCTCGCAAATGCGAAATCACGATTTTCTAAGTGTATCATTGATGATCACAATATAGGACTTTCCCTAATTGGTGATTTCAAGTAAATTAGTGACTTGATATATTCAAGTGTGTGTTTAATGGAGATTGCAACTTCGTTAATGTTTAAAAAACGCCTGTGTAATTTGTTGGTACACACCCTTAGCGTTCCCATCATGTAGGTGACCAAAATGCAACGTGTGTGCCAGTTACCAGTTACCTCTATTGATAATCACATCTCGGCTTTTGCTCTGTTAAAACGAAAACTTCGTATATGGAACTAACAAGAGCGTGGGAAGTCGAAGCAAACTTTCAGCAGGAAAAATACGCTGTCACAAAGATTGGATCTCGGCAACTATCCCCCCGAAGTGTAGAAAATGAGGGTGCACGTAAAGTAGTCTTATGGCTCCCTGTTGGTTCTTTCGCTATATAGGGGTCTCAGAAGAGGGTGGATATTTTAACTTAAAGATTAAGACATTGGCGTCGATTAATGTAGGACTGGTATCTTTTAGTTGAGTAAGAAATTGTTAGAACTGTATGTAAATGGTTTCAGAAAATTTAGGTATACATTTTAGCTACAAACCCAATTTTTTAAAATTTTCTTTAATTTTCAGTACCGTCGTCATCTCGCGACGAACGGAACCAATCCAGTGATCGACATTGACTGTGATGAGGCGTACTGGGCTGTGAGACGTGTAGACGTGTGATTCGTATCACAATCCATTACGGTCAATGCATCATTGCGTATACGTAGAATGTACAGTTGTAATCTGAAGAAACTTTCAATAGGTTGGAAAATAGATATATATATTAGTTTGAGTACTAGAAATACCTATTACGACAATCTAAGTGTGTATTCATTTTCTTTTTTTTTCAGATAACGTTGTACTAACAAATAACAAACCCTTAGTAAAAAAGGGTGAGAAACTTGGGAAGTTTGTACTGTTATTGACCAAACACTGTCATCTAACATCGATTGAACGCTAGCTAGTTAATGCTGGCATTTTGCCGAATACGCTCATAAGCATATTTGTAGTACTTAGCACTTATTTAATCTAACTTTATTTAATAATGGAAATAGTAAATAAATGTGATATTAAAGTCTTTCATTTTATTCATGCTAAAGTCTAAAATGTACCACTATATAATCAAACCATTACGGGTAATATAATTCTGTATTATTTACGACTGTATTATCTACTGCACTGTAGTGTCCGGCTCGCTCCCGTACGCCCCGCGCTCCTAGCGGAGTTAGCGCCTCATGAAATAGTTGACAAGGAAAAAGCATTGTTGCTACGTCAATCGAACCTCTTTCTCCTTGGTAGCTAACCCAGAACATCCCAATAATATTCGTGCTTTAAGCAATGCGTAATATTTTATAGAATGTGAGCATATTCTAAATATTTAAACACCATTACAACTCTTCCAAACGTTTCAACACGCAACATTCTATGTTTACAAATTTTTCATGATCAGTGAAGTTCATAACGTACATACTAAAGTATTTCAAAAGAAACACTGTCACTGGAACACGATGACGTCAGCGAGGAGCAAATCATGCTGACACTGAAATGGTGGAGAGCCTCATTTGAGTAACAACAGACTTCTTCAAACTTCACAAGAACATGGAAGTTCGTAAGTTTCACGACAGGTGAGAAAAAGAATGGAATCGCCTCTGTTGGCTCGCATTCTGTTACTCCGACGAGGTTAGTTATTGTAGGTTTTAGTCACAATAACTGACCTCCACGGGTAAACAGCGTTTGAGATTTCGTCCGAAGCCTATGGATTCATCCTAGTGTAGAACGCAATTATTTGCAATAAGCTGTATAATCTACATAGTGCAACATCAGTAGAAAAATTTTGAGGCAGCGTTTGGGTATCCCTTAACACGGGAGAGCGTCACTGAAGATATTTGCTATGTTTTGTGGAATTATCTTGACATTGTAAAATAATTTGTCATACTTCTAGAATAAAAGTAAGCTTAATTACTAAAGGCTGCCTAGTAAAATTGCTCAGTTAGTTTCCTTTCGTTGGAACCCCTTTTCCGTTGCTTCACTTAACATCTCTGCCCTGACCATTTATTTCCTTTTACTTCGTCTTTATATCTAGTCTTTATTCCTATCTAGATTCTTTAGTGTGGAAAGAAATGGTCATTGTATTATCACCGTCATAAGTTACATCACGCCCTCGCAAATGCGAAAGTCACGATTTTCTAAGTGTATCATTGATGATCACAATATAGGACTTTCCCTAATTAGTGATTTCAAGTAAATTAGTGACTTGATATATTCAACGTGTGTGTTTAATGGAGATTGCAACGTCGTTAATGTTTAAAAAACGCCTGTGTAATTTGTTGGTACACACCCTTAGTGTTCCCATCATGTAGGTGCCCAAAATGCAACGTGTGTGCCAGTTACCAGTTACCTCTATTGATAGTCACATCTCGGCTTTTGCTCTGTTAAAACTAAAACTTCGTATATGGAACTAACAAGAGCGTGGGAAGTCGAAGCAAACTTTCAGCAGGAAAAAAATACGATGTCACAAAGATTGGATCTCGGCAACTATCCCCCCGAAGTGTAGGAAATGAGGGTCCACGTAAAGTAGTCTTATGGCTCCCTGTTGGTTCTTTCGCTATATGGGAAGTTTGTACTGTTATTGACCAAACACTGTCATCTAACATCGATTGAACGCTAGCTAGTTAATGCTGGCATTTTGCCGAATACGCTCATAAGCATATTTGTAGTACTTAGCACTTATTTAATCTAACTTTATTTAATAATGGAAATAGTAAATAAATGTGATATTAAAGTCTTTCATTTTATTCATGCTAAAGTCTAAAATGTACCATTACGGGTAATATAATTCTGTATTATTTACGACTGTATTATCTACTGCACTCTAGTGTCCGGCTCGCTCCCGTACGCCCCGCGCTCCTAGCGGAGTTAGCGCCTCATGAAATAGTTGACAAGGAAAAAGCATTGTTGCTACGTCAATCGAACCTCTTTCTCCTTGGTAGCTAACCCAGAACATCCCAATAATATTCGTGCTTTAAGCAATGCGTAATATTTTATAGAATGTGAGCATATTCTAAATATTTAAACACCATTACAACTCTTTCCAAACGTTTCAACACGCAACATTCTATGTTTACAAATTTTTCATGATCAGTGAAGTTCATAACATACATACTAAAGTATTTCAAAAGAAACACTGTCACTGGAACACGATGACGTCAGCGAGGAGCAAATCATGCTGACACTGAAATGGTGGAGAGCCTCATTTGAGTAACAACAGACTTCTTCAAACTTCACAAGAACATGGAAGTTCGTAAGTTTCACGATCGCCTCTGTTGGCTCGAATTCTGTTACTCCGACGAGGTTAGTTATTGTAGGTTTTAGTCACAATAACTGACCTCCACGGGTAAACAGCGTTTGAGATTTCGTCCGAAGCCGATGGATTCACCCTAGTGTAGAACGCAATTATTTGCAATAAGCTGTATAATCTACATAGTGCAACATCAGTAGAAAAATTTTGAGGCAGCGTTTGGGTATCCCTTAACACGGGAGAGCGTCACTGAAGATATTTGCTGTTTTGTGGAATTATCTTGACATTGTAAAATAATTTGTCATACTTCTAGAATAAAAGTAAGCTTAATTACTAAAGGCTGCCTAGTAAAATTGCTCAGTTAGTTTCCTTTCGTTGGAACCCCTTTTCCGTTGCTTCACTTAACATCTCTGCCCTGACCATTTATTTCCTTTTACTTCGTCTTTATATCTAGTCTTTATTCCTATCTAGATTCTTTAGTGTGGAAAGAAATGGTCATTGTATCATCACCGTCATAAGTTACATCACGCCCTCGCAAATGCGAAAGTCACGATTTTCTAAGTGTATCATTGATGATCACAATATAGGACTTTCCCTAATTAGTGATTTCAAGTAAATTACTGACTTGATATACTCAACGTGTGTGTTTAATGGAGATTGCAACGTCGTTAATGTTTAAAAAACGCCTGTGTAATTTGTTGGTACACACCCTTAGTGTTCCCATCATGTAGGTGCCCAAAATGCAACGTGTGTGCCAGTTACCTCTATTGATAATCACATCTCGGCTTTTGCTCTGTTAAAACGAAAACTTCGTATATGGAACTAACAAGAGCGTGGGAAGTAGAAGCAAACTTTCAGCAGGAAAAATACGCTGTCACAAAGATTGGATCTCGGCAACTATCCCCCCGAAGTGTAGGAAATGAGGGTCCACGTAAAGTAGTCTTATGGCTCGCTGTTGGTTCTTTCGCTATATAGGAAGTTTGTACTGTTATTGACCAAACACTGTTATCTAACATCGATTGAACGCTAGCTAGTTAATGCTGGCATTTTGCCGAATACGCTCATAAACATATTTGTAGTACTTGGCACTTATTTAATCTAACTTTATTTAATAATGGAAATAGTAAATAAATGTGATATTAAAGTCTTTCTTCATTTTATTCATGCTAAAGTCTAAAATGTACCACTATATAATCAAACCATTACGGGTAATATAATTCTGTATTATTTACGACTGATTTACTTAATGTACTGCACTGTAGTGTCCGGCTCGCTCCCGTACGCCCCGCGCTCTTAGCGGAGTCAACGCCTCATGAAATAGTTGACAAGGAAAAAGCATTGTTGCTACGTCAATCGAACCCCTTTCTCCTACATACCTAACCCAGAACATCACAATAATATTCATGCTTTAAGCAGTGCGTAATACTTTATAGAATGTGAGGATATTCTAAATATTTAAACACCATTACAAGAATACCGTAAATAAGAAAGTTGATTTTATTTATGATAAAATTAAACGTAGGGCCTACTTACATGCCGAGAGATTAAGCTGAATATTTTTGAAATCCTTTCTTGTACTTCGTTCATCATTAACCTTATATATTTACACAACTTGCTAACTGTTTAATTCATAAAAACAATTTAAAATCAGTTCCACCTATTTTTTAATATTTTATATATAGTATGTAGGAATGTCGAAAGAATATAATTTTGTATCGTTGTTTACTTTGCAAGTTTCTGAGTATTTGGCGGGACGTTTTTTTGTAACTATCGATGTCTTATAAAAATTACATATAAACCCTACTGTGCCCTCGTCTCATTTAATTATTTATTCATTCTCATTCGAATATTAATTCTTTACAGCAAAATCTCTCTTATTCGAAATACGTACGAGCAACCTTTTTACCCGTTGAATCAGTTCACTGGACACTGAAGTTCTCATTTCTGGCGTGTGTCCCACGACACACCCATTTTTTAAATCTTATCGTAATCTAAATTTTTTTATATATTGGTATATATCGTGTCTGAAGAATTCTGAACATGTTGCCAAATAAGTTCATTAGTAATATTACAAATTGTTTGGTAGTGATAATTGACAGTTTACCAGTGTCATGTCCATGTTCAAATGTTTCTTCACACAGGTAAGGGGTAAGTTGTTATTTAGTCGTGGATGATACTGAATTAAGAGCAGTAATTGTTAGCCCGTCGTTATATCATGTTATTATAGCGCGTAACCAATTGTTTTTGCCATTAGTCCAATTTTTCCCACATATTCTGTGTATATAACGTCCACTCTCGTATCTCCTGTATTTGTCAGTTTCGGCACATCAAAATCCAGTCAAATGATATAAAGAAACCGTGGAAGCTCACGATTAAAGTAAAAAGAGTAAAGAGTCCGCAATCAGAGTCTAATGATGTCTCATTACGCATACAAATTGATTTTGTTTACTTGCGCGCAGATTCTAGTAATATATTCAGGAGCATATATTACTATCTATTACTATAGTGATTGCTTCTGAGAGGAGACTGATGCCTGTTGCTATCATCAAAATCCTCTCCCTGGTTCCGATACTGTTTTGCATCTTCCGCATTATGTCAGTTCGCAGTATGATTAGGTTTCTGTTGTTTTCTGCTGTCGATGTAGTCTGGTCGTTTGTCATCAGTTTCAGTTTTCCAGATGAGACGGTCATTCTAAGGTTGCAGAAAAGAGTTAACTGCTGGTAACGCCTTGTTCGTTGGGGAGTCCTGTTTCCGTCTGCCCGTGTCACATCGATTTTTCGTTTGACGTCATTAATTTGGTTTGTTCAGCTAGTGAGTTTAAGTCTGTGCTTTGCACAGAGAGGAGCATGACGCCATTGTGACGATTTTTGTCGCTGCTCTTGCTCCATGTCAGTATACTTTACGCGCACCATATCATGTTTCTGACGTTAAAGTATTTTGATGATTTATCATCTGATTGCAGACCGTCATTCTGATTCCAACGTGTTTATGCCATCTCCGGTTGTACCATAGAATGCACCTTCACTTTCGCTGAAGAAAGTGTTTACATCGTGAACGAGCGACTCCTACAACTGCACAGGAATGTGCTCCTTGTCTGGGAGCTGGTTTTCATCTATCCACGTAATGTTTAGAACTGTGGAATGTTGAACACCAGCTCTCAGCATGTGGGACTGTCAGCGGTAGTGTGTGGAAAGAAATTGTGACGACATCGTCGTCCATACACAATCTGGTACTGCAAGTCGGTATCGCACCCAATTTATGTTCAGATACGTTTCACTACTTTGGCTCTTTATCAGCTGACCATTATCACAGTGCCGTTGTGCTGTTATATCGACCAGGGTATTATGACAACACCAACACAGTTTCTCGCTGTTAGAGACTGTAATCTCGTCGTTGTACGTCAGTAGGTTACGGGACATATCTGATGATGTAATGTAACTCCGAAACTAATTGCTGGTGGCTTTCTCGATTCGCGACAGGAACCGTATAAGCATTGATACGTACGTAAACCGGCACTTTGCCTGAATTAGAGCTGAAGTGTTTGTGCAAAATCTATACCAGGGTTGGTCGAATGTAGCTGTGAAGGCGACCAACCCCAGTTCGGTGTGGTACCTTGTGTGATGTCATAGCGAAGCTTATTAGCACATTATGGATTCTCAGAAAGCGGATTTTTTTTCTGCCGAAGGGGTGTGTCATCAGTGATAGGAGCGATCAGGTGTATGCGAAGACGGAAGATTATATTGCTGACTGCCAGTAATTCTGTGTATTTCTAAACCGCCTTTCGTGTACGGCGGGTGGTGTTTAAACCATGCTTCGGCTCCGGGCAGAAAATTCTTGGGAATTAGAAGAGCATTCTTGGAAATCGTTTAATAAAATGATTAGACGTTGCTTTCCTTTTCTGCATTTGAGATTTCTTTTAGCAGGGTGCCCCTTGTAATTCGACACTCGATTGAAATCTGTGGCACATTACTATGCTTACGAAAATTAGGTACTTGCGTGGTGGCAGCTTTGGGTGCGATCTTATAATGTGTTAGTCCACGTCCATAGTTGCCACCACGTAGTGCCCAATACGTGGCAAACGTTTTGCACCAATTTACACGTCACAGCTGCTGCTTTACGCTTTGAAAGAATAAGTGGATTAATACTTGTTACAGTTGGCAGAAGAACGGAAGATGTACATGTGAAATAATGGCTTCAAAGGTTCTGTTCTGGTTTTTTTTATTAATTACATTGTATATCTTTTTTGTTGTTATACATTCATTCATTGACCACTGTTCGAATGTAGTGTACTTTCGACTAGGTTCTCAAAGAGTGTAGACGGAGTCAAAAATCTCTTATTACATGTTACGACTGTGTTGGGTTGACGTTGCTTCGAAATTGTCATTAACCGGCGTCTTTCTCGATACGCGTCACGCACCGCACACATGAACCACCGGCACGCGTGCGCGCGTTACCAGTGTTGGTTAGCACACCATGAGCTGTGGGAGTATTTTTTGTTCCCAACTAGCCAAAAGTGAAATCGTGTGCACAAAAAACCCCTTGTTGTTGCCGTTTATTATTTTTAATACTGCACACTTGATAACGTTCATAAAGTGTATAGCTGAAAACGTTTTTGAAGGGTAGTATGTTAATTAATCCGGTTTCTGATAGTTTGTATTCCAATTTCTGTAGCAAAGGTAGTTTAGAAGTTTAACTCTTTCGCACAACATAATAATATATATAGTAATATAGGCAGTATATAGTAACTACATTGGTCACGTTAGCAGAATTATTTAGTTCGGATTTTTACAAGTTTTGTGTCTGCATTTGTCTCCAGATTTCAGACTCATACCATGTGAAAACATGTATTAAAAGATGTATCATTGATTTCCTATCTTACCTTTGTAACTCGTTACTTGTGTGCAGATCGCAAGATTAGAGTGACAGTTGAAATCTTAAACGAATGGTGGGACAAGTAGATTCCTGTGTTGCTGCTGCTGCTGCTGCTACTACTACTACACCACCACCCTTAGGGGGTTCGGTCCCTTTCGTGGACAAAACATACAAAATTATATATTTGGAACGAACGAAGAACAAGCTTCTTTACAGTATGACAGTTGTGCATCTTGGATACTAGAATTCAGTGGATTGCGAATAGAATAGGACTATACAGTTGGTAATTGATAGATTTTTATCTTCCACTTGGTGTCTGAAAGCTGCAGACTGCGTAGACAACGTTGTCACATTTTAAATATTTTAAAATCACTCCAGTGAATTTGAAAATTGAAGAAGCAACATCGGAGGGACGAATTTACAGTTAAAGTAATAAACTGTTATATTTTACAAGTAAAAATGTAGTCTATATATGAAATTAGATTTGTACTTAATTTCAATCTCTTAATAAATACCATGTTTGATGATGCATCCCCTTCCCAGACAATCACAGATGGAAATCTTAAAACAGGTTAGAAGTTCCATTACATATTCATGTGTGCCTTGAACTGATTTCATCTGTAGAATAATAATCCATGATTCCTTATCTAATACGTAGTTGTAAAATCAGTACGCACCTAAAATAAAAATATGTATACACCTAACATTATAAAAATATGTAATAAATAAGTAACACTGGAGTAATTACGTAGGCTTAATTTATGTGTCTGAACATGTATATTTTTCATAAAGTGTGCAAATGTAATTATGTGTGTATATATCTAAATATGTAAGTATATACAAAAATGTAAAGTAAATACATTAAAGATAAATACAGCTGTATGGTTTTTTTGGGTGGCTGCGCAGTCAACCTCCACGTGGTGCCTCCTGGGTAACGCTAATAGGCTGCGAAGAAACAACTGCTTACCTTTTGCCAAGGAAGCAGTGCAGGGGGGGGGGCAGGAAAGAACCTTAGGACATGAAACCCGTGCTACTATCATCCTGGGTGTAAAGTCATAGGAGATGGTACTTAGAAGAGAAAGAGGTGGCTGTTTTTTTGACATTGTTTACCTTTTGAGTTTCTCTGAAGTTTGTAATAGGTTTTGTCGGTGAGAATTTATTCTGTATATTTCTCTGGCACTTGTCAAAGTTTCTGATCAAAATAGGGGAAATAATTCGTGTAGTCGCAAATTTTTGTACAGTGGTAGGGGGAGTGCCATGAACAACATACAGTACTAAAATTCCTGGTGGTGGGTGGTGAGCGAGGGGTGGGGGAGCGTTTAAAGGTAATTTTTTCACGTTTGTCTTGAATAACTCGAAAACCACGGCCTCAAGCGAAAAAGTGTTCATGTACAAAATTAAACTACATGAAATTTCCTACAAAAAAGGTTCTATTCATTTTTTCTCTAGGATGAATAGTTTGCGAGATGCAGGGGATGGAAAAACCACGGATTATTAAAAATAGTGTTTTAATGATATGTCCTATTCATTTTTTCTCTAGGATGAATAGTTTGCGAGATGCAGGGGATGGAAAAACCACGGATTATTAAAAATAGTGTTTTAATGGTATAAAATTAATGTTTAATGTAAAATGAACATAGAACTAACAGAAAAACTACATTACTTATTAAAAACAAATCTTAATCTTCAATGTGTACATTTCAAAAATCAACAATTGAATCATCATAATCATCTTGCAGATCGAGTAACGGTGCACCATTCGTACACGTACCATGGCACGTGCCGCACACCACGGAGCATGAAATGCCGGCTTTTCGGCATCCACATCGGCAAAAGATGTTGTTCAGTATCGCTTCAGGTGCTACTGGGTCTTTGGTTATTACTGGGGTGAGCGATCCATCCTCCCCTCGGTTCCATCCCCACTCGGTCGGTGGTATAGGGAGTTGTCGAGCCATTGCTGTATCTGTAAGTAAGTAACCAAACCGCTGTAAGTAACAAGAAATAGTGTTGTAAAGAGCATTATATAAAAACAGTAAGTTAATAAAATTAATATACCTGTAAATAAACTCTAAAAGAGTAGGTGCTATAACGCCAAAATCAGAAATTTTGAAAATTTCTTATTTTGAGTAGAGATGTATCTTTAAGCGCCGTAACAGGGAATTGTTGTGTGAAACGCAGAGGTGACTGACAGGCAATAAAATCATATATCAGCCCCAACACGCTCACGGCAAATAGGCCGAGTTCATCGCTCTCCATACTAAGAAACGTTAAACTTTGACAACTACCTCAAATCCGTAGAAAAAAGGGCACAAAAGTAAACGAACTCATTTGAAGAGCAGCTGTAGGTATTGACAATAGACCAGAATACGTATACACGCCAGCTGAATATAGCGAAACAAAAAAGGGTATATGTTATTGAAAGACTCAAACGGTCAGCGACAGGACTTCGACCTTACTGAGAAGAGAGAAAGCTCGGAGTAATGTCCGAACACAAGCAAGAAGTGTTGATGGAAACAGAGACAAAGGAACGGACATACAAAGGAAGTTTGGTGAGGCCTTTAAGTAACAATAGTTGATGCCATTAGAACAACCTAGTGCACGAAAACAATACTTGACGAGAAAGTTAAGGGTTGTTTCGTGTACTCCAAAAAAGTGACAGGCAAGAATTATTGCTACAGTATCTAGCAGCGACAACGACCTCAGTGTAGTGACCTAGGGAAGGAATCTGGTGGGAATCCAAAGGCCTATCAGAGAAGTTCTTTCGGAAAAATAGGTGGTCTCTAAATCTGAAGAGTCGTAAAGTAGAACCAATTAGAAAACAGCGTAAGAAAAATCAGAAGTAAGTGGGAGAAATATGGAATTCGATATAGGAACGCGAGAAAGGCGCGCTCGAGGAGTCTAACTAAAAATTTTGACGGAAACGGGAGTGTAAGTCCGCGACCGAGATTTCCATAGTTATTGGACTTAGAGAAATTCGGTACGATGGTTAGAAAAGTAAGCTCGTACTAGAACAAATTTCGGTAAAGAGAAAAACTGTAATTTTACTAGTAACGTACAAGTGAATTAATACAACACAATTGATAATCAAATAACGCTGTAATTTAGTTGTGCAAATACGCAACAATAACTTTATCATCGAGTAACATTACGAGACGAACTAAACCCGTAACAACAGTAATTCAAACCATAACGCAGTTAATAAATAATAATTAATAATGGCTGTAGAAGCGGATAACTATAATAACAATTAACGCGAACTAATTTCGAGTGAGTGAAGTTTGGTGTTGTGCAGTGGCTTGTGTGACTCCAAGGAGACCACGTTACAATCTGCTAATCCAGAGGGAAATATCGCAGTTACGCCAGACGATCAACATGCCAACCACACCATATGAACCGCTACCAGATTTGGATACATACCACAAGTAAAATTTTCATGCCATAATTAGTATTAGGTCCACTGTCTGTTCACTTAAAGAACTCACAAGATTTAATTAAAGGATTAAGATAAAATTTTATTTAGAACAAAATTAAATAATATTAGGAAATTATGGAAATTAAATTTATCTATGAGCACCGATTTTAAATAAATCCAGATCAATAATTAACAATGTCGTAATATATTAAATTTAAGAAAATTATTATTAAAGGTTTTGTCTTTGAATAAGAATTACAATATTTAAATTATTAGAGCTATGAATATGAATAATGAAATAAGATTTATGAAAATGAATATGTTTATATATTGATTAGAATTTATATAGTTCATGTGTCAATGATAAAGTATGATAATCAATCATAGCTAATTGTAATAAATCGAAGAACAATTTATAAGAAAATTTGAGCATTTATTTATATTTTACCCTGAGATAAAGAGCATAAAAATAAAAAGTTAAATTGGCTCCCACACGCGGGACATTAAATAGATAGCATAACAGTAGTAAATTGTTATAAATTGACGCACACAACGTCGAGTATAATATATTGTTATAGTGCGCAGCTCCTCTGGTTGGTGGCAGTGAGGCGAGGTCTGGTTTTTGGCTTCGTTGATGCGTTTAGGAATGTAGCATACCGGAGTTTATTCAGATCTTGCTGATCTGCAGTCGCTTGGTACATTTCTAAAAACATCTCACCAGCCTGTGCAACCTTGTCTGCTGGTGTCGAGGGGTTAGTGAAGCTGTCGGATATTGTCTTCATTTGCCTAGGAATCTTGCTGAACAGCTTAACCATTCCTCCTTTGCTTTTGTTGTAAATGGCGGAGGTGGTGTCACACCCGCTAAAGGCATGGAGAAGGAGGATGGTTTCAGCAGAAGGAAGTTGTTGGCGGCACCTTGCCCCTGCCAGGCTTCATGAAGTATACGTTGCTCCCTGGTCGTGCAAAAGCAATGAGTAAAACAATCAAGTCGACATCTTCCCTAGTGACAGTTGGGTGTAGGGCAGCTTTCTCTAATCCACATCTCACTATAGTGCCATCAGCATCCCCTGTAGGCAACTACTGTTTCTATTCCCCTTGCTGTCATTTTGTCACTGAGGAGTTGTATAAGCCTGGTTTTGTTATTTTCGTTTGCGAGAAAATGCTCCTGTTGAACAGTGACATTCATGCTTTCATTAAAATTAATGTCAACTGAAGTTTTTGTGAGGCCCCTTCTCTTCTGCTCTGCTCGTTTTGTACTGTTGACGTCACCATAACAGTCGAAAACCACAGTACAGTTTTGACCGTAATGTTTTGAGTACATAGGCTATGTATTGCTCGCAAAGTACAGAAATCTTGGTACCCACATTCCATCTCACACACACGGTGAAGGAGGAAGCCTCCGTCTACTACATTGCTGCTCGCTCTTAGATCATGAGTTGCATAATTATCCTCTGGAAAAGCATCGTAGAGAGAAGACTTCTTTCCTTTCCTCATTCCCCCTTCATTAAAGAGAGCCAACGGGAATGGAGATAATTCATATTCCATAAGCTGTGCAACATCTTCATCACTCTTTTTTGCAATGGCAGTCCTTTGGAAAATTTTCAGAGGGTCTACAGTCACTGTTTCACCGTTCACTTTTACGGCATTGCTCATACTAGCCAATGACAACACCACATACTTCTTAGACTGTTTTATGTCACCAAAATTACAACCAACAAAACTTTGCATGGTTCCAGTACCAATTTCTAGGGCTCGGTGACTATTTATTTTTGAGTTTCCGATTATCCCTGTCGACAGAGACATAAGTGAATTCATTTTCGGAAAAGGAGGATGGTCATTGAACCATTCATAAATCTTTGCCCGGTCTTGTCCATCCCTATTTTGCCGCGATACCCGGAAATCAACATGCTGCTCCCCACTTGAAAAAGTCACACCAGCAAACTCCTCTAACGACGAGCAGATGGCGGTTGCTCCAGGAGATCCACCAACCCACTTCGCTAGAACAGAATCGGTTATTCCTCTTTCTCGCGTCAGGCCACCTGAGCTTTTGATGGAGCGCATTAGAGTCTGCTCTATGGTCATGTCTGACCAAACCCCTGCCCAACGTGAAGCAGTTCGATTTATGGTGAAATAACCCTTATCTGCAAAATCCGTGAACACGTGGGTGGCTAGTTTTCAATGGTAGCATGTCTTGCACGTAAAGATGGGCACATTTTGCATATTGAAAATGACCGCTTGCATGGAAGAATGGTATCATGTTCTGAACACAGGCCAAGTGGCCATTCCAATCACCACGGCGCTCAGAATCTATGAACTTCTTCATCAATGAAACCATGTTAAAATACTGCACCCACAAAGCAGCGGTATTCTTCCTTGACACGATCCAGCTCATTCTTGAATTTATTTAAAATTGATGCCAACCAAGCATCCCCCTCAACCTTTTGTACAGCAAGATCTTCCATATTGCTCAAAATGCTGATAATCTCCTTCTTTTCTTCTTCTGAGACGCTGGCTTCTTCCAGAACGATCCGAGCTAAAACAGCTTGAACGAGTAAATGTCCTCAAACGGCTCTGCTGTAAGCATGCCCAGCTAAGATCTTGTCAACTGAATTTGCAGCATAAACTAGACATAACACTTCTTTCAGCCCAGACCCTGCCATTGTGTGACCCAATGCACTCCATGGAGGACATGAGTGTATGAAATCTTCCCAATCTCACGGAAATTATCCCAGACTGTATTTCTCAAGCCTTTATGTACAGTGGTTGGTCGAAAGTAACAAAACAAATTGCGGCACCTTGCTGCTGGCTACCGTTGGCAGCGTATTGTAAAGCTGTGTACACCGTGTTGTAGTCACTTGGTGGTGAATTAATGAATGGCAGGAAAGTTACTGCACTTCTTTCACCATTAATTATGTTACTGGCAAACTGCATAAATACCTTCCATTCAGGAATTGCTGCACTTCTGGAGTGGGCTGCACTGAGTGGAGCCACTTACCACACTTCCACAGTATATCTTGCAAGGTGGGTGTAAATATGTCGGCTGGAATGGGATTGAGCATGTTCAAGTCAAGAACAGTAATCTGCCGTAATGCATTGCTTGTCCGATGTTCAAATGTCTGAAGTTCCATAACACCTAGGTGGCCTACTTCTGTGGCAGAGGGAGCCGATTTAAGCCTCTGGACCTCTTCAGATGGTGGGAGAGCTGAGGCTGGGGTGATGCATTTGATGCCTCCCATGCTGTGAAAAGTATTCCAGCCATCGATAGTGGAGACATTGAAATCGGCATTGTCAAATACATATTGACAGAATGTTACACTTGGGGCAGGCTCTTCAATGTGGTAGACAGTTGATAGCTCCAGCTGTTGAGCTTCATGATAAATTCCACTGCATCCCAACCCAGCAAGTAGATTGACCAAGATTGTCTTTATATGAGGTATTGTTCCCGAAACTTGTTCCACTAACTCGTCCAAGGAGAACTGGCAGTCATTTCCTTCTATGTAATTGAATATCTCCTCAATTGATGCAGAAATTCCTTCATCCTCAGGGCGTCCTCTTTTTCTCGATGTAGGTGCAGAGGCTAAAAAGAAGTTTTTATAGCAATCCTCATGATAGATTGCATCTGCAGCATGTAGATCCCCAACTGAGCAGATACGTCTTAGGATGGTGTCTCCCCATTCATCCTTCCTCTCCTGTGCACGAACTGTAATTGTATTGTCGTAACTGAAGGATCGAACATTGTAAACCTTTCGCCGCAAATGTTGGGTTTTTTTTCTCTTCTGTTTAGCATGAAATTCATCGTTAATAGCTTCCGCACAAAACAGACAGTTTTAAAATCAAATTTCACTTCAGCTGAACGCAAACTTGGGGCACCATGTGACGTTGAAGGCTGTTGCTCTGAAAGAGCTTCTCTCGGAAATCTTTTGAGTCAGCTCTGGTATACTCTTTTCTACAAGATTCATGAACAACACCGTGTTTCTGGTTCCTGAAACCTTCAGCTTTCCCATCTTTTCTTAAATCACTTTCATTCACCAATCCACGTATCCCTTTTTCACCAACGTTACATAGATCACTGACAACATCACACTCACAAATTAAACACTTCTCGGCTATTGTTTATAGGTACCTACTTTAGGTAAAAAACTCGCTTAATAACTGCAAATAAGTACTCACATAATAAACTGAAAATAACTCAACTATATAAACGCGAGCACAGTAAAGTTATTTTGTCGACTCATATAAGTACGCTGACCATATTTCCTCACGGGACATATGACCGGGGGGGGGGGGGGATACAAAATTTCAAAATTTTTTATAAAAACACATTTCATAAAAACTTGCAATTTTTAATGTATTGAATAGTATTAATAATAATAATAATAATAATAATTAGTTAGACACTCAAATGTAATAATAAAGATTAGTTATTAATTAAAGTTCGTTCCAATGTAGCGTAAACACGGTCTGGTCAGTATTTCTAATAAGTTTTATCAGTTCATGAAGCTGGTTGACGGTTTACTCCAATCGTATTTCTCCGTTGAAGATAACTTGTTTGTAAGTGTTTTGTTCTTCTTTATTTTTTCATACATTTCAATGCATGTCTCTGAGTAGTTCATTTGAATGATCAAGAGAGATTTGACACATTCGATAGTCATCGATGCTTTCTCTGTCGGCCATAAATTATTAATTATAGAGAACGCCCTTCCTACTGAGGCATTGGTTCCTGGAAGAGCTAGTACAAACTCGCACATCTTTTTTAAGTTCGGAATGGTTATCTCTTTATTCCGTAGGTCCTTGAAAACGGATAACCACCTCTCTTCTGTTATTAACTTCCGTTCAGCCCATTCTGCTAAACGATCATCTGTAAGATAAGAGTTCACTACACATAACTCATTGAACATGTCAAGTGATGCAGATGATTGTATGACATTTCTAAACAATGACCAACTTTCCTCTAAGTCTTCCCACTGAGGCTGTTCTTTAAGACTAGCCCACGACAATTGTTGAAGACTATCTAGGTTAGCTTTCCACAGATCTAAGTAAGCAATGCAGTTATCGTAAAAAATGCATGCTGTTTGTTTAAAGAGTTCCAAGCCATGTTCTGTCTGAGGAATCTCTTTCTGAAGCTCTTTAACTTTGAGCGGAAGAAAACATTTACTTTTCCTCTCTTGTAAGTTTTTGTACAGACGAAAATACTCACTTGCAGCTTCTGCTTCAGACACTTTGTCACCTTCAATTTTTTTCACAGTTTCATGAAAGGTAGCTGTAACATTGTGTAAGAACCACAACCATAGTTCTCCATTGGGGTCTTCAAAAAAGGTTTTAAGTACTGCAGGGGGATTTTCTAGTGAACCAAAGTAAGCTTTAAGCGGTTTGATCATTTGTAGTACCCGTTCTAGGGCAGGCAAAAGTCGAAGCCACCGAGTGTTCGAATAAGAAAAAATCTCTTTGTATTCTACACCAACAATCTCGCAAAACGTCTTCAGTTCAGTAACACGGACTGTGTAAATGTAAAAAAAACTTGAATAGTTTCACGATTATTACTTCAGCATCAATTGGTAGAGAATCTGCTGCATTGTTAATGCAGTTGTTGATAACATGTGCAATGCAACCTACTCCAATCAAGGTTTTGTTGCAACTTACAGACAATTTTTGAAATAAATTTTTAACGCCTTTCCTCTTTGCTCCTCCGAAATTGGTATTTGTATTGTCAGCAGACATACCAATTACCTTATCTACAAGTCCATTTCTGTTCAGAACAGAAAATACATAATCATTTAATCGATCACTGGTCTCTCCTGGTAACGTTTCCAATTCTAAAACTTTAACATTAATTCCAGAATCTATATGGAAATATCTTATTACTATTGGTACTAATTTTTCAGGCCCGTGATTGGACGAATCGACCATCACTGTAAGACAAGATGTTTCACGTAACTCTTCAAACATTTGTCTTTGTGCCTCAGGAGCTAGAACATTTTTTTACCATTGCTTCGCTTTTTGTTCTAGCCGAGGAGAATTTTGGCTCAAATAAAGAACAGATTAATTTTGAAGTACAATCTAAAGACCGAAAACTGTGGTTATGTCTTACAGTGTGATAAGCTATCACCGCTTCTTTTGCAACAAGTTCATTTTTAGCTGAATCGTATTTACTCAAAAACTTACTCATTGGTGAATTAGAAGTAGAAGCAATTGCAGTAATAGCACTCATATGTTTCTTGGATTTAACATGATCTTTGATGTCAGCTTTGCCACCGTGGGAAACGTTTATTTCACTGTTACATTGTGTACACAATGCTAAATGCGGATTGTCACGTTTTTTAATGAAAGGGTACTCTTTTTGCAAGTTATCATTAAATACACACTTACGTTTCTGTCCCTTTTTATCGCTATCACACATTTTATACGCACAAAGCTAAACTGTTTCAAGAAGAAATCAAAATTGTCACAAGCACATAAATACACTGTATTTATAATACTCCATAGAAATCACGTAAATACAATTCTTATTACGTCACTTGCTTATAATTTTGAGATTCTAAAATTGAATGTTTATAAAGCACATAAATACACAATATTATTGCGTGACTGACAGCTACTGGCGCCAACCTGTTAGTACTGTACGTGTAGTGAGGAAAGTCACAGCACTAGCGTTCTCCGTCTAGCAGACGCCAGTGTTTATCCCGATATCTTACCATATTTTTGCTTTAAAACGATAAAATATTTTAAAGTCTAAATCCGGGACTTTTTAACGATATTCCGGGACATAGGGCCGAAATCCGGGACGTACGGTCACCGTACATATAAGAGAACTGGACGCGTTGGGAAGGTTGATTAGAAGTAGCGTTCGTGTTCGTCGAGGGTCGGGTTGTTTGTTACTAAGCACGTGGTTGGTACTGTTGCTAGAGGGGAGACCGGCCGCGCGCGCGTTTTCATAAACATATCCGAGTGTTGTATGGTCTGTCCTTGTGTACTTCTGAGACATAAAAAACTACAGCCTTCCTGACCGTTCTTATCGCAATGGAATTTGCAAACTGTACACTTCCACTCTTTAATTACACTCGACAATCTCTGGAGTTTATCATTACATAAAAGAACGCGTTCTTCATATTAATTTAATTACAAGAATGTCTTCAATCCTGGACAACAAGAAACTGTTTCTAGAAGAAGTAAAATGCAAATAATTTCAATACAGAATTTTAGGAAAATATCTTTTAAAATCTTTTTTAACACTAAAAGTGTTACAACCGGTAAAAGAAAGATGAATGAGAAATGAGAATATTAATTCATTTAATATTCGGTCTGAACCCACTTCATTTAACATTAAACATTAATGTTATACCATTAAAACATTATTTTTAATAATCCGTGATTTTTCTATCCCCTGCATCTCGCAACTATACATCCTAGAGAAAAAATGAACACGACCTTTTTTTGTAGGAACTTTCGTGTAGTTTAATTTTGTACATGGACACTTTTTCGCTAGAGGCCGTGGTTTTCGAGTTATTCAAGACAAACGAGAAAAATGACCTTTAAACGCTCGAGTTGTTACTGTAGTTATACTAATTCGAGTGTTTGGTGTCACATAGTATTTCTTTGTTTGTAGTGGTAAGTTAGCGCATATAATTACTGTATATAGTTAGTTTATAGTGTGATCGTCAAAATGGTGGACACCCAAAATGTGATGTCAATCTGTATCAATCTCATCCCATTTTATGGGATACAACATCTATAGACTATAAAAACAAAAATCGCAGGCAAGACGCGCTGGAAAATAAAGTTAAGCAGATGAACATACCTGGATTTGGTGTCCCACATGCAAACTGAAAATAAAGAATACGAGATCACTGTCAGAAATTAAAAAAAAAATAAGGAGTTGAGCACCACTGGGAAAAACTGGAAGTACATACAACAGAATATGGCATCAATTTTTAAAAAAAGTTTACTTTTATTTTCACAGAACATATTTAACTCTAACAAATATAAATGTGAACTACATGATAACAAGTTATCCCTATACATCCAAATCTGCTACTATTATTTTATAAATCATGTCCATTTGCCACGAAACGGACTTGCAATCCCACCACAGAAGTACGCTCCCTCCAAGTTCCACGTATAACTGTACCTCTTTCCAAGTCGTCGCTGTCTGCTGTTCCGGGACTTCAGTATCGACCGCCGTTTATAGTTCATAGCCAATTGTGCAGGCACATGTAGCAAAATTATTTTCTCCACTTTCATTGGATGCAGGCATATTGGTTTTTCATAAACCCTAAACCTAGACGACATAATGGCCTCTCTCGTGTTCGTAGTTTGCTTTCTTAATGAGGGATCTGCCGCTCTAAGCAAAAATCAAATTCGTCTTTCTCTAACCTAAACACGTTTTTAAAGGACATATCGTATCTTCTGATCTGAGTTCTTGGCACAGAATACTATACGCGACTTTCTCATTATGTTTGGCAATCAACGGTCTAATCCATAGTCTTTTCTAGTCTTTCAGCTTTTAACCCGCACACACCACCGACACCTTCGCTAACGGAATCCATTTTCATACTGATTCATTCAAGTCTACTGCACGTGTGAACATTCCACGCACGAGACAATTCCGAGAGGCTTCTCCCCTAGCTCGGAGCGGGTAAACTCGTGCCACATAAACTCGTTCGATAACTCGCATCGTGTGAACACCGCTTAAGAGTGTAGTCAAAATTGTCTTAGCATATTAAGCAAAAACATCTTCACAAGAAGAGTTTATAACAAATATGACATATATAACAAAATTCTAACTTCATAAAATAAGGCATAGAAAATGATCGTTGCTAAACAAAGTGAGAGGATACTTGCAAAGTACATTTACTTGCAGTCTTACTGATTATGAATCAATGGTACCTCAGTCCATTCACCATTGCTCGACTTTCGGTTTTTTTTTTCATTTTGAAAGAAGTTAGCAGTTGTCCGAATGAGAACAACAAATTTTGTATGTGTAATTGGGTTTGTTTATCAAGTGTTTATTGCATCTTCAGAAAATACAAGTTTTGAGATAATAAAAAAAGCATATATAGGGCTACCCAAAGCCAAGTCACACTAGTGACCAATCTGTTATAGATTACTGACTGACTGGCTGCAGCTGCAGCTCTCTGGCAGGAACTGGGTGAACTATTAGGCCTCACACGGATATATGGGTGAGATATTTTGGATATATGGAAGTGATTTTTGTAATAAATAAATAAATAAATAAATGTAGGAGGTATGAAAAATATTTTTTAATTTGTGACCATCTTAATTACTCTGGGTGATTAACAGCAACCTGTATAAATACAAGGTTAACAGTTGGTTGAAAATTTGGGGGGGGGACATAGCCCCCCCGGCCCCTCTTTAGGACAACCTATAAGTATCCAATGATAAGTAGTAAATGCCTGTGTACCCAAAATCATAATGGGAAATCCTATTTGGAATCGATCAATTGTACAAGGAGACCAAGGCATTTGTAGTTTTTAGTTTAGTATACCTTAAAACTTTGAGCAAAAATGTCCGAAGTTGCAGAAAACAACCTGTCCGGAATGCAGGTTGAGATAACAGACAGTATATTGTTGATTTTAGGAAACGGAGAGAATTAAATATTTTTCTATTAGTGATGTTGACATTTAATGAAAAAAGTGTTATTGTAAGCTGCATTGGAATCAAAGAGTGCCTACAAATGGAATCCATAATGCTGGGTAGCTTGCATTTGTCACGTCACAGACAGTACACCCCAGCTGTGACGTGATGAATTCAAGCTTTTGGCATGCTGGCTCGCTCTACGAAATTGGTGGATCCTGCTTCTTTGTGCCTGGAAGGTGGAGTGCTAGCGAGTTGGAAGGTTTTCAAACATCAGTACCAGTTGCAGAAGGTATTTATTTATAATACTTGTAATTAGACTATAAACTATAAGTCTGTATAGTATAGGTAATATATTTATGGTCTTGTAAATTAAAGGGTGTAGGTGTGGCATTTGTATACTTAATTTTTTTTAAAGTATTGTTTGACATAATTAATTAACAATGATTTTTGTGGTGTAAATCAGTGTGTCACATGCAGACTCGTGTAGTTGAGATAGTCGGAGTGGTTTGCATTAACCGCGATGACATCCATATGAATGTATTTTTTGTAGACGACAGTGCAATATATAAGCCTAACGCTGCACAACATGTGGACATTCCTGCTGTTGTTATCTCTGCTCCAGTGATCGACATTGACTGTGATGAGGGGTACTGCTCTGTGAGAGGTGTCGCTGTTATTCGTATCACAACCCAGTACGTAACATTACGGTCAGTGCATCATCCTGCATCATTGCATATTGTGTATACATAGAATGTACATGTGTAATCTGAAGAAACTATCAATAGGTTGGAAAACCGATATAATACTTTGAGTACAAACAATGTACCACCCAACTGCATTAATTGGCTTCTTTATTTGCAGATAATGTTGTACTAACGAAAAAAATAACGCATGTTAAAATGTGGGCCAGAAACTTGGGAAGTTTGTACTGATATTGACCAAACACCGCGGAATTTGCCAATTACCCTTATAAACATACGTATTTGTAGTATTTAACATTTATTTAATCTAACTTTATTTAATAATGAAAATGTAAATAAATGTATTATTAAAAGCCTTTCATTTTATTCATACTAAGGTCTAAAACGTACTACT
The DNA here is from genome assembly GCA_034769895.1 of Magicicada septendecula. NCBI lineage: Eukaryota > Metazoa > Arthropoda > Insecta > Hemiptera > Cicadidae > Magicicada > Magicicada septendecula. The sequence continues at coordinate 321,298,482 of CM068367.1, forward strand.
ATATAATCAAACCATTACTGTTAACATAAATCTGTATTATTTACGACTGATTTGCTTCATGTAGTGGGGCGAGATGTAGTGGGACGAGGTGGTGCCCAGCTCGCCCCATATGCCCCTGCGCTCCTACGGCAGTAAACTGATTCAACGCCTCATTAAATAGATAAAAAGAAGAAGCTACCCAGAACATACCAATAATACGCGTGCTTTAAGCAAAAATGAATGTGACCATATTCTAAATATTTAAATACATTAAAAGAATAACGTAAATATAAAAATTATTTTATTTATGATAAAAGTAAATATAAAAATTATTTTATTTATGATAAAAGTAAACGTGCTTACATGCTGAGAGATCAAGCTGAATACTTTTTAAATCCTGTCTTGTACTTCGACCTATATATACACCAATATATTAACCTACTCGTATATATTTACACAACTGGCCAACTGTTTTATTCATAAAAATTGGCACCTATTTTTTAATTTTAATATTTTATATTATAGTAAGTGGGAATGTCGAAGGCCTATAATTTTGTATCGTTTACTTAGCAAGTTTTTAAGTTGATCCGCGACTTCGATTCTGGTTTTTATATTGTATTTGGCTGGAAGTCTTTTGCAACTATTGGTTTCTTATAAAAATTAAATACATACGAACGCTCTACTGTGCCCTTGTCTCATTTGATTATTTGTTCATTCTCATTCGAATATCTTTTATAAGTTGAATCACTTCACTCACTACTCGACACTGAAGTTCTTACTTCTGGTGTGTGTCCCAGATGTATAATATTATACATATTACATATTCTTAGATTTCGTTGTCCATGACGTGTCTGTTACTTAACTAAATATAATTATTTCACTACCGACTTGGAACACAAGTTTTTTATGGGTAAAAACGTAAAAGTTTTACCTTATAACATGCACCGGTTTTCGCCTTTAAAAAGCTTCTTCAGAGGCTGCCGCTGGGAGCACTGTCCGTCTTGTTGGCGATGGTATCGACTTTCGAAAGATCGATGTTGTGTGTGTGGGGTGTGATATGTTCGTTTAGGATGTCGTTTTTATTTGATGGTACAATTGGAATGTACAAACACACGGAAACAAATAAAAACGACATTCTAAACGAACAGACACAATTCTAATCACACGCATTATTCGAACGTATCACACCCACACACACAACATCGATCTTTCGAAAGTCGATACCGTCGCCAACAACAAGACAGACAGTGCTCCCAGCGGCAGCCTCTGAAGAAGCTTTTTAAAAGCGAAAACCGGTTCAGGTTATAAGGTAAAACTTTTACGTTTTTACCCATAAAAAAACTTTTCCGAGTCTGTAGTGAAATAATTATATTTATATTACATATTATAATAATGTATATTATACATTGATGGTCCCACGACACACCCATTTTTTTATATCTTGTCTTAATCTAAAATTCTGATATACTTCATATATTCGTCTCTGAAGAAGCCTAAACATGTTGCCAAATAAGTTCATTAGTAATATTACAAATGATAGTAATTGGCACTCTGCAGTGTCGCTTCTTTGTTCCAGTTTTTCTCACAACATATACAGGGGTTTGTTATTTAGTCTCGTGCATGATACTGGAACAGTAATTTTTAGCCACCCTTGATATCATGTTATTACAGTCTGTAACCAATTTTCTTTTGGCATTAATGTGATTTTTCCCATCCATGCCGTAAACTGTGTAGCCTGTATATCGTCTAGGCTGGTATCTCCTCTTTTTTTTCTTAGTTTTGGCACTTCATAATTTTCAAATAGTTTCATAATAGCATAAAACTTTATAATAGTTTCGGCAATCAAATAATTGTTAGAAACTGTGTAATTTTTTTACTTGCACAGACTATAGTAATAAGAAGTGTCTCTATTACTATAGTGATTGCTTCACAGAGGACGCCTGCTGCTACCGAATATCCTCTTGCTGGTGTTTGACACTGTTTTGTATCTTCCGCTCAAGAAAGTGTTTACATCTTGGATGGGCGGTGCCTAGAACCAAACAGTAATGTGCTCCTTGTCTGGGAGCTGGTGTTCATCTATCCACGTAATGTTTGAAATTGTGGAATGTTGAACACTAGCTCTCAGCATGTTGGGCTAACCATCAGCGGTAGTAAGTGTGTGGAATGAAATTGTGGCACTACATCGTCGGCCATACACAAGATATTCTTACTTGCTGGTCTTTTACATCAGGTATTGCAAGTCGATATCGCACCGAATTTCATTACTTTGGGTTCTTATCAGCTGACCATTATGATGGTGACGTTATATATCTATATGTATGTAGGCCTATATGTGACGGCTGTTATGTCTACCAGGTTGTTACGACGACACCAACACAGAATTTGTCTGTTAGACTCTAATCTCGTTGTTTGACGGAAACTGTTATGCTGTCATCGTTACAGTCTATCGATATCTCATCAAAATCGTGTTTTCTGCATTTTGTCGTTTTATCAAATAGACATTCCATTTTTGATCACCCGGATCTTGGTACTATAGAAATTATTTGAGCCGTCATGAAGGAGCATGTTAAACAAAAGTTTATTTTTCTGTAGACAGTGCTATAAACGTAAAAAGGAATTTGAGTGTATTTCTCCCAGAGACTGGACATCAAGATGTGACCACATGGGTAATGTAACAAATCGTTTCAGTATGAAGTAATAGTGGTAGTAAAAATAACAGTGAAGGAAACTCTACTGGGGTCAAAGAACTGAGCTAAATATTAGTAAGTGCGTGTAAGTAAATGTACTCTATATTACTTAAATGGTTTTAGTCTAATTGTTCCATTAATATTGTATCTTTTCTTCTGTATGGATACCTTAATCTGCCTGTTTTTAAACAAACACACACTCATTTCACATGTGAGCCAGTTGATGTTATTTATTCAAACAAATTAAGATGCCAGTTGACTGTTTGATTATATGTCACGACTTTTTCTTGAATCATGTTAGACTAGGAGATGAGGCGAAACTGTGTGAGACACAAAATGCCAGATCACTGTTTACAAAATAATTGCATTACTGAACACTTTATAACTCTGTGAAATCTGTGTATTGAAGCTTACTGTTGTAGGTATAATCAAAATGTCCATACATCTACTGTCTGGTTGTACCCTTTTTCCACCCATGTGTATTACGTGTTCCTGGCTTATGCCCACTACAGCCTGCTCCATATCTTATGACTTTAACTATATTATTGTTCATTATTGTACTTTTAGCTGAATAAGTTAATATTTACTGATTAGGCAGTTTAAATTATTCAGTAAGCGTGTGCTTACATGATTTTGTTTTTGAGTCTTACGAAGACTGTACTTGTGCAGTATATGTATGAAGGGCTCTTTCTGGCATTATAGGAGGTATGTACATGAGAGAACTTCTATGAAGTAATAATTTTTTACCTATTGGGGGGTCATGACTCCCTGTAACTTAATGTATCATCAGCATAAGTTTTAACTCTCTCCCCCCCAATCTTGGATGTGCATCCGCAAGTTAGTAAATGAAACTGAAGAAACTAAAATAAAATGCATAATAAAAACTTAGTCAACAAAAGTCCAGAAGCAATACAAAATTATAAAGATATCATGATACTAGTGATTACAAAGAGGGTGATACTTGCATCTATTGGGTAGTTAGGACATGAAACCTGTGCTGCTATCATTCTGGGTGTAAAGTCATAAGAGATAGTACTAAGAAGAGAAAGAGGTGGACGTTTTTTATTCTGCATTTTTCTCAGGCACTTGTCAAGGCTAATCAAATGTGTAAAATAACGTGGAAAACGTTTTCTTAACTTTTTTTAAGTATGTTTATGATCAAATTTGAATTCAGTCTGTTTAATAACTGTGTGTGCGTATAATTGCTCAATTTTTTTTTAGTCATTTAGGAAGTATTGAAACCTTATTTTTTAAAGGAGAGTTAAAAGTCATTACCGAAGTAGTTCAAGTTAATTCATGTTTTGCTATCATTATTTACAAGTGAGTTGTACCTTTTCTGAATAAGATCAGGATCAGGCCACAGGTGAGAGAACTACAGCAAATAAAAGATGTGCTGTGAAGAATAACAGAAAATTGAAGAGTGAAGAATAACCATCATAACTGGATAACCAAAACTTAGCAAACTTTCTGTAGGTAACGGGTCATCTCGTTCATGTTTTTTTAATGTCATGAGTGTCATGAACGGTGACACTGTTATCTACAGATTGTAGCTATGAGACTACACTGAGGAGGTTTTATGCAACTGTTAACAGTTTACACTCAACATTGTGTGTCTGCTGGTTTTCGGGGAAGAAACTACATTACAAACATATGTCTTCTTGTAAACTGATCTACATGGGTGTTTGGTTCGGACATCCAATGGCAAGTTAATGACACTGTTAATTTGAGTAAACCTCAATGTTTTTACTGTGCATAATAAGATGCCATGATATACAAAAATATGCTCATCTTCTGTTCAGGTCAAATCTGGATCAAATAGTTGAATGTTATCTTTCAAAATAATGCAATCTCAGTCATGCATCTTTGTATGCTTTATGATAATAATTTTAAAATGAGGATTAGAGTATTATTAGCAAATTGGTTTGTTCATGCTTTACGCTTATTAGTCGTTAGTTATTAACAAGGGTGTTTATTAGCAAATTGATTTGTTCATGCTTTATTCTTATTAGTATTTAGTGATTAACAAGGGTGTGTTGTACTTTTACATATAGGGTTATAATGTGATATTTCAATTATTATGCTCGGAGTATCAGCTGGGATGTTTTCTGCATCGAGGACGTTGCAGAAGATTAGTCTTGTAAGCGACATATTATTGTGTAATGTAACTAACTCCGAAACGGTAATTACTGGTGGCTGTCTCGATTCGCGACAGGAGCTGTATAATCATCGATGCGGCACTTTGCTAGAATTAGAGCTGAAGCGTTTGTGCAAAGTGTGTACCAGGGTTGGTAATAGAATTTGAAGACATGATTAGACATTCATTTCCTTTTCTGCGTTTGAGTTTTCTTTTAGTAAGGTGTCCCTTGTAACTCGACACTATATTGAAATCTGTGGCACATTACTATGCTTACGAAACTTAGGTACTTAACTTTGTTGGCAACTTTGGGCACGATCTTATGTGTTGGTCCATGTTCATAGTTGCCACTATGTAACGGGCAACGTGGGAAAAATTTTGCACCAATTTACATGTTACAATTAGCAGAAGAATGGGAGATGTAGGCTACATGTGAAATAATAGCTTCAAAGGTTCTGTTCTTCTAGTTTTTGCATACGAGAACTGTAATATCAAGTAAACTACTGTGCATGGTTTTAGTAATTGTATATGTTCCTTGTTATATACATTCAATGATCACTGTTCGTATATAGTATACCTTGGTTTCGGTTCTTAAGGGGTGTAGGTGAAGAGAAAATCTGTATTGCATGTTACTGGTGTTGGGTTGATGTACCTTCGAAACTGTCATTACCGGTGTCTTTCTCGATATCTCGCCCCATAAGGATGAACTGGCACTTGGATTGAATCGGGGCTGGCTGTGTATGTTGCTAGGGTTGGCTGATCTGTCGCCAATACCTGTGAAGCGACCAACAAACCTACTTAATGTGTGAATATGTATATTATTAATAAGTTTAATATAATTATGTGTGTATAAAATATGTTTGTATATCTCAATATATGTACGTCTGTATATTAAAAAATGTAAAATAAATACATTAAAGATGAACACAGTTGTATGGTTTTTTTTGGGAGGCTATGCAGTCAACCTCCACGTGGTGCCTCCTGGGTAATGCTAATAGACTGCGAAGAGAGAATTGCTATCCTACACTTCCGGGGGGATACAGTGTGAGAGGGTTAGGAACTAAATACACACTAACTCCAAAATATGGAAAACAAATAATAACAACATACAAATAGATAAGATATACTAATTTCTTTATTCTCTGGAATGAATATTGTTATTACTGCTTTTAATAAAATAAAAATCAGTATAGGTACGTTTACCAGACATAATCAACTACTTTTGTGCTAACAGCGCAGGGCAAGCTTCAGCATGAAAATGTAGCTCAGTTTTCTGCGAGCAGCCGAGCAGATAATCGTGTTCATAGTTTTCAAAAAACAATTTTCATTAAAGCTAAGCCTTTACTACATTTTCTGATTTGGGTGTCAAGTGTAGTAAAACGCGTCAGTATCAGTGTGGATCGCAGTCAACTTCAGTCCAAAGAAAGTCACGTGTACAAGTTTACAAAATCAGAAGGTAAAGAAACATCAGAAACCAAGTTTCAGGAACAGGTAGCTCAGGTGTGCAGTGCGTCACTAAGTATTGTTTTTAGAATTATCAAAGAAACATCAGGCTATACAGGTACACAATATTGTTCTGCACACCCCATAATAAATGTCGTTGAATTAATTATAATGAAAGTGTATCTAGTCCGAGATATATTATTTGACAAAAAAGATTTTGATGCAAACTTGTAACAGAAAACAATACGAAACTTGTAACAGGAGATTAAAACTTAAGAGATGATTAAGAAATTTACAGTAATACAGAGAACAGCTGCACAGACAAAACGTTATTTTCACACTTCAGCATCAGTTACAAAAATGAGGACTGACAATGACAAAAGTGGTTGAGAACTCAAAGAAACAAAGGACAGCAGGGTGGTTGTAGCTCATGCTGGTAGTGAAAATGGGCTTGTGTGTAATGTTTAAATCGTGTTCCAAGAAAGTTGGTTATCACAATGATGTAAAGTATGAAATGGAAAGTTGATGATCAGAATGCTTATTCCAAACGTGAATAAGTACAGTGTAATAGTAATATAGATAATGCCTCCTACCATAGTGTACAAATAAATCCATCACATTAACAAAAGACTGGTTACTGAACCGTTGTATTCCTTGTAGTCCGTCTGTGTTAAAACCTGAGCTCTATGGACTAATTAACAAAATAAACCAACACAAAACTATTAAAATACAGTAGATGCTATTTTGGAAAACCACGGACATTCCGTTTTCTATTATCCTGTTCTTAGTTCTATAGAAATGATTCGAGTCGTCATGAATAGCATTATGGATGGTTATTATTTAATGAAAGTGCAGATATGAATTTTGATTGTTTTATTATCACAAGCTGATAAAAAAGTATTAACAAGGATAGGTTATAACACACTAGTAGGTAACTTTACTGTGTAACAATGTCCGTCCGTGTCCATCTATCAACAGTGTTGCCACTGCCATTTATATTTTCACTATATTCACGTTTATATTACCACCACACTACTCCCCTTCCAGCGACAGCGTTGTTATGCAATCGAGGTACCTAGCTGGAAAACGCACTTTTCTCCCAGTCGAAGTCTCACGTATTTTACCAAAATCATGTCTTGTTGACGAAACTGGTGCTGGGAGACTCGTAGAAGTAGAAGATGCTTGGTGGGTCGTCGTCGGAGATTCCACTGTAGAATCATAAATGCCGAAGGTTTTAACCTGTCCAGAGATACGTTTTTACTTTGTTCGTTGATTAGGACAGTGAAGTATTTTTCTTGGCGTTTGATGACTTTATATGGCCCTTTGTAAGGAGCTTGCAGGGGTTTTTTGATTCCATCGTGTCCGATGAAAACATGAGCAAGCGTGTAAATGAGGATGAATGAAGATTTGGTTGTTGGTGTTATGTCGTATCGGTGCGGGTTGCAGTTGCCTTAAGTCCGCTTGGAGTTTCCCGACTATTGTGATAGGGTCGGTGTCTTTCGTTTCAGAACCAAAGAATTCACCTGGAAGCTTTAACGCTGTGCCATAAACGTATTCAGCTGGTGTTTAGTTTATTCCTTCCATGATTGAGGAACGTAATCCTAATAAAACAGTTGGCAAGGCAATGGTCTATTTATCGCTGTCGTAGCATTTCAATGCACTTTTTAAAGAGCGGTGGAAGCGTTCGATTTTTCCATTCGTTTGTGGGTGAAAAGGTGTGGTTCTTTTATGCTTTATGCCGAAAAGGATGGTAAGATTTTGAAATAAACTGCTTTCAAATTGTCTGCCTTGGTCTGATGAAATGGTTATAGGTATTCTAAACCTAGCGAACCAACCAGCGTATAACGTGCGGACAATTGTTCCTACTGTAATGTTTGAGATAGGGAATGCTTCCGGCCAATTTGTGTATCTATCGATACAAGTTGGGCAATATAGGTTACCTTCTGAAGGTGGTAATGGGCCTATCATGTCTATGTTTATGTGTTGAAAGCGTTCCATTACTTCTGGATATCGTTCGATGCCTGTTTTAGTATCCCTCCAGATTTTGGATTTTTGGCAACCTAGACAAGATTTTGCCCATAGTGCTGAATCCTTCGCAAGAGATGGCCAGATAAATTTGTCTTTTAACATTGTTGTGCTTTTCCGGATTCCAGGATGAGCCAAATTGTGTATTAAACGAAATGCTTTTTCTCTCATATTTTTTGGGATGAATGGTCTTGCCTTTTTTGTGGAGGTGTCGCAATAGATAGTAGTTTCCGTGTCTGGTAATTGAATAACTATTAGCTGAAATGAATGCTTGTCTGGATTGTTCAAAAGGTCTCGTAATTCATCATCATTCCCCTGTTCGCTACTCAGTTCTTCATAATTCAAACTATCTGGTACTGAAATTGTTTCTAACCTTGACAATGTATCAGCTACCACATTATACATTATTTTTTCCTGGTATGTGTCGTATGTCAGTGGAAAATTGTGCGATAAAATCTAAATGCCGTACTTGCCTTGGAGACGCTTTTTCGGGTTTTTGTTTGAATGCGTATATTAGCGGTTTATGGTCCGTATATATGGTGAAGTTCTTTCCTTCCAGCATATACCGAAAACATTTAATTGCGCTATAGATCGCTAATAGTTCGCGGTCGTACGTGCTGTAGTTCTGTTGACAAGGTGTTAGTTTATGTGAGTAGAATGCAAGTGGTTCTAAGTAATCTTGGCGAATTTGGTTGAGAGCAACACCTATTGACGAATTGGAGGCGTCGACCATGAGTACTAAGGGAAGTGTAGAAGGATGTGCTAGCCTGGTAGCATTGGCTAATTCTTCTTTCCAACGGTCGAATGCTTCCAAAGCGAGTGGTGTCCACTTGATTGTTTTGTTGCCTTGTTTATCGCCTTTCGTGAGGCCATGTGTGCTTAATTGGTTGGAGGCTTCAAGCACCGCGCAGACCTCCCCGTCGTAGTTGCTACCATTTTTCCCTACAGCCATTGAGTCCTCAAACATGCTGCAGAACCATCCTGCGCCGGCCCCTTTTGTGTCAGGAAGATATGAGCCATCGGTACAGATGTGAATCCACTCGGTCGACGGATATCTTAAGTTAATGGTTTCGAGAGCGCAAGCTTCGAGTTCGAGAGGGGTGGCTTCGGCTTTGTTTGTAGTTAGGCTTATGAGATCAAGCCGCTTGGAAGGTAGTGCAGGCACTGTAGAGGTGAAGTGTCTTAGAGGAGCTGGGTTGTCCATTGCCAGATTATATTTGGTAATTAGGGACTCAGCATACGTCAAGGCTGAAGTTTGGGTTTTGAGTCGTTGGTAAGCATGGTTGTACCCATTCCAGTAATTTTTATCCACTCTCTTGGCCCTTTCACAGAATTTCAATGTAGATTTTTCTCTCCGAATGTAGAGGGGCTCGATGCCAGTTTGCAGGAGCATAGCTGGGATTGGAGTCGATTTGGCTCCTCCGGTAATCAGTTTTGCACGACGTCGTATTTAGCTAGGCTTGCTTTGCTTGCTAGGGAGGTTACCTCGCCTCCATACTCCAAGACGGGACGGACATATGTTTTGTATGCTGTGGATAACACGTCCTGCGTAGCTCCCCACTTGGTTGCAGATAGTCTCTTCAAGAGGTTGATGCGCTTTTGACTTTTCTCGGCTACCTCTGCGATGTGGGCACCCCAGGATAGTTTGGTGTCAAGGTTGATTCCGAGGTATTTGGATAAGGATACTTGCTTTAGGGGTAGATTTTTGTACACTAGGTTGACTGGGTGGGTCCTGGTAGACATTGTGAATAGCTGTGCAACTGTCTTATCAGCGCTTACTTCCATTTTGTTCAGATCCGCCCATTCCTCCAATTTAGCAAGTGCCTTGTTCAAAGCTTCTTCGAGGGCGAGGATGTTACTTCCGGTGGCCCAGATTAGGACATCGTCAGCAAAGAATAAGCAAGATACTCCTGGGATCTTTTGATAGCCAACATCAGGTCGTCAATCATGATGTTGAAGAGCAAAAGGATGTTGAACCATGATGTTGATATAGCGTTGCGAAAGGAAGCTGCATATCCATTTTAGCATTTTCCCGTTCACGCCAAGTCTCTTTAGCTTGGATATAAGCATACGGCGCCATACTTTGTCGTATGCGGCTTTGAAATCCACCAGAACAACCAATGTGGATTGCTTTCTGTGGAAACCGTCCTTGACGGCTTGTGTGAACTTCACAACTTGGTCCATTGTGGATCTATGTTTTCGGAATCCCGCTTGACAGTCGCTGATGGCGCCCTTCTTTTCGACGAACTCACGGAGTCTACGTTCAACCATTTTCTCCGCAGCCTTACAACATACGCTCGTCAGTGAAATTGGACGATGGCTACTGAGATTGCTTGCCGGCTTCCCTCGTTTCAGAAGCGACATTACTACTGCTTTTCTCCACTGGTGGGGAACTCTGGTGTTCCATGTCAGATTGATAAGTTTCAGGAAGGTGTTTAAGGCTAGAGGGCCTAGGTTCTTAATGAGGTCTGGAAAAAACTTCGTCAGGTCCAGCGGATTTACCTTTTTTCAGCGTGGCGCTTGCAAGCGTAAGTTCATCAGGTGTAAAATCTTTACTAAACAGAAGATATTCTTCCTCAGTCTGGCAGGAAGGAGCTTCATCTTGTGTAATCGCTTTTCTCTCTTCTGCTTTTACAGAGAGACGACTGATCGCTGTGTAATGTTTACTTAAGGCTGAAGCAACATCACTTGGGCTAGTTAAGAGCTTGCCATTATCCGTTATAGGCTCCCAGTGTCGTGTAGATGCATCGTTGTTCAGTCGTGATATAAACTTGTGCGCTTTTGGGCCGTCTTTTCTAAAGTCCAATTTGGCCACGAACGATCTATAAGCGTGTCGTTTTGCAGTGGTGACAGCTCGCTTCAGTTTAGATTGTGATTTTCTCAAAAAGTACAGTCTGCTATGCTGTGGGAGCGTTCAGCTTGAAGTCTCAGCTTGTTCCTGTCCCTCTTGAGTCTGTCTAGAGAGCAGTTCCAGAAGGGAGAGTACTTTTTTACCTGGCCTTTGGGAATCCTTTCATTGGCTGCTCGTAGCAGTCCTTTTACGAATAGTTCAGTTGAGGCATCGGGATTTGCGTTTACTAGGTCTGCGAGTAAATAAGCGTCCGACAACAAGGAGTACTTAGCCCAGTTTGCTTTCTTGAAGTTCCATCGAGTAAGCTTAGGTGGTCCTGGCTGGCGGTTTTTACCAAGAATCTTTGCATACATAAGGCGGTGTCCACATCCCTCCAGGGGGTCTTTCAAGGATAGCATTACTCTCGAAGATAGGTTTGCGTGCGCTAGTGCAAGGTCAGGGGTACCAGTGTGCCCGGCGTACGATAAAAACGTTGGGTCGGAAGGAATTCGGATGAGACTGGACTGGTCGAGCATGTCTTCAACACATTTACCGGTTGCATTTGAAGAAGAGTACCCCCAGCGTGTAGAGTGGGCATTGAAGTCGCCAACGACAATGGTGTTGTGGTGCTGGCTCATATTCATGATTAAGTCCAGGTTTGGGACATTATTTGGCGGATTATAAAGGCCAATAACTGTAAAGTGAACTCCATTCTTCCAAATGTCTATGGAGATAGCTTCCAGTTTGTCTTGGTTATCCATCTCGTGGATTATAGTGCTCTTACTTGCATACAAATTACGTACATAGGCAATAATACCGGATGCGACTTGCCTTGGATCTTTTAATGACGTATAACGAGTAGTCGGTTATTTCGTAAAAACATGTGGCGTCTGTGGAAGCGTCAGCTTCGACAATTATAATAATGTCTGCGTCGTGTCTAAAAGCATTAACTTTCAACTCTGCATGTTTTGAATTGCTCAAGCCACCCGCATTCCAGAATAGGATGCGGAGGTGATTGTCGCCGCCCTTACAAGGGCCGTTTCTTGTAGCGATCGCTGTCATTATAGAGGCTCGAGTTCGCGGCGATTCGCCGTAGCAGATTTAGCGTTACCCAGGGTGCACCACGAGGAGGCCTGCTACGTTGCACCTACATTGTTATCAAAAGTAATGAACATGCAATCGGTGTTGGGAATGTTTGTAACAGTGGCAATTATTTTAATTGCTGTTGTTGTTTCTTTAGATCAACTAAAAGGTTATAGTGTTTCAAAAAAATCAGCGCCGATGATAGCTTTTGAAATATCTGCAATCACGAATGGCCAGTTAAATTCACGCCTTAAACCTAAATTTAATGACATTTTTTGCCCATAGGTAGGAATCGGGGTCCCATTAGCTGCAAATAATTTATATGAAGTTGTGTTAATTTTTTCTAGTCGTGATGGAGGACAAACTGATAAATCTGCACCTGTGTCGATTAAAAAGTGTATATTATTATTTTTATCGTAGATGGTTAGACGACTAGATTTTTGGCTTTGAACATCAGTCGTCTGGTCAACACTCAAGCCTTTCGGTTTTCCTTATTATTATTATTAAAACTACAAGGTTGAGAGCACTTTTTAGCATTTTGGCCGAAGGTAAAATGGTACCAACAAAATTTGCCTTCTTTGTTAAAGCGGGGCCTTGAAATTGAGCGATTTAGATCTGCTGCGTGATCGTAAATTATGACCAATACTAAGGGCTGCAATATTATTATTAAGGGATGTTATTTGTTTTTCATTCTAAGCGTGTTTCAATATTATTGCTAGATGACGTTTGCATGATAGAGCTGCTTTTTGTATGGGAGACAGTTTCTAGGCCTACTATTTTGTCTGCCATAATAGAAAGTTTGTCTAAATTATCTTCGCTAACAGCCAAAATAGCCTGCGCTTGACTAGGAAGACCGTCCATCCATAGCGATTTAAGAACGTCATCATTTAATTGGTGACCGGCTAAATTGCGCATTTCAAGTTATATTTCTGATGACACCTTTGCTAATTCACTGGCTGAAGAATCACTATACGCCATTTCACAGCACAGTTGTAAATGTTATAAATAAATGCACTGAACGAATTCACTTTTTTTCACAAGATCACGTCGGTTACGTGTTCGAATCGCGCCGGTGTCGCCAAATGTGGATGGTTATTATTTAATGAAAGTGCGGATATGAGTTTTGATTGTTTTATTATCACAAGCTTATAAACACAAGTATTAACAAGGATAGGTTATAACACACTAGTAGGTAACTTTACTGTGTAACAATGTCCGTCCGTGTCCATCTATCAACAGTGTTGCCACTGCCATTTATATTTTCACTACATTCACGTTTATATTACCACCACAGCATGTTAAAAAAAGAGTGTTTTTCTGTAAACAGTGTAAACACAATGTAAACTTGATAAAAAGGAATTTCCGAGTGCATTTCTCCCAGAGACCGGACATCAAGATGTGACCACATGGGTAATGTAACAAATCGTTTCGGTACAAGTAGTTAGTGATAGTAAAAATACAAGGAAACTCTAGTGGGGGTAGAAGAAATTGAGCTAAAATATTAGTAAGTGTGTGTGTGTAAGAAGTAAATAGTGTGAGTGTGTTACTTAAATAGTTGGTCTAATTTTTGCATTAATGTAGTATCTCTTCTTCTTTATGGATACCTTATTCTGTTTGTTTTTAAACAAACACATACAATATCATTTCATATGTGAGCCAGTTGTTTATGTCATTTATTCAAACAAATTAAGATGCCGGTGGATTGTTGACTATATATCACAACATTTTCCTGAATCATGGTAGGCTAGGAGATTAGGTGAAACTGTGAGGACACAAAATGCCAGATCAGTGTTTACAAAATAATTATTGGACACTTTATAATTATGTGAAAAGAAATATGTGTATTGTACCTTACTGGTGTGGTGTTTAATGCTTGTTTCATTTTACAAAATGCTATAACTCTTTGAAATCTGTGCATTGTTCCTCACTGTTGTGCTGTTTAATGCTCACTATGTACTGTCTGGTCGTAATGTGTTCATGCCTTACCCCACTACAGCCTGCTCCATTTCTGATGACTAATTACATTATTGTATTACTAGATCAGTAAGTCAATATTTACTGATTAAACAATTTATATTATTCAGTAAGTATGACTTACATGATTTTGCTTTTGATTCTTGCAAAGACTGAACTTGTGCAGTATATGTATGAAGGGCTCTTTCTGGCATTATAGGTGGAATATACAGGAGAGAAATTCTGTGAAGCAATCATTTTTTGCTATTGTGGTCATGACTCCCTGTAAGTTATGTACCATCATCAGCACAAGTTTTCAATACCCCCCCCCCATCATTGATGCACTTCCGCAAGGAAATAAGTGACACAGAAGGAACTTACATAAAATGCATAATAAAAATTCAGTCAACAGAAGTTCAGTAGCAATACAAAATTGTAAAGATATCATGATACTAAAGGGGAGTTAAAAGTCTCTACCGAAGTTCAAGTTCCTTCCTTTTTTTCTCTCATTATTTACAAAGGTAGGTTGTGCCTTTTCTGAATAAGATCATGATCAGTGACATGCCACACAGAGTACTACAGCAAAAAAAGATACTCTGTGAAGAATAACAGAAAATAGAAGAGTGAAGAATGACCATCATAAGTGGATAACCAAACTGTAGCAAGCCTTCTGTAGGTAACAGGCCTCTCTTTCATGTGTTTTTAATGTCATGAAAGAGACACTGTTATCTACAGATTGTAGCTACGAAAGTACACTGAGGAGGTATTATGCAACTGTTGACAGTCTACACTCAACATTGTGTGTCTGCTGGTTTTCAAGGGAGAAACTACATTACAAACATGTGTCTTCTTGTAAACTGATGTACATGGGCGTTTGGTTCGCACATCCATTAGTAAGTTAATAACACTGTTAATTTGAGTAAACCTCAACGTGTTTACTGTGCATAATAAGATGCCATATGACGAAAATATGCTAATTTCTGTTCAGGTCAAATCTGGATCAAATAGTTTAATGTTATCTTTCAAAATAATGCAGTCTCAGTCATGATCTTTGTATGCTTTATGATAATAATTTTAAAACGAGGTGATTACAATATTAGTAGCAAATTGGTTTGTTCATGTTTAATTCTTATTAGTCGTTAGTTATTAACAAGTGTGTGTATTAGCAAATTGGGTTTGTTCATGCTTTATTCTTATTAGTCGTTAGTGATTAACAAGGGTTTGTTGTATTTTTTCATATAGTGTTATAATGTGACATTTCAATTATTATGCTCGGATTCTCAGCTGGGGTTTTCTTACTTCAAAAAAAAGTAAATAAAGTACAAACTTTAGAACAGTGACTGAGCAGAGAAGCAAGTGATAACCGAGGTGTTTTCCAGCTGTAGGTATAAAAGGGTGGCTTATAATCCTGTATGTAAGTATTGTGACCCATTACCTCTAAGAATTGTAGTCGCAATGCTTCAGCTGCCAGCTGTCAAGTCACAGGTCACTCACTGTATATACATATTTAATTTTTTTGTTTTTAATAAAAACTTTAAGGTCTTAAAAATGTGTTTTTGAGGTTTACCCAAGAAAAGGGGAATCGTCCTGCCCAGAATGTAAGGGGGACCATTCTGCATTTTAATTTGTGGCCATCTTAATTAACAAAAACCTGTATAAATATAAGGTTTAACAGTTGATTGAAATTTTGGGGGGAACATAGCCCCTTTTTAGGACTACCTATAATTATCCAGTGATAACTAGTAAATCCCTGCATACCCAGAATTAAAATGGGAAATTCTATTTGGAATCATTCAATTGTACAAGGAGACCAAGTCATTTGTAGTCTTTAAGTGTAATGTAAAACTTTGAGCAAACATGTCTGAAGTTGCAGATTGAGATAACGGGCAGTATAGGTATTGGTTTATTGTTAATTTTAGGAAACGGAGACTTAAACATTTTTTCCTTTCATTAATTAGTGGTATTGACATTAATGAAAAAAGTGTTATTTTAAGTTGCATTGGAATCAAAGAGTGTCTACGAATATGGGCTAATGCTGGGTAGCTTGCATTTGTCGCGTTATGGACAGTACAGACAATACAGCCCAGCCGAAAGGTGATGAATTCAAGCTTTTGGCATGCTGGCTCGCTTTATGAAATTGGTGGATCCTGCTTCTCTGTGCCTGGGAGCTGGAATGGTAGCGAGTTGGAAGGTTTTCACATATCAGTACCAGTTGCAGAAGGTACTTATAAAACTTCTAATTAGACTACAAACTATAATGGGTTAATTATATAAAATATAGTATATATATTGTAGTAACATGTATAGAAAATTTGTTTTATAAAAATAGATATTCATGAACTTCTGAATACATAAGTTGTTGCTGAATTTGTTTGCAAACCATAGACAATAAACTGGTCATTAATGTTTCATGTTTAGTAAAATGTAGCGTGGAGCGAAGAACTACCAACACTGCTTCATAAGAAAAGTGAGTGTAAATGTTGTATCTTGTCATTAGCTGTTTAGACCATACTAAACATTTCTTTGAAAACTACTAACACTGCCTTCAAAAGAAAATGTGAGTGGGAACTTTTTAGGGCAAGGGTGTTTAGGGTAAGCTAGAAAACATTTCTGTTTGGTGTTGCAAATAATGTGGACAGCAGAAATGTTGTGAAGTTTGTGAACGCATACTGTCCCTTCACAACAAAACTTGGCACTTATGTTGCTTACCATGTCCAACATCGAAAAAACTTACCAAGATGGATGAACGTATACAAAGAGAAAACACAGGCCAAGAAGCTTAAAAGCTATTTATTTCATTCTAAATCTCTGGAACAAGTCGATGTTGAATGCGTGCACCCGAGCACGTGTAATTATATACTTACAAATGCCCCGAACGCGTGTAATTATATACTTACAAATGTAACTGATAAAAAAATCAAAAACAACATGTAACAAAAAACAAAGATGATTTTCAACACACCGAAATGATTGGCAATATCATATTTGCCAGCCCAAAGCCTCCTGGAAATAAACGTAAAGAGCTTTATTTAATACAATGGATTTGAGATAGTGTCAAGAAATATTCACCTTCTTTCCTATATCTGCTCCCTACTACTACTACTACTCAATGGTGTCTCCACATTTCACTGTTAAAACTCTTTCACTTTAATTGTAAATAAGATATTTTTGTACATAAGATTCTTAAATACATTTAAGAAATAAGTATTGATCAAGTATGTATACAGGGGTATTCATATTATGAAAGTTTAAGGACTTTACTTTATTACGAATTACATTACTTTCACTTTTATCAGCATCAAAGAAAGCATCTTAACTGAAATTATTATTTCAGGCACAGTTATAGGTTCCAGTTAGCTTCAGAATACTATACATTGAATTGGATAGTCAAGACTATGGTTTAAAATAATTTTAAAAGTACAGTAAAATGTCGCACAGATATTTTCAAAATATAACTTCCTGAAAAAGAAAAATTTGCAAATAGGATAAAATTGTTGGTAATCATATGCAGGACACCTTTTTCTTTAGTATTCAATTCAATTTGGCATTAATTTAGCATCAGTTCATATTACAGAAAATGGAGAAAAACAGTTCATTTGGTTCACTCAAAAGCATAATCCAGCCACACCAATATTAAGGTTTTTACTGTGAATAAAATATTAGGTGGTTCTTATCTGTAAATACTAAGTGATAAAAATTAGAAGTTGCATGCTCCAGAAGGACTGGATTCATTTTCAAGCTCCGGTATTATTTTTTGATCAAAAGTGCTTCAATACAATGTATTGATATTGTAATATTTAGTGTCTTTATTCGATCCCCCTCCCCCCAGTCATAGGTGGTTTTTGCACATTTCGTATGTCAAATGTTTGTGAAATCGCAGTCTATCCTACTCAGGTTTCAGAAAGTACCACTGTCCGCAATCTTCCCTTCATTTCTGTTGTCCACACTATCCATTTTACTTACCCAAGTATGACATTTGTCAGACTCCATGACAAAGGTTTTTTGCTTCCCTGGTAAATCTTTGGCAACTTGCATAACATCCATGGCAGAAAAAAGTTTTTTTTGCTTTCCTGGTAAGTCTATAGAAGGAAGTTGTTTTTTTATCAGCAGTGTATTTCTGTCCATGGTAATTTCTGAATACCGCAGGTGGTGATAATGATAATAATATTACTATAACTACAATAAATCTATTGAACTTAAAAGTACTGTATTTATGTATCTTATTGTCCACAGGTAAATTTAAATTTAAGTTTTCATTTTATATTAATATTAATATAACTACAGTAAATCTAATGAATTGAAAAGTACTGTATTTTGTGTCTATTGTCTATACATATACTTAAAGTTTAGTTAATTTCTTTTTCATTTTATTACTCATTGATTTTTCTTAGTTTTTATGGCATGTTTCTTGTTCATTACCTTCACTCTTATGAATGTTCTCACATATAATGTAACGGTTACACCAGCAAACTTGTTTAATTTTTCAGAAACAAACTTTCAAACTCCCTTATTTGTCCTATATTTCTTATTAATTCTATAGAGCATTTTTAAAAGTTCGTCTCTTTCTCCTGTTTCTCTGAATTCTATTTTCTCCACTCCACCAAAATTAAGTGAGTTCCCCCCTTCAGCCTCTTAACTGTCATAGCTAAAAGAATGTCAGGCGCTTTGTTGTTACAATTTACAAAAAAGGAAAACCCATATTTAATACCAAAGTAATAACTTCCAGTGTCTGATGCCATGATACCAGTATAGTTATACTACATTCCCATTTAGTCATTAGGCCTAATACTAATAAATAACTTTCAGAATAACAAAAAACATTTTACAGGTCATTTTCCAGAAACATCGTCATACGAGAAAATTCCAGGGTTTCTTGGGAATATAAGCTACAAATTATAATTCATTGGATGTGGTAAGAAAAAAGAAATAATTGAAAAAGCTCGTGCAAATAAGTTATAGTCAAAAGTTTTTTCTTTCAGAAATTTTAGTAGTAGTTCCTTCTGTAGAACAGTTTTGTAAAGAAGAGTGTCCGTATTGTCAGTGGCCCAGGTTCAGTTGGAGAACACACGCTTTTGAAGTTGCTGTGTGGAACTTTTTTTTAAAAACATAAAGCTCATATTCATAGTTGTCCTTATATGTTTATATTATAGTGGTAACCTTTGTGTTTTCAAGATTTCCATTTATAAAGATGTATGATTTATTTAGGTCAAGAAAAAGTACACTTAGAAAGAGCACAGTATATTGTATGTATTTGATGTAAATAAGTTTTGAATTTTCAACGAAACTATAGTTTGTATCAAGTATCCAGTGATGTATGTTTGTTATCATGTTAGAATTTTATTCAGCCTTATCCCCAAAGTGTGTTGTGTCCCAAAGTAAAAAGGGTACAGCATTTAGGGAATATGGTAGTTGTAAAGTTTTAGTGAAAAAAATAAAAAGCAGAAAAGTGGCAGTGCTCTTCTC
This sequence comes from Magicicada septendecula, assembly GCA_034769895.1. Taxonomy (NCBI): domain Eukaryota; kingdom Metazoa; phylum Arthropoda; class Insecta; order Hemiptera; family Cicadidae; genus Magicicada; species Magicicada septendecula. The sequence continues at coordinate 321,318,079 of CM068367.1, forward strand.
TAAGGAGTGAGAGCTGAACACATCTTTATTAAGAGATTAATATTTTATCCAAATTAGACAAGCATAAAGGCTAAATTAAGAAGTATAAATTTCAGGGTGTTTCAGACATTCTATACTTTAGTATCAGTGACAGTATCGCTTCAATAAGAATTTGTCTGTGCGTTTTATATAGCTATACACAGCCTTTTGCATAATAATTAAAATAGATTGAGTTGGATAAAATTTGTACAACAAAAATCTGTTTGCAGCCTTATATCTCCCTGACCTGAAAGCAAATACATGAGAAGAAAAGAGACAGTACCACATTTCCTACAGTGGACATAAAAGACCCTTGATTCATCACAGTTATTACTCTTTCTAAAAAGTTAGAACCCCTGTGTGTGACAATTTAAAATCGGTTCGACAAATAAGTCATAAAACGTACCTTTCATTAGTAAGGAATCATTGTCAGGGTGTTTTTAATACCCAAATACAGAGGGCAGTTTTGATCAAAGTGGAGCCACTTTGTTGTTACATGAGTTTTTTTCATTTTGCTGTTTACAGGTAACACCAAACTACACTTCTTTTTTTTAATATTATACTTCTTTAAGATTTTTGGCATATATTTTCTTCATTGTTTTATTACCCTGCTCAAAAAACTTAATAGGCCTATAAACAAAATAACTTTGTAATTAGCCTGTCAATTGTTAGGTGGCCTAAATGTCCCATTTAGATTTTTTTCTGACAAAAGTCGGTCAGTTACATTCAAATTCAATTAACTGTATTCTCAGCTACTGAAAGTGTGACCAAATGATAGATATCGCCCACTTAAGTGTAGGTGCACACAACACCGTCTAAAGGTGGACTATTCCGGCCTGATAAGGAAAATTTCATGTTTGGAAATTTTGTGAGCAGAGAAGTGAGCTGTATATAAGGGGTAATAAAATAAAATTGTGCGTGTGTTGAAGTCACAGTGCTGATTTTGGTTTGATATTAGATACTTACTAAGTGGAATAGATACAATAAAGTTTACTCATTAAAAGAAAGAAAAAACGTAAGTAAGATTTCAAAATGATATTAAAATGAATATCTAATCTGAGCTAATGAGTTCTCCCAGCCTTGTCTCCTGAGCTGTTCAAATTAAAATTAAACATTAATATATAATGAAATGGTGGTATAGGATTGTGTCAAATAAATTTTTGTTAAATATTAAAGAGACTTATATATCTATGATAAGATTTTGGAAAGGGAATGATAAATAACTGTAATTCAAATTGTAATTCATAATTTGGAAATTAAATAAACAATGCATAACAAAGTAAACGTGAGTTAAATTCTTTGAGTGTCACCCTATCACCCTACCTTAACCCAACCTGTGAATTAACCCATACATTGAATTTAATGTAAAAAGTGTCCAGCAGTATGAAAAGAATTAACCGAGTGTTAAAAAGTATCGGTACCAAACAGCAGCTGGGCAGCTTATAACAATGAAATACTGTTGTTAGGAAACTCCAGGAAAATGTATAATGTTCAGACTCCCATGGTATCTGTACCCAATAGCAGGCTACATAAGTTTCCAAAAGTAAGGAAACTTTAGATATAAATATATACAAGTTACCAATAAATATAATCAAATAGTTACCGACTCGGAACACAAAAGTTTTTTATGGGTAAAAACGTAAAAGTTCTTATGTAAACGTAAAATAAGTGAACCAGTTTTCACTTGTTATAAGCTTCGTCAGAGGCTGCTGTCCGACTTGTTCTTGACGACGCTGTCGACTTTTGAAGGATTGATGTGTGTGTCAGATTTGAATTATGCCTGTTCGTTTAGGATGTCGTTTTTGTGTGTTTGTATATTTGTTCAAGAGTATCTAGTTTTCGGCATTTTGTATGTAGGCTACGTGTAGAATATCTATGTTGTTTTTGTATATGTGGTATGCTTCAATGAGGTGGTTTGCAAAGGTGGATTCGGTAGTGGAGTGTAGTGCCTTTGTGTGTTCAATTTAGTTTGTAAACACCATGTAGATGGAATTTGTTTTTGTGCATGTGTTTCGATAGTGTGTGTTCTGTTTTGTTTGTAGTTTTGTATGCGATTCTGTATCCTGCTTTTTTGAATTTGTGGGCTATTCTTTCAGCGTGGTTGTAGCCCACAAATAAAAAAAGCAGGATACAGAATCGCATACAAAACAGAACACACACACACTAAACAGATTCGATCTACCTGGAGTTTACAAACTAATCTGCTCAGATTGCAACAAATTCTACATAGGCCAGACAGGACGTAGCTTCAAAACAAAAATACATTGATGAACACACAAAGGTACTACACCCACTACCGAATCCACCTTTGCAAACAACACATACAAAAACATCGAAAGGAACATGGATATTCTACTCTACACGTACACACAAAAGGCCGGAAACTAGACACTCTTGAACAATTGGAAATATAGGCCTACAAATACATAAAAACGACATACTAAACGAACAGACACAATTCAAATCATACACATTATTCGAACTTATCACACACCACACACACAACATGATCCTTCAAAAGTCGACAACGTCGCCAAGAACAAGACGGACAGCGCTCCCAGTGGCAGCCTCTGACGAAGATCATAATAAGCGAACACTGGTTCAGGCTATAAGGTAAAACGTTTTACCCATAAAAACTTTGTTCCGAGTCGGTAGTGATTTAATTATATTTAGTTAATCAACGAACACGTCATGAACAACGAAATCCAAGAATATCCACCAATAACTTCACTTGTCAGCAAGAGCCAACTATTATAACAACTATTGCACTATGCTTTCTTATAATACGCATTTCAGATTAGAATTTCGACCTTGATTTTGGGCACGGGGCAGCCAGGAACATTTAAACAATGAGACTCTTGCCAAAATACCAGATCAAATAAATATTAAAAGAATTACAGATTCCTAATATTGAAGTATTCTACGATCAATAAAGTTAATAAAAAACCCATTGATCAAATAAATATTAAAAGAATGACAGATTCCTAATATTGAAGTATTCTACTATCAATAAAGTTAATTAAAATCCCAGTAAAGTACGTATTATCAATATACTGTATAGTCTTACAATCAGAATCACATATTTTGTTACTTAACAATAATTCGAAAATACTTGTAAAAATTAGGACAGTGGAACCGAATACTTTACAATTTTATGACTTAACAATAATTCGAAAATACTTGTAAAAATTAGGACAGTGGAACCGAATACTTTACAATTTTATGTAAACGGTTATGTTTAAGTTTTGTACTTGCACACACATACAACAAAACTCATTAATTTGCTATATATTAGTAGAATAGAATATTTTACAATTACTGTAAAACTGTGCTGTTTCCATAGTCTTAAACATATGATGGGTACAACGCACAAAATAGGTGAATTTTGAATATGGTATAAAGGCATAGGCGTAACTTAATCCCCCCCCCCCCATGTTCCGAGCATTATACAATTTTGTTTCCAGTTGTTATAAATAAAAACTAACTAATAGTCAAACAGGAGACAGTTCCTATGTTTGCGAGCACAGTAAAGCACTATTTATCAACGTCTGTACTGTTATCAGACTACTAGTTACCATAAATTTATTATTCGTATTTCTTTTGAAGAAACTTGTAAGGGGAATGTTTTGACATATTTGAATGATATACGTCAAAATAACATTTCTGTTCGAAAAAAAAAACAAACGCTAGAGACCTAATTAACTGGAATACAATGTGCGTCTTTTACACAAAGACTTGTTTTGGAACACCAATGAAATAATAAGCGCAGCTGTACTAAGAATTTGCTCTCTTTACTTTCCTCTCTTTGTCACACATATTCTTCTGAGTCATCATCCCTGTGCTCGGATTGTTTACTGTTTGATTCGAGATTATCTCCGTTTTCAGTTCAGCAGAATTTCGCAAAACTACAGGCCAGTGTAAAAGAGAGCAGTATGGTAGGGGTAACAGACTCGACAGTATGAACAAAGCTGGCTTACTGTGAAAGACGTCGATGGCTTTGTTCACTAATCTTAAAAGACGGTCGTTTGGAACCGGTGTTTGTTAATGATTACTGATACAAGCGCGGTCGTGTACGTAGTCCGTTAAAGCATAAGGCCGCCTGAACAGTAATCTGCGCCGACCCTGTCTCACTTCCATATTTCCCTCTCTGTCGCACACATGCTTCCGTTGTTTTCGCCAGTCTTGTTGCAGCCGATGTTCACACTATGAAACGCTCCACAAAACTGTTCTGCGCATGTGTGAAGTGAATGGAAATTTTGTTAGCCTCGCAACGAGGTGTTTGTCTACTGCGCATCGAGACCCCAGTGTTCAATTTACATCTACACATCGCTTGTCACATCTTAATTCTTTATTGTTGTGATTGTTTTGGTTTTTTGTGTTCTAAGTTGTGAGAAATGGGAGATGAGAAACTCAAAGGAGTAACACTGCTTAATTTCTTTGAAAATTGCCTGACTTGAAATTACTTTGTGTTGTGACTGATTCGGCTTACTGCTACTACTGCCGAGCATTTTGTGACAAGAGTGCCTAAGGGAGAGGATGCGTTTACGAAAACTAGGCATACGAATTGGATGAGCTGAAATTGTTTATGTTTATAGGCCTACAGTATATCTGTTCTAGGTAAACACAACTGGAAGTACAACTTATGAAGAAAGGTTTGTTGATCATTAAAAATGAAATTGTCCCTCGTTTACTAACTAAGAATTATTACTAAACTTTCTAATTTTGTATATATTTTATTACCGATATAGATAGTCTCACTACACACTTGAATTTATGAAGCATTACTCTGCCCCACCCCCCAAAGTTATGCCTCACGTTACGCCCATGTATAATACAATTTTGAAAAAACTTTCTTGAACCTACCAGTGGCATGTAGAATAACTGCATCCATAATGAGGTATATAACACATTTTAGAATGTTCCACTGCATTTTTTACTTTGACCACCACTTATTTTTACAGAGTTTCAAGAAAATCGCTGGTATGAGCGGTGTGGATATTGAGGACTCGCATGATAGCACTATACATACACGTCTTTTAAGCAATTTCGTAACTTGGCTGATAGATACCGGGTCAAATTAAAAACTTTAAATATATACTTATGTACAGATAACAACTTTAATTATTATAATTCTGCAATTACTAGCGTCCAAGACCGTGTGGCAACTTGACAAGTGAAGCCATTATAATTGAGGGTGATTGTTGTCACTACGCAATTTTACCCACTGTCCGGGAACGAAAATCGCCCTGAACAAAGAATGTGACTATTCAAACTCTCCCAATTACTACCTAAACCACTACACCGGTCACTTAGCTGAAAAGTGACGTACATACATGCCATGATATTTTGACCGTTATAAGAAAAGTGGCAGTAAAGGGTCCTCTTGATGCAAACGCACGTGCCAGGTGTTCGTTTTTATCGTTCTTGTGATACGATATTGCATGTGATCAGCGAGTCTGGATGGCGTAGTTTTTTAATTTCTTAGGAGGCTGTTACTATACCACTTTCCCCGTATTAACACTATTTAACACAATATTAACATACTTGTATAACATTGACGCAACATGACGTATTTTAGTTAAGGACAACAGTCTCTTGTAGAATATGCTAACATTTGTGTTTAAAGTTCTTAAAATCAAAAATAAGAATTGATCAAAAAATCAAAATATATCTTGGCCACAACAGTTTTTGTCGTGTTTTGACAGCAGCCTATTTTAACAGCAGTTTTTGTTTAACTGAGGAATGCATCTGTGAGTGAGCTTGTGTGTGTTGGTGTCCGTGTCATATACACTGAACCCTTACATAACAGTTACTGCATTCAGTAACATTGCATTTTCTTCATTGTTAAGACGCAGAGGCAAGTAACATTCTCCACACAACAATCAATAGTCCGGTATCAGCAGCGACACCAAAGGATTTTGTTAAATAATAGCAAACACTTAGTGCTGAGTGTATATGTTTATTAGAACAATGTTGAACGGTATTTACAGAAAACATCTTTTCTTAATTTACTTAAGACTTGCTTTTTTAAGTTATAAGGTAATATTTTCCTTATAGGGTCTGGGTCCCTTCGTTTTTCCTTAGTTTGGACATCTGTGTTAAAATAACTGATACAAATAATAGGTACTATGTCACAATTATGAATTTTTTCTGATACAGCTCAGGGGGATATGTTAAGGCTCCAGAAGCCCCCTCCAAAAATTTTAAAACATTTTTTAACAAGATTTTGTTGTAATTTGTGACAAATTACATTTTTTTTAAAGATCGATTCTCAGGTAGTGATTTGCTGTGTATAGGTAGCCTATATTGTGAGGTGTTACAACTCAGTTGCATGTGCCTGACAAAAAGTCTCGCCCCTAAAAGAAATTTTGTATACCCCTACCAAGAAATTCTGGGACGCCATACCCCCCCCCAAGCCAGGAAAAATAGAGTAATTGGTTTTTTGAATGTGACACTGCAAAACTAAAGGAACAATCGGCATAAATTACAAGGTAATTGATGCAGTGCTTCCATGAAGTAAATATGTACAAAAATATCCATACTTTGTGATCACTATTGGAAAACGTGGCATGAAATAAGCAGGCAAGTAGCCGTTTATTGCAACATATCTTGAACTTATACAAAACTATGAGTTATCAGAAAGACAGCAATTCCCTACTTTATTATCATATAGATATTTTCTGATAGAAAATTTCCTACTCTGTTATCAGACTGTAGTAATATAAAAATCTCCTTTACTGAAAATTTTAACTGGGTGGTAAATAGGCCTATGCTAATATAGCAAGCAGTAATCCTGGTCACAAATTTATTAATAATTCTGACTTTTAAATGTTCATTTTAACTATGTCCTTTGAATTAATTCTCTACTGTTTGATGTATAGGTTGACCCTTCAGAATATGGTGCCACACTGCTGCAGTAGATATTGACTGAAATGTAACATACTAGACCATGATGTGATTACAAATAACATATCACAGTGAAGTATAGTTCATTGCAGCCTATAGACAAATTGTCAGAATCTATGTGAGTGTGTGATCAGCAAGTCCATAATCAGCTTCCCGTCATTCAGGTGACCCATTCAGATTCATGGACACTTGTCACTTGTTGCCTTGGATATCAATGTTATGAAACCTGAAAGAGTACACCAGTTAATCCTTAAAAGTTTCTATCATGTTAAGTACTCAGCACAAACAAATAAATACACTAAGTGTTACTTGCTGCCCTGAGATGTGTTATGGATTTAGTGACTATATAGGGATCCATAACTCATGGATTGACAACGTGAAAATCAGATGCAATATTTTTAGCCAGTGACTGGCTTCCAATACCAACTTAACGAAAACTTAGAAAAAGAATACCAAACATTAACTGGTTGGCAAATTAATTACAAATTACTACCGTCATATAGTTTGCTTAAGGTAAGTTAAAGAAATCAAGTAGTTACATGTGAACTATACAGTATGTGAGACAGTATTAGCTGTAAGTTTTGACAGCAAAACTTATTTTCATCGTGAGAAAATTTAATGCTCTCAAAAATGTGCAAATGAGAGCTCAAGCATATGCATGTCTTTAGTCTCACATGCAACCTAAAAATAAGATCCAAATGAAATCCCCACAACTCCAGTATTTGAAGGTTTTTAAAATACTTCTTAATCAGGATGTTTAAGCATCATGTGAGATTCAGGGTTGACCATGAACAGTAGCGGACTGAGGGTGGGGCGGACCGCCCCGGGCCAGATATGAAAAATTTGAGTTTTTTTTTTTTTTGTTAATTTTAATTTAGTTGCAAATGTTGTACCGTCAGTCCTGAAACGCAACACTAGGAGAGGTCCAGGATTTAATCAAGCGATTCCAAAGATTTTTCATTATTTTGAAATCTACCTTACAACTCTACCTCATAAAATGTTTACAGATATGTAAAAAAGCTTATAAAGGCAAGTTTATTTAAAATCTCATCAGAATTTTTACTGAACAGTGGATAATTCGGAGTGCGGAAATCGGGTCAGTTACTCGAATTTTCCGAGGCCAAAACTAGAAAATGGCTATTTTAGAAAGTTTACCTTATTTGCAATAAACTGCTAACTGACTTGGGAAAAAATGCTAAGTATTGTTTGCCTTAACGATAAATTTGTTTTGTTTTGCAGTAGGCCTATCAGAGGCGGCGTCCATAAGGTTCAATGGTTCAGTAAACCATTTCAGTGAAATAATTTAAATATGTTTTTAAGGATTTGTTGAGATAATAGTTTCATATTTAAATAAGATTTGCGAGATTAATCTTGTTGACTGAACAATAATGGATTCGCGTAGTAGGTGAATTGCTCACTACTATTGCTTGGAGGTGCAGAACGGCTCTCAGTACCTCCTGGACTGTGTAGACAGATTTGGAGGAGGAAATCAGTACACACAAAATTACATTCAACAGTCGCTAAATCCGAGTATAGAGACGAATAGTTGGGACGAGGGCCGAACTGCACTGACCGGGAATTTTAACATTTTCATAATGTCGCCATTCAGCATTATTATGCTTTTACCACATGATTTGTGTCCGTTTACCATCAGTTTGTGTCAGATTTCTCTATTTCATTTAGAATGCAATGAAAATGTGTGCAGTAAAGACATAAAATCAAATAAAATAGTGAAGTAATTGTACTCCGAAAATAAAGTGTGTTTAATGTAGTCATTAAATAATAATTGTATTAACATTAAACTGAGCGAAGTGTGTATAACCTTCAAAGTGTTTGCGGGTATTTTTGTGTGTTAAATGTTCAGGTATTTCTCATTTTTTCGTTCAGTTCATTGATTTGGTAAATTGAATAGTGTTCAATCTATTTTAAAGACAAACTTCTCTCTCTCTCTCTCTCTCTCTCTCTCAAAGATAAATGCAAATTTAAGAACTTGGTAGGCCGCTTCCCGTCTTAAATATTAAACAGAAATATTCAACTATTCTTTTATTTAACTATATATTTTTAGAATAATTTACAAACAGCATAAACACAACTTAATATTAGGCCTACTAAAAGCTGTCAATAGTTATGTCTTCATGTTGAGACAACCTCGTGTGTTATTTGGAATGGGATAATTTCTCTTATCTTAATAGAACCATTCAGGCATTGAACCCCCAACTGTCCAACCACGAGCCGCCACTGAGGCCTACATAAGTTTATTGTATATTATAAAGTATTGTAATAAATTTAATGCAGTCTATAAATAATATTACTTCTATTATTTGTTTAAACTTCGTATTTACAATATGAAAGTGGATTTTTATTTCAAACATTACTACAGCTTCTTATAAAGTTTCCTAACTAGATGTATCAATACAGTGATTAGACAATAAATATGTAACAGTAAAGTGTTTTTGATATGTATTACTTAAAGATAAATTGGATTATAAACACCTGTTTTATGGGAGGAGGGGGCCTCAGAAATCCACTCCAGCCTCCAGTGGTCTAGGTATACCCACTGTATGAATACATCTGAAAACTAAGCAAAGTCACAAAGGTAATAGTTTCCACATTACAAATGCTGAGATAAGAGGGGCCAGATACTCCACAAATCTACATCACCAAAAATTAGGTACTTCCTAATTGTTACCTCACCCCAAACTACAGTTATGAAAATGTTTTATCAGGGAGTTAAGCAACACCATCATAATTTACCTTCACAATTTTAAAAGAAACAAAATGATTATTATACACAAGCAGATAGGTTTTTAGCATTTAATATGCTTACTAATGTTATAAAGGTTTATAAAATATCTACTGCACAATTGCAAATACTATGTAGACACAAAATCAGTCCTGCTATCCGAAACTTGTCAGCAGTCTTTTTCTTTGCTTCTACTAAAATAGTAACAGGTACAATCTGTGTGATATGTCAGGCCCCAGAAACATTTTCTTACAGATTTTTATGAAAGTAAACTAGGATTCGACTGGAAAAGAAGGATATATAAAACGTTTTTAATTTCTTTTGAATTAAAATAGCGAAATCCTTTTTTAATTTTAATTTCCAGTTAGTATTATATGTATTCTGTTCGTTAATACATTTAAATATCCAAAGAAGCCATGAAATGTATACATGTAAGTAATAATTGTACTAAAAAACTGAATTTACAAGTTCCCAATCTCATATTACATTGGGTGATTACAACATTGAATAAAACTCCCACAATTAAAAAATATTGAGAATAAACCTTGGTAGTGGAAATAAAACGCACACAAAGAATTATTCAAGTACTAAAGTCTTTTTATGCTCAATTAAATCTTCAATTTTGTACTTTACTACATAAATCAGTTTACAGCGCGCCCTGGGGTGCTATTTGACTGCCGAAGCCATGCCAGTTGAATATGGCATTTTTTTTGTTTGGGGTTCCATAGTAAAATAGCGCTCAGAAATTTATACCCGACACATTAACTAACGGTAACGATGGCACTTAGCTTTAAGAAGCTTCTATAAGCTCTCATTCTCAAAAAAAGTCCATAATGCCACTACACATCCCCAGGAAGCGATAAGCAACGAGAGGTCGGTAGTCGTAAAACGCACCCCGCTTGAGCCGTTCAGTGCATAAATAAACATTTTCTCTCTCAATCCATTTGATGGTCTTCGTATGAGGCGGGAACCAAAGTTTCATTAAAGTGATTCGTTCATTTAATGTGCACACCAAATAATTATTTTATTTACTGAGCGTACAAATTTAGTCCAGGGTGAAGTTCCAGGAACACCACCAGCTACATAATTAAGCATGTCATTACTAGATAATATCACTATTTACACACTTGTCTTTCTTAATTTCATAGAAACTTGCTTTATCATAAAAATGAAGTCACCATGTGAGACTACATATGTCATGAAGTCCACAATCCACGTTCCAGCGTCCATATTAATGTAGTACCAGTCGCAGACAGTTGCTGTCTTTGGACACCGACATCATGGAAACATAAACCATAACCCAATTAAAAGTTCAAGGATTATGCTCAAAGTCTCCATCATGTAAATGCCCAGTACAAACACAAACACACTAATTGTCACGCTTCCACGTTCTCAAACTCCATAAGAATGTAAGGACGAATAATAGTCTATGCGTTATCCAGCAAGCCCAATATGAAACTGAACCTGAAATTTTCAGCGGATAGCAAAACGAAATATTGACAATTTGTTGTTACTCTGTAAATTTATCATGGAACCTGTATACAATAGAAGCTAACATAAATTAGAATTAAGTGACGTTATTGATTTGTAATCATCAGAAATTATATTTTCAACTTAACTTAAAATATTTAAGTTGTAAGCGTTAAAACTTGAATCTAATTACAATCAATATTATTACATCAAACAATATTTACCATCTGACTAAAATAATCATGTTTAGTCTTGTATAATTAGGTCATGAGTTCCACCAGTAGAAAGAATTGCTCCTATTTGCTAGACAAGGTATTATATATATCTATAAAGTAGTACTACTCCTCCACAATTGTTTCTCAATCTCAGAGGGACTCGCGTCCATATCAGTGTCCAGGATAAGCCATGTTAGCGAGTGTATATTAGCGTATCCACTTCTCAACATCCAGGTGTTCTTTTAGAGACAGTGGTTTCCACTGGATACTCATATCATGGAAACAGAGTGCAGTACCAGCAAAAATTCAAGGTTCATGCTCAAAAGTTTTCAATCATGCAAATGCCCAACACACACATTATCAAAACTTTGGAATCGTTATGCCATCCATGTGGACCTGTACATTAACTACCCTACACAAAGAGTTTTCATTAATATACATTTGCATGTGAATATAAATATATGAAAAAGCATCAGACATAAACACAATTTATATTGTTACGACGATAGATCGTCGTATGGTACAGTGGAAAAACAAAATACAAGACGCCAATTAAGTCACTAATCACCAGCTTTAATTATCACAATTAAACAGTTTGTAATCAAAAGATAAGTCTCTTACAACAAATCAAATAAAAATTGTTCACACGCAATAAAATTTCAACTAATATAAAACAGAATTGTTTACAATTGTCCCGCACGATTATAAAACACAACACTTCCCCACAATAATTACTTTTCATTAATAACCACTTGAACGCACAGAGTAACCGCCCGACAATACTGAAAAGTAAGCAGCAGGTAGTCTGCAGGGTTCCATAATATGCGTCCTTAACAAGCCATCGAAGATTCTAGAGGACACTTCAGCGCCACTTTCGCAGAAATACGCACCGTTGGGCTAATTGAGAAACTTCTCGAACAACACTATCGAATATACGAGACTGTTACGATTATGTAACACTGCCTCGCGTGTTAAGCGTCACGTAAGCATTACAGCAGCGGGAATAAAGTACAACAACGTTCTCCAATGTACCAGAACGTTTCACAATGGCGTAACAATTTTTATGCATTACGTAACAATATTAATAGCAAATTACCGTTTCTACCATCTGCATAAGGGAGGAGCTGATAGCAACTAGTTGTTATAATAGAACCTGTTGCTGGAATAAGTGACAGTTGATTATGAATAATAATAAATATAAATAAGCTCTCTATATAGATAGTAACGTTTATGTTGCTAATAACACCATCATAAAAAACATGCAACATTAGGCCGATATTGTGAAATATCCTAAATGTATAAATATCATTTGCGAAAGTTTCCACACTTCCAACAGATGGCAGAAACAATGGATACTCCGTACTCCAGTGGCTAAAGGAAAATGAGAAAAATACATAACCTTTGCAACAACCTTCCTTTCACATTAACTTGCCAGGCATTCAACCGAACTAGTTCTTGAAGAAATGCACCAGTATCAGGCCTAATCTGTAGAACAAATTCAAAATACGTACTCGACATTTATTTATCTCCAAAGCAGGAATGTAGTATTCCAGAGGGTATGGTGCGGGATGCAGGAAACGCAGTGAAACTACTAACAATACCACTGCTCAATATGCCTCATTGCATCCAGTACAGGTTGTGAGGGTTATGACGTGAATCCGTGAAGGGTTTCAATACCATTGCGACAGCTGGAATACTGGCGGCAAGTGTAGGTCAATGGAAAGGATAACAGAAAAGAGTATTATTTATTACTACAGTTATTTGTTGGTAGAAAAACGACGATTGCCTCTGGGGGGGGGGGGGGTTAAGGTCTGAGTAAAACAAAATGTCTAGTAGCTAATACTAGGCAGTTCTAATCACCTGCATAGCGAAGGACAGAAAAGTAACTTCCGTTCACTGACGAAATCACAGAGCTGAATTCATAAAAACATGTTTCATATTAATCAACTTGCCCAGAGACAAGTACCCGAAAATCGTGAGGCGAAAAATGAACGGGAGCTTATGCCCTCCTCGCAAGCGCCGTGGATACACAGACATCTAGACATATTTCCAAGCACGCAAAAGATCCCGACTTTGCGTCAAAAACGCTGACGCACAATTTGTGCCGGTCATAAGCTCCGATGCTGTCGAAAGATTGTTTACTCTCGCATCCCAAAAGCTCTGTGCGCGCCAACTAGATTATATTTCTAATTGTATGTGCTGAACAAAATCAGCATTGAAATTTTTTAATGTCATATGTTTGAACAATCTATTTAGTACAAGGAATCTCGTAGAAGCAACCGGAAGCAGAAAGTGAAAACGATTAGAAGGAGCTTCATAAATCTCGCAGAAATTAAGAAAATATGTACAGAAAGATCAAAAATAGCAATCGGGTACATAAAAGTCTCACAACAGTTGTTGCTTCGGTGACTATTTCTTTACTATGTTTGTGCCATAAACGAATTATGGGAGTATGTCTGAAATATTGCGTCTTATAGGGGCCTACAGGCAATTACCAAAATTTCCAGGCACCACTTACGGCAGTGGTGAGCCTATACTGTCATGCTATTCATCACTGCTAAAATTCTTAGTTTTATTCATAAGAAATCATAATTGTTATTCATACTTTAATCATACATAACACATACAAAATTACATGACTTGTTGGATTCATAATACAGTGTTAATCATAATTTAATATGTATGTGATTGTCTGGCACAGAATGCATTTAAAGTATTTAAAAATAACAGTGACGGTGACGTACAAAGTGCGCATTTCTGGCATCAGCTATGTTATTTAAATCTGAAGAATTAGGTAATTTAACACTTGTAGTGATAAATAAATTAATATTACCAGTTTTAACCAACCAAATTGTCTTGAGGTGACTTCTACATTGTTATCTACAATGTTTATTTCTTTTAAAGTTTCACTGGAATTGTGTGTACTTTATTTTTTATTGAACACTTTTAACGGTTATGAGTTAAGGTATTACAGGCAAGACAAATAAACAAATTGAAACTGCCCTGAATCTAGCAGCATAGCCACAGGAAGCTGCGTGAACTGGTTGTTTTGGAGCTCTTGATGATTTTTAGCTGTGTGTAGATTAGCGTACTGCTACAGGTTAATGGAACGCACTTTCAAAAAAGAAAAGCGTCATGTTGTTACAGTCAGTATTGCTGAATAATAAGTTATATACTACGTGACAAATAATATATTTTAATACTTATTTAATATAGTATTATAACGTGTTATAAGATAATAAAATAATACATATATTTAATATAAAAACATTTTTTTATAGAAACAGTAAATACAATTTATTATACAAGGTGTTCCGGGAAGAAAGGAAAATCTTTCACGAGGTGATTCTAGACGTATAGATAATAAAAGAATGTCATCTGACAGGTTAGAAATGCTTCGTTCTCGAGTTATGGCTTGTTGCAACTTTTTGCCCAGTAGGCCTATCTGTTCCCTATTTAAGTAATCCAAAACCAAAATTCAGGATATACTACATCTTTAATTGTCCTACATGTCGTTTGATCTAAAACATTCAAAAACAAGAAAACTACTGGAAATGCAAAAAATTCTAGTCGCCTATCGTAATTTTTTAGGCTTGATGCCACAGTAACTTTCTATTTTCTAATTTGATGTTAAATTTTTATAAAAATAAAAATTACAAACTAAGGTAATTAACAAAATTACAAGTTTGAAAAATTGACTTTTATTAAAATCAAAGAGAGCAGAATATTTTATAATTTTAAGTGAAAAAAATTGAAAGTTGTCAGCATTAATGTAAATAAAAATTATATTGAAGCTGAAGCTAATAAATAATTTAATTTATTTAGTGATTTGTGATGATATTCAGTGTGGTGGTGGTGATGGTGATTTGTGTACAAGATATCTCAGGAGATGAACAGTATCTGTGTCTGCTGGTGCCATGATAAGCTTGAACCTCAAGTAAGTTTTATGGGTTTCTATAAAGTTCGCGGCCTACCATATAAACGAATGTGTCGTGGCGCCACGTTCGGGCCACGAACAACTATGAGCGTCAAGTCGGGTCAAGTCATTGTTGCGGTGAAACAGCTGTATAAATAAGGTTATCTCACAGCAACGCTGAAAATGGAGAAAACTGAACATTCAAATTTTTTGTTAAGAAAGGTTGAACGCTAACAGAAATTTTTAATGAGATGAAGAATGTGTTGGATGATGCTACAGTGAAAAAAAGGGCTACTGAATTTAAACGTGGTCGTGCAAGTTTGGAAGATGATCCGAGTACTGGGCGTCCGAAAAGTGCCACTACACCAGAAATCATCAATAAAGTGCACGATATTGTTTTGGAAGATCGCCGTTTGAAGGTGTCTGAAATTGTTAAGCCTGTGGGCATCTCAGATGAAAGGGTACATCACATGAAAAAGCTGTCTGCAAGATGGGTGCCGCGTTTTTTGACAAGTGACCAAAAACGCATGTGAATGCAAGCTTCTCAGCAATGTTTGGAGCGTTGTAAGAAAAATCCGAAAGATTTTATTCGTAGATTTGTAACAACTGATGAAACTTGGGTCCATTACTTTACTCTAGAAATAAAACAACAGTCGAAACAATGGAAGCATAATGATTCGCCGCCTCCACAATCGGTAAAATCAATTTTGTCGGCTGGAGAGTGTACGCATCTATTTTTCTGGGATGCTAAGGGGATATTGTTACTAGATTGCCTTGAAAAGGGTCAAACGATAAATGGAAAGTTGGTAAATGACCTGAAGATGGCTTGACTGCCGAAAGCGCTCGTCAATACCAAAGACAACATAGTGGTTTGTATAAAATTACTAGTAGAAATATTTGAAACCACTAACACTCCAATACAACAATAAGATAAATGGAAAGTATTACGCTAACCTTGTGGGCCAATTAAATGTAAAAATTTGAGAAAAAAGACCAGGTTTAGCAAAAAAGATCATTGTCCATCAGGATAATGCACGCCCTCACATATGCGTTGTGTCTATGGCAAAAACCGTCGAGTTGAAGTACAGTCTGTTGCACGATCTTCTTGCGTCCTTCTTGTAAATAATATCTTGTAAATTGCGTCCTTCGTAGATCTGACTAAACAGAAGCTGAAATCAAGTAGTTACAAATAGTCGTATGGAAACTATACAATGTGATGCAGTCGCCTAAGTGTAGTGAATCGTTAGAAAATAAATAAGTAGCGTTTACTAGAAATGAAGAGTATTATAATGTAACCGTGTATGTTTCCTTTTGTCACATTTAAGTCTTCCAAGTGCAGAATATTCTGACTGTAATGGGATAAAGTACTATGTTCAGCAACATGTAACAGCTCAGCTTGTGTGGCATAGCCATCAATACAGATGCGGTATGTTAAGTAACTATTAACAAAAAACATTGGCTAGATCTAGACGAAGTGTTACAGCTCTTAATCACTAGAGTTAGTTGAAGTTTTGTAGCAAATTGAAACACGAGGTATTAATATTAAATTCCCTGGCAAGTACTTGGACAATGGACAAGCAGATAATGAATGCACAATGCCCATCTCCTACATTTATACTAAATTATATCATCGATATGTTACTACACCCCATTCCTTCGCAAAAAGAAAATGTAATTGTTTAGCTAAGCGTACATATAATAGTCCCGTATATCCGTGACAACGTAAGAAAAATTGTCAACTTTTTAAACAAAAATAGAAAAGCGTTTCGCAGTAGAATTACAAAGTTTGCTAGCAAAAACAAATCAGCTGCGAAAACTAATTAACTGTGTTACTTTTCGTAACTATTAAGTGAATTCCGTAAGCTAATACAGAGAAAAAACCTGTCAAGTTTTTCTCTCAAAAAAAAAAAACTCAATTATCACATGTGCTTTATACCAATCGCAGACAGTGTTGTTGCCTTAACATTTACTACAAGTGGAAATTACTACTATGCAAATTAATCGTGGTTACATCAGAACTTTATAAACTAGAATAGGCGATGCAATTGGCTGTAAATAACTGATAAGAAAGTATCTTAAAAGCCTTACTTTTAAAATCAGCACTGGTACAACAAAACGTATTTATCAAATTTAACGAAAATGATCGTGTTAAGACTTTTATCAGTGTCAGACTGTCATCCCACACTCACATCCGCAGCACTATCAAGATTCAGCGACAACAATCCACATCCACATGAGGACACAATCCAAAAGCCACTTCCCAGAATCCAGGTATTCCAGACAGAGATAGTTGTTGCCTTTGGATATCGACGTCATGGAAACTGAGCGCATAAAACAACCAACACAGAGTACATGGTTCATGCTCAAACTTTCCATGACGTAAATACCCACACAATCCAAAAGCCACTTCCCAGGATCCAAGTGTTCCAGACGGAGATAGGTGTTGCTTTTGGATATCGACGTCATGGAAACTGAGCGCATAAAACCAACACAAAGTACAAGGTTCATGCTCAAAGTTTCCATGATGTAAATACCCACTCACACATAACTAAGACTCTTCGTAATCCGTACTTCATTCTTGTGGACCTGTATACTATCTATTTCACATACAGTTTGCAAGAATATAAAGTTGCATAAAAATATAAATATACAAATAAACATTAAATGTAAAAACACTTACTTGTACTCTATAGTAAATTATTTTCTTTCTACAGTCTGCATAAGGTAAACTGATGAAAACAGTTACTTGTAACAATAGTAACTTATATATAAAAACTGAAACAACAGACAGTTAATTACACTTATTATTTAATATGCAAACGAATAAGCGGTATGTAGTACAGATAGATGATAACTTTTCATACTTTATTAACCCTTTGGTGAAACTATCAGATTACTGTGAGTAATATCACATAAGTATACCACCTGCCACGTAAATCCATGAATAAAGTCTTTTATAGTTAGGTCAACTTGCTGCAGTAGAAGGAAACTGAATACCCGATTTCTTGGTTAAATTATTAGCTCAGGTGTCAAGTCTTTTATAGTTAGGTCCAGTTGCTGCAGTAGAAGAAAACTGAATAGGCTACCCGATTTCTTGGTTAAATTATTAGACCAGGTGTTAAGTCTTTTATAGTTAGCTCAAGTTGTTGCAGTAGAAGGAAACTGAATACCAGATTTCGTGGTTTGCGCAGAAGAGACTTACTACAGAGTTCTTGAGTCATCCATATACAGCTGTTCTACTCTTACTTCCTTTCCTCAGTGTCAGATTGCCATGTCCCACATCCACAGCACTGTCAAGATTCGTCGACAACAATCCACATCCACATGAGGACACACAATCCAAAAGCCACTTCACAGGAGCCAAGTGTTCCAGACAGAGATAGTTGTTGCCTTTGGATATCGACGTCATGGAAACTGAGCACACAAAACCAACACAGAGTACGAGGTTCATGCTCAAAGTTTCCATGTCGTAAATACCCACACAATCCAAAAGCCACTTCACAGGATCCAAGTGTTCCAGATAGAGATAGTTGTTGCCTTTGGATATCGACGTCATGGAAACTGAGCGCACAAAACCAACACAGAGTACAAGGTTCATGCTCAAAGTTTCCATGTCGTAAATACCCACACACATAACGAAGACTTCGCAATCGTTACTTCATTCTTGTGGGCCTGTATACTAGCTATTTCACATACAGTATGCAAGAATATAAAGCTGCATAAAAATGTAAATATACAAATAAACAATATACCTAAAAACAATGATAAGTACTCTATAGCAAACTATATTTCCTTTGTACAGTCTGCATAACATAAACCGAAAACAGCTACTTGTAACACTAGTATCTTATATAAAAACTGAAATAACTGAGACAATTATACTTATTTCACTTATGGTCTTATTATATTTATAAGCGGTCTGTAGTACTGATAGAGGATAACTTGTCATTCTTTTTTTAACTCTTTGGTGAAATTGTCAGAACATCGTGAGTAATATCAAAAAGTATACCACATGCCATATTCAGCAATAACCTGCCACGTAAATCCATGAAATGTGAGTGTCCTGTAGTTACAATAAGTTCTGTAGTTTGGGTAGTGACTTAACGAAAACTACAGACATGACTACCAAGTTTACAAGGTAGTGCTCAACGTTTCCATGATAATACCAGAACAGATGAGCCACTTGAAAGTAAGAAGAAAGTTAATTTTTAATAACTAGAAAAGAGAATAGCATCTTACTATAACCTTACTTGCGTAGCAGTTCACTTCAAAATTTTCTTTATTCCAATACGAAATATATTGGTATTTATTTTGATTCTAATATGACATCATTAATTTAAGTCCTTATATCTATCAAGTAGGCAAATACACACGTAGCGAATTAACTGAAGGTTAAAATAATTTTTAAAGTTTTCTTGTCAATCTGTTGCACATCGTTGAGCTACAAATCTAAAAAATATTGAAAGACTGCACCAATCTAGGGTTTGCGTATAACATAACTATAAGATTTTCTTTTATTTTTTCTTCTTTAAGTTAAACAAAGAATAAAATGGCTTTATATAAGCCTCATGACTGGTATCATTAAAACATTCCATTGTCGCTCTGTGACACTAATTTTATTATGGTCAGTAGTAATGTAAAAATTTATCACAATTCACTTCTGTTCTTAAACCGTATCAACTTTGTAAGTACCCTGTCTGCACTATAATAACACGCCTCTAATTGAAGAAACAAAAGTTTCAGATGTGCCACGACTGTTTACATCAGGAATGAAACTGAGCGGTTCAGAAAATCACTGATAGGCGACTTCATTCTTTTGAAAGTGGTTTGTGCTATGGCAGCGAAGGAGGAACAATTTTGCTTACTACTTGGATTGTTTTGTTTTTGAGTTTTGAAGCACCTGATTACATCAGGCATAAGCCTATACAAATGTATGTTGTCCAAACAAAAAGTCGTTGAGATTCTTTTTAATTTTAACACGAGATGTTTTCTTATGAGCAACACTCGGTGATACATCGTGTGTAGTGTATTTTTTGTTTTTGTAAGTGTACAGGTTTCCTGTCCGGGCTTGTGAGGTACTTCTTCACTGTTTGTTATAAAAATACTTGTTGGACCCACGAGATTTCACCATTCTTCCGTCTACCAACACTTTGAGCCGTTTTACTATGGCCAAGATTCAGCCAGCGTCACATTTGAACTGCGACCGTTTTTGGCTGTGCGAGTTTTAAATTTAGAGGATCGTCGCTGAGCGGTTACTTCATTCTGTTGAAAGTGGTTCGTGCTGTGGCAACGAAGGTGAAACAATTTGTTTACTCCTTGGATTGGTTTGCTTTTGAGTTGTAAAGTACCGGTTCCATTCTGTGTCCAATTGGAAGATTTTTATTAAACGTTATTTCTTGAAATGTCAGAGGGCATTTCATCAACACGAATTGTTTAGTGCCACTGGGTGAGTCTAAAGACGATGGATCCGGATGCCGGATCCGGCACCCAAATTTGTGAGTAACGTCATCTAAAAATGTCAAGCTGCGTGTTGAGAGAACTTGCGAGCATAAAAATGTCAAGCGGCGTGAATAACAAAATATATTTCCCTTCTCTTAGTTGTACGTGTGTACTGTAAAGCCCCATCGAGAGACCAGGTGCTAGACAAAAAGTACGACGTACGCTGTGACATGAGCAACCAACCCATATACGTTAGCATTTTCATTGAAATATGCATATAAAATAATGAAAACAAAGGTCACTAAGGTCACTACACTTATGTCAGTATTCACCTATGATACAATTCATACAATTCCTTGAGCATTTCTATTATCCGTGGAACCGTAGATTTTTATTTATTGTATACGAAAAGACAAGATCCACGTTTGTACGTACACAATCTTGATGATTGTGTAGAAAATTGAGAAAACTTTGAAGCAGATCAATTTGGTTTTCTGAGAAATCGGCCAATACGAGAAGCCACATTGTCGCTGCGGAATATAACTATAGGCCTATGGAGAAAACTCTGCAGACTTGACAAATCATGATAGCCTTTGTTGACATCGAAAGGCATTTGACAAGATCAACTGGAATATAATGTTCAGAGTTTTCACAGATGTAAAGGTAGACATAACAATAAGCATAAATGTTGACATACTATGTGGCACGCAGATGACTAGTTCTTTGCATGAGTATTTAAAAGTGACATGTTGTATAGGATGTATTTAAAAGTCTCGCTGCAAATTATGACTAGATGATTTGTGCGCGATTCTAGCCGTTTTGCATTTTCACTGAACTGAACAAATGAACAAAGTTTCACTGAACTTCGCAAATGTTTCACTGACTAAGGCTAGGTCTACAATCGTGTTAGCTTATGGTGGGCGGTTCACAATACCTATGCGAAACGTAGGGGTAGATAATCTAATCCTCAACGTGCTCAGTCCTAAATTCTCCGTGTGAAAAATGTCTGTTCACTATTGCTACAGCCGTTATTGTTTAGAATGACGAATTCAGAATTATTTAGTTATTAGAACTCGGATTTTCACACTGTTGAAATTTCTTGATTTCATTTCTCGATTTATGGTCAACTCTTCATATTCATGTATGTGTTTTGTCAGTCAGTTTGTTCAATATTCGTTTAGCCGAACAGATTACAAATTTACAATTCATCAAAAAAAAAAAGGTCACGATTTCTTGATTTCAACTAATCTTTGAAATTTTATTCAGTATTACTGAAAACTGTATCAAAGTTTTTACAAATATGTATTTTTAATACCAAAAGAACGTTGATTATTGTATAATGTAGCCTAAATACATTAAAACTTCTTTTATACGTTTCGCACTTATACGTATTTCACCTAGGTCCCAGCGAAATTCCTATATTTCCTGTGTATTATTTTATTTCGGTTATACTTTTTTCCTGTAGCCTATACTTACGCTATCATATTCTCAAGTCCCTGGAGATTCTTGGAAATATAAACGAAACTTCATTTATACGTTTAAATATTTACTCTGATTTACGTCGTGCATATCACAAATGACTGTCTAAACACAAATATTTTGGAAAGATTGTATTTTTTTAGGAAATCGTCAATTAATGCCGTTCGGCTGAGTTAGGCCCCTTTGTTGAGTAACTTGAGTTGAAGTCGAGTAGAAATAAGGCAGTTGTTGAGCAGTAATCTTTGAGGTACCTGAGATTCCTAGAAACGTATGATATTTGCTCACTGCTAGTAAATCTCCATCGCTTCGTCGACATTCGGTACTGTTTTAATTTAATATCACGAGTGGAAGGAAGAGGAAGTGCATTACGATCGCTGAGAAATTAAACATTTTGTAATTAATAAAGAAAAGTGGGAATAAGCGTGTAAATATTGCCAAAGAGTTAGATACCGCTCTGTGTACGTTAAATTCAATTTTGCCTGAAGCAACCGAAACTGAAGAAAGTGCTCGTGTGTTTGCTAAACACGTATTCAAAGCGAAAAATATGAACGCTTGGAAGACTGTCTGTTACAGTGCTTCCAGCAGCACAGGGTGGAAGTAATTAGTATGCTCATACGAAAAAGGAAATGAACTGGCAGTCAGGTTCGGTGTCGAAGATTTTCATGCGTCGACCGGCTTTTAAAATAAGCCAACTGTATTTGCTGGCATCGGCAGTAAAGCGTGTGCGATGAGAGTAAGAGTGTAGACGTTAATACAGTGCGTGAGTGGAAAAACCCCGTTTGAAGGAACTAACGTCTCAGTATGATCCCAAAGACGCGTTGAGTGCCAATGTAACAGGTCTTTTTGTAATTTACTTCCTGACCTCACAATGGCATTCAAAAGTGAAAACTCAGTATATTCAAATTTATTTAAATGAATTAATTTATAAGTGAATGAAAAATATTTTAATTACATTTAAAAAAAGATTGTAAAACAGCAGTCTGTTTACAAGAATAAAATATAACTGTTTATGAATACTAAAGACCTATGTAAAATATAGCCAGTATTATGATATTATTCAATATAGTTTCTTCTGCAAGTAGTGTATTACGTTTTTGTCATTTATACATAAATATAAACAACTACACAAAACACAAATACTCCACAATTAGGAAGGCTGAGGATGGGAACAATAGGATTCCCGAAGCATGTGCCAAATAAGGGGAAAAATATCTTGAGGTAAGGAATTATAAATATTAAATAAATTTATTAATATATATAAACTTTCACGTATGAACTTACTATTCGTTGTCACTTCCCCAAACGTTTCGAGGTGATGTTCCTCTTCCTCAGTGGGAGTAATACTGAATCATACATACATATATATATATATATTACTATAATATTTATGACTAAATTTACCTCAAGATATACTTTTTTCCTTTAGGAACATGTTTCGGGAGATCTTGTTCTCCCATCTTCAGCCTTCGCCATCTTGTTTCTGGTGAAGTATTTGTGTGTTGGCTTCTGGATGTTATTGAAGTAGTTTGTTGGTCTTTGGTCCTTTAAAGTTGCATTATTGTGTGTGGTTGTGGTATCTGTTTTTGTATTTTGTGTATTTTCGATGTTGAGTGCTTTGAATATTGTGTCATGTTTTGTATTGATTTGTATTTGTTCTGGTATTAATTTGTTTTGTGTTTTATGTTTGTAAATCTGTAAATAAATTATATATATATATGTATTATTCTTCCTCCATTTCTACTACAGTGTACTTACAGTATTTCTACTTCTCTTCCTTATAAATTATTGTGCACGCGTAAACGAGTTTAGTGTTCGATTTGCTTCGATTTTTAATAAAAGTAACTTTGGTAGGCCTAAAAGCTACCTTGTTTGGAAACTACAGTATATTAATTAATGCAAACGTCTAAAAACGTATGACATCCGAATACTATATAGGCTAAATATAATTACAAAATAAGTTTGAACAGATGCAAAAAGTAAATAGCCGAACTTATGTAATATTACTAGGTGCCATCGGTCGTTCGATTGGGCAGGCATACGAGGCCCACGCGCGACGATCGGTCTGAAGCAGGCAGCGTCTGACTCGGGCCGTGTTCGCGTTAGTAAGACGGTGCTTCGCGGTCGTGCGCCTCAGCGTGAGGCAGCGGGAAAAACTTGTCGCTGGTCCAAAAGTCTCCGAACCACCTGGCAGACAGTGTCGGTGAAATGTCGGCGGATTTCCCCGTCAGGAGAATCGCCTCTTTCAACAAATCGGCTGTTCGCTGGTTACACCTAATTCAATTAAATATATCGTTTGATTATGGGCCTTGTGGAAAGTTTTTATTCTTTTGATATTTAGACATAGTTTTTATTTTAATACATTTAGACATCTTAAATCATGAAAAAAATCACTTAATATATATTTATATACCAATTTTTATATTTATATACGTTGTTATATACTTCAGTAAATATTTACTAAAAAAAAAAATGCGAAATGATCACACGATTACTGTTCGGAGGCTCCAACTATGCTTGGGCTGAAAAGTTTAATGAATAAATAGGTAATTAATCGAGATTTTTAAATACAGTATTAACAATTTCACTGATATTTTAATGGATTTATTAAAACTACACTGTTCAGAATAGGAGCACCTCCTCTTAGCAGCGCATTAAACCTTCACTTCAAACGTCTTATTAAACCAGATAAAATTATTGAATTTTTTTAATTAAAAAAAAAGGAATGTGAGGAACGAATTCCTAATTTTATTTATTCATCCTTTTATCTGTTTCACTAGGCCTACTAAAGTTCAAAGCATGTTTCGATCTCACAATAGGCCTGAAATTGTTACTAGCATTTTTACAGATTTCCGGAAAAGCAATTAGTTACCATTATAGCAGCTTTTGTTTAGGATTTTAATGTGATTTTAACAAATTGTAAAGTAGCAGATATAAGAGAAACTATGTTTTCGAGTGAATTGCTTCTGAAAACTGCTGGCAGATGAAATTCCTAAAGCATTTTGAAAGGTAATTAAAAAAAACACTGTACACAACTAACAATCCAGTTTTACAAAAGAATATGCGAATGAAGATGGTTTTCTTATTTCAGTAAATAAAACAGGGAAAGTGATCAAACTGCAACTGGTACAGCTGATTAAAATGCATGAGAGAACAATTTAACAACGGAATTAAGTGACTTTAGGATTTAGATTTTCTACACGCATCCTAACTGTAAACAAATAATTATTTTATTAATTATTAAAGAATAATTTATTTTTATTATTTTGTTTTATTTTATTAAATAATTATTTAAAATAATTTATGATTTTAAATTAAAAGCAGTAGGGCATTCAAAATAACAGGATGTGGTAGTTCAAAACTTTTTAATTCTGTAGCAAATATTACAGCAAATAATTTTTAAAAAAGTTTCCCAAAATAATTTTAATATTTAAATTGGAACTTCTTCGGCTACTTCCAAAGTTATGAAACAAAACAAACACCTTCCAGGGAGTGACAAATGGAAACAGTCAAGTTGCGTATGTATTCTGTGCAGACAGCCTACAGCGTATAGGCCTATTCAATCCCTCCCATCGCAACATACAAATGACTTATAAATGTAAATGGCAAACCGGCCTTTCTTTCAAGTTTATCCTCATATAAACGTATAACACACACACAATTGTTTAAGTATGTGTAGTTGTGTAGACTTATAATCGCAAATGTAAATGGCAAACCGGCCTTTCTTTCAAGTTTATCCTCATATAAACGTATAAAACACACACACACACACACACACACACACACACACACACAATTGTTTAAGTATGTGTAGTTGTGTAAGTAAAAAAAAAAGATAAATCGTCTCCTTTCCTCAATCTACTATCTTAATTTGTCTTCACTCACCGGCTTTGTAAAAATAATATTAAAGAGATAGAGATAAATACAATTACGACAACAGTAATTGGCAAATACTGAAGTCTTATCAAATGGCAGCAAATTGTCAAGAATTACTATTACAAGAAAATTTTAAGCCTTCATGTTATTGAATGGACTCGCCCACAAAAATTAAATCAAGAACGTGCTACTTATGTAGCGACAGTAAAAAAAAAGCCTTGATATACACAAAATAAATACAGACAGCTGTTAACTTTATTTTGTAATTAATAACGTGTGTTAAAAAATATAATCTACGTTACGCGCGTACACACTAATTGTGAAGTTTTATTTTTAGTAGATTTCTACATATATTTTCGTTCGGTGCACGACTGTAGGGACCTTCTTTCTCAATAATTTCTGTAGCGATTTTCGGATTAGATTTTCGCTGGTTTTAAAAAACTAAACTGAGTTCTTAAAAGAACTAAACATTATAAAACAATCCGTGATGTTATTATGAGTGTGGTGTGCCTGAAACTCTTAGAAAGCGAAAGCATAAAATTGAATATACGCCTACTGCAAATAGGCCTATTTAATATCAGATAAAAGTACTCACTTTTACAGTCTGTAGTACGGGAAAAGCAGAAAAATAGTGCGAATGAAAAAAAAAACATTAACCTACAAATCTGACTTATAACCGACAAACTATGGGGGAACTACTGCCGACGTTTTTAAATATACTATGTCTGAAGAAAAATTACTCTTGAAGATTTGTGTTACTCTGTTAGTTTACAATACTCATAAATTTCTGTTTTCTCAAACATTCATATTTCACATTTTTTAAAACCCTATAATTAGAATAATTGTTCTCCTCGGAAGGTATTTTTAGAGAAGCTTTAGGTGAATGTGATGTGGGAATCTCTCTGAACGGTGAAAGAATAAATAACATACGTTATGCGGATGGTACCGTCATATTCGCAGATAGATTAGAGGGGCTACAACAACTTATGAATAGAGTGACAGAAAGCAGCCGTCGATATGGTCTAGACATCGATGTTAATATAACTAAGCTAATGATTGTATCTAAGAACAAGTTCACAAACTGCACCCGTAATACAAACCAAAGTTGAAAATGTAAGCCAATTTACATATCTTGGTATTACAGTCAATGAACAATGGGACCACTCTCAAGAAATAAAGAGCAGAATTGAAAAGGCAAGAGCAGTGTACACTAGAATGAGCAGTTTATTCAATAGTCACTATTTAATAATAAACACAAAGATGATACTTATACGCTGCTACGTATTATCGGTCCTCTCTACGGTGTAGAATCTTGGAATTTGACTGAAGCCACAACTAAGAAATTGGAATCTTTCGAAATGTGGCTCTACCGTAGAATACTGAGCATTTCATGGACAGCACATATAACTAATGTTGAAGTTCTTATAAAGATGAAGAAAGATAGGGAAGTTAATACGTAGGGAAGCTTCAGTATCTGGGACATCTCATGATAAATGAACAGAGATTTTATTTATTGCAGCCCATACTACAGGGAAAAGTACTTGGAAAGAGAGGAATTGGTCGACCGAGAATATCATGGCTGAGAAATTTTAAGGACTTGGTTTGGCATGAATACAACTGACTTATTCCGTACGCCACTGCAAACAGTTAAAATAGCCTGTATGATATCCAACATCCGAAACGGATAGGAACTATCAGAAAAAGAAGAATTGTAAGAAAATAGTCTACACAACCGACCTATTCATTATTCATTTAAAAGGAAAGATTTTGCTCCCATACTATTTCCCACACAAATTACTCTTCTTTCCCCATCCTTATTACATATCGACAACTGAAACGCGCCTGTTTTTTCATCTTTTTTTAAACACAGGTTATTATAAAAAAAAATTTACACAAGTCTAAAAAATTGGTAGGCTATTGATAGTTTTCTATTAATACTAGCCACCGACGTGTAAGAAAGGTGCAACTTTACCTCATTCTGTGGAGACACTGCGAGAAAGGTTATCTACCTTAATACTGTATTACCAAAGTAGAAAGCAGTTACTCAAGTATTTGTTTACTCTAAATTATCTGTTCTACTTATTGTTGTATATATTCTTATACTTAAATATATTAATTGCATTGTAAACTGCTCCCGTCTCTCTCTCTCTCTCTCTCTGTACATTGTTGTTTGGTTGGAGGGAGTGATTTTTATGGCTGGCAAAAAACACACACAAATTTGCAGTAAATTAAAACATACGATAAATCTATCACAATTTTTAAAACTTAGGGCAGCAAAGAAGTGCCTACAGTTTTTCTGAAATAAAACAGTTCAAAAAAAATTCAACCGACAACTGAAACGCGCCAGCTTTTTCATCTTTTTTTAAACACAGGTTATTATAAAAAAAAATTTACGCAAGTCTAAAAAATTGTTAGGCTATTGATAGTTTTCTATTAATACTAGCCACCGACGTGTAAGAAAGGTGCAGCTTTACCTCATTCTGTGGAGACACTGCGAGAAAGGTTATCTACCTTAATATGACCAAAGTAGAAAAGCAGTTACTCAACTATTTGTTTACTCTAAATTATCTGTTCTACTTATTGTTGTATATATTCTTATACTTAAATATATTAATTGCATTGTAAACTGCTCCCGTCTCTCCCTCTCTCTCTCTCTCTCTCTCTCTCTCTCTCTCTCTCTCTCTCTCGGTACATTGTTGTTTGGTTGGAGGGAGTGATTTTTATGGCTGGCAAAAAACACACAAATTTGCAGTAAATTAAAACATACGATAAATCTATCACAATTTTTAAAACTTCGGGCAGCAAAGAAGTGCCTACAGTTTTTCTGAAATAAAACAGTTCAAAAAAAAAAATTCAACCTAAAATACATAAAATTTCATAGTTTCCAACAGCTACGAGTCTCATTATAACCATAACACGCAAGCATTGAAAAGTTCTAAAAAAATTAACATGCATGATTTTTGTATCACAATGTAGGCTAAATTTTTGGGTCACCATTAATCTGTAAAAATATTTGCTTTTTTGTAAATATCCTGTTATTTCTACGACATTCTGTTATAGCATTTAATGTGACTTCCCTCAGTTTAGTAACATAGGCTTAGTTATTTTACATTTGCGATACTTAATTTTGTTGAAAATCGTCATTAGGTCACTAAAACTGAAACATCCTACTTCAACATGAAAAAAAATCAGTTTATCCTCAGTACTACCGGCTAATGCACAGTCCTTAAACTTTGATACTTTTTTACATTCTACTCTTTTAATACGTATGATTACATTCATCTCTACCATTAGTCATAAGAAGAGACCAGTTAACAGCTTACTTAAAATTCAAAGATAGCGTAAAACTTTGACTATTACAGCGCACAATCAGCAGTGGTCCGGCTACACTATCGGCGGTTTCCTTTTATTGAATTTCGCAACCGTTTTGCACGACTAGGTCAAAACGCTAGCAAATGTTCAGATGGATACGTATCATAGACAGTTTAAATTCAAAGGTCGCGAGATATTGCTTTACATTATGATACAAAAATTGCTCATAATTGGTTTCTCACATGAACATTTGCAAATACCGAAAGCGCTTGTCAACTTAAGAAGCTTTAGGATATTAAACGTTTACAAAGTTTGTAAAATCACAGTAAACGACATAACAGTATTCTTTGGCATTACAGCAGGGCATCATTATACAAATACAAAATACTGAACTTGTTTGTCTTACCTTCATCTCCCACATTCATGCAGACTGTCAAACCGTGACTTACTTACGACGAGGCCTCGTGGTCGGCTACGTTGTTGGTAACATTGCGAAAATAACAGCAGGGATGGTTAACTGCGTCCGAGAGATTATTACCTGAGAGACTTGTAATTCGTGTCGTGTCTGCGTTGTGATGCAACGTGTCTAAATCTTGAAACGTCTTTAACGTAGTTTATAAGTCTGTTTCTGGCAATTCTTGTACCCGGAAAATTAAACGAAATCTGCCATACCCATAAAGGGTTACAGTAAGTAACTGTGAATTAATTGTTTTTGGAAGACCGAAGCGGGCACAGTGGCACAACGGAACCAACACGACACTGTAGCTGACCGACCGCAAGTGCCAAGTGCCAATGCAACCATAGAGGTATTACAGATAGAGTAGGGGAGACATGGGAGCACGCGTAAGTGAAGTGTTATACAGATAGAAAGAGAAAAAAAGTACAGTACCTGAGCCTTCACTATCTCTCTTTGATGACGCATGCGCAGTTGCTCGCTTTGAATTCTATAGAATACGGATATGTGAATATGTACTTCAATTTTCATGCTATAGAATATCAAGATCATTAAAAAAAAAAGAAATAATTTTATGCAAATTGTTTTGTTTTTTATTAACATTTATTAATATACTTAATAAAAGAAACATTTTCATACATTATTCACCTTTAAAAATAGTGAGCTTATTATAATACATTCTCATCCGATATTTTATATCGTTCAATTTTTCACTCTCATGTTTTAATCGTTTATCTATATAATTTTGCACTACTAGATATATCATTTAGTGTCGATGGTCATGAAGGGGTTCTTGCTCTAGCATGTGTTCATTGTTTTCAAAAACTGAAGGCGGCAATACTTTTAAAGTTTCGGTTACAAGTTTGTAATTAATATCATTATTTAATAAAGAGTTTTTGTAGCGCCGAATCGTTCTTTCAGTATGATGGCATATTAGATTTACATCATCCGAGGCAAAATTTAAACCACCTCTATTTTTAAAAATGCTCAGCTTAGATTTAGTTGTGACAATACCATGTAGCATATCTAAACACTATCTGCAATGAATTTTTGGTTTTATGGAATGAACTACAGATCCAGCTATATGTTTGATTATGTTATCTAAATATTCAGTTCGACCCATACATTTTTTTCGTAATCATGTTGTAACAAATTATAATTACGATGCAAAAATTCATCAACTAGAGCAGCAGGGACTTTAGATTTTTTTGGTCGTGCATTTCCTGTTTTCTTTGTTTTTTCTATATCACAGAACTTTTCGTCATTAACATTTTTAACAATATTTTCGTCACTTTCTTTATAAGAAATATCCATGGCATCTGATATTATTAATGTATTATCTTGAGGTGTGCAATTAGCTGATAAAGGGATCGAAACACTCATATTATTTAAAAGTAACTTTTGTAGGCTGATTGAAATTGAACAGTAGTTGGGTTATTTGTAAATCCATTCATTTGTCTGATTAACGCAAAAAACATTTCAACATGATCTTGTGATAATTTATACGATAGAAAATAGTCAACAATGTTTTCTATGAATAGCATATCACACAGATTACAGTAGAGTCTCGGTAATTCGAGTTAATTGGGGCTGAGGCAACCTCGAATTTGGAAAAACTCGGATTATACGGATGAAGAAAAAAACAAAGAGTAACGTATAAACAAACGTTTATTGCTTACGGATAAGAAAACACAAACAATGTAGTACATACCTGAACTAGTTTAAACTCAAAAGATAAAAGGCACACAAATTTATTTTTTAAAGAAATTGTCCAGAGTCTTTTGTTTTAAAATAGAGCCTCGTTTTTTGGCAGCAATGTCACGCCATCTTCTAAGCAGCATCGTGTCGGTCGGTGTAGCTTCTGCTTGCTGTTCGACATAACGCAATGCAGTGTCTAGCGCTGCCAACCCCTCGGCGTGAGTCATCACGGGTACAGTCTCTGCAGTCACGTCTTCATCACTATTTTCTTCTGCCGCTTCATTCAGCATTTCAACGATTGAATCATCGGTCACTTCAAACTGTTCATCACTATTCAACCATTCTGAAACATCATTTTCATTTGACTGTTCACAACCAGGAAGTTTTTTTATCAGTCGTGCTAAGACTAAGTCATGTTCGTCTGTGGTGTTACAACTGTTATTTTCTTCTTTTAAAATCTTGTTCCAAGACTTCTTTAGTGTTTCTGTCTTTATGTCATCCCATGATTCCGCCACCCAGTAAACTACGTCTTTCATTGTAGTATTCTTTAGAAATTCCACTATGGTTCCCTCGCCTTCTGTAGTTTGTAGGAGCCTCTGCAGCAGACGACGACGATATTTCTTTTTCAAGCACTCAAAAACGCCTTGGTCCATCGGCTGTATTAAACTCGTCACGTTTGGGGGTAAGAACAATGCTCTAATTTCGCCACATTTCAGTTCTTCTTCGCCAGGGTGTGATCCAGCATTGTCAAGGGTTAATATTGCTTTGGGAGGCAAGTTCTTTTCCTTTAGGTACTTTTTGGTCTCAGGAACAAAACTTTCAAAAAACCACTTCTTAAAAATATTTTTATCCATCCAAGCAGATTTCTGGTTAATGTATGTAACAGGAAGCGCAGACGGAGTGATGTTTTTTAAAGCTCTAGGCTTTGCAGACTTGCCTATTAACATTAGCTTCAGTTTATGTTCTCCACTTGCATTCGATGCAGCAAGAACTGTCACCCTTTCTTTAGATTTTTTGTGGCCTGGCGCAGCATTTTCTTCCCTTGAAGCTAAAGTTTTAGTAGGCAACATTTTAAAATTTAGTCCTGTCTCATCACAGTTGTACAACTGATCAAGAGTAAGTTTTTCTTCTTCTATAATTTTTTTAAATCTCTCACAGAACTGTGTGACAGCCTCAGAATCCGCAGATAGCTTTTCACCACACATTTCAAGCTGCCTTACGCCGTATCGTTTTTTCCATCTATCCAACCATCCTGAACTTGCTGTAAAATCATCCTCGCCTTCCTTAAACTGGTTCCTGAAAAACATTGCTTTTTCTTGTAACATTGGGCCTGAAATAGGACTTCCTTTTTGCCTCTGTTGACTAAACCAAGTAAACAAAGCTGCACTCGTTTTTTCATAATCAGATTTCTTCATCGATTTGCGTTCACAGGTTAAAATCCCCATACACTTTTTAGAAGAATAGTTTTCAATCTTGTCTCTGTTCCTACGCCAGTCACCAACAGTCACTTCGCCGACTCCATAATCAGCAGCAAGTTTTTTTAGCGTTTCACCTTTGTCTAATCTTTTTAAGGCTTCCAATTTAACACTTAGCGGCACAAACTTCTTCTTAGGCCTACTCTTGTAACTCATTATATACAGTATAAATAACAATTTACTGTAGTGAAAAACTAAACGTTGAATATACTGTACAGTAAAATAACTAAAACAACAAGCAAACACTAGTAACGAAGCTTAGTAGTAACGCACAGGTACAACACTTGTATCAGCTGAGGCGGTCAGTCCGCTACTGATTTATTTACGTATTTATTTTTAGCGTTTCATGCTGTAGACACGTGGTCTGGCATGAGTCACGATATGGCGGGAATGTTGTTTACATTTATTGACTGTATTTATTATTTTTTTCCAGCTCGAATTACACGGAACCTCGAAATACCGGGGCTCGAATTACCGAGACTCTACTGTATATAAATTTGTTAAATAATGAAACCTGTAAAGCCTGTTCGGACAGATGTTAACTGTTCTAACTTCATACTGAGCGTGATTTTGAATCGGCATAAATGGATTTTCTTTATTTGTTTTTTCCTATTTTTATTTTCACATTAACTTCTAATTTCTCTATATATTTTATAAATTCGTCAATCTTGCATTTTAGGTTTGGCAGACTTTCTTTAGTTATAGCTATTCGCCCGGGAACTTTGCAAAATTTATTTTTTGTATTTAAAATATCAAACATATCATTAAACATTCTGCAAAAGTATGCCGTAGCAGAACAACCCTTAAATTTACTATCTTTTAAATCATTTTCTAAAAAATTTAGTGCCAAAGACGTACTTGAGCTTAAAACCTGTGCTGCGAGAAAGACTTTCATTTTCTCATTATAAAAGTTTACATGTCGATTACGAATCTTACAGGCACAATGCATTTCTTCGGAATATTGTTTTTCATTTAATTTACTAATAAATGTCAAATCGATGAAGTTATTATAAAATATCAAAGGACGTTTTAAAGCAAAATAATTTCTTACTAATTTCAGCATATGGCAGGGATCAAAGAAAAACAAACAATTTTAGATGTACTTGGATGCTCAAAATATGGTCTAAAACGTTTTTTATCACTGTAGTCAAAATTCGCTCCTAAAAGCTTGCATCCTCTTTCATTAGAATCGTCGCCATCAAATGTAACACTAACAACATTAATATGTTCTTCATCTAATTTGACTAGCAAATCTTTTAAGAGTATAGATTTATCACTTCCGCTCAAGGAATTCGTAAAATAATATGCAACAGGAGTTTTGAACCCACCATTAATACTAACCAACGCTTTACTAGCTTTTTGCCTGTTCCCTTTTTCGTCACAATTTTGAAGCTGACCTCCTAAATCAACAAACCCTTTCCACTCGCGAGATTGCTGACAATATTTAGCCCATTTTTTTATACCCATCTCATCAAACGTTATGTTAAATACAAGATTTTTGCCTTCTTTTGCTTCTACTTCAACCATATTTGCAACATGAGTAATTATTTCTTCACATATACCGGGTTTATAATTTTTTGAACAGTTCCAACTATTCAATGTTTCTGTGCACGGTAAACATTTCAAAAATGAACGTCGCACCATTTCATATGCAGCAGGAGAATGAAAATGTAACGGTCTAGCAAAATTTTTTAAATGAAAAAGTGGAAAAGGTTCCGTAGTTTTTTCCTGTTTCATTCGAATAACTAACTGTTGTTTCACGTGCTCAGGTAAGCCCTACAAAAGAAAAAAAAAAAAAAAACCTATTTTGAAGTTAAATTAAATAAAAAAAGTAAATATATTCTTATATTGAATGACGATGAGTTTACAATTTTATATACAATTTCAAAACGAATATAGTGTTTGATACATTAAATAAATCTGTAAAAAACACATAAAAATGAAAAAAACAGTATATAGGGTCTACAATTTTCTGTACGTTTTAAAAATTTTCCTTTTGCTTTGAATTTTATGAGCTACAAAATGTTAGTTACTTGTTTTATAAATATTGAAACTTAAATAACCTGTAAATATTCGCCCGCAGCAGATGTTTCCTTGTTTTTTAAAGATTCCATGAGTTCCTTAAATGCTTCTATTTTCTTCTCTTTCCTGAAACATTTGATCCGAGTAGCTGCATCCAGATTATTTTTATAATTTGTGAATTCTATCAAACGTTCCCAAGCTTCATCAGAGACAAAATCTTCTCCTGAAATACATTTTGATTGAAATCGTATCATGTAACGAAATTTTTTTGTTTTACTACTGTTGCTGACATCACTCATAGAATGTGCCCTGAAAAATACAAAACATTAATTAACTAATTAGAACATATTAAAATTTCGGGTCTTTTCAAGAAAGTGTCAACAAACAACTCTCACAGTGATCACGAGCCCGCCAAGCTCCCCCACCAACGCGCCCGCCAGTCCCTTAGTCCCTTCTCCTACAGTAGCCGTGTGAAGCAGGAGTGATTAGCATACATGACACACATTCATATGACGCACGCACGCGCGCGTGCCTTTCATTCCGCACGCACACACGCTTCAATTCTATTCTTTTTATTTTGTTTCAGCTTTTGTTTTTATTTTTAATTTTTATTTTTATTTTATTAAACGAACGTACGCCTCCAATTCTTTTTATTTTGTTTCTTTTTTTTAATTTTTATTAGGAGGGTTATTTAGTTTATTTTCACCATTATTTATATTACATTAATTACATAATCTAGGATTGTGAATTAATCCTTTGTTTTGGAAAAAAACGAACCGCATTTTCCTCATTTCAGGCGACAGTTAACAACTCTTATCAGATTCATTCTGAATAAAGCAATATAAAGAATAAAAGTATAGTAATAACGTAAATAATAAACACGAAAGGAATGTAAAGAATTAAAAAAAACACAAAATAAACGTATGAAAGAATGAGCGTATGTAAACGTATGTAAGAATAAACGAATGTAAATAACTAACGAAAGAGCAACTTTGAAAAATAAAACAATAACTGCACAGCGTAAAGGTAGAATCGTAGACTCCAAACAGAAACGAAAAATGTGTTATAGTAGTAGTGGTATGGTAATCACGAAACAAAACAAGAATAATTAAAAGGGCTTGTGAGCCGCACAATAGAAGGCGCGCGTGCGTCCGTGTGCCAAATGTATGTGTGTAGTGGTGTGGCCATCACTCCTCCCCCACACCGCTACTGTAGGAGAAGGGACTGGCGGGAACGTTGGTGGGGGAGCTTGGCGGGCTCGTGAACACTGTGAGAGTTGTTTGTTGACACTTCCTTGAAAAGACCCACTAAGTCGGAAAGGAGGCGCTATTGCAGGTCTGTGTGTGTGTGTGCGCGCGCGCGCTTGCGTGTGTAAACATTTCTATGTATCCTACTATATTTGAAACAAGCTTCTAATTATTGAAATTATAATCAATATCACAATAATTTTCTTTATCAACATTTTCGCATGTTATAACGTTAAAAACTGAAGTTTGTACGTTTAGTTGTAAACATAAATACCTTTGTTAACGAAATGAAAATAGTTATTTAGTTGATACATACCTTCATAGAGGTAGGCCTATTATATCAGCCTTTGACGAAGCTTATAATAAGCGAAAACTGGTTCAAGCTATAAGGTACAACTTTTACATTTTTACCAATAAAAAACTTTGAGTAGTAGGCCTAATATACTTATATTCATAGGGGACTTAAATTTTTGAAGACAAAACTACCCCGAGCCGGCCCTTTATTTTTGAGTGTCGTTTTTGTTAATTACAATCGTTTGAGTGTAAAAAAATTACACTCATTGAGTAGACTTCGCATTACCGGCTGGTATGGACTGAATAAAGTAGGGCCTATAGTCTTTAATTTAACGAGGGAAGCGAGTTGTCAGTTTTAACTCGCTTGTATGTGTGTGTGTGGCGCGGACAACACACACACACAAGCGAGTTAAAACTGACAACTCGCTTCGCTCGTTATATTAAAGACTATACGTACTTTATTCAGTCCATACCAGCTAGTAATGCGAAGTCTACTCAATGAGTGTAATTTTTTTTCACTCAAACGATTGTAATTAACAAAAACGACACTCAAAAATAACGCACTGTACAAAATTCTTTTAATTCGGATCATAATTAAATATCTACTCTCCCTTTGCAATTAAACTCAAACGCTTACTGTGTAGTTCTACCACGAGGTGACGTCACGCGTCAACAACAGCTGATCGCTAGGCACAAGTGCTTGTTTCCTCTCTTTCACGTGGCTAAAGTAGACTGCACCGAACACTAGTAGGGGAATGGGGACAGAGTTTAACCAATCGAAATATCGTAGTTCTCCTATTGGATAAGCGATCTGAGGAATGGGGTAAAGAAAATATTTTTCATTTATTATAAAAGTTAATAAATTTATAAATAATTTGTTTAATAATACAAACTGTCATATAAATTTCAGTATATATGATCCATATATCTATAATTGTTTCATAATAAAAAAATAATAATACCAGAAATATTTCATTAATAATGGATAGCAATATTAGGCCAGTCGTTAGAGGAAAATTTTAGGGCAAGTAATTTGGCCAGGCTGAAAGTTTCGGATATTGTTAGTTATAGTGTAACAACATATCAAAAACGTTAGGTCTAAAAGTCCCGGATAAGGGCAGGAGGGGCGGAAATTTTTCAAAAATCTAATTTTTTGATATATTGTAGTTCTAGGTCTTATGAAAAGAATAAGGTCTTATTTATTAAAATCTGTTTATATCCCAATAATTAATGGCCGTTGCAAAAAAAAGTGTTAATTTCCAAATTTGTCAAAAAATTTAAAATTTGAAAGTTTGAAAAAATTCAACAATAATTAGCAATAAAAAAGACCTCTTTTGCCCCCATTTAATTTGTTTTATCTAAAAACCTAAGGCTGAAAAAAATTATGAAAAAAAATTTCATTTGTTAATAACTTTTTTATAAATAATGGTATTTAAAATTTGTTTAAATCTATAGACGCGGATTTTTATCTAGTTTTTATATATAAAAAATCATGTTACTATCTTTAAAATCAAAAAAGTTACTTCCGAAAAACACTATTTTTGAATAATGTCCCCCCCTCCTGCCCTTATCCGGAACTTTCAGACCTAAAATTTTTGATATATTGTTACTTACACTATAACTAACAATATCCGAAACTTTCAGCCTGGCCAAATTACTTGCCCTAAAACACTAATTTTTAGACCTCTAACGACTGGCCTATATGTATAACATTACAGTTATACTGGAATTTTTACGGGAGAGGGATTGACATTTGCGACGATGTCATCACCACCTTGTAACATGTTTCTGTTGGATTCACTCAAAACATACTTCGCGCAGACAAAACAAATCGTATAGACTAAATATGTATTCCCCTTCTTAAAAATGAATATTTTTTCAGTTGTAACTACACATAATTCATGAACTAAAAATGTGAATTCTTATAAGAATAATTAACTAACTAAATTAACTTCAACTGTTCAGTATCTTTACTTTTTTTATTTAACGATAAGTGTGACAATGTGCAGTCATCAACTTGGTGTATAAATATCCGTAAATAAAATGAAAATTAACAATAATAAAAAATGTAAACAGTCTCAAAAGTAAAATTCATGGGAGAAATATCTCAACCATTCAAAATAAATACAGGTGTAAGACAGGGTGATGGTTTATCCCCAATTCTTTTTAACTGTGCCCTGAAGAAAGTAGTGAGAATTTGGAATGAAAATTTAAAGGAATGCAAAATATCACCAATCATGTTGGGAAGAAGGAACAAACGTATTGAAGTAAACTGTTTGGCATTCGCAGATGACTTTGCTATACTTTCTGAACATCTGACATCTGCAGTAACACAAGTTAATTTTTTAGAGGACATAGCCAGTAGAACAGGCTTAAGAATTTCTGCAGAAAAATCAAATTTCTCACAAACATTAAAAACGCGCCAAAATTCCTGTTAAGAGATATTGGTCGAATAGAGAGAGATCGAAAATTTAAGTATTTAGGAGATATAATTCAAGAGAATGGTTTGGAAAAATCTGCTATAGAAGAAAGAATTCATAAGATGGAACCTGCATATGGTATAACTCAAGATATTTACAATAAAAAGAGCATATCTAAAAATGCGAAAATAAGGCATTAGGCCTACAGTACAGTAGTGAAGCCAGAATATGCAAGTGAATGTCTAGCATTGAATTACAATTTAGACAAATTAGAAATTTTGGAAAGACGAATTATTAGGAAAATATTAGGCCCACGAAAAACTTCAGAAGGTTGGAAATTAAGAAGTAATGATGAAATATATCAAAGTATAGAAAGTATAACAGAAACAATGAGAAAAAGAAGACTATTATTTTTTTGGACATTTATATAGAATGGACGA
This sequence comes from Magicicada septendecula, assembly GCA_034769895.1. Taxonomy (NCBI): domain Eukaryota; kingdom Metazoa; phylum Arthropoda; class Insecta; order Hemiptera; family Cicadidae; genus Magicicada; species Magicicada septendecula. The sequence goes on from CM068367.1 coordinate 321,357,500, forward strand.
CAATAGGTTGACAAAGCAAATCTTCAAATATCTTTGGGGGGAGAAGTCAACGTCAAGTTGGATTAAAGAAGTCCAAAAGGATTTAGAAAAAAATAATATACAGGCAGAAGAAGCAATTGAAGGAGAAGTTTTCCGGGCATAAGTGTTAAAAATGGAGGGAGTCCAGGGTAGGAGAGAGAAAAACCTAGGTTCAAAGTGGACTGAAGACAGGAAGAGGAGACACAGTGAGAAGATGAAAGAGTATTGGAAAAAAAGAAAGAACAAAGAGTAGAGAATTGAAATTGGCATGTGGTCCCTAGATGGCCGATACGGAAAAAAATGTAAGACAGAAAATTAAGAGTCAATGTTTTGTTTTTGTTACTTTTACCACAAAAACAAAACTGAAAATAAAATTATTATTACCTGTCTGTAGTTTTCCGCCTGTGCCGTTAATCTAAAGGTGTTATACCACTTATGTCCGGAAGAGGAGACACAGTGAGAAGATGAAAGAGTATTGGAAAAAAAAGAAAGAACAAAGAGTAGAGAATTGAAATTGGCATGTGGTCCCTAGTGCCCAAATTTATTATCAGTTCCACGGCGTCTTCTAATATTCCTTCGTTGCTCCATGTTTCCTCAATCACTTTCTTTGTAGGCTACGCATCACTGCTTTTCCCCAGTCGTCCGCAGTAACATTCGTAATACCCTCACGTATCAATTTTTCTACTTCTGTTCCTGTAAAAATTTTATTATTTCTTGCTACATATCCCTTTACTTGTGCCCAAATTAACTCAGTGGGGTTAAAATGACAATGATACGGTGGTAATCTTACTACTTTATGGCCACGTTCTTCCGTTACTTTGTCAATTACGTATTCCGGAAATCGGCGTTTACAACCTGAAACAGCTCTGCTTTTTTCATGCTAACAGTGGTAGAAATGTTATGTTCATGAAGCCAGTGAACAATTTCCTCTTTACGTGTAGCTAATGTCGGCGCTTTGTCTTATATAACCCAGTGATAAGGGGCGTTATCCATTACAATATTTGACGGCACTGAGAGTTTTTAATAACGAGTCTGCGAACCTCTTGGTAAAGTTTTCAGAGTTCTTTTCTTCGTAAAAGTCACTCGTTTTCTTTGACTTGATGGCCTAAAAACAGTTAGGTATGAAACCTTTGGATGTCCCAGCATGTACAATAATATAGGCTATCTACAGTATCTCCTCTGTCGTCCTAAAGATACTTTCATTGTTCCTTCCATAGTATCATCTGTCCAGGCTTTTCGACCTATATGTTTCGTCTAACCAGTCTATGTCTTCAATAGATTTAGTTGTAATTTCTCGTAGAAATCTACAACTTAAAGCAACTACCCTTTCACTTTCCATAAGAACTTCTCTGCCCGAAATGTTTGTATCCATAAAACCGACATTTTGCATTACTTTCCTGACAGATGATTTACTACCGGTAAGATGATCAGCTGCTCCCAACGACTTATGAAGTTTATTTATTGTTGGGTGCTCTTTTCTACAATAGTAGCTATAAATGTGCTGTCGAATTGCATTTTCTTGGAAAGAATCTAACTTCGTAACTCTGTTGTCTATATTAATTTTTTCATTAGAGGTTTGAAACTTGGGCTCTGTACCACTAAAATTAGTAAGAAGATCGTCTTTCTCTTTTCCTATACGTACTATAAGGTTCTTCCCTACTTCGATGCGGCAGCTGTACGCTCTAAAACTTTATTCACGGAAATTAACGGCCCCCCGTTTGCTTTATCTTTTTCAAAATATTCACGTACTGAACAGATAAGTTGTCTCGCCTGTCCGTTAAATACTTTCCATTTTCTTGTCTTGCGTATAGCTGAAGCACTCGTACTGGCGTCAGACATAGCTGAATGTATAATATTAACTATCACTGTCACTTAATACACTGAATGCTTAACTTTAACACAAAATCACTTCTGAATATTATACTAATAATCACTAAATTAAAAAATACCACTAAATCAACCAAAACACAAAAATATGGTAATATTGTAAATTTTAAAACTGTTAAATTTTAATCATATCAAACAAAAGTAAACTCACTAGGCCTATAGCATTAGAGCAGCTGAATGATTCGTTAGGCAACACTACTCACCCTGCGTACCAACTTATTAAAAGTATTGCAGTTACACTTTTGTTAAGATCCAAAAACGCCCACTTTTATACACAACATGATAGGCTATACATGCCAGACATGAGTCATGCAATTCTTATTTTCATTATTTAAAATTTCGCTTCATATTTCCAAGTTTTCAAATGCGATCAAATTATAAAGATGTTGCTTAGTCTTTGGCCTCTTTTATGTGGTCCGTATTTATTTATTTCCATATTAGATATTTATTGATAACTGAACAATGAATTCAGCGTATCCCGATGGAATCTTCTGACATGTAAAAAAAGTAAACAGCCTAATTGGTGCTCGATGTTGTTCATGTTCTGTTGTAGAATATATCGTTGACCAGTTTTCGCTAAAGAAATAAAACACACACACACGATCGAAATTGTTTTTATATAGATCCTATTCAAGTCGAAGCAGCTTAAGTTTCCTTGATGTCATTGTAGCGCCAATATTGCAAATAGAAAACATTAAAAATCTGTAATAAAAATGTCCATTGTTCGGGATCAATAATATTTCTATCGCATCTTAGAATGTTCCGTGCGAATACAGGTAACGATAGCCACCATGGAGCGGGACCAATTTATTTATGGTTGTCGCTTGACAATTTCGTAAAGATGTTCTACTCATCTGATTAGTCAGAATTAATAAAAAGGGATTGATCGATTTTCTCTTACGAATTTCTCAGTGAGCGGTGATTAAGGTTTACACACACGCATAAACATATGTAGGCGCAATTAGGGTTATCGGAGACCTAAGAAAAAAGGAAACATCTTCCTTTTTTAAGCCACTTTTGCGTCCCTCAAACGTTTATAAAATTCTGTCGATATTTTGAAACGTCCTAACAGTGAACAAGGCTCGTTTAAGCCTACTTTTAGTAGCAGTTCTGCAAGTGAACAGCATCTTTGTCTGGTTCTGTTGTAACAGTAACCCCCATAAAATCCTATTATGATTAGACATCTTTGTATGCTCCGGGTACGGTTTTATTGTAAGTCTGTTCGTCTCTTTCTTGCAATCCCAAATCGAGGATTAGAGTAGGCCTGCCACCATATTCTAAAGTTGTGAGATCGTCTTGTTGATCTCCAACTGTAAAAATACCTAAATCCATTCATACGGCCACATGATTCATGAATCTCTGTTGTGGTTTCCCCCTCATCAAGTAAACTTAATTTTTGTTTTCCTATCTTTGTAAGATCCCAATGTAATTTCGTAAACAATGTACGTATTTTTATCTTTCAGCCTTTAAATTTTTGAATGTTGTTATTATGGCAGATTAATTAGTTTTATTTTATAAACAACAAGTTTAATTATTAATTAGGCTATTTTCAGAACGGAGTCGTAGAAACTTGTTACAGATTTACACTGCTTGGTTATTAATGTATTACAGTAAATGTGTAATTAAATTATAATGTAAATTATTAAATGAATTATGGTGAAACCCGAAATGTATAATGGACACTGAAAATAACGGTAGGCTATAGCCTATCCAATTCGTTATGTACGTTTCTACACATTTTAATATGAATTCATATGTGCAATATTCTAGCTTTATGAATTAGCCTATGTTTTATTCTAATGGACGCAACGTCCCTGTATGCACCGACAGCACTAACTGACGCGGCAACAGTCAGTCACAAATTGACATGATTGGCTTTCATAATTTCAGAGGCCGTTTGTTACCAACACAGTTACTTTACAGCCGAAATTAAGTAAATATTAATTAAGGAAACCGCGAGCATATACCGCCATTTCTTTTTAAAAACGATTTGACGACGTTATTAAAAAATCGGTATGGAGAACCATACATGACTTCCATGTCCTAAAATTTATATTTAAAATCATTTAAATATTAATTAAATACGTGAATGCTTGAGTTCTGAAGAAATTACGTATCAGCTAAAATGGTACCACCATGTCAGGTGGATTAAGACTATCCTCAACCTTCGTGAGGAAGGACTGTACTTTTGAATAAAATGTCTGTAGGTCGAACGAAGAACCTAAAGGTAGTCGCGATCTGATTCCTGTAATGAAATTGGACTCTCGCTGCGAGGGGCCGAGGAATGTCTATAGTGTTATCAAAGTCTTTCCTGTCAATACTGTACTAGTCATTTTTCTTTTTTAAAATCGAGTCTTGATTTCTTTCTTTCCATTTGTCTTCTGATTTCCTGAATTTAATAAAACTTATAAAAATGTACCTCCTCCATCATCAACTACCATTTTAATTTATAAAAAAAATAACCGCCTCCCCTTTCAACTACCCTTTTCATTTATAGATATTTCATCTACCTTTCTACAGTGGATTATTATGACCTTCTTTTCAGGATACTTTATTTATCAAAATTAAGCACTTTACTCTTGTTAAAACGTAAAACGTTGCAGGTAAACTACCCCTTACCATTAACTGATCTTCACCAAAAACACTAGGCCTTGAGTCCTCTACAATTCAGGACTGTATGCAAAAAAGTATTTGATTCTGTTTGAATTTGCGGCTGTTATCGTTTGCCTTAGAAAAAATTCTACACAGACACTTTTCGAAAAATGACTTTTTTTCATGTTTTGATGGTAGTACAATCAGAATCTGCCGTTATCTCGAACACGTTTTTTTCGCCATGAACATACTTCCATTTCCTAATGGAACATGGAAGTAAAAATAAAGTAATAATAATTTCGTTGTAGAACTAATGCGTCGTAAAATTCTTTCCATAAAGAAACTGATGAAACAGAAATTAATAAATGAATGATAGTATCGTTCATGTTATACAAAAGCCAGGTACACCTTCCAAGGAACTGGTAAAGTACTTGAAAATGTACAGTTATGTTTTTACCAAGCCTTCTACAGTACCTTGCTTTGTCTTTGTTCTGTCGGGGAAAACCCATGATGCCTACAATATGACTACTGGCAACATGTCATTTGACGTTTTTATTGTCATCGTTTGTCCAGACCCTAAATTTATACACCGCGCCTACATATTTCTTAACTTCTCACTGAAGTTTCGTCCTATTTAATCATATTATTTTTGTGCCCTCGAACCCTACAATCAAACAAATGAACTGGAAATCTCCAAATTTTTAAGAATCCAAAAATGATAAAAAAAATTAACATCATACAGGCAATTTCATTTACTGTCAGCCTTAATTTTAAGTTTTATAGTTCCACTGCTGTTTCTTCCATAAGTTATATAAGTATTTTTTTCTTAAATAATAAGTTGACGTTAAACATACGTAATTAACCATATGTGGATAACGTGAAATAATACTGACTAATTTAATTCGAACAGGCTAATTTTATAAAGCTGGTTATAAACGGTCATCTCACTTAATAAAACATAACACAGAACGACAATGTAAACAGTAAACGTAACCGTTTTCAACCAGTTGTAAAGTGTAGCCATCTCTCTTTACATGTCCAATATAACAACACACTATTATTACTGACATTTAATTCTTGTATATCGTATACGTTTACAATATGAAACAATCAAAAAGATACCCACATCATCTAAGAAGTCTAATGTCACGATTTTTTAGATATCGGTTCCAATTTCCTATCTTCATTAGACGTCAAAACGTAATTTCGTAAACAATTTATTTTGTTTTTTCCTGTCAGTTTTTAAATTGTTTAAATTTTGTTATTATGGCAGACTAACCAGATTTTTATTATAAATAACTAGTTAAACAATTATTAATGAGTTAGTTTCAGTGAGATACTAGTGTCACAGTGGTTCAGTGGTTTTTAATGGATACCGACATTTATATATGAGACAAGCGCAGCTTACTGGTAGTATCTGGTTGACAATTTTGTAAAACCGTGATAATAAAAGTTAGACAAAAATGTAATCATCAGAGTTTCTAACATCAGTCTGTTAAATATAACCATACATAAGTACGCTGTAATTAAGATTAGTAAACGTCCAAAAGATGAGTATGTATTCTCCTCTCATGATATGTTCTCCAACTAGCAAAATATTTCATGAATTTCGAAGTCTCTTTCGACGATTTTCATCCATCTTAAGTTTAAGGAATATTCAAATCAATTTCTAATAATAGTTTAATATTAGCTAGGTATAAAAAACCGCCAAAAATTGTTAATACGTTTTGTAAATTCCTTATATGGCTGTATTTATAAACAAGAATGACCAACTCCTACTAAATATGCTGATATTGTGTTTCTTAACTCATAATAAGGCTCTGTAAGTGAAACATACGCTCTAAGTTTAAACATTTTACTTCCATGTTCCATAAGGAAATGGAAGTATGGTGATGGCGAAAAAATCGTGTTCGAGATAATTGCAGATTCTGATTGTACTACCCTCAAAACATGAAAAAAGTCATTTTTCGAAAATTGTCTGTCTGTCTGTGTGTCTATCTGTCTATCTGTAGATTTTTCTATGACAAACGATAAGAGCCGCAAATTCAAACAGAATCAAATACTTTTTGCATACAGCCCTGAATTGTAGACTACTCAAGACTCTGTTTTTGGTGACGATCGGTTAAGGAAACGGGGTAGTTTACCTGCAACGTTTTATGTTTTAACAAGGGTAATTTTTGTTATGACGAATGATAACTGCCGCACATTCAAACGGAATGAAATATTTTTTTTGCATACGTTCCTGAATTGTTAAGTATCTTTTCATTTTGGTGAAGATCGGTTAAGGGAAAGGGGTAGTTTACCAGCAACACTTTATGTTTTAACAACGGTAATTTTTTCTATGACGAACGATAACTGCCGCACATTCGAATAAAATCAAATATTTTTTTGCATACCTTCCTGAATTGTAAAGGACTGAAGGCCTATTGATTTTGGTGAAGATCGGTTAAGAGAAAGGGGTAGTTTACCTGCTACATTTTATGTTTTAACAAGAGTAATTGTTTCTATGACGAACGATAACTGCCGCACATTCAAACAGAATCAAATAATGTTTTGCATACGTCCCTAAATTGTAGAGAACTCACGCCTGTTGATTTTGGTGAAGATCGGGGAAAGGGTAGTTTACCTGAAACATTTTTTGTTGTAACAGAGTAAAGTACTTAATTTTGATAAATAAAGTATCCTGATTAGAAGACCTTAATAATCCACTGTAGAAACGTAGATGAAATATCTATAAATAAAGAGGCTAGTTGAACGGGGTGGGGGTAATTTTCTATAAATGAAAATTGTAGTTGAAGGGGGAGGGGATAATTTTTATTTATATGTCATGTGTACTACGTTATCGGCAACAAAGAAGTAGTTTGTTGTTAAAATTCTTTCCTGGGCTGTTTGGGCTTGATCAAATGTTTTCTACAAAACCAGACGTTTCGCCTGCCATTGTCAGTGAAAATTGAGTGCACTAACGTGAGGTGGTATACGTTATTGACCATAGTACTGTGGTTAAGGCTGAAGAAAGAAGTAGTTTTTATCGAAATATTTCATTTTGAAAATGGTTTTAAATATAAATCTTAGAACATGGAAGTCATGTATGGTTCTCCATATCGATATTTTAGTTTTGCTATGGGAATCGCACTGTTTTGCGCATTCACATACTTTTTACTTCCATGTTCCATAAGGAAATGGAAGTATGGTGATGGCAAAAAAATAGTGTTCGAGATAATTGCAGATTCTGATTGTACTACCCTCAAAACATGAATTCGAAAAGTGTCTGTCTGTCTGTCTATCTGTGTGTAGATTTTTTTCTATGGCAAACGATAAGAGCCGGAAATTCGAATAGGATCAAACAATTTTTTGCATACAGCCCTGAATTGTAGAGTACTCAAGACCTATTGTTTTTGGTGAAGATCGGTTAAGGGAAAGGGGTAGTTTACCTGGAACGTTTTATGTTTTAACAAAGGTAATTTTTTCTATGGCGAACGATAACTGCCGCAAATTCAAACAGAATCAAATAATGTTTTGCATATGTGCGTATGTTGTAGAGGACTCAAGGCCTGTTGATTTTGATGAAGATCGGTCAAGGGGAAGGGTTAGTTTACCGGCAACGTTTTATTTTTTAACAAGAGTAAAGTACTTAATTTTGTTAAATAAAGTATCGTAGAAAGAAGGTCGTAATACTCCACCGTAGAAAGCTAGATGAGATATATATAAATTGAAAGGGTAGTTAAAGGGGGAAGGGGTAATTTTCTATAAATGAAAATGATAGTTGAAGGGGGAGGGGATAATTTTTTTATATGTGCACTACGTTATCGGCAACAAAGAAGTAGTTTGTTGTTAAAATTCCTTCCCGGGTTGTTTGGCCGTGGTCCAATGTTTTCTGCAAAACCAAACGTTTCGGCAATGCCATCGACTGTCACATCAGTGAAAATCGAATGCGCTAACGTGAGGTGGTATACGTTAGTGACCACAGTACTGTGGTTAAGGCTGAAGAAAGAAGTAGTTTCTATGGAGATATTTCATTTCGAAAATGTTTTTAAATTTAATCTTAGAACATGGAACACCTCTATGGTTCTCCGTACCGACATTTATATTTTGTGAACCCCAATTCTACGATGAGGTATCCTCAGTGGCTCGACTGAACAGGCTAAATTATCTCAGTCGATCCAGTAAGAATACCCTTATCGTGAAATGGGTGAACGTTTTGTGCCACTAAAAATAAAACCTTATTAAAGAGTTGTTAAATAATAGAAGCTACAATAGTTTATGAAAGTGCTTTAATTTTGTATGGATCTTTTCTTGTACGCACATGCGGTTTTTTCTGAGAAACCTAATTCTCACGTCCTTGCTCATTTACTAAGGTTATTATTTAATCACAACCAGAAGTAAGTCAGAGAGAATATTGACAGTCGCAGCTGATAAACGTTTTGCGTACAACCATAAATTGTTATAGAAGTGCGTATTTCTGTAATTACTAAATTGTACTGAAGGGATGAAGTTGATGGCTCACACTCATGCTTTACTACGATCACAGGAACGCCTTCAACCAAACTCAAAATTATGAAACATAACAAAACTTTTATTTCATTCTTGACGATGTTCAGATCATTTGGCAGAGCATGGTATTCTTAATTTTTCATTTTCCTCCTTTTACATCTACTTACTAACTCGTTCATCTACCTATAAGAAGGGTTTTATCAGTTAGTTCAGCTCAGCTTGTTGTTTTGATTTATTGAAAAGCTGTGACAGGCGACACGCTGTTGCGTTTAGGCTGAAGAAAATCTCAAGTTTCTGTGAAGTAAAGAAAACATAAATTTACCCAGCCCCTGTGAACCAGTTTCCAAACTGTCAATCAGAGTTTTACAATGTATTACTTCCATAGGGTGTGGCGATGTGGAGAGAAGGTCACACATGATTTTGGTAAACAAAGGGAACAACATAAAGTAAACAGTTTCGTTATAGCAAAATCTGTGGTCTTTGAAGGCTGTAATTTATTCCGGGAGCAGTAAGATTCGTTTAGCTAGCCTACGGTTTGTTGTTAAAGTCTTAAGGGGGCAGGGAAAGAGTGTCATTTTAAACTAAAAAATAATAAAATTTGTCGCAAGAGGTAAGGTGACCCTTGAAAGTGATTTAGGCCTACTGTCCACTTGTGTCTTCTGCATGCTGCGTACTTCCAAACATTTTAAGCCATTCTTTTTTTTTTAGGAATCTCATGGTGTTCCTTTGTTGTTTCAAAATTTATGGGATGGTATACAGGTTACGATTAGTTACCATGTTTCTGAATCACATTTATTATATTCCATGTGTATGGTGTTCGGAAAAAATATGAGGCGATCTGCTGTACTCATAAGTCCATTTCCCGATGCCGATCCCTCTCCTTAGAGGGGAGACCCATCAACTGGACCGCGACGGTAAAGTATCTAGGCGTTCGGCTTGATCGGCGCCTAAACTTCAACGCCTACGTGACCGCAACCCTCAACAAGGCTCGTGGCGTCAGAGCCAAACTATCACCAATGCTTTCGCGGAACAGCCGCCTGGCTGTCCGTACAAAACTTACATTGTATCTACTGTTCCTCCGGACAGTACTCACTTATGCGGCGCCCGCTTGGTGGCCTCTCCTGTCGGCCACCAACAGGCATAGGCTGACGACATTCCAGAACTGGACCCTACGCTCCCTCACGGGGTCCCCGTGGTTTGTGCGAAATTCCGCCACCCACCGGGGTCTCCGTGTTCCCACCTTAGAGGCCTTCGTCTGGTCTTTGGCAACGAATTTGTTCGCCAAGGCCGGCGAGTCCCCTTATCCGCACCTCCAAAGGCTGAACAGCATGGAGAATACACCGCCCTCTCGCCGCGTCAGGCGCCCCAGGGCGCTGTTAGACGACCCCCCCTAAGTTCATCACATGAACCCCCCAGAAACAAACCCCCCGACCTTCTGGAGACTGAACTGATCACCATCATTCACTACCTGCGCCTGCCGAAACTGTTTAGTCAATCATGCTGCGGCAGATTGGATTGGATTGATTTATTGCCAGCATCGGGTTTGCCAATTCGGCAGGGCTGTGATCCGGGACACGGGCTCCTGCGAGGTTGTGCAAATGCCTTCCTTGCGAGAGCCGACTACCCCGGTGAAGAGTCCCTTCGACTCGGCCGCCGCCTTCGGGCGGTCGAGCCTCTTGTCCTCGTCAGCGCGCCTCTAAGTTTCCGTGGGCTATGCCCTCGGGGACCACGGAGCCGCGCCCAGGCGTGGCAATTGGCTGAAGCCATGACACCTGAGATCCCCGTCAGCACCTGCTTTGCTGATTCGGCAGGGTAATGACCTGAGACACCGGCTCCCGTGAGAGGTTGTGCAAGTGCCTTCCTTGCGGAAGCTGGCTGTCTCGGAGTCATTCCTTACCGTTTCGGCCGACGCCATAGGGCGCTCGAGCCTCTGGTCCTCGCCAGTGCGTCAGTACGTTCCCAAAGGCTAGCCTGAGGGGACCATGGTGTCGCGCCTCGGGGGGACAATTGGCTGAAGCAAAAGCTCAAGCTTGCCTCCGTGGTGGCCATGTAATTTATCTTGGACCCGCGGACTGCACCATAACTCCCTTGTGAAGAGCACACGACCGCGCTGACCTGTTGGCACCTGGCGTTCATCAGGCCTAGGCCTGGACAACGCAAACAAATTAGGCCGCAAGACGCACGCGCATCATCCATCCATCCGTGTTCGGAAACCGTTACTGGTGATGGTAGATTTCCCGACACATATTTCATACTCATGGTTCTTGCTGTTATTTAACAAATCAAAAGATGCGTCAGATGTCCGTGACTACCTGCAATTGTTCACTGCATTGCATTGCATTATGTAGTGGGGCGTCTTTGCACCCATGGCTGAATTACAGCTTTCGGGACGTGCCCGATAGCTGTCAGAAGAAAACAGTGCTGGACTTCCACAAGACAGGTGGCCTAAAAATCAGGAAGGACACGCCAACCAGTTAACTGAGAAGGCGGCGGAAATTTTGAAACATCTTTATTTTATATAGGTTCCGGGTCATGGTAACACTGCCACCGGTGACGGGGCGAACGGCAGATGCCGCACGCGCCTGGCCCGGTAGGCAGGCGCCTTGTGCCGCCGGTCGTTCCCCGCGAGGCAGGGAACATCCGTGTCGGTGGCAAACGGTAACAGTGCTAAGCAGTGTGCCAACATACTTGGGGAGGGAGAAGACATAGAAGGAATGTAGCAAGGAAGTCAAGTTGCTGGGGAACCTAAATTGCAGCAAACAGAATTATGGGGGGGGTCGTCTAAAATTGCCCGAGGGCGTTTGACTCGTATAGGGGGAGGTGGGTCTGACGTGCTAATGGTTCGTAAGTAGGGAAAGGACGAAGTCGCTGCAGAAGCAAAGAGAGTTTCGGCAAGCGACCGGACAAACTTGGCGATGGTAGGAACTCGAAGGTCTCCACGAATAACATTATTCCTCACAAACTATGGAGATCCCGACAAGGATCGGAGGGTACGGGACTGGAAGGCTTCCAGCCTACACTTGTTAGTGGTCGACAAAAGCGACCACCATGCGGGAGCAGCATAGGTCAACACTGACCGGAGAAACAAGAGATAGATAGTTAGTTGCTGTAGTGCGCAAAGCCAGGCGGTTGCGGCACGAGAGCATGGGAAATATTTTGGCTCGGACGCCTCGAGCTTTATTGAGGGTGTCGGTCACGTGGCCGTTGAAGCTAAGGCGCCAGTCAAGCCGAACGCCAAAATACTTCACCGACTTCTTCCAGGCGATAGGCCTCCCGTCTAGGGAGAGGGACAGGCACCGGGAAGTGGACTTACGGGTGATTCAGATCGCCTCGGATTTCTCCTTGTTGATCATCACCCGCCACTTCCGTTACCAGTCCGGAAGCTGATTCAACTGACGCTGCCGCTTTGTACTCGCAAAACGCGGGGACAGGGAGCTGCAGTGATACATTGCATCGTCAGCGAATAAAGATAACGTGACTCCAGGAATAACAGGCAGGTCGTTCGTGTATACTAGGTACATAACGGGGCCGAGGACAGATCCCTGCGGAACGCCAGCGGCGACGGGTCGAACTGATGAACAGGACCCTTCGACGCTAACCCTGAAGGTGCGATCGCTGAGGTAGGACCGCAAGAAATGCACTATGGACGGTGGTACGGGGGAGTGAGCGAGTTTATAGAGAAGGCCTTTGTGCCAGACTCTGTCGAAGGGCTTGCTCACCTCCAAGAAGACAGCGCCCGTAGACTCTTACTTGTTGGCGGCGTCGGACAATGCTGTGTGACAACTCGGACGAGTTGCAAAGTTGTCGAGTGCTCTCTACGGAACCCGAACTGTTCGCTCCGAATAAAATTATCCAACGGCGGCCAGATGCGGGCTAGTAGGAGACGCTCAAACACCTTTGAGATGACTGGCATCAACGATATGGGACGATAGCTGTCTGCAAGCATTCGAGGCTTGCCGGGCTTGGGAATCATGCAGATGTTGGCATTTTTCCACAGGCGGGGGAAGTAGTGCAGCCGGAGACAAGAGTTGAACAGATCCAGGACCAGTTCAACGCCCGAGGCCGGGAGATACTGCAGAGCTGCGGCCCCGGTCCGATCAGGACCAGGGGCGCGACGGCGGTTTAGACGACAGATAGACGAAACTAGTTCGTCCCTGTTGAAGAGAGTGGGAGGGTCAAGTGGAGGGCGGGAGAAATAACCAGATAGGAAGTCCCGAACCACTACCGAATGGGCAGGGTCCGAGACGCCTCGATGAACGGTGAATTGAGTCTCCATGCAGTCGGCGAAGACCTCAGCCTTGCCTTCCGATGAAGAAACAATGCCGTTCGGGGTATCCAACGGGTTGCGAGTACGCGTCTCGCGGGTAAGGCGACTCGGTAACCTTCGAGAGAGCTCGTCATGATAGGAGCGCCAGTTGACCCTCCTAGCAGGACCAACGGGAGGTCGGGGTGAAGCCGACACATCAAGAACAGTTATTAGCAGGGGATTGTGATCAGACGAGAGCTCTGACACAGACGAGACCTGGATGTTGTGGGCCACGTTCCTGACTACAATTACATCAAGAACGTCCGGTCGATGACCGGCATAGGGGTAGTGGGTAGGATCATCAGGGTCGATGACATAAAATAATTTGTAAAATTAAGTAAAAGAAATTGCAGTCACTAATGCATATAGTCAGTACAAACCAGTGGTTTCCAACTTTTTTTTTTTTTTTTTTTTTTTTTTTTTTTTTTTTTTCCAGCCGTGTGGGTAAGGGATTTTAGGGGAGACGTACGCCAGCTGACCGGGCCATTGAGAAGGTGGAGGCACGAAGTTGGGAGAGTAGGCCTATTGTTTGTGAGTTATATTGTGTGCGAGTGTAGTGGGTAGCCATATGCGAGCGGGAGAGGTAGATGGATGTGGCCATTATAGTTGTTTGGTGGCATCTTTATTCATTCATTTTGTTTTGTTTATTTCTTCTTCGATGTTCTTTTGGGGGGGGGGCAAGACAGGGACGTGTGACGCAGGTCGCCTAAGCTGTTAGGTGGCGACAGGGTGCCGTCAAGGGAGGCGGAAGGAACAGATTTGAGGATTATAAGCGGGGACGTGAGTCTGAGGAACTAGAGTGTGTGTTTTCATGTGGTGAAGCGAAGATAGGGCTTAGAGTTTTAGAGTGTGGGGAAATTTAGTAGTGTGTTGAGTATTTAGGCTGCTTTAGTGTGTCTGGTCGCTACCGCCGGGGAGAAATGAGTCATTGGCGGGGGAAATTATGCATTGTTTAAGTGTGTCTGTGTCTATGACGCCGGCAGGGGTGGAGGCGAGGGGGAGGACCATTGACTATTGTAGGCGATTTAGTAAGTAGGAAGTTCTGCTGGTGTTGCGGGTGTTTCTATTAATTGAAGGGACTATTGATTGTATGGAAGTGCGGCGGGAGGCTGTTCGGGAATACTTCCAGTTTAGCTTAACGAGGAAGGAATCTAGGTCTGGGAAGCGGGTGTTTAGCGCATACAGGGCTGCGTTGGAGGTCTTCGTGAGGCATGGTCGGCGGTATATTAGTCTTAGGGCTCGTCGTTCTGTGACTCGGTGGAGATCTAGCTAGGCAGGGGAGGCGGTAAGGAGAACTGGGTGGGCATACGTGATGATGGGACGGGTGCAGGTAGTGTAGATGCGGCCTAGTAAGTCGCTGGAGCAGTGGTTTAGTCGGCTGAGGGTTCTGAGAGAACGGAGGCGGGTACGGGCGATGGTCGTTGTTCTTTTGATATGTGGTAAGTTTGGAGTCAAGCGTGACTCCCAGATATTGGCAATCATGCTTCGGGCGTACTGATGATGGGCCTACGCGGACTGGTGTATTATAGAAATGAGTCATGTTGCGTCCGGTAGAGTTGAAAACACAGAGTTGGGTTTTGTCCGCGTTTACATTTATTCGCCAAGTGTTACGGTAGGCGAAGAAAGGCTCGAGGATTTGTTGTAATTTGGTGGCGACTTGCCACTGTGCGCCTGCTGAAACCCAGTATGCTGTATCATCTGCGTACTGGGCTAGGCCTGCTGATGGGTAAGGTAGAGTTGGCGGGGGGGAGGGGTGTCTTTAGTAAAAATGATATACAGTAACGGGCTA
Organism: Magicicada septendecula; assembly: GCA_034769895.1. Classification (NCBI taxonomy): domain Eukaryota; kingdom Metazoa; phylum Arthropoda; class Insecta; order Hemiptera; family Cicadidae; genus Magicicada; species Magicicada septendecula. The sequence continues at coordinate 321,372,583 of CM068367.1, forward strand.
ATGGCGGAGCCTTGGGGGACACCGGCATTGAGGTGGAAGGGTGCCGAGAGATGCTGGCGGATTCGGACTTTTGCTGTGCGTCCATCCAGGAACTGGAAGAGCCATTTGATGATGGTTGGGGGAAAGTGACATCCGAGGATCTTAAAACGGAGGCCATTGTGCCAGACAGAGTCGAAGGCTTTGCGGATGTCGAGTAGGGCTAAGATGGTCGGGCGTTTGCGGGCCGAGTTGTCCTGGATGGCGCTGATAACCCGAACAAGTTGGTCATATATGTTGTAGCCACGGCGAAATCCGCCCTGGGTACTGGGGAGGACGCTATGAGTTTGCAGGTGGGGATGTATCCTGGCGACGAGGATTTTCTCGAAAAGCCTGGAGATTGCAGGGGTAAGAGAAATCGGGCGATAGTTCGACGGGAGGCTGGCGTTTTTGAGAGGTTTGGGGAACCTCACTATAGTTGGTCTTCCAACACCGTGTGTGAAATTTGTTTCTTGATATCTGGAGTTGTCGCAGTTTTTTGGAGTCCACATCATCTTCAATGCCCGCACAACCACGTTAAACTCGAGTGGCCACTTACAAATTATTGATTTTGAAGGGGTAATATCGCATGACACATTTACCGTTTCGTTGAGAAATTCAATTGGCGCTAGACCTTTTTCAACAAACAAAGCACTTCGTACACAGGAAGCTATTTGATTTTTCCCATTTTTCTAAACGCGTGACACGTAAATTTCGAACAGCTGCTAAACAATGAAGACATTGACATCTGTTTACACGAAATATGAATCTTACAACACACGAAAAATTTCAGTTCTACCGCTAACCAATAGATGTCGCTCCGCGAACTTTTCAACTGACCCTCATACACACATGCAATAAACTGCTTACTGGATCATGTGAAAGGGGAACATCCGAGCGAAGTTTTGTCAAAAGTCCGGAATTTTATCTGTTGTTATTACTTATCAGTCCTTTTTCAAATAGTTTGTAATACTTGAGTGGATGAACGTTTTTGAGTACAATACAAATTGGAAGTTGAAACAATCCCGGATTTAGTAGGCCTACAAAACGACAACTCACAATTAGTCTATGTAATCAATGGTAGAATTTAAAATACACGTCTCATCTAAAGATAGAGAAATAAACAACAAATTGTTCACATCACATGGGTAAACTGTTTACAAAAAAGCGTTTCCGAGGAGTTTTTTTAGTGAGTTCTTAAAAAACTCGTTAAATGTGTAGACCTGTTTCTTATACAGAGTCAGAATGCAACGTCGAATTTTTTCATATAAATTCCTAGTGGACTACAGACAGAACTATGTTACAGTCAAATATAGTGAAAGGAATGAGCTTTACAAAATTTAATATAAAAAACTGTAAATTCGGCAATTTTTGTAATAACATTTTATCAAAACCTTTATTGGGAAAGATCTTCTTAACTGAGTGAGCACAGAAAAAGTATGGACTCTCACTTAAAAAAAAAGAAAATGACATTTTGTGCGGTTTTATTTTACCGTTTATTTTTTTCTGGTTAATTTATTTACTTATAATTGTTTCCTACTTAAATAAAACTAAATAACAGCTTTTCTTTAAGTAATGACACTATTTTCCAATAAGTAACAATAGCACAGTATATATATAGGCTATATGTAGCCTACATATTTTTTATATTATTATTAAATTTTCAGTTTTTTAAATCAAGAAGTAATTTTTAAAATAATTTTTATTTTGTCATCACTATAGTAATTTTGTTATGAATAATGCTAATGGCATACCAAATCTACTGTATTTTTTTATTTTTTAGACACACAGCTATTCCTAGTTTCCGGGATGTTTACGCGGTTGTCGTACGAGTCTATTTTAGCAAGTAACAACCGTATCTAAGGGTAAATGAATATAATTTCTTTATACGCGAGCACAGGATGCATGTGTTGTTTAATCATACGCGCACACCACACTTACTTTCACAATTCGTACACAAATAATTGTATTCACAAACATACGAGAGCTTGGGGAAACAATTTTTCGCCACGCCTTCTCTTCACAACAGATATACTTCGCATAAAACGAATACGTTTGTGACTACAAGTGAAGTTTATGTCCTTTGCATACCTACGCGCGCTCACACATACTCATTCGCCTCACATTTCGTACACGTGAACCGAGGGCAACAATATTTGTCAGGTCTCCTGTTTATAACATATTACGTGCTATACTGCTACTTTGATTAAAACGAATATTTTGGTTGGAGTCACGTTTCGTATATAATAAAGCCGCGTCCAGACGTACGCACCGCACGGTGTGCACACCGTGCGCGTACATGAAATTCCCCCGTCTGGACAGCGCGACATACACGTTGCACACGGTGCGCACACCGTGCGCCACGATCCAGATTTTGTCGGTTTTTCCCGCGAACACAAAGCGGTTCGTGTGTCATGTGTGGACAGGTAGTTGATGTCTGGACAGTGCGGCGCACACGTACCGTTCCCCCTCGCGAACTAATTTGTGTTTTCTTTCTATTGTTTTTCATTCTAGTTTCTTTTTAGTGTTATGGAGTGGTCAGAAGATAAAGTTCTCGAGTTGATCGAAATTTATAAACAATATCCATTATTGTGGAAACCTTCAGATCCACAACATTTTAATAAAATAAAAAAAAGTGACGCGTGGAAGGACATTGGTGATAAGATGTTGCGGCCTGCGGAGGAGTGTAAAAAGAAAATGATTTATTTACTTTCATCTTACAGAAGAGAGAAGGGGAAACTAAAGAATTCCACAGGAACTGGAACAGGTAAATTTCTTTTTGTAAACTAGTACCTTTCATTTTATTTTCATTTATTTAAGTATCAATCTATAAATACTAGGTTCGTTTTATATTGCTTCCGATATTTTCCGGCATTTTATTTTTATTTACCTAGCTATGTGTCTATCTATAAATAATACTGACAGCTACTTAGGTACTTGATTTAATCTTTTCATTTTGAATTATTTTGCTTTGCATTTTTTACCTATTATTAGTGTTATAACGATAACAAAATAATAATAACAATCGTATTATTTTTCTATAGGTAGGCCTACTTCGCAAGTGTATACCAGCCACTGGTTTGCGTTCGAGTCGATGAAGTTCTTGGAAGACAGGGATACCCCTCGCAAAAGAATGGACACGGTACACATTTCATATATATTATTCATATATATTTATATATATATATATTTATATTTATTCAACCAGAACATAAAGTATACACACATGTGCATCTTGCAGAGATAGTCGAGCTATCTGTGCGCAGGTTTGGTGCTTATAACTAACTTAAAACTGAATAACCTATAATAAAAATAAGATATAAAATACAAATATAAAATATCTATCTATATTAATTTAAAATTGTTTATACAGTCAACATACTTAAAATCCATAAATTATAAATTGGCATCCTACAAGCAGTAACACAGTAACTTCGCCATATATTCTGATATTACAAATTTTATCACAAAACAACTCTACACCAATATAGCTTCTTTGAGCTTCCTTTTCAAAAATTTTTCTATTATTATATTGAATATTTTTAATTTCATCTGGAAATTTATTAAATAATTGTAATGAATTTATATAACTACTTATAAATATAACAGCCTCATTTATTTTTTTGCATAATAGTACTTTTATTCCTAGATATCGATGACAAATTTACAAATTACATGATAAACTTAAAACTTGCAGAGGTATTCGCAGATATAACCGATGACGGCGGCAGCACCACTGCACACGAGGAGAGCTCCTTCCTGCTCCATAGTAATTGCAAGACTGGTTCGTGGTTGGTACGCCAGAATTTCTGGATCTCGGAAAATCGCACACCGTGCGCCGAAACAAAAAATTACGACGTACTGTGTAAATTGCGCGCACCGTGTGCACACCGTGCGGTTCGTACGTCTGGACGCGGCTTTACGTTTCAAGACATTTTGGCAGTGTTTATTGGTTTGAATCGGTCTTGACCATGACCCGCGTAACTTTACGCATACCATCTGTACGCGCGCTTGCAGGTGGTCGCTGGGTTTGTTCACAGCAACGGGTTCAACTTGGTTCAACACCAAGACGCTTGCAAGCAAATCCTAAACAAATGTTTACATCTCTGAACATTCAAGTTAAGGGCTTTAAGTTACGAAAGGAGTTAAAGGAAGCATAATGAAACAACTTTACATGTGACCGACACTTGTAACCCAATACCTTTCTTGAAAAAAGTGAATTCCGTTAAGAAATATTTCTGTTAATCCAGTTTGTAGGCCTAACAGCTAGATTTATGTAAGCATAGATTTCATTACTTAACACCTACGATTTCCTTAACTTAAAACAATTGTCGGCTTAAAGAGGTGATTATTACAAGAGCAATTAACATGAGTATATTAACATAGAGTATACAAAGTATCAAATGGGAGGGAATGTGCTGTTACAGTATTAAAAATTTTCAAAATACATGTAGTACGACGTTTCTTGTCGGTACCATTTTCCAGTCCTTTCTGTCTTGGCAACTGCCCTCAAACAGATTACTATCACTAAAGGATTTCTTAAATTTTGACAGGATGTATTTCTGATCTGGTTGTCAATGTAAGTTCGACTATGGACTATGGGCGACAGTAGATTGATTCATGTTTGTACACATTAACGTATAGCCAGTCCTAAATGACGAACGATTTATCACTTTGTCATTCGCTTTACTCTCTGTCACTCTCACTTTGGTCTTCAATTTCACTCTTTTTCGCTTGTTGTTCAATACCATTTCTTTAATTATTTACAATACAAGTCAGATAATTATGATAACTAAGAAAAAAGTTCTATAAGCAATTTCGCTGGCCTAGGAACTTAATGTTACTATCTCCTCTTCTGGTTTCTCCTGTGAGAAACACTTCGCTTTTGCCCCAATTCAGGGAGTAAGATCACTGTTATATTTCTGATCGTTCACGATGATTACCTAAAATCTTTTCACGGATAGCTTCTTGAACATTTTATATATACAAACATCTAGATATAGCGTCTGGCTAGTATAATATCATAGCGCGTTAGTCATGTTCGAAGGATTTTGTTTGTGCACATTGCATAATGTGAATGCTAGATTTACTGGCAAAATCCCATAATTCTAACTTGAAAGACATGTTTGAAATGGTATCCAAGTCACTTATTGACAAAATCTGTATAATATTTACCTTATTTCTTCCGTCGTGTGACTTCGTTTTACGTTTTGATTTGATTTACGCGTTTCGAGACATATGTCTCGTCATCAGAAATAAATAAAATAAAAATTCACTCTTGCGAGGTCGTTACATATTAAAATACAAATATTCGTGTGTGTAATCGTTTTCGAATATTTGTATTTTAATATGTAACGACCTCGCAAGAGTGAATTTTTATTTTATTTATTTCTGATGACGAGACATATGTCTCGAAACGCGTAAAATCAAATCAAAACGCAAAACGAAGTCACACAACGGAAGAAATAAGGTAAATATTATATAGATCATAATTCTAAGTTGCGTGTCTACAGGCCTAATTATAATTAGAATACGTTGTTCTCGTATTAGATTTTGTAAACAATTTTTTGTATGGTCTACCGAGTAACCAACTTCCTTCTATCGTTCTCAGGTCAGACAGCTTACGTTTTTTAATAATATGGTCTTCAGTTGAATTTATTATCAAGATGGACTCGTAACCACTTAACACATAATTTTTTTAGGAATTCATATACTGTATATCATTATTTATAAGAACTGGGATACATTACTGTGTTCTTGTGGTGAAAGTAACGTGTATGATTTAGATTCATTAAATTTGATTTTGTACCTTTTGAGCTATACTTCTAATTTAGACGGCTTTTTATTTTCTCCTTGTTAATAGAACAAGTTCTTTTTAAACTTTATACCCTTGCAATCCTGGAATCTTATCCTTTGTGTATTCTTTACACTTGGGATATTAGCAAATTCTGTAGCCTTCAACAACGTGGCATATATTGTTGACGGGGCAGCTGACACAAGCGATAAGTTAAAAGGTTGTGTCCTTTAACGTCAGTCGCTCCACTTTATGTACATTTTGACTCTCATTGTTTAACCGATGAAAGAGTAGACTAAAGATTCTTCAACCCACCACAGCACCATGGTTTTAGTGTGTTGTAAGTGTTCCCTCTGACTCGAGAAACAGATAAGCAAACAATTATGTGGGCACAAAGACAAGACACTGTCTTCTTCCTGGTTAAATTGTTACATCCTCTGATAGAGGCATACGAGCAAATTAAAACCTGGAATGACAAAGTTGTCAACTAAGGCAAGCACAATTGAATTCTATGGGCCAGTCTGACTTCCTAGTACTTTACCTACCTCGTCAAACTACTTAGTAAAACTCTAAAACTAATCAGGCAATTTCAGGTAACTAGTATTGTCTTGTTGTATGCAGTTACTTACGTAAATATAACATCATCTTTACTAGATACGACTACTGAACTTGAATTTAATCATGCTGTAATATACTTATATTTTGTAATATAAATACTTAAACTTTATTTAATGATGCTATAAGTAAGGCGGACTACTTACAGGATAAGTTACTGGCTACGCGAATAAATAATCGGAACCATCCAAGTAGTAGCCTATAGGCTACCATGAGAAAAAGCAGAAAGTACTACAGGCTTACAAAGAAACATTTGTTACTTCATCCTTAGTGATACACTAAAAGTACTACTTCCAAAACTGCAACTGAGGTATGAATATTTACGTAATTTTTATATACCGGTATGTGAATAATGTCTACCGAATATTTTTGGACGTATGAGTTTTTGCGAACATAGGTTTTATTGTTACAAACTGAGATCTAAATTGTATATCTACTGTAGTTCGCATCTTTGCACTGAGTCCTTTGTTACACAGATTCTCAGAGGAATGACAACACATTCCCAGTTTTTCTACAAATTCAATAGATACAGTAAGTATTTGTGATAAGGGTTTGTTCTCCAACAAACACATTTGGTTAAAAGAATTTTCATTTCTTCTTATACATTATGGTAATTTTGAGCGATCTCATTACGGTGTATAAAAGGTACCTAAAAAAACAATCAAAAACACGTTGAAGGAGTTAGTCTGTCTGTTGTAATTTATTCTAGTTGTAGTATTACGGATTACTTAGTGAACACACACACACACGCGCGCGCGCGTTTATTATATTTAAAATTTATATTTACTTTACCTCAAGATGTTATTTTTCCCTTATTTGGAACATGTTTCGGGACCCTTAGTGTTCCCATGATCAGCCTTCCCATAAGAGTCCCGAAACATGTTCTAAATAAGGGAAAAATGACATCTTGAGGCAAAGTAAATATTAATTTTAAATATATTATATACATCAAGAAATAGAATGTACCAAAAAATTTTTGAATATATATATAACTCATATTTTACAGCCGAAGTAGGCGTAAGTTTGAAACGATAATACCGTTCATGCTTTGACTGCATAAAATAGGCTACGCTATCCCAAAAGTAAGGAAATATGTAAAATACTGTTACCATGTCCACAATACATTTTGTAGGCCTATTGCAATATACCGTAGTTCCGGACAAAATAAACAAAATCTCAGCACAGCGATAGAAACCGGTCATGTTTTACTATGGTAATGGTAAACACTATGGTGTAGGCCTACATGTTTTAATAAAATTAGTTTTAGTAAGACGTTCTTAAGAAAGAAGTTCTATAATTTTTAGTCCTCTATTGAATCGTCCTTTTTTTTATAAAACTATAAAGGAACATAATTTTTACATCTCGCTCCACTTATGTCAAATTATTTGTAGTGAAATGGAGATTTGAAGATTCCCAGTCATCCTTTTCCTATTTCAAGCAATTTGGTGAAAGCCACCTCATCACATTCACTTCCTGAATATATTGTCTAATATGTCGTATTCACTTCCGTTTTTGTATTTTCTATAGAAGTAGATTATTTTTACAAACTTAAGATCCAAATTCAAATATTTCAGCGTTATGAACAGTAGGCCTAAGTTTGATTTTACTTCTCACGCGTTATCGGCTTAATCTACTAAAATTTAAAAAAATGTCTGCACACATGTACAGCTGTTTGAATGGTCGCTTATTACACAGTTAAAAAAAACACCTAAACACAATGGCGTTACTGTGCCGAACAACATTCATATCTGTGACGCAGTGACTTTACTTTTAGTGTGTTGTGTATAGCTGAGTTCCTTATCTGAAAAAAAAAAACAGTAATTTTGCTTGCAAATGAAATGAGTTGTCAGCAGCTTATTGTATGCCAATATCCTGAAGCGATAACGAGTAACAATGACGGGGAAAGGATTCTTTACTGACGGCGGTGTCCAATGAAATCTAATAAAAAACTTACTGAGATTATATCATACAATAATATAATCATTCGTTTGTGTAATACTCGCCACATGTTTGTAAGCCTCGTTCGTAAATACCACTGTTACGGAATAAACTTTGTATAATTATAAAGTAATTTTCTCACAAAAAACTAACTGTGTTAGTACATAGATTTGACTTTTTCCACGTTATCGTCGCGCTTATTATGTGGCTGTTTTCTGTTGTCTGTCATTAGTAATGAGAACAACTGCTCTACCCAGAACCATTTTTTTTTACTATTAATGTTGTAGAGGTTTCTGTTATAATTTTTAAATTAGAATATTACAGTAGACATCTATACAGTACAAAGTGCAGTGAAATATGTGTCGTCGTATCATCTACGAGGTTTCAAACTTACATATTGATATTCCAGCTCACAAGAAAAACTTAACGGTGATTCAGAAATAGACTACGTAACGCTCGTTATGTTTCCTTTTTTTTAATGCTGTATATGTATAAACATAGATTTATTATATTGATTACAACATTGTAATCCTATATTTATAAAATCGAATGTAAGGCAATGTTCACTATAACACAAATTGGGGCAAAAGAATTATGTTTTAGGTTTCATACGTCTGTAGCGTGTCATTGAAAACATGGCATTTAAACGCCCTACAACATTAGTTGTTATTTTATGATGACTTTAAAACGATTCATCTTCAAATTTGACCATTCTAAATTATTTGGTGTTGAAATTAAAAAGTGTTCTTATATTATTATTAATTTTTTAAACTCCTTGTAAGTAACGTTATTACCTATTAATCATTCGTAGCTTGATATTCTTCAACATACTTAAACGTACATCGCGTGTGATCAGCAGTCGAGCAGTTGTCTATGGCTGTTCGACAGACAGACAGAAGATGCACGGGGCGTTTTGCGCCGTGATTTCTGCGCGTTGTCCAGGCCTGGGCCTGATGAACGCCAAGTGCAAACAGGTCAGCGCGGTCGTTTGCTCGGCACAAGGAGTTAAGGTACGGTCTATGAGTAGGCCTACATGATTAAGCATGTAGGCTACATCATGCGACCATCGCTGGTTTTTTTTTACTTACTTCAGCCAACTGCCTCGCCGGGGGCGCGACTCTATGGTCCCTTAGGGCATCGTCCGCAGGATCGTAGAGACGCGCTGGCGGGGACAAGAGGCTCGATCGCCCGAAGGCATCGGCCGAAACGAAGAGGAGCTACACCAGGGCAGTCGGCCCCTGCAAGTAGGCGTTGTACAACCTCGCGGGAACCCATGTCCTGGGTCGCAGCCCTGCCGAGTCGGCAAAGCAGATGCTGACTGTGGAAAGAAATTCAATCGAGTCTGACACATACTGAGCAACGTCCGAGTCGGCAAGCCGCAGGTAAGGAGTTGCCTTGTGAGGCGGGTTCAAGGATGCTAGAAGGTTGGTGGGGGACGGTTCACAGGGGTTCATGAGAAAAACTACGGTGAGTCGTCTAAGAGCGCCCTACGGCGCCTGACGCGGCGTGGGGCCGTGCATTGTCCATGCTGTTTAGGCAACGGATATGAGGGTAAGGGGACTCGCCGGCCTTGGCAAACAAATTAGTCGCCAGGGACCAGACGAAGGCCTCTAGGGTAGGAACACGTAGACCCCAGTGAATGGCAGAATTCCGCACAAACCACGGGGGACCCCGAGAGGGAGCGAAGGGTTCGGTTCTGGAATGTTGACAGCCTACGCCTGTTAGTGGCCGACATGGTTGTCCGTTTTTTTTCTAACTTCAAATTACACTTATTGTAACCATGGATATGCCCGTGCTATTTAATTTACAGAAATTAAGGTGTGTGACAGTGTTCAAAATAATCCAAAGAAAGAGTAAGAATAGAGAAAATAGGAAATTTTTGATTCATCGAATTTTAATCCCGTTAGTAATTACTAAACGGAAAATTTCTTTTGTTATTTGAAGACTGATATAACATGCGGACAAGTTGTTTTACATGCATTGGATGTCACGACCACGACCATCGCGACATTGGAACTGAAATGCTGGGAGCCAAAAGTGGAATCAACATCATTGAATCTACAATTTGTATTTTTGAGTGTACTTTTGATGACTGAGCGTTGACATAGTCGGATCAGCCGTAGGGCTAAACAGCTGCAGTAGCAGAAGTAGTAGTAGTAGTAGTGTTGTTTCCAGAGGTGTAGGACACGGGAGGATGAAAGGGGAAGAGAGAAATGTTTTAAACTGTGCTTCCAAAAAAGTAATTTGATTATTAACATCATGTGACACTGTAAAATATGGAGAAGTTAACCGCCATTTAAAATTGCTGTTGGGAAGTCTATTCATCACGATATCACAAACGAAAGTGTTCTTTTTTTTACGCCACATATTCTTCCTTCTTGACGTACGTTTCCCAAACGAATGTTTGTTTCAAAACGTATTGGTCCTTAACGTATTTACCTATAAATGTGTGGGATCTTTTCGGTTAAATGGCAGCATGCATGAGCAATTACTCTACGTAGCAATCGACAGTAGACAACGCATTTCCCCCTCCAACGCATCTTTCCGCACAATCGTATACTTTATTTACTGTTGGAGTAAGGCGTACACAACCGTGCAATACTGTGAAGACGAGTTGGAAATTAATCACTCCAGATGCGTGGATTGGAACTCGTACATGCGAGAAGTGTGAGCCTAATTGGTGGACCTAATTTGCATGTAGAAGTGGACGAGAATTGTTTCACTAAAAGAAAATAAAATAGGGGGGGAGAGTTTTACCAAATCAATGGGTGTTTGGTGGAATTTGTCGTGAAACAACCTTTGTTGTGTGGAATTTGTCACAAGACTGTTTCCTTGTGAGCGTTCCAGACAGATCCGCAGGAACTTTAGTGCCTATAATAAACAAGTATGTTGCCCCAGGCACAACCATTTTGTCCGATGAGTGGAGGGGATATCACAATTTACACCAAAATTATCAACATTTAACAGTGAACCATTCGATACAATTTGTAAATCCAGTAACCTAAGCCCACACCCAAAATGTAGAAAGCATGTTGGCCAAGGCCAAAATGAGGAACAAAAGGCAATGGGGTACTTCACGACTGATGTTGGATTCCTGCCTAGCTGAATTTATGTGGCGAAAAAGGTATCGAAATGATAATAAATTTGAAAAAATTATTGAAAACGTACAGTTTATTCCTCCTCAGTAATTTATACTGGAAAAAAAAAACGCTGGTTATCGCTACCCCTCGTGTGGAGGGGGAAATGCGTTGTTACTGGTGATTGCTACGTAGAGTAATTGCTCACTGCATGCTGTCACTTAACCGAAAAGATCCAATTTGTGTTATATATTAATTCTCATTTTGATAATAGACCTATTTTTATTCTATTTTTGTAACTTACATTTTGCCTATTGAGTCAATTTGTTAGTTCAATTTGTTAGTTAGTTTGTTGCCTATTTTCATAATTTGTTAGGACAAAGTCATCGAGATCACTTTCGTACTTCTTAAAAACGTTCAAGTAATTTTGAACCGGACAATGAAGGAGCTGAGAACCACTCACGGCTGTTGCATTTCAGATATAAGTTTAGTTGCTATTCTTATTTTTCATTAGTTCTCCTTTGTCGGTTCTATATACTGTACGCATATTTTTTTATCTTCAAAGCTACAGGGGATGTCTGCGGAAGGACAGAGTATTCCTTCTGTAACAATAGACTTGCTATAAAAACCGTGTCTTCAAAACGGTCGTACGGAACAATTTTACAATCGTCTCAGTACCTGCAATTCTTCTGGGGCAAAATAAGATTTATTACTTGCATCCTGTTTTGCTCAGTTGCATATCCCAATTGAGGTTCGACACTAACTTACGGCCCTCACGAAAACAACCCCGCGCTCACTCTCTCTCACACACACACACACACAATAAAATTGGCCAGTAGCATAACCTGCACGCCCTCATTTTTATATCTCGTGTATTTAAATCCCCTTATTGTATTTAGGTTTAAATTCTGAAATTTATTATAAAAAGCAGCTGACTCAATCAGCCAGCGCCTGAAATAAATATACGCAATTTATGTTCTAATCTTTAAAAATTATCCTTTAATACATATAATATTTATAATGTTCATAATCATATAATGTTATAATGCGTACATGTAGGCAAATATTTTTGTTTACTCTGAGCTTTGTGAGTTCCCAACTTTCCCGTTTTTCCTTCGTTGACTCAATTCATTCTAAGTTTCGGATTTATTTCGATGTCCTATCCTAAGAATGCGCTCAATTAGTCTTCCGACCTGAATCTGTACACACGTGCTGAGCTCTTCAACCATTAATGCCACTGGGTTATCTGTATTTCGTACTCGTCTATTTCAAACACATTTGAACTACCAAAACGGACCTATTTTCCTACAATAATTTTAATATTTTGCTGGTATGGTCTTCCGTCATGAAAAACTATGCACAGAAATAAAACAACTTTAATTGTAATAGGCCTACAATTTTTGTTCTCTTCCCGGCCTTCTTCGTTACTTTCTTTAACAGTTAGGCCTACTTGTTTGTTTCTCTTAATCATAAAGATAATCTTTTTGTTCGACAGTTTAATTCGATAGACCTACGTAATAATCAATGAATATTTTGCCTAGAATAAATGCAGATCTAGTCACTTTGGCTACGACAGACACGCTACACGCTAAAGCAAGCCCCCCCTCTCACACACACACACACACACACACACACACACAGAGAAGCAGTTATAATAACTTGAGGTATGTACATAATTTTATTATGTTATCTCATTTACGTCATCTAACCTTATTATGTTTTATAATTGCTTTAATGTTGTGTGAAAATATGTGTCTTTGGGAAATACAGTAGTCCTGACACACGGAGAGGATACTGAAAGGCGAAGAGATTCAGTTTTGTGCGTGTATAAAAATATACGTATATAGATTGGAAACCTGTTCTTTATTTATTTTGTGCTGTGTCGAATGCTTTTTCATTGATGACCAATATTCGGATTGAATAAATGAACTCTTGGTAAGTTCTACAGATGATTTTATTTTCCTGACAATTGTTTCACAAGTTACGGCAGCTTTAGAGGTTGGATTTGAACAGTTACTGTTCAAATCCAATCTATGAAATTGCTATGACTGGTGAAACAATTGTCAGGAAAATAAAACCATCCGTATTAAATCCGAGTATAATAAGATGTTCTACCAAGTACTGAGCGACCATTTGATCAGTGAAATTTATGACCAAAATATCTCAGTGTAGAGGAAATATCTTTTCAGGCTCAGCATAGGCTCAGAACTCGGTAACACTACCCAACAACCATGTAAAACATTGTGCCAAGACCTCTCTCATTCTATCCAGTAATCTGCCTTCTGTGTCCACTTAGTTATGAACTAACTTGCTACGTTTTAACAATCTGCTTTAATAAGCCCTTATGCTAGTGCCTGTTTCTTAGTAATGCAGATTTTTTTATTTTATTGAGACTGAGCTAAGCCCTTGTGTAATGAAGATAATACAAGAAGAGTAAATTATGAACAAACTCAATTACTATCATTTCCATGGATTCACTCTGTTCACGCGCGCGCGTTCTTTCACGTACGCATTTGCATGCGCATCTTGCTTAAAAACTAGTGTTTAACATTATAATTAACAAAAACTGTCAAAAAGGGAAAAACATTTTGTTTGGCTGTCGAATATTTGTTAATCTATAACAGAAAAATGTAATTAATAGTTTCTTTTTTAAGAAAACGGGGCCTTACAATGTTACTTTTAAAAATTAGTGTTAACAAGTCATCGACGTCGTCGTCACCGTTCTTGTGACTATAGTGTGATTCGTGTTCCAATCGCATGTCTTAGGGCCTTATTATACTGGGCCACTCGAGTAGCTCGCGCGCGCGACAGACTAGGCGCCCGGGTAATCCACCGCTGTGGCCTGGGTTGGCTACTCCTTCACTCAGTAGGCCTACGTGAGATATCGTCGTCAAGTGAAGAAGACAAACTTTGTTTGCTTCTCTTACTGGACGACAAGACGTTTTTTGCGTATTTCAGAATGTCCAAACATTCGTTTGACGAACTTTAGAAAAAATAAAAGTAGATATCACAAAATCCTACACGAATGTCAAGAATGCAATTTCTTCGACAAACGAAACTCACAGTTGGCTTTCTTAACGAAACTCACAGTTGGCTTTCATTTTAAGGAAACGTTTCAAAACTTCGCCGAATCGCATGTCACATGCTGACCTCAAATAAAAAAAAGCATTTAAATAATCTCTTCATGTAATCTTATTTCGTTGGTAACTTGATTTACCCGTAATTAATCTTCATGCACCCAACAATTAATTTGCGATTTCCCAACGAATTCCCATACTTTCCCTCTCTGCAAACCAGTTGGCACACATTTACTGATCTCTCAGCATCAGAACAGCGTTCGGATTTTTTTTAAAAAGAAAAGGTTTTATGTTAATCTTATCGTTTGTTGTTCTTCTCTCAACGCTTTATACTCTGTTAATCACTCCAGGCTAACCAGTTTGGTTTACATCTGTTTTTATTAGCGTCCTTCCTTCTTCTCATCGTTAGACGTCAGTGTGAGAAATGCAAGCATCCCGTTCTCCCTGTTGGGATCCCACAATCATCAATGATTACTTCTGTTTAAATAAGTACGACGCTACTTTGAGGTCGACAATATTAACGCGAGAGACTTAATATTAAACAAACTGTGGCGCGCGTCAGTGGCCCAATATAATAAGCTCCACAAGAAACAACGGCCCGCTACCGGCGCGACAGACGCGCGGGTGTGCTACCGATAGCGAGGGTGAGCGTCTGGAGTGGCTAGCCCGCACGACAGAGGCCACCCCCTAGCTTCCGCGGTGGCCCAGTATAATAAGCTCCATATGGTTACGTGTATGCTAAGAGAGGATTGTCTGAGCTCTGAAGCTGTCGCGCGCGCGAGCTACTCGAGTGGTCCAGTATAATAAGGCCCTTACTGGCTTCCTGCAGTCCCTTTTGAAACCTACTGACCAGTTTTAATACACTAAGATTGTATGCTATAAGGTCGTTTCTCATGTCATCAGTGTTAATTCTGTCAAATTATGGGGGCCCATAGCTATCAGTTTAATGTTCGAAATACCTCATTTCTGCGCTGCATTTCATTTGCTAATTATTTTCGCTTGTATCTAGATCTTCCATCAGTACATAATACATTATCGGTTTTTAGAACTTTTCAGTCACTTGGTATCTCTACCAGTTTTATGTTGGAATACGGTTATTATACCCAGTACACATTTTGGAACTTATGCTCCAATAAAACTTATATGTTAATAAAACTATATCTTTTCTTTAACTGTGGCCCTTTCTTTCGAAAACTTCAAGTATTTTGTCAGTCATGCTCGTGAGTAGGGCCTACTTACGTTACACACACGTAGGCAACTATAGGCATTATTATCGATTTATATAATGTCAGTTTTGTATTACGCTGGACGAACTTGGACTTCATAGTCTTATAATGTGCATGAAGTTCCCGGTTTCGTTTCACCAGCCTGGGTCTTACTGCTTACTTCCTGAATGATGTCACTGTCGTTCAACTTGCACTCTATATAAACAAAGTATTTGATCACTTCGATGATGTCATTTTTTTACATAACATTTTGCCAGTTTCTATCTGTTACGTTCATCACCATAGCATTGGGTTTTTGTAGATTTATCCTCAGCCGTATCTCTTTTGCCTTTGCCTTCAGATTTTCATATACTCCTTCGACTACTTTCAGGTACGATTCAGTATAGACTTACATGACATCATCAGCATAGACTTACGCTATGATCTGTTTTTTCAAATAACTTGTATAATTGTACCTCCTTGATCAATGGTGATGTTATTCATGCTTTTTGTAACTTTATATTAAAGAAAACGGGGGCCCAGCCCAACTATTCTGCCAACTTCTTGCTGGATCTCAAACAACTAAATCTTGCTCTGTCTCATCAAGACGGTATCATCAAAAACTATTTTATTTGTTTTATTTATGCTAAAGTGGCAGAAGTAATACAACGTTTTTATATCCGTTCACGTACACATTATTGTTTGCAAGTTATTTTCATTTAACGAGAGTGTTACCATTAAGCGCTGGTTAATTTCATTGTTATCAATTAAGCGCTGGTTTCATTTAATGTAATTCCATGTATGTTTCTACTAAGTACTATTTTAAGTAGTCTATAGTTTACGGTAGTAGTAAGTAACTTATATTGTGTGCTTCACGTGTAGTTCAAGTAAAGCCTAGTGGCACATTCAAGACAATAAAATTTGAATATAAGGCCGCAATGACGAGAGTGTAATGTCAATGTTTAAATAGAAGTCTGAGGAGAACAAATTTACACACAGTGCATGGTGTGTAATTCGTCTGGCATTCTTGTAAATAGTAGAATTACTAAAGTAATTCCTTTTTCGTTTTGTCTAGCACATTAGGAGTTCATTATGTCTGTCAATGAATTATGCTGTTCCCATGTTATTTTTGTCTTAGAAAATGTAGTTTCGATGTTGGCATCCAGAATGTTTTGTAACATTTCCAATAATCTGTTTTTCAGTAAAAAAAAACGTTATCCACAAGACGTGTGGCTACAATAGAGTCAGTTTCTAATGATGTTCCCTACAGAGCTATAAGCAAGAGTATAAGTAGGAGCCAACCCTACCCACAATGATGCCAAGCTGTCTGTCAGTGTTACAAACAAGTGGACGCTTTGACATCTGTAACCAATGTTTTAAAACAAATAGCGTCTGTGACACTTCGAGGTCAACATTAAGGTATAGGGGCTAACTACAAGAGGAGAAACACTTCGGTCTAGTGTGCCAATTCGTTCTGGTTTTATTTACTGATAGCATGAAATGGGTAACTTTCACTTAACGTAATAAAGAAAATTTAAGAGCCATGAAAACAAAGATAACACAGATAAGGTTTTAAAAGTTTGGCTATTTTTTATTTTAACTGATCAGGAATAAACTTGTGCGGATATTATTTAGACCTTCTTACAGACTAATCTGCCATTGACGGTGATTAAAATATTTATTTGGTTGGGCCCTAACTACGTTCTGGAGAAACTCCATGTCAAATAAATAAGAAGCAGGAATATTTTTCTTCGCTTGATAAAGGTTACGCAGTATAACAACAAGATTACTACGTTTCAAAGGCCCTAGACATTTCAAACAAAATGTGTTTCAGAGACCAGGATTGTTCATTTTTGTGGGAGAAAAATACAGCTTTGAGTCTTTTCGATATTGTGAAATTACTTGGAAAGCCTATTGAAGGTTCAAATTACGGAAACTTCTGTGTTCTTTCAAACTGCAGAATCCAAAACACTGAAATTTATCTGTCGTTTAACAGACATAAGTTTACAGATGCTGTGTACGTAACAGCTCAGAATTCACTTGCAGAGGGTTTCATGAAAAGCAACTTTAGGGTAGATCAACAAACAAGCATGGTAACCAGTTTCCAGAAGGCCTATGATAGCAACTAAACGACACCCAGTGGCTTCGACCTGTTATTGCTTAATTGACAATATTTTGCGATGTACTTCACCATTTGCCCATCCACAACAGACACTGAATCTAAAACAACAGACATTTGATTAGTCGGTGACTGTGTTATTTCGCCAATTCCGTCACTTAAAACTAGACTTTCAAACCACGGGAGAAAACTGGTTGGCGTTTCTGTAATCACATCGTCTCCACACAAAAGGAAATTACTTCATGTAACTCTAAAACGTACTAAAAAATGGAAGATCCCCTGGGCCAGGTGGAATCAATTCTGAGCTACTAAAAAATGGGAACTGAAAAACTCTTCATGTCTCTGTCATATATATTTACAAAATACATCAGTGGTGAAAATGTACCCGAAGACTGGAAAACAGCTTACATTACATCAATACACAAAATATCGGTATGGAGAACCATACATGACTTCCATATTCTAAGATTTATATTTAAAATCATTTTCGAAATGAAATATTACCATAGAAACTACTTCTTTCTACTTACTGCTTCAGCCTTAACCACAGTACTGTGGTCACTAACGTATACCACCTCACGTTATCGCACTCGATTTTCACTGATGATGGAAGTCGATGGCATTGCCGAAACGTCTGGTTTTGTAGAAAACATTGGACTACGGCCAAATATCCCGGGAAGGAATTTTAACAAAAACTACTTCTTTGTTGCCGATAACGTTGTACACATATATATAAAAAATATGCATAAAATTAATGGCTTGTATAAGTTAATGATTGATCTCCATTAAGTAGTGCTCAAGTTTCCAAAGTTTTAATATTATGATGTCCGTAATTAAAACATCAGAGCAGGTTTAGTGTGAATTAGGGTACACTGTGGGCAAAAATTTTCAACATTTCCTATTGAGCGTTGCTTAGAGTAAAGCTGCGAATCTACAGTGTATGTTTCACAGAACAAACACGCGAAAAAGAAGGAGCGCTCCGAAGTCACTCATGGACCCTCAGCATCTTGCAGAGGGTTCATTCCCTAAAGACGAAAAGTCTGTCTATGAATCGTTCCTCTGTAAACACGTGCAGTTACACTGCCCAGCGATCCACAGGAAGCAAATTGATGTCCATTTTTTCGGCTTGCACGCGTTATGTTGGTGTGGGTTTCGGCAGTTTCCATTTAAAAAGCGTGCAAATGTAAAAAAATAAACATGAGTGAGGCCAGAAATAACGTGAATTGTGTGTGTGTGTGTGTGTGTGTGTGTGTGTGTGTGTGTGTGTGTGTGTGTGTGTGTGTGTGTGTGTGTCTTACCTGCCTTTTTATTGCTGTAGGCATAATAATAAAATGGAAACGTAAACATTACATTACTGAGATATGCTTACCTGCCACGAACGATATATTATTTTATACATGGAGGAATTCAGTGACATACACACGTACCGAAGAATTATATATATAAAGATATTAACTCATACATAATTTACATTAAAATGAAAAAATTATAATTTTATTCCCTGGCAACAAAATTATTTTATTTTTAACAATTACCATTGTTTGAAAAAGTTTAAATGAATTTTCAAGTACTTTACTGTTGTTAAAACGTAAAAGGTTGCAGATAAACTACCCCTTCCCCTTAACCGATCTTCACCAAAATCGAAAGTCCTTGAGATCTCTACAATTTAGGGATGTATGCAAAACATTATTTGATTCTGTTTGAATTTGCGGCTGTTATCGTTTGCCATAGAAAATACCCTTGTTAAAAAAACGTTGCAGGTAAACTACCCCTTTCCCTTAACCGATCTTCACCAAAAACAATAGGTTTTGAGAACTCTACAATTTAGGGCTGTATGCAAATAATCTTTTGATTCTGTTTGAATTTGCGGCTGTTATCGTTTGCCATAGGAAATACCCTTGTTAAAACATAAAACGTTACAGGTAAACTACCCCTTTCCCTTAACCGATCTTCAACAAAAACGAAAGGTCTTGAGAACTCTACACATCAGGGCTGTATGCGAAACATTATTTGATTCTGTTTGAATTTGCGGCTGTTATCGTTTGCAAAAAAAAATTTCCCTTGATAAAAAAAAACCGTTGCAGGTAAACTACCCCTTTCCCTCAACCGATCTTCACCGAAAGCAATAGGTCGTGAGTATTCTACAAATCAGGGCTGTATGCAAAAAAGTATTTGATTCTGTTTGAATTTGCGGCTGTTATCGTTTGCCATAGGAAAAAAATCTACACACAGACACACACACACAGACACTTTTCGAAAAACGACTTTTTTCATGTTTTGAGTGTAGTACAATCAGAATCTGCAATAATCTCGAACACGATTTTTTTTTGCCATCACCATACTTCCATTTCCTTAAGGAATATGGAAGTAAAAGGGAAACAAATTAAAATGCAATAATTATCGTGGAATATCGGTAACAAATACAATAAGCAGGGTATATGCAAGAATAATAAGAGACATGATAGAACAGGAATATGCAAATTACGAAGAGGAAGAGCAGAGTGGGTTTAGGGGTGGTAGGTCTTGTACAAACAACGTGTTTTCACTAAAAGAAGTTATAGAGAAGAAAATAGAAAGAAGTAGACCAATATACTTAATGTTTATAGACTTACAAAAAGCCTATGATAACGTACCAATATCAAAACTATGGAAAGTGCTTCAAAATACCAACATCAATCGTACCCTCCTAAAGGCTGTTTAAAACTTATACAATAACATGAAATCTGCAGTGAAATTGGGAAATAAATATCAGAACCCTTTACAGACAACAAAGGTCTGCGACAAGGATGCTGCATTTCCCCAACACTGTTTAAAATATATGTCGCCAAAGCTTTAACAACCTGGAAAAAGAAATGCAGTGGAATGGGCATCCAAATCGACGATGACACCTGTCTATATATACTTCAGTTTGCAGATGATCAAGTAATATGCGAAAATGACAAAGATGACTTAGAATACATGGCACGCAAACTGAAGGAAGAATACGGAAAATGGGGACGGCAGATGAATGTGGAAAAACACAATATTTGTGTATAGGAGAGGACACGACCGACATAGTATTGGAAAGCGGTGAAATTGTAGCAAAATGTGAGAATTACAAATATCTGGGAATAAATTTTAACAAGGAAGGGACAGACGATACAGAAATAAAGTGTAGAGTAAATAAAGGAAGAACAATAATTAAATCTCTAAATGGAATACTGTGGAGCGCCGAAATAGGAAAGCAAAGGAAAATGAGAATATACAACACAATGATTAAGAGTACATTAGTATATGGGTCTGAGACATGGAGAATGAAAGAACATCTGAAAAGAATGATAGAAGCCACAGAAATGGACGCCTTAAGAAGAATATGTAGAACATCAAAATTAGACCGGGTCAGAAACGAAACAATTAAGCAACATATTTCTTTTATGAATTTGCTAACTGCTATAATTTTTTATTGTTCGACTAAGCTTTTCGTCATTACTGACATCTTCAGGTAGGTTGTTTAAGACCTGAAGATGTCAGTAATGACGAAAAGCTTAGTCGAACAATAAAAAATTATAGCAGTTAGCAAATTCATAAAAGAAATAGTAAGGATGGCTGCTAATTTAAACAATACGAAGAATTAAGCAACAACTGAATATAAAGGAAACTGTTTTAGAACACATCGAGAAAAAACAGTTCATCTGGTATGGGCACGTGCAGAGAATGGGGGAGGAGAGGTTCTCAAAGAGAGTGATGAAATGGATACCACAGGAAAGCAGAAAAAGGGGAAGGGGAAGGCCAAAAGTAACATGGATACAGAATGTAAGGAGATCAATGAGTGTAGGAGGTCTAACCGAAGAAAACTGCAATGACAGGAGATATTGGCAATTAGGCATCGGACAACGTCGCAGGAGGTTTTAACCCGAATATATAGACCCCTATATTTGTGTTAAAACTCCAAAACATTCATGTATATGTAAATAACTCCAAAACGTTCAGTTTCAATCAATTTTAACAAGAAGAGCAAACAGTGTAAAAGGAAAAAACTTCAGAACCCGCAATAGCGTAGATCTATCTAGAATCTGGCTAGGGGAGGGGGTCTGGTCGAGTCAGCTTCATACAAAAGAAAAACAAGTCAAGACTAATCAATATTACTGTCTTTAAAGTGGCCGAAAAACGTCTAATAACATCCTGAAATCAGTCCCATTAAAGTAATAACACAATCAAAATAAGCGCTATTAAAACATTTTTAGGCTATAAGATAGCCTATTGATTTTCCTATATTTCATATTTCAAACGTACACGCAAATGCTGTGTAATAAACTTGTTTGTAGACCTATATTTAAAAAAGGGTCACTACTGTATTAGCGTACACAGCTGAGAACTAAATAAAACTGCTAAAAAATTAAGAGCTTAACAAAATTTCTCGTAAACTTTTGACCCACGGGGGGGTCCAGTCCCGTTTGTCCCCCCCCCCCTCATAAATACATCCCTGATGAGAACCCGATGTCAGTAGTTCTACTTCTAGTGAAGATTGTCAATTCATTGGTAGGCTTGTGCTGGTTCAAAAAGTGTTAGTTATGTTTTTCATTACTGTAAAAAACTTTGAAGTTAAAATTATATAATGATAAATGTGCCTAGTAAATAGTTTTGCAAATATAATGAACATACGTGTGAAGTGCTTAATACAGACCCAGTTTAACTCTTTAAGTTTTAACATAACAGTTTAAACAAATTTATAATCTAAGGCAGTGGTTCTCAAAGTGGGGTCCCCGACAAAGTTTGAGGGGGTCCGCGACATTTTAAGAAAAAAATAGAATATACCGTAATTTTCACCGATTTTGTATGCTCTAAAACCTAAATTTTAGAATCTTGAAACAATTAGTAGAAGATTTCAGTATTTTTTATTATTCAAACTAATAGTAATTGTAAAAGTAATTTGAAACTAATGGCTTTAATAATGTCTTTAAATCATGTTGTGAACCACATCTATTTGTCAGCAGAACTGACTAGAGCGCCGAATCAACGCAGAACTGATCACGCTGTGTTAGTCCACGTATAACCATTGTATCTAACCAAAACGTTTTCCCATGTAGCTGGTTTTACACCAAAGTAGCTGGATTTCGACACGTATGGCTGGTAAGATAGAGCCGAGGTTGGCAACGGTGGCTGTGCAACTGAAACTTAAAGACTTAATATTGCAATTATCAGACATTAAACCCAATATTGCAGAGCTAATTGTTCAAAAGCATATTTTTAAAAGCACATCATTTTATATCTATAAGGGTGGTAAGACTCTCTTTGTATAATTATATCAGAATACTATTCTTTCCTAAATATCATATTAGAAAATTAAGAACAAATAATTCATTAATTACAATTAGTTAACAATAATAATATGTCAGAAATAGAATAAACTGATAAAATAAGGAAAATATGTAATAACATTGTTCACATGAAATTATATTTGTTACCATGAATATTATAATTTTGCAAGTTAAGAGAATTTTGATTTTTATAAATTTTAATTAAAATGTAAGAGTTTGTATCATATTTACTGTTTGTTTTATTTCAGGACTCAAACGGGGTCCGTGAAATTTTAATTGGGGGGGGGGGGGTCCGCGGACTGAAAATTTTGGGAACCGCTGATCTAAGGCATATGTAGAGAAAACATTGAGATATGCACTGTATTTTGTAAAATTCAAATTACTTTATTGAAAATATAAAGCAAACATGAAAATTAATAAAATATAGTAACAAAACAGTCTTGGAAACGTCTTTTGGTAAGAAGACGCTGTAAAAACGTCTTACTGTAAGGATGTTGACGCTGAGGGAGTATTTCATAATACTACTGGGTTTCGTTTCTGCCATTTTAGATCAGAGAATAAAAAAAAAACCTAATTTATGACAGACGTAACATTCAGTACATCAAATTTATTGTCCTAACAAATCAAAAATTAAAGAAGCATAAGATTTGATGTTTTGGTGTACATTTATGGAAATATTATCAAAGTATTTTAATTACTTCTGCAAGTAGGCCTAGATTGTATTATTATTTATCGTTTTAATTAAAACCATAAAAAAAGTAGTGCAATCTACTTACAGAAGTACGTACAATTTGAAAATATAAGGAAAGAAGAATATAAAAATACAAAAACTCAAAGAATTGCTTATAAAGAAATTACTTATGGCTATTTAACAAAATTATTAATGGAAACAATAGGTAACCCATATTCCTACCTTCTGTATTATATGTAATTATTTATCATAATGATATGTCTGTAATTAGGATTATACATTTATCGTTGAATACATTTACAACAATCACAAAAATATTTCAAACTTGTTTCCTTAAAATTAGTTCATTTTTACTAAAGAGTACGACTACATTTCTCTCTGGGCAGCTTGCAATAAAATGTTTTCTCTTTGGATACTATTGAGTCATTCGATGCAAGTTTGTCATCACTTTGATTGGTCCACCTCCCACCATTTTACATATTAACATATGAAGCGTTGAGTAACGAAATGATCTTTTGCTTAGAGTGCGCGGGCGCGAACGTTAGTTAGTTTGTGTGTTGCAGTTGCACGTTTTCCTCACGAATGTTAACCGACTGCTGATTGTTTCGTTAAATACGGAATGACGTGTGAAAGTTTTTGCGTGTCACGTTGTACTCGATATTATAATAACGTCTATTTAACGTAAAAGTTGCGGAACTTTACGGAATGAGCAGTTATTTGCACGTCGATGGACCAGCGGGTAAGTCAAACATCAACTTTTTATTTTGCAGTTCCGTATCCTATCTGAACTATACCCTCCGAGTCATTACATTAAAAGAGATAGTATAACATAATTGAAGAGCGTTAATATGATAAAACTAATGATGCTTGTAGTTTTTTGTTTTTTTTTTTTAAAGGATTAGTGTCACAGAGGTGACATGGGAGAGCCCCTGATTTGTATAAATAGTAGTTTATAGTTTCTAAACGAACATGTTGAATGGAAAATGTTAGTACTTAGTAACACATTATTAATAATGACTTTGCTTTCATATAGTTAATAGATGTGCGATTTTCTTTCCAATTTACTTTTCATGTTGATTATTACAAGAGCATGCTTGGAAATCTGTATAGGCCTAGTTTGAGTAGGATTCGCTAGTTATTCACATTTTTAATGTGAATATTCTTTTAGAATAACACGAACTAAATTCTGTATTATATTCAAATCATGCGTATATTGTCTTGGTAGTAATATATCGTAATTTTTTGTATGCAGGCGTGTGCGAACGTTCGCACGCAAGAGAGTAGTAAACTCCAGTCGAAAGCTTGATCGCAATTATATTTACTATTATTGTTAGTATTGCATAATAATACTAAAATAATTTCTAAAACTTTATGCATTGAAAATATGTTTTCATTGATAGTGTAGGCTTAAGTTTTATCTTTTTATTTGCATTTCTTTCAGCGTGTCTACTTTTGAAGCCGGTTTTTTAGCGTCAGTTCGTATAATTATTGAAATAACGGAAATTCGCCATATTTTTGTATAAAAAAATCAACAACAGAATAAGTATAAAACTTATAATAGTTGTTATATGCTGATTTTTTTTTTAATAGACCTGTACTTGGTATACAAGTTGTTGGCCTGAAGACTGTAGAGAGGCTCTTATTCAGCGGTGGGGAACGTTCATTATTTCAATAATTATTCAATTCTATCAATAGTAGAGTCAATTCGTATTCTCACAAAAAAAAAAAAAACAAGAATACCGACTGATGTAGTACCTATGCATTTTCTGTGAAAAGGGGCTGCACTTTCGGTAATTTTGCGTTCTATATCTTTATTACATTGCGTGTACAGTAGGCACACATGATACACGCAAGATACCCACCCACGTCTGTATTACCAGTGTTATATAAATCAGTTACCAAAAAACACGGATTCAGTTTTCTTCAACTATATTATTCATATAGACAAGCAGTCGGCAACCCGTCGGTAAGGCTAGACGCGCCCGCGAACCAATTTGTAATTTTATGGCTTTTGAACGAAGGAACGCACTCGCATTGTACCTACTTCGAAGTACTTTATTATAAAATAGTAGACTATAAGCCGTTTCAAATTTTACTTTTTTTAATACAATAATTAGTTTTTTTTTTCAAGAAAAGAACTGAAAACTTCATTTATGTTTTAAATGTGATTTTTTAAAGTTTTACATTTCTTGCACTTTATAAAAATAAGTAGTGTTAGTTATAGTGTTAAGCTCTTTAATATATTTTTATTAAAATATGTTCCTGTTTAACCATTTTTTAAATTTAAAGTTTTGTTAGTTTTAACGTGCTTGTGCATGATGACAGATTGTTGATGACCTACTCTTAATGTTAAAAATTTGCACTTTATATGAATAATACTGCAAAACTTTTTTTGATTCGGTGTTCCACGTCGCTAATTTTTGTAATTTTCCACGACAGTTAATGTTTGTAACGTCCAGCTATTGACCATTGATGTCTAACGTCCAGCTCCGCTACGTTTCTATTTTCCATTGACATGGTGGGGAGGGGAGCGCCCATCGAACTGGTCCTCAGTTATACCATCGAACTGGTCCTCAGTTATACAGTATATGCGCCCACATAAATTCAAAGGTTGCCTATGACTGATATAAACTTAATTTTTATGTATTAACATTTTACGCAAGCCCATTTAATAAAATTTCAGTTAAATCTTCGCGACGTGTTAGTTACTTTAGGTTACAAAAAATCAAGTTTTATCGAAAAGCTGTTTTTACGATACATTTTATAAATGTATTGTATAAAAAATAAGTCGCGTGTCCAGTTTTCGTTATAAAATATACAGATGTCAGCTACAGATACGCCCTGTTGCATGTCGGGTAATCCAAAAGGGCGGAAGCAACTTGAATAGCGCGTCTATGGGGCGTTGTCTACTAACAGTAAAATGATGGTTTCCCGGTTATGGAGGAGCGGTCCGCCTCTGGTACCATCTGTATCAAAAAAAAAATTTGTAGTTGTCTCCTTACGTATATATCGAATGATTATAATATGCATATTATAGTAATGTTTCGTGATATCTGTAACGAAGAATCGAGTTGTGAAAGTCTTCATAAATTTTGCTGAAAAATTGTAAGTTATGCGACAGTTATGTTAACGATCAGGCAGTAACGAAACGTACACATTGCTGTTTGGTCTTGTAATTTATAAAATTGTTTTCGAAAATTGGTATAACGTTTTTGATGAACTTTGCTACTTACTGCTATTTAGCTAAATTTTGGTGTTAAGTTTGGTAGTAAGCAGACATATTTTGCAGTTACGAAAATATATTTTAAAAATTGTAAGCACTACGTTTTAGTGTTTTTTTCGCATTACTCCGTTTACATTTCTACGAAAAACGACGGGTTTCCAACCACAGTAAGCCCCTATTAGTAAAAATGTCGGCCTCAAGGCTGGCTGTATACAGTTCCCGGTTAACCATTGAAATGAATACATAACTTGAAAATGTGTAAAATCACTTATTGTTGTCTATGGTGAACTATGCATTTAATGACTTCGATTAACGCATCTTCGAATAAGTTGTTAAATTATTAATGTTAAAAAAATCCGTGGCCCTAGATATTTAATTACAGAAATTCTGGTGTTCAAGCATAGCCTATTCCAATATGATAATTACTTTCATTTTGTCCGTAGTATAAGGTTAGAAGTGGAATTTATTTTGTGACGTTATTTGCCTATATTCAGATTGGAGTGTATAATGTCGGAATATTTTTGCCCATTATGTCGGTAATAAACCGTTTACGTGCACGTGCGCGTGTGTAATTTTAAACTGTGGTAACTGGATTATTCATTAAGGTGGATTCTGTTTGATTATCGCCACTTTCTGCTTCGAGAAACTAATCCCACAAATGAATGAAGTTGCATATTTAAGATAAAGAATAATTAAGGAACCGAGGTAGCCGAACAAACAACTTTTGGATTCGAAACAGTTCATACCACATAATTTATAACCAAATCAATACCAACCCTACACTCATATTAGTATTAAAAACTATATGTAAAACGGATTATAAAATATTTATTTTATAATTCTGTCAGCTTATTATAACCAAAACTAATTTGATTACCAGCCGTACACGAAATAGTTTATGGTATCATTCACATATAAATAGTAGCTTACCTTCTTTCATTTTATTAGTTAGCAGGTGAGTTATTACTTGTATAATTTTTAAAACACAATAGGCCTACTCGTTTTTTCCTTTAGCAGTGTGTGCAAGTTCGAACTTCCATATAGCAGAACTGTATTTACGTCGCTTTTGGAATAGTATTCACGATCTCCTCACATTTAAATGATTAAGTGAAGCTGACAAAACTTTCCCATCTTTTGTGGAAAGGAGACTGACAGTAAACGTGTAAGAAAACATATAAGCTATATTGCACGCGCATGTGCGAATACACTACAGCTGTAATCAGTACTTTCTCTTATTACTAATCAACAAATATTTTTGTAACAATTGCTATGCATTATTTTGTTTTTACGTAGTATTAAAATTTATATGATCATGGAACGGCGAGACCGGTATGTGTGTGTGTGCGCGCGCGCGCCCTTACCAAGGGTTTATCAGCGGTCAGTTCTGGTCACTCTGAGCGAGATGTGAAAAGAAAAGGGGGCCTCAACATTATCAATTTGCATATCATTATGCTGCTGAAGTAATGTTGGTGTAGTCCTATAGCATTTCCGCAGCTCTAATATATGCAGCATCGACACCACTTTTTAATAATTCCGATATACGGAGTCTACTTTGAACCTGGTGTTCGTCCATTTTTCACGATTTTCAGCATTCTTAACCTCTATAACAGGAATTTTGTCTTCCTCGGACGATAGCCTACAGCTCGTGGTCCTTTAATATGAAGGTTAATTTCTTAATTTATGTTATCATTTTATATTTAATTCCATAACCGAAACAGGTAAGGAAATTTATCATTCTAGTACAACGAAGTGTGTTTAATGTTTTATGTAACATATCTATAATCCGATTAAAATTACTTCCGACATGCCCACAGGCCGCTCGCTCAGCGACAGATCACTTAGAATTTTTATAATGCTGGCATATTAATTAAAGGGTGGACTCGGTGACAAACTGTTGTTTATGCGTATATGTAGAAAGTCCACGTTTTTTATTCATTGTAATTAAACAGCAGTTAAACGAATGAGATAAACTATTTAGATGCCAAGAGGCATCCGT
The DNA here is from genome assembly GCA_034769895.1 of Magicicada septendecula. Classification (NCBI taxonomy): domain Eukaryota; kingdom Metazoa; phylum Arthropoda; class Insecta; order Hemiptera; family Cicadidae; genus Magicicada; species Magicicada septendecula. Next base: position 321,401,630 of record CM068367.1, read on the forward strand.
GTAGGCGTACACCGTTCAAGCAGCCTGTACGTGCACTTTTTTGTTGTTCATATGTGTTTGATTTGTAATTAAATTTTAATGAGTGACGATCTTATATTTTAAAGTTTAATGAGTGAGGGATAGGCTTATATAACCTGTGTCAATGATCTTTCCAAAACGCGTCGCAAAGCTACTAGAAGTCACAAGACGGAACTGAAATAAGATAATAAATAAGTAATTAAAAATGTTGTCTCGCGCGCACCTTGTATGAGATGGTGAGAGGGTGCAGGGGTGTGATGACAGTAGATGTACACAAGTTGAAACGTAAATAAACTTTCAAAGAAAAGCCGCGAAGAGACAAGAGAATAGCGATGTATATGCATTAATTTTGCTAGACTACATTTTCACGTTTTTGTTTCGTGCAGGCCGTAGAAAAAGTAGTGTGTGTGTGTGTGTGTGTGTGTGTGTGTGTGTGTGTGTGAGGGGGGGTGCTCAAGTCTTCTAGTGACCGCCATAATGACCGGGATTAAGTAGGCTACCTTTTTTTGTTATACACAAATTAACAGTAGGCTAAATCTTGGTAGCTTATTTCATCGATTCAGGACGTTCAGTCGCTTGTCGTTTACGATTGTTGAAAATTTAATACAAAATATTTCTCTTCTAATTAATTCTTGGGTTTTCAATGTTTTCCTTATCACCTTGGGATAGAACGGTAGTGGGGAGAAGTGTTTGGTGCATAAGTTTTCTTTATATAATATTGAAAACTTTCTCAAGTGAAACTTACTTGTCTGTTTTGTATGTAGAACGCGTTTCGGCGTCGTGTTCGCCTTCTTCAGCTTTGCGACAGACTGCCAGTACCTAGTAACGTTTGTTGGTTGGAAGGTATAGTGGGGGTGGTGTATAGAGGAAGGGGATTGGCGCGGGGATCCGAATTGTTTGTTTTGTGTATAACTGTGTCGAAAAGTGTATGTGATTTATATTGCAATTGGTCGTTTAGTATGTTGTTTGGTTGTGTTGTGTGGTGTTTGTATATTTCATACTGTTCAGCTGTGTTGAGTTTTCGCCCTTTGGGTAAGAGGTGTAATATTTCAAGATTAGTATCTATGTTGGTGTAGCTATGGTTATGTGTGTGTATGTGTGTGGCAAACGCAGAATGTATATTGTTGTTGGAAAGGGCCTCCACCCCCACTATACCTTCCAACCAACAAACGTTACTAGGTACTGGCAGTCTGTCGCAAAGCTGAAGAAGGCAAACACGACGCCGAAACGTGTTCTACATACAAAACAGACAAGTAAGTTTCACTTGAGAAAGTTTTCAATATTATATAAAGTGTAGTGCAGTGAAAGAAGATGATGAACAAACAAGACAACTATAAGTTTTCTATTTGTCACCTCTCCATGTGGAAATTTGGAATAGATTGGCTAATTTAATTGGAACGATTGCTTAATTGCGTGTCTTAATTATATATAGGCCCTACACAATTAAATATTTAAAAGTACGTAAGTTTTTGTGTGATATAAAAAATATTTTAAAATTACTACATTGTTATGAAGCGTAACCGATAATAATTGTGTTACCAAATAACAGGTCATAAAGAAATAATTAAAATATATTTCTCTCGCTTTTTTCTTGTATTTTTTTTTTTGCTGATTTGTAGTAGGTCTATACCATATAGAATGTATTTTTCAGTACAAATTAGATAGCTCTTTCGTAGCCGAACAACCCACACAGGGCGCCCATCGATTGCGCCCGATTTTAAATTTTTAACCAAACGTTTTCCATTTCAATGCATACAAACCTATCGACTGCGCTCACGGTCAGTTTAAAACGCGCGCGCGCGTACAGCACGCCCTCCTCCCTCTAGCATATTTATTCGCCTTATCTACCAGTAAGGTGTGCAAGGCAAAATATACCTTGAACTCCGCAGCAGTGATCCTCGTGGACCAAGAATCCACAACTGTGATATCACTGAATATCATGCCCAAGAATATTTCTAGTAGTATAAAGAGGAAAGCAAAATGCGATTTCAACGAATGAAATCATTGCTTAGAATCTACAAACTTAGACGAACAGAGATTTCCTGTAGAAGTAGAAAAAATATAATTTAAAGAGTAAAACAAAACAAAATGTAAATAGTGGTCCTACAAAATGAATAAAAGATAAAACTAATGACAATAAATAAGAACGATTACAGTCTTGAAAAACTCAAGATTGTTAACTCGGATTAACGGCTAAATCTACTTGCATTATTTCTGGTATTACCCCGTCCTTTTCCATCACTCGTTCCTTTACCTGGAAGGAGGATGGTGTCTTTTCATGATTCGTCTCTAAATTGTTTGTGATTATTAGAAATAATTTTATTCAAGTATTGTCGTCATTTCTAGAAAGTCTTCAAATAGTATAAGCAAAAACTTCCTAATATCACACGATTTTCTTTTTTTTTTAATACTTCATACTCGTGAATTGACTAACATATTTTCGCAGTCGACCTCGCATATTTTCATCTTCGTCTCTTTCGTTTCATGTATCTTAACGACAAAAACATTAATTTGTTTAGACCTAAATATTCTTCACGATGACTGGAGAGGTCCATCTAGAGTTTGATGTTTCTCTTAATTGTGTGTAGGCTTTCCCACAGTATGTTTAATCAGTGTCAGATAATGATAAGGTCTAATAATTTTTTTATGATAGAGTACAGTTCCATCGTAGACAGACAGCAGGAAACGGATATTTGTGTAAGGGGGGAGTAGTACACTTAGGCCTAAATTGTAGAAACACGTAATGGAGGCCTCGTTACCAACCGATTAGTGGTTAGACAAGTTAGAAAATGGAATTTTACTTTCCAATACTTTTCACAGCCTGAGTGGAGTATAGTTAGCCTTCTATCCTTGCCTTATGGCATTTATAATCCATCGTTCTGTTCAGAATTCTATCAAACGCCTTTTCAGACACATAAAAGCTGGTTTTCGGAACTCTTTGCATTTTCTTAACATCTTTTTAACTTAAAAGTGTCGTGTTTAGTAACGTGACCCCTCTATAGACCCCCCCATACGTTACAAGTTCAGTATCAATGCCATCTTCACCTGCTGCTTTCCTATTTTTCAGTTTCCGAATTATGTCTGTTACCTCTTGTTGGCTTACCACAGTTCCACTTCCTTGCTGAACTTGTGTTATCGTTGTTTCTATCACATTATGTTCCACCGGTTCAAAAAGATGGGGAAAGTTTTGTAGTACATTCTGTTAGCAATATTTTTTGTGTCGGGAAGTAATTTCTTATTTCTTTCCTTTGATTTTTTATTTTATTCCGTATCTGTTTCTGCATGCCAAAAAGATCATGTTCGAGCTCCTTTGTAAATTTTTCTCAGTGCTGTCGCTGTATGGTCTTTGGTTGTGTTTCATTCCTAACTTGTTTGTAATGATCATAAGATTCTGGCGTTTTCTTGCTTGTGTATTCTAGATATGCTTCCCTTTTATCTTGGCGCCACGTTTATTTACTTCTTCACAGTACCATGGTGTTCTCTTTGTAGGGCATTCGTCCTATTATGTATTTTGTTATCCTGTTATTTTCTTTTTTGTAATGGAGTAGAATCTTCACGATTCGACCTAATTAATTACGATGATAATTTGAATGATAAAATATTAGTCTACATTAAAATTTTATATTTAAGTTATATTACAGTTAAAATTTTATGTTTAACTCAAAAATATAACTAAATATTCCCATATTTGCTACATAAGAAACAAACAACTATGTCGCTCTAAAATAAGCTGAAGAAAATACGGGCCACATATCACCTGTATAGGTTTGAGGCGACAGTGATAAGAAGGAGACGAATAACTTGGCCATGATTTTTTGCAAGTTCGTCAATTTCGTATTACCGGAAACCTCGGCTTTGCATTATTCATAAGTTCCAGCAGCTGACGTTTCAAGTGTGGCTTCCAGACCATGACTTCTAGCCAGCCAAATATTTTACGTTTTGTTGAAGACAAGACATAGGCGGATTAACTACTTGATCAGTGTGTACGGAGCACAGTCCGTCACGATCACTGAATGTGGTTCGGTGTTTGGCAGAATCCGTTCTGTCTCCAACAATTTTCACTAAACCATTTGTAAAAACGGTTAAATACTATTTCCTCGTGATAATCTGTTTTTTGGAACGAAACATCAATAAAGCATTGGTAACAAAGCCTTGAGGTGCGTTAGCATTTACCGCAATTAATCTGCCTCCTCCCCAACTGGTGCTGCTAGTGTTCGTTCTCAGTGGCATGAGATCAGCATCTTCTTTCACAGTGGCCAGCGTCGATTCATGCCTCATCTAACCATATTATTTTCATGTCTTTTTGTGCCATGGCTAGAAGAGAGCGGCATCGCCAAGCGACTGCATCCCCCCCCCCCCCCATTACCCTTATTCGGTCACTTATATTACAGTAGGGAAAGCAGAGATTGTTATAAATCATTCACAGAGATTTTTACTACCACAATAAAGACCAGCCGCTTTTAAAAACGATGCTTTGTTCAGAGTGGGGGTAATTTCGGCACTTGTAACAGTCATAAAGATACCGTCTTTTGGCGTTCTTGTGAAACGAATCCAGCTGAGTAACCCATCCTTCATGCATGCTCTGTTTTCCTGGACCCCGAAACACTTCTCTTGCCAGTGTGGTCGCCTCAGACTTACTACAAACTTGCTGATGATTTACTTGTAAAGCTAGCGCTGTGTTCTTCACAAATTAATTGTAAGGTGTAAGAAGCTCGTCAGTTGTTCAAATATTTTAATTTTAATTAAAAAAAAAAGTTATCGTTTACTATCATTCGTGCCCCTTGAAGTAGAGACTTTACAAAAACGTATGATATCAGAAGAGCTTTAAGGTTTGTCTTGACTATTCGCAATATTTTTACTCATTTTTTAAATATAAACAAATTACTTAAAAAATGTTTAGTCCACAGTTTAATAATAAAAACTGAGAAAAAAATACAAGAAGTAACTGACCGCAATTCCAATATCGACAGCAAACTGCAACTACAACTCGGGTTGCATTCTTTACCACAGAGATGAAGTGGAGGTTAGTGTGAAATAGTCACGCCATCATCGATAGCGTTTTGTTTTGGCTTCTGTTTATGTTTACATTGCAATAGCATGACTCATTTGGCTCGCGTTCCTAATAAAACATCAGTTGCCTCTGAATCACCTTCCACATTGAAATATGTGATGCCCATCAGATCGATGGTGATGCCTGTGGCGATAAAACCAGCCAAACACAGCTACAGGATTAATTGGTGCGTACTGAAATTAATTTGCCATTTTTATTCTGTTTTTACTAATCTTTTAAATTTTAACATCTCTAGTATCTGTGTTTAGAGATTTTTCGGTTCCTTGTGTTATGCTCATTATTAATATCTAAGGAACGAATGTTCCGAGACGAATTTTTAGAGAATTGAGCCAGTTTGACAGAGGTAAATTGCGTCGCGATCTTGGTAGTTTTGTTGGTAGATGGGATTTCCAGTTTGTTATGTTTTTCTTTATTGTTTTCCAGTAGTGAATGTAGATTTCTCTTAGGCCTACTGTTATTTTTGTTAGTAACTTGATGTAGCTGATAAACAGTTTTTTTTTGTTGTTGTCTAAGTTACTATGAACGGAGTGAAGTTAATTGGTCTGTTAAGTTAGAATTCTAGCCATTATTTGTGGCCACTGTTAAAAATATTTACTATACTTTTATAATTGTGTTAATCGACTTTGACTCCATAGCACTGTATAAATGCGTGAGTTATATCGGTTCGTAATAGACCTGTATCAAACGTTCTGATAACAACATGTTAACAGCTTTCTTTTTATTTACAAAGCTTATAACAATGCTGACGCACTAGAAAACGCCGACTTCTTGGGAATAGACGGCGCTGATGCCCATCTTCAACTACACTGAATAAACTAGCCTAAAAATAGATGGTATGAAAGTTTTATGAGGTACAAGACGAAAAAATTAACTACGTGCATTTTATGAAATGTTATTATATGAAAAAAAAAAAAGAGAAACGGAGAGTATGCTGAAGGGAGGAGACTGTGCATGACATACCAAGAGGAGATAAAAATTGAGAAATAATTATATTATTACCTGGAAATTAAGATTCGGGGAGTATGCAGAGCTAGAATAGTATTGCAGTATCGTTTAGGACTACTTTTCCGGCCGATAGGAATGTTCACGTCAAATACCAATAGCCTATAGAAAGTGTTTATATGTATGTTATTACAGTTCTCTATAAGCGTGAGAGCTGATCAGTGCTGTTATTAAGAAAAAGAAAAACTGACAACATTTCAATGATATCGATGGAAATTTATATTTGAGTGTCACTTGAGCATGGACAAGTTGTGGCTTCAATGCGACGATAAGGTAGGAAAGGGGAGAGTAGCGTAGCGTTGGTTGCACTGGTTTGGGTCATGCGAAATTTAAAATATGTTTGAAATGTATATTATAAATTGATATGTTACTAAATAAATGCTTTATAATCGACTATAATATAATAATCGTTACTGTACAACTACACGATTGTAACATACGAATTCTCGTTATAAATAATCAGATAAAATAAGATTCAAAAATTAGTTCTTTATTAATACATCTCACGAAGCGTTAAACACGAGTCGCATTTATAAAATTGTAGTTTTTTGTCAATTTTTACTTTAAAGTTTGGAATATTGAATGTTTAGAATGTTAATTTTCACAGCAGTAACGAGTAGCTATTTCTTGTTAGTAGGCAATGTGTAATAGTTTTTGTTTTTTTATGAATTCAGATTACAAAGAATCCGTAGGCTTATATTTAGTACCGCCACTACTATTTATTGCAAAAACAAACCGCATTTAATAAAGATTTTTGAAGAAAAGCATGTATAAACTTATTTCTTTTTAATGTGATGTGCTAATTTGATGCATTAGTTATGTGAAGTACAAAATGAAAGAAAATACTGTAACAATGAAATAACACATAATTTTAGCAGCATGTAGACTGGAGAGCAAATGGAAATATTGATTTCTTTACAAGAGGCGTACGGTTTCACCTTAAAACACATTGGATGCAGCGAACGCACGTGTGCATTCACTAGTGCTACGGGCGCTATGTGCAGTGGTCATTGGTATAAAAATCTGCACTCTTTGTGAGCCAAATGGACTTCTCATAAACATTTTGCTGTATGCCGGGAAACTGAACAATTTAGCGGGGGTCAGGTCACACATATAAAGTAGTACTAAGCTTGATGAACGAAAAGTTGGGTGTTGGGCATGCTTTATAGCCTACATGGATAACGTTTATAATTCCTAAGAACTCTCAAAATGGAAATTGACACTTACTGCACAGGGGCAGAATAGGCCAATAGAAAATTTAATTTGGTGAAGATAACGGTGGAGATAAGAATTCATGTTGTTCAGGAAGAACAGGAAGTGCAGACGTTTTAACAAATTGTGTGTCAGTCTCCAGATTGTGTAACGTACAAGACACGAAAGAGATGCAAGTTAAAAGAAAAGACACACCAGTTTGTGTTGCACAGGTAAAACTAAAAAGGGGACAAACTTCAACTCTGTACTCAGACAAAAGAAATAATGATTGGAAAATGGCGTGAAACTCTTGGTGATTTGTTTATTGACCAGCATTATAAATATGAAATAGGCGTCTAACTAAACCTTTACCAGTCGACATATATTATAACGCTTATATGTCTGGTGCAGGCAGAGATGGTCAAATGTTATCGTATTACCCGTGCGAAAGGAAGAGTTTTTTTTTGTACGAAAAATTATTTTATCATTATCTGCAAGTTATGGAGGTTAATTCATTTTTATAAAAAGTAACAATGTGTCTCAAAAATGTGTTTGTACGACTTCCGTTTATATATTGTCAAGAAACTTGTGTTGCACACAACAAAACCGGAAAGGCTTATTGGAATTCCATCAAGAAATAGTGAACACTTGCTGCGAATGTCACACAGTTCCAAGCGGAAAAACATTGAGAAAAAAAATGCCGAATGTGCAAAACCAATGGGAACCATTTAGCAGTGTGTCGTCTACCCTGAACTTCCTGCATTGTGCTTAACATCCGTCCTTTAGAGATTACCATCGCCGACTGGCAGGAAACAAGTAAGGTACGATAGCCTACTTTTTGTAAAATGGTTTAAACGATATGTAGGTACAATTGTGTAAAAATATGTGTAAGGCCTAGGCCTATAGTGTGTATATTTTCATATTTTTAATCCTTATCAAGAATATTGATTTTATGCATATTTATGAAATTTCTTTGTGCCATATTGAATTGTGCCATATGGGTTACAGTTCCTTTTAGTCTGGCATCCTTCTCCATTTTCACAATTTTCTTTTTTCAAATTTTCGATCTCTTTGAACCTTGTGGTACAAAAATGTTGAAAATTCCAAAAATTAACATTTGGATTGTGGTTTAAATTCCCTTTAATTGATACTCTACATGGCCTTTTGCGATTCTTTACGATTTTGGCCTCCACACATTTTTGCCTCCCACACCCCTATTTTTGGAAAGATCAATCTCAAAAACAATAAAGTGCTGTAGGATAAAAGTGCGGATACGCGTGTCAAGTTTTACGAAAATCGAATGATACGTTCAAACATCTTGAGACAAACCTCAAACAGACAACAGTCGAGTCAAAACTGTGAACGAACATTTGGTTAATATATTGTTCTATGTATGCATGAATTCGAAACATACTACAAGTCTCGTAAAACGTAGTGTAGTGGTTTCCAACTTTCAAGTGCCTGAAGGTCAAAATTAAACTCGGGAACTGCCGGCGGGCCGCATCACAAGTCTTCGACAAGTAACGTAAAAAAAAAGCTGTAATTGTAAATAAGTAAAGAGGTAAATTATACATTTGACATAGCTTATCTTACTACGTAGTAACGATACGTATCTTTAACGGTAAATCTTTCTTATGTCTATGTACTACGGGTGTGGGGGACGAACGGCATCGTATCGCCTCCCATAGGTCCGAAAAAGTTGACGATTTGTTAATCTCTCAATTTTTAGGCTGTTTTATTACTTTTTCAGCTGTGTACGCTAATATAGTAGCAACTCTTTTTTTTAAACATACAAACAGGTTTATTACACAGCCTTAGAGGAACCCATACGCCTAAATATAGGAACATCAATTCAATAAATGAAGTATCTTCTAAACAGTGTTTCAATAACGCCTATATTTATTGTGTTATTACAGTTTACTTTGATGAGACTGATTTCAACCAAAAGATAGTAGGCCTAATGTTGATTATTCTTAACTTGTTTTTTCTTTTGTATGAAGTCGACCCGACCCCCATGGCCAAATTCCGGATGCGCCACTGGTGTAACTAAGAAGATATATAAGAACGGTTTTGAACACTGTATTTTTAGATAAAATCTTCAGTGTAGAAAGTGAGGTCGATCTGCTGCTGCAGCCACTAAAGTAGGAATGTCTGCATCGAGCAGGGTTGTTGTTAATTTTGGGAGGTGGTTGGGTCTTGTTAGGCTATATAATGAAAATAAAAGAGGACTAGGGCAAAATTAACATTCCATTAAACAAATAAAGTGAAACCTACTGTATGTTCATTAGTGAATCAGTGAAACGTTTTTCCATAGGTTTCTTCTGCAAGAATCATTCTCAGGTAAAAAAATATTTTACTAGCAATTCACTTATAAAAGTGAATAGTGTCATTATTAAATTGCTTTATCAAGATAAGTCGCGGACCGCATCCAGTTGGATGTCGCTACTATAGTATGTTGACGTCACGAGCGTCAGCCATGTATTTCCTAAAATCAAACGTATGCCCCGTTGTCTGTTACAATCACAGAAACACGAATCCGTTCCGCGATACACTCAAAACCGTGTATCGTATTCAGAGGGCAATAAACTTCGCTTACCCCAGAAATTGTTTAAAAAAAATATTATTTTATTTATAATTTCTTAATCCAATGTTATATTTTATTTAATAAATTACAACTTTAATATTTACTAAACTTTTAATTATTGTTTGTTGTTTGTAATTATTAGATTAAAGTTGCCATTCACAATAAGAGAAATGAAAACAAACTTGTGGTGAAATCTACTTTTGTCTTACCAAATATATATTATTTCTAACCCACGGGCGAGTTTCTGCGAAATGGTGAATAAATTAAACTAAGTGTCTAACCAGAATCCTGTGTTTCCAATACAGTTTGGCAGTGATACACGTTCCATAAACGTCGTTTTTTTAATCTACGAACAGCTGCTTTATTATCAGCTTATAGTAGACACATTTGTGTGAAATGAAGAGGTAAGCATAGGCTATTTATTGCTAATAACATTATTGTGACAGTTAGTGATGATATTCGATTAAGGCCTGGACATAACAACTTCTTACTTCTTTCTTTCACAGTAGTGAAATAAACAATATTGTTGACAGCACAAAACTCGCAGGTTACGATTCTTGGTTGAATTATAATCGTCTACTCACGTGACGCACTGTGCAATTAGTGCTAGGACAGTAGGAATGATATTACAAATCTGTAGTTAGAACATATAATAACTATTATCTTACCCTGTATATTGAACATTTGACATTTGATTTCAGATGACAAGAATTCCTCTGAACAAAACGACATATTTCATAGTAATTCAAATCTAAATGTCTATGCTCTCTCTTTAAAGGTCCTGTGTAATACGCTAACACATGAGGAACTACCACATCCACCATCGTATAGGCGCATCACTGCCTTTATTTTGAAATTTTATACTTACGATCGATTTGACTGACAGAGGAACGTTTATTGAGTTATTTTGATTCATTAAAAAAAAAAAAAAAAAATAGAGTGTACAAAGTGAAAATTTTCTATATCCGTTACCGAGGCGTACTGCAGAGTAGAGTATACGATAGGCCTAGTTTACGTTCATGAGTACGTAAAGTTTATTAACAAAAAACTAAATAAAATATATACATTGTATCGTTTTGTGTTTGTCGTTTCTTTTCTTGACCCATGAATAGGGATAGTATATCTTAAGCGCCCTGTAAACCATCAAACATGTTTGTCAAATTCTCTGTTGGCTTTTCATGGATTTGACAAACAAGCGAGCAGGACGTACAAATCTAAATTTGTCAAACCTGACTTCACTTTGTGAACAGTTCTCGTCGTGTAGTGTTGTTGCTTTGCATCCCGTCCCGAATATTTTTTTTGTTTTTTGACACAAGTGAAAATGACTACTAATGTAGACAAGTATTGTACCGGCACCTTACGAACTAATCGTAAATACACCCCAGAAAAAGTCGAGGAGGCTGAAGTCAAGAAAGCGGAAACGATTGCTAAAGCTGTCATGATTGGTAAATGGTGGAACAAACGAGGAGTCGCATATCTGTCTACTGAATATGAAAATGAGAGGGTTGACTTTGTGATCAAAAAGGAACGAAATTGTAAAAAAAATCACTGCCAATCGTGTAAAGTACAATGTCTTCATGAAAAGGTCAATCGCGCTGATCAAATGGTGTCATATCTGTTCAAGCATAAATCCGGTACATAAAAAGTTTTATACATGTCTTACAAATGTATATGTATGCTTGAATCCATACGTCCTCTACAAAAGGCGCACCAATGTTCTAAAAAAGCCTTTGGTTGCTTTCAGACCATCTTCTAAATTCTAATAAACCTGTGACTGTAGGTTTAGACCGGAGGAAATTGGTCTAATAAACAAGGAAACTGAGCATCTGCCACCACGACTTGACGAACGGAAAGATGGAACAAGTGGGATAAGGAAAGGAAGAGATGTAGACTTTTTTATTCCATAGGCGTATCGAAAAAATTTACGTTTGTGAAATGTGTCTAGGTTATGCCTAAAACCACATTTTCTCGACTATATAAAAAAATCTAAGATGGATCTTTTGGTAAGCGACGAGGGCTGTTTGTAAATAGTGTAGTGTGTAAATAGTAGCACACATATTTTAATCTTGTAAACATAAAGTTATCACTATTATTACGAGTAAGAATTTTAATAAATTTTAGCTTCTAGGGATACCCAATATTTTTTTTTTTATCAGCCAAAGCTTTAAGAGCGCTAGGTTATTTTTAATTTAGTTTTCATTGACAGCATTCCTACTTCCTTAAGTGCAGTTTTTCCAGTTCCATCTCTGTTGTTTGGAATTTCTGCGTCAAGTCTTCTCATCGAAGGTGTCTTTAGACAAAAAAAACAAACTAATAAATATTTATCCCATTAACTTTATTGTTTCCACGTACAGTATTATAATAACTGGATTCAAACCATCACTTTCAAATAGCCGTAGTTGGATCTGTTGTTTCACTTTGTACCATTGTCAGCTATTTCTTCCCCGTATTTTTATCATCAGATCATATCATGTGCTACTTTACTCTTTTAAGGAACCTTTCTGTAACTTTCATTTTGGCTTCCTACATGGAGTGCCGCGTAGATGCGTTTTATTCCGTTGGAAGTGAAGCGGAGCAGCGTGTGTTACTCGCTGTATAATCTGCTTCATTGACATCGTTTCTTGTCTTATGTTCCTGAATTATGCAACTCTCTCTCTCTCCCACTCCCCCCCACGCACACAATATAAAGTAGCATGTTATAATTTAATACTGTAAAATCTGTTGTCTTATTTTATAGGTAGACTATTATGACTGGATAACGTGGAAGCCTCTTTTGTTTGCACGAGTTTGTATGTACAGTAGGCATACTGCTCAACTATTTCTCGTGTTCAAGGTCATTAATGTTGAACACTAATGTTGTCCAGTGGATACTGTTTTTTTTTTTAGTACTTACGTCCCAGGAACTTAGCTGTGTCCTCGAAATTGACTAGTTGCAGCCACTCATCGTGCGTGGTGGGTATGCAACGTGCTACGACTTATCGGGCAGGAAAGAGCATACAACATCGCGCCGTCCAATGCCGTGTTGAGTACTTTCGTCGCAGGAACTGTGGCTGTGGCCTCACAATTGTCTGGTAACAGCCACTGTTGTTGTGGTGTGAGTATCCAAAGTGCTACGATTAAGGAGGCGGAAAGAGGATACATCGCGCCGTCCAATGGATACTATTGTGTTGAGTACTTTCGTCGCAGGAACTTTGGCTTTAGCCGCACAATTGACCGGTTAATGCCATTGTTGTTGTGGTGTGAGTATCCGACTTGCTACGACTAAGCGGGCAGAACGAGGATTACTACCTCTGGTTGTAATATTTTGTTAACACCAATTAATATTTATCTTACACCAATCAGATCCAATAAGTAATTATCAAGAACTCGATAATATCACTGCATTGACTTGAGGTTTATATTTCAATGAGTGACAATCGTTAATAATAATTTAAATGTATTTATTAAAGATGTGCTCAAATTAAGTTAGTTATTCATGTTGGTGTCATACAATAATATTTATGCATTACTTATAATTAGTGTGAGTATCCGACGTGGTACGACTAAGCGGGCAGGAAAAGGATACAACATTGCGCCGTCCAATGGATACTACTGTGTTGAGTACTTTCGTCGCAGGAACTTTGGCTTTAGCCGCATAATTGACCGGTTAAAGCCATTGTTGTTGTGGTGTGAGTATCCGACGTGCTACGACTAAGCGGGCAGGAAGAGGATACAACATGGCGCCGTCCAATGGATACTACTGTGTTGGGTATTTTCGTCGCAGGAACTTTGGCTTTAGCCGCACAATTGACCGGTTAAAGCCATTGTTGTTGTGGTGTGAGTATCCGACGTGCTACGACTAAGCGGGCAGGAAGAGGATACAACATGGCGCCGTCCAATGGATACTACTGTGTTGGGTATTTTCGTCGCAGGAACTTTGGCTTTAGCCGCACAATTGACCGGTTGAAGCAATTGTGGTGGTGTGAGTATCCGACATGGTACGACTAAGCGGGCAGGAAGAGTATACAACATTGCGCCGTCCAATGGATACTACTGTGTTGAGTACTTACGTCGCAGGAACTTTGGCTGTGGCCTCACAATTGACTGGTCATAGCCATTGTTGTTGTGGTGTGAGTATCCGACGTGCTTCGACTAAGCGGGCAGGAAGAGGATACAACATTGCGCCGTCCAATGGATACTACGGTGTTGAGTACTTACGTCACAGGAACTTTGGCTTTAGCCGCACAATTGACCGGTTAAAGCCATTGTTGTTGTGGTGTGAGTTATCCGACGTGCTACGACTAAGCGGGCAGGAAGAGGATACAACATGGCGCCGTCCAATGGATACTACTGTGTTGGGTATTTTCGTCGCAGGAACTTTGGCTTTAGCCGCACAATTGACCGGTTAAAGCCATTGTTGTTGTGGTGTGAGTATCCGACGTGCTACGACTAAGCGGGCAGGAAGAGGATACAACATGGCGCCGTCCAATGGATACTACTGTGTTGGGTATTTTCGTCGCAGGAACTTTGGCTTTAGCCGCACAATTGACCGGTTGAAGCAATTGTGGTGGTGTGAGTATCCGACATGGTACGACTAAGCGGGCAGGAAGAGTATACAACATTGCGCCGTCCAATGGATACTACTGTGTTGAGTACTTACGTCGCAGAAACTTTGGCTGTGGCCTCACAATTGACTGGTCATAGCCATTGTTGTTGTGGTGTGAGTATCCGACGTGCTTCGACTAAGCGGGCAGGAAGAGGATACAACATTGCGCCGTCCAATGGATACTACTGTGTTGAGTACTTTCGTCGCAGGAACTTTGGCTTTAGCCGCACAATTGACCGGTTAAAGCCATTGTTGTTGTGGTGTGAGTATCCGACGTGCTACGACTAAGCGGGCAGGAAGAGGATACAACATGGCGCAGTCCAATGGATACTACTGTGTTGGGTATTTTCGTCGCAGGAACTTTGGCTTTAGCCGCACAATTGACCGGTTAAAGCCATTGTTGTTGTGGTGCGAGTATCCGACGTGCTACGACTAAGCGGGCAGGAAGAGGATACAACATGGCGCCGTCCAATGGATACTACTGTGTTGGGTATTTTCGTCGCAGGAACTTTGGCTTTAGCCGCACAATTGACCGGTTGAAGCAATTGTGGTGGTGTGAGTATCCGACATGGTACGACTAAGCGGGCAGGAAGAGGATACAACATTGCGCCGTCCAATGGATACTACGGTGTTGAGTACTTACGTCACAGGAACTTTGGCTGTGGCCTCACAATTGACTGGTCACAGCCATTGTTGTTGTGGTGTGAGTATCCGACGTGCTTCGACTAAGCGGGCAGGAAGAGGATACAACATTGCGCCGTCCAATGGATACTACGGTGTTGAGTACTTACGTCACAGGAACTTTGGCTGTGGCCTCACAATTGACTGGTCACAGCCATTGTTGTTGTGGTGTGAGTATCCGACGTGCTTCGACTAAGCGGGCAGGAAGAGGATACAACATTGCGCCGTCCAATGGATATGTTGAGTACTTACGTCGCAGGAACTTTGGCTTTAGCCGCACAATTGACCGGTTGAAGCCATTGTTGTTGTGGTGTGAGTACCCGAGGTGCTACGACTAAGCGGGCAGGAAGAGGATACTACTGTGTTGAGTACTTACGTCGCAGGAACTTTGGCTGTGGCCTCACAATTGTCTGGTCACAGCCATTGTTGTTGTGGTGTGAGTATCCAGCATGCTACGACTAGAGGGCAGGAAGGAGGATGCAACATCGTGCCGTCCAATGGATACTACTGTGTTCCATACTTACGTGGCAGGATTTGGTTGTGTCCGTGTAATTAAATGGTATCAAACACTGTTTCTGGGAAGGTGGTATTTAACGTGCTGCGCCAGTTCTAAGGGTATAGCCTAACAAGTTAGACAAGCCAACTTTCTTGTGTGGCAGCGAATTATTTTTGATTTGTTGCAGCAGTTTAATCACTTTACAGTCATATTCAGGTTAACAAAGCTAGAACATCACCTTTAGCATTTTACTTGTACTACTGGAATCTGCTGCATAACTTACTGCAATGCTAATATATTATGAGGGAATTACGCTATTAAGAAGACAAAAATATTGAATATTAATGTTGTCCAGTGGATACTGTTTTTTTGCGTACTTACGTCCCAGGAACTTAGCTGTGTCCTCGAAATTGACTAGAGTACCCTGCATAGAAGTAGTCCCATCAAGGTCACTCACTTTCACTGCTTCTCCCTGTCACCTCCACGCCCCTCGCCCAGCGTTGTTGCCGGCTACTACATTGTGTAGCGTTTTAGCAAAACAGTTCACTGTTTTTCGTATAGTGAACTTGCTTATTTAATGTTGTAATGTTTTCTTCATGGCGGTTATCCTACAGACTGACAGTTGTCTGAGAACGCTGACCTTGCCTGCTCTTGTTGCTTTAATTTTTTCATACTCACGGTCTTTCCCCTTTGTAAATGAACCTGTTTTGTTCACTGCACGGTCGCTTCTAAGCCATATGGTTCGGAAGTTCTGTTAGGTATATGTACACTTTGGTATGCAAATTGCGTGTACCCTGTCGGCATGTCTTTTCGCTAAATATTGCTGTCTTGACACTTTTATGAATGCCTTTGTCATTTTCACACTCCCCTCAAAACTATTTACTGGCCGCGCTACTACCTTTCTTCCGTTGCACAAAGATAAATAGGACTGAGCAATTTCTGTAAACAAAATTGTCGCTGTTGTGGCAAAAGCCAATCCCATTTCAGTTACAGTACCCCATTTATATGTACCCCATATTTATAATATATTAATACGTGAATAAGGAATTTTAGATTTATTTCATAAGGAATTCATATTTTTTTTATAAAATTATCCTTATTTTCTTAAGAAATTCAATTCGTTTTCGCGTTTATACATATAATACTATTATTTTCATGCTACTTGTACATGTAACGTCTTATACTATAGTGCTGAAATTTTTACTGAATTATTAACGACAGCAGCGCAGGAAATAAAAATATATTTTTCGGAGTCACGAATAGTGCGGTTTCTTCAATAATTAAACGGTGCCAGCTTAAGACACAGGATGCGTACGACCAAGTATAGCTGACGCGTCGCATTGAATGTTGTGTGTAAGTTATGGAAATTAATTGTTAATTAATTAGTAACAATGTATTAACTGTGATGTAATTATTTTTAACAATGTATTCTAATGTATGTATTAGAAACTTTCTCACTGTAAAATGTTACGTAAAAAAAATACAGTAAAACGCAAGTTAACCAGCGAAAATATCTTGCATTACACTATCTTACAAAATCATAACGATACACGGATGATATGTCCAATTCTTTAAGTCCACAGACAAAATGTCCACTTTTCTGGGTCCACAGTTCTAATGTCCAGTTCTTTATGTCCACTAACTTGAAGTCCATTTAGTTATAGGTCCACTAATTTAAAGTCCATTACTTTGTAGGTCCTTTTGTTGTTTTGTCCACTTTTTCTGGGTCCACAGTTCTAATGTCCAGTTCGTTATGTCCACTAATAATAGAAATAAAGTCTTTTCTTATTTTATCATGTGATGGTATTCCAGAAATGTATAGGTCCACAAAATGGAATTATTGGCAAAAAAGAAGTTAATTTACCAAGAAGAAAAATTTATAAGTTCGTTATTTTAAATAATACATTTACTGTAGCTTTCGGTTATTTGAAAACAAAAACTTTATTATTTATTTCATTATTATCTCCTTCCCCAGGTACTTCTTCGGCATATAGCTTCAGTCGATAACTTATACCCCTTAGGTATCTATCAATGTCACCGTTTTCCCTGTATGCGTTGTAATTTCGCACCATTTCCTCGATTTGTCGTGAATTTATAACGTATGACTTTTTATAGGATGGCGTATGGCCATGTGACCAGTCATAAGCTGATTGAGTAATATACTATTGTCGTTCTGGTCCTTTTTCACGTTTTATATGAATTTCCATATGTTTGCATGGTGGGTTACTATGCATTTTTGGAATTTCGAGTGCCATCCTTCTATTGCATTTGTTGTTCTCTGGGTTCCGTTGAGTACCAGGTTATAAACGTTCCAGACGTGTGGAGGAAAACGGGGCGGCACTTCTCTTCTACCTCTGGCAGGAACTCCTCTAATATAGGTTCTTTCTATGTGTAGTGACAAATCTTCTACAGATTCTTCTACATTATCTGAAATTTCGTCAAATACATCTACCACATCGTCCAGGGGTACGAAAGGTACGGACATTAACTTTCTTATGTCATTTCGTACTCTGTCATTTTCCCTTTCGTTGTAAGCAGCCTTCAATCCCAGCTGAACAGCATGACGCCAGATGGCCTGACAGAAATGAAAAAGGCAACCTTTTATTTCAGCATTAGGGAAATTTTGCCTGCCTGCATTCATTGCACTCAATTCAAAGTGTGTTAATACCGTTGTAGGATTCAAATTAATTTCTGCTGCTGTACATAGATTTATGACTTCCTGGTACATTCTGTTGTAGGTTTCTTCATCTTTGCGTACAAGCAAGCAATATACAAGGAGGAATACATGACCAAAGCCAACAAGCCCGTGTAAAGTGTACATCTGATAGAACATAGAACACTTTTAAATGTTCCATCTCCAAGAATTATATTGCTTCTACTAAGATGACGCAGTAAATCAATGGTTGTGAAAATTAAAATTCTCACAATGTTCATGACGCCCAGCCTTATAAACATGTATTTCTCCTTGAATATTTGCATTTGTGACACACCTGGCATTGCAAATGTCTCTTTTCACACATCTCCAATAACATCTAGTTCCGTTCTTGCTTTTGGAATGATAGTGGTACAGTCTCCCTTCGTGTACAAGAATTTCCTTACCTTTCTTTGAAGTAATAACATGCGTGTCCGCCATTTGAAAATTTTGGTAGCGAAACTGATGAATTTAAAAATTTACATTTTCGGGCTTGTTACTATGGAAATTCTAGAAATGGAGATTATAATTATTGGAACGTTTGTGGACATTATATACACTGGGCAAACAGTTTGTGGACTTTATACACAGTGGGCAAAACGGTTGTGAACATAAATTCTTCATGGACATATTTTTATTGGGACGTTTGTAAATATGGACATTTAGTTTGTGGACCTATCACCCTGGAACCATCAGAACAACTGTGTGACACTCGTAACGTTTTAACATGTTTTTACTTTAAGTAACATTAAATTTTATCTATAAAATGTCTACTGTAGGCATCTATGAACCTTCAAAATGTGTTGTCGTTTTTTCAGTCTTCTATTGTCATTGATTTTACAATTTTCAACAGTTTAAAGTACAAAAAATATTTCAGTTGTGATTTTAATGGAAGCCTCATTGACAACAACAAAGTAAATATTTAATTTAAAAATCACTTTGTTATATCCTTTACATTAAGTAGGCCTACTTACTAGTGTAGCATTTTTCGGAAGAAAGGGAAACTGTTGCTTAGTGGCAACGCTGTAAGTAAGCGGTGTGACCTTGACGGTACTACTTCCATGCAGTTAACTATAGTTGCAGCCACTCGTCGTGGGTGGTGGGTATCCAACGTGCTACGATTTATCGGGCAGGAAGGAGCATTACAACATTGCGCCGTCCAATAGATACTACTGTGTTGAGTACTTTCGTCGCAGGAACTTTGGCTTTAGCCGCACAATTGACCGGTTAAAGCCATTGTTGTTGTGGTGTGAGTATCCGACGTGCTACGACTAAGCGGGGAGGAAGAGGATACAACATGGCGCCGTCCAATGGATACTACTGTGTTGAGTACTTTCGTCGCAGGAACTTTGGCTTTGGCCTCACATTTGACTGGTTGAAGCCATTGTTGTTGTGGTGTGAGTATCCGACGTGCTACGACTAAGCGGGCAGGAAGAGGATACAACGTCTAATGGATACTACTGTTTTGGATACTTACGTCGCAGGAACTTTGGCTGTGGCCTCACAATTGACTGGTCACAGCTATTGTTGTTGTGGCGTGAGTATTCAGCGTGCTACTATTAAGGAGGCAGGAAGCGGATACAAGCTTAGCTAGGGCATCAAGCTTCAATAAAACAAATGTTCATAACTTTTTTACAAATTAAAAAATTGTTCTCACTGGAATGAAACTTCAACCATCTGGAATATAAATAAAACCGGGGTCACCACTGTCCGAAAGCAAGATAGAATAGTAGCAAGGAAATGATAGAAGCAGGCTGGAAAAATAACTTCAGCCGAAAGAGGGAGTCTAGTATCACTAGCCGTAACTGTTACAGGTAAGCTACTGGGAACAAAATCTCACCCTGTTTTGGTTTCCCAAGGATACACTTTATTGAAAATCATTTTTTAAGATGTGATCCTGTAGGCAGCTCGGGAGCAGCTAATCAGTCAGGGTCGATGAAGGAGGAAATGTTTCTACTTTATATGAAGCATTTTGTAAGAGAGGTAAATTACGTATAGCAAGAATTCGCTTGTCCTACTTCTAGACAACCATGATTCCCATCTATCAATAGAAGCCCAAGAATAATGGTGTGACAATGCTGTCATTTCCGCCACACTGTTCTCATAAGCTTCATCCCCTTTGACAGTCTGTGATTGGTCCTTTAAAAAAATATATCAATTCGGCCGCTGATGCATGAATGGTCAGCAACAACAACAGCAGCAACCAATAACCATTCACAACATACCAGAAATGGTCAGAAACGCATTTCCTTTAGCCGCGTGTGATAAAAACATTCAGCCTGGTTTTAGTGTTATTAGGAATTGTGCCTTTTCAACCGACATTTTTGATGAAAGTGAATTTATACCGGGCTACGTCACGGATAGACCATATTCTGAGAAAGAAGGCAATGAAGTAGTAGGAGCAAATGAAGTCAGTTCTTTATGTCAACAAATGGCTACTAGGCGACGATGCCAATCACATAGCAGATGCAATTCAGTTAACTCCGAAACAACTCTACCTACCCGGACCTTGCAGCTAGGCTTACGTCAGAAAAAAAACAGCGGAAGAGGTGAAATCACTACCATAAGCAGGATTAAGAAAATATAAAAATGGACGTGGAAAATGCTCGTCTACAATGTTAACGGACGCTTCTGTGAAAAAGAAGTTGGAGGAGGGGAAGAATAGGAAGCAACAAAAACGAAATAATAAAAAGGATTAACCAAAAACTAAAAATATGAGACAGTGCAGGAGAAGAATCTTCATCGGATGAAAAGGATACATTGTGTCGTGTGTGTCGTGACCTGTATTCTAAGAGTAGCCTAAACCAAATGAAAAGTGGATACAGTGTAGGTCTACATCTTGCAAAAACTGGGTTCCTGAGTCTTGTACAGACTGTAGATTATATATATTTGTAAAAATTGCAACTATTCGGATGGTATCTCAGATTAAACTTATTTTTTGCGTATTAGTTTTACCTAATTTTATTAATGTAAGTTAGTTCATCCAATTTTTTAATTAAAAATTTTGTACTGTAACTGTACAATATTTCTTGTTTTGAATACATCTGTGTAGGCTACTGATAACGAAATGTTTGTGTTGTTTGTCCTTTTAATATTTAACTAAGCACGTAAAGATTAACGCGTATTTGCTGTACAAAAATATTCCTGTAAATTCCATAATAAAATAAAGTAGAATAAACGTTTAATATAAAAAAAACTTCATACGTCGACCAGCTGTGTGTGTTGTAATGCGTGGGCTGATTGACACAGTTGTAATGCATATAAAAATTGCAAACAATTTACATTCAATAAAATACTTTTGTATATACACCACAAAAATTAAAGTGTAGGCTGTAACAAGACATTTTAAAATATATTATATTTTACCAGTGAATACTAATAAAAAAAAAACTGAAGTGTGTGTCAACCATCCCCGTTCTCCCCCCCTATTAATCAACCGCAGCGTGTATTAGCTTAAATGAAACCGACCCACCGTAACGTCTTCATTCTGCTGTCCGTGTAGATGTTGTTAATTATGTGTAGAAACATGTCAGCGATGTGAAAATTACGACCGATAACAGTAGTTTTGGTACCAACGGGTGACTGTTTAAATGAGAGAGCTATATGGAAAATATCGGTCAGAAAATTATCTTCGCAAGAAAAAGCTGCGCTTGATCCCAGAGATAAGATTTCATCGCGTTTAACGAAAGGACCAGTTTTTCACTAATAAAGTTTCTTCTAGTCCTTTTGGGAACTTTCACCTGAAATAAAGTGTACAAAGTACAAAGCCTTACAAAAAGACATGTTTCGGGTAATAACAACACATGGGGAAGCCTAAAAAGTAGAATAGAATAAAAGGAGCGTGGCACGTCCAGGTCTGCACAGAGGATCACTGATGATTCTGAGACCTGACGCGTGCCAGAGTGTATTTTATACAGATGACCTAATCATATTTACCTGAGACCGCGTGAAGAATTAAAATGGGGAGATAATATATATT
Source organism: Magicicada septendecula (assembly GCA_034769895.1). Taxonomy (NCBI): domain Eukaryota; kingdom Metazoa; phylum Arthropoda; class Insecta; order Hemiptera; family Cicadidae; genus Magicicada; species Magicicada septendecula. Next base: position 321,423,929 of record CM068367.1, read on the forward strand.
ATATAGAAAAGTTTGAGAAAGGGGAAGCTGGGGATTAACGCAAACAGATGCAAACTATAGTAATACGGAAATGATGCAAAATGCAGTAGAACTGGATCTGAGAAGAAGAAAAACTTTGTCTAATTTGTATTTTAATAAATTGTCATAACACGGCAACTTCTCCCAGTTCAGTGGCGGTTTTAGGTGAGTACAGATCAACACGCGCAACGTACACCAATAGGATTTACTTTGCTTTGTTGTAGCCGGGCGTCATTGTGCCCTTGGCTTGATTGCAGCTTCCTGATGATCGCCAGAGGAGGGTTCGCTGGTAATTCTCATTGGTTTATATTGTCTCTAATGTTTCCCCCACCACCATCTATCATCAGACAAACCGAAAAACTGGTCCTTGGCAGTGTGGTGTTTAACGTCTTCACCGTGTAATATTCAGTTCACGGTTCACCAAACTTCCAATTGTCATCATCTCGTGGTGAGTAATTATTTTTTTTATGAATACGAATGGATTCAGTATAGTTTTAGTCTGATATTATTAATTAAACAGGATTAGTTTTCCAAATGCGTGTACATTTTTGTGGTGTCACTTTTGTTATCGTGGTGATAAAATATTTATTCTGAACGTGTCATTGCCGACAGAGTCGGAGTCTGTCACGGAATGATAACCGTGCGGAATATTTGTTTCAAATAACGATTGTGTTGTTTCAGCTCTCTTACTATGCGATTTGTATTTTTTGAATTTGCCATTCGTTTGAACTCTTATCCTACGTAGTGTTATCCTACTATATTCATTGTTGACGATTCACGGTTAAAACTGAAAGCACTTTTCGAGTGCTACAGCGATAGCCGTTAATTCAAGCAACGTAAAATTGTCATTACTACTGTATTTCACTACATAAATCATATAATACTGTGTCTTAGCGTTACGACTGTTACTACGTGAGCCGCCTGTTGTTGGCCCGCTATAGCGTAAACACAAATCCCGTATGGGGCACAGTCCCGTCGCGCCCGTTCCCATTCTAGCATAAATAGAACGTTTACTTTTGTTACCGTGGAAAACTGATTCAGAACGTGCCATTGCCGACTGACTAGAGTCAATAAACTGCTTCACCCCCGGTTTTTATGATTGTTGATGATAACTGATCATACTGTAACATTACTTGCTCGTGGCAGCTGATCACGTTGTAACGTGGTCTGTTAACGGCATATTATAATAGTTCGCCAAGTGCGAGTGGAGATCTGGGTCTATTTTCATGTATGTAATCATAGAATAAAAAAGTGTTGTTTACGACAAAAGGCAAGTCTTGTTATTTTACGAATGAGGGTAGTGACTAAAGCGTCAAAGGTAGTTGAACACGTGAGAATATTAATTTCGTTATACAATATGCATGTGCATATGTATCAACAACAGAAAATAGGGATATTTGGTGCCATTAGATTTTTCTGTGTAATAAACGTGCAAATGCTATGAGGATTTTCCTCATTGTACAAACATCCATGTGTATATGTATCCAGAACAGAAAATTTCATTTTGTTTGAACAGAAAATTATAGGTAACTTACCTATCTAAATTGTAGGCCTACTGTCAATTCAATCACCGAAGGTGTGTGCCCGCGCTACTTAATAACATATACAGTAAAGTAGTGGTACAATTTAGAAACACACACACACACACACACACACACACACACACACACACACACACACACACACACACACACACGGGTAGTTTGTTATAACTTGTGTGTGGCAAACTGTGTATTCAACACTTCGCGCTATCTAGAAGCGCTTATAGTAGAAGTAAACCTGTTTATAGTGTTTTTCTGTAAGAGGTTTTTCGGCTCCGACTGTTAAAAGGAAACCAAGAATGGAGTTTTTTCGTTTTTAATGTTTTGCAGAAAACTACACATTGCCAGAGATATTGGTTATTCTTATAGGATGAAAACTATTACCAACGATATTGGGTCTGTTTAAGGAAAAAAAGGTTTTTACCTAAACCGTATTTTCAGTAGTTGTGAGAAGGTGCTTTTCTGGCCCAAGTCATACAACGTTGTAAACAACTTCCCCTTCCGAAGAAAATGAAGCCCTAAAGAAAGGAAATGATGGATTATTTTACAACCAACATTTACTTTTATTTGTTCCGAGGTGCTGGTCATAAATTGTTTACTAAGAACATAACGGTTACCCTAAAAACATTTTACACAAATCAGGAAACTGACCATTTTGATAAATCGCGCACAATTAGTCTGGGCCAGTCTCATTTTCAAACCAAATGTCTTGGATTCACTATTTCGTAAACGAGATATTTTTTCCTTGCGGCGCTGTTTATGCTCGGTGAAGGCAAAGAACTAATCTGCCCCAGGGCCTAGTTGCATACTCCTGCATGGTTTGCTTGGTTGTTCATTTTGTTAATTTAGTGCCATCGTAGAAACTAAAAGTTTTATTTTAATCTTTGGTCACAAAAACTTGACGGTTTTTCTGAATTAGAATTATGATAAATTAATAATTTTGAATGGAATTTAATATACGTATTACAATTAAGTGTACCCATCTCTTTACCGACATGACACTTCTCTTAAATCAGACCGTCTTGTGGTATTATTATTATTATTATTAATGAAAGAAAAACTACCCATCAGAGAAGCAGTAGTCCAATCCGCACACAGGCGGGAAGGAAAATATTACGGCTTTCTTCTTGATCACACCGCTAACCTATAGTATTTATCCACAACATTACACACTTCCCCGAGATGTAAGTCACCTTTAGTGTAGAAGATCGCGAATTCGAGTCCTGTCACCTCGTGCAGGCAAGAGTTAATTTTCAGCTGCGGAATAGAGGAAATTGTGATCAGGCTTTCAACCGGTTCTCCGTAAAAATTACTTATTGCAAGCAGATTCCTGTATTTGCCGTATGTTCCGTGGACGATCCGTTGTTGACTCGTATTTGCCGAACGCACGTTTTTATGATTTTGAAAAATTGTGAAATTAATTCATATATACACAAGTGAGTTTTATAAAAGTCTGCCTTGATCACGTACTTGGAACATGGTCCAATATATATGATCAAGGTCATATATTTCAACTTGCTGCTAACACTACGGTATCTATATAACTATTTATAGTTTCAAATAAGTTTAAACCAAGCGAGGAAGTTACCTTTACTCTAAACAAAATGGTATTTCATAAACAGAACAACATTGTTTTCGGACGATGGACCGAAAATAAAAATTTTAAATACGAATTTAAAGAAAACTTTCATTACTTGATGTTGTGAATCTTAACATTGATTCACCATCCTCTTTACACAGGTCGATGGATTTCAATATTATGGTGTAAATACGATTGTTCTACATTCATAGGTGACGTTCATCGTGGTTGGAGGAAGTCTGATATAGCCTATTAAAATGTAATCGGCACAGTTGACTATTTTCGTCTCATAATTTTCTTACTTTATAAATGTTTCCTGTCTGATTTCGCGTGGAACGGATATCCTTTTTCACGACAAAAAGTAACCATCGTCAGCACAGCTGATAGACGTGAGTTTAAATCAATCGTGGCTCGTCTCGTAAAGTCGATCAGCTTTCATATGCATCCAGTACGATTCCTAAATAGACATCACAGTTGGAGATCTTCTGGATGAAGTACATCACTGGTGCCTAAGCAAGCACGTTCTGTTGCTTTGAAGTAGTTAGTACTACTGTGTTTGTTAGAAGCTTCATGTAGATCAACAATAATTTTGAAATTAATAATTACACCGTTTATAGCCTACATGACATAGCCTAACATACATTTTTAATTTGGTTTTGGACAGTGTTTCAAATTTACACTACCTAGAAGACTAGGATATTTTTCTATAATTTCTTTGTACGTACATCAGTGTTTGTAAAACCATTTTTTAAATATTGTATTGCCTTATATTTGGTTTGCAGTATCGCTTCGTTTATTTTCGTACTCAGCACTTCACAAGTTATTTTACCCTCTCCTTAAATTGTTACTCGCCTGTATATCTAATTGAAGATTTTGTGTAGTTTTCTAACATTGTGTTTCTCTTTCGAGTGTAACGAGATGTTGGTTCGATATCTCAACAACCAGCCTTGAAAGGTCTCAAGGTTCGATTTCATAATAATGTTCGTCTTTTTGTAGGGAAGCTTAAAGTTTGTTTGTAATAACCTTGACTCATTTATGTAGTAATTTTGCGGTAACATTCTCCAGGTAGATTCGAAGTAGGCCTACTACGTCGATGGAATTCCAGGCACGACATACGCGGACGCTGTGCGTTCGTGCATTATATACTTCGCCATAGATACAAGAGGCCTTATTATGCTCAGTATGAACGGGTATCCAAAGTAATGAAGAAATGTGTGCTGAAAGTAAATACACGCCTAATAGTTTACGAAAACTAATAAATGTTATATGCAGTGATAAAACTTGCATAAATAATTCGTAGGAAGGGAAGCAGGGAGCCCAAAGGAATGAAATAAAAATACATTTCTATCGTGTAGCTCTTCAAGCTAGTAATTGTTTAATAAAAAAAATCAACAGCACACCCAGATCCTTCTACTTTGTTTCTTTAGACTTTTTGAGTTTGCTACTTTCACGGCAAGCCTTAGGCTACAAATGTTAATGTGTTAAAACATTGTAACGAAAAACTGATTTGACTGTGTAGTCATTCGTATTGAGAGAATATTAAAACCCCTTCTTGTTTGACCGGGTATTGGTAATTTATTAATTTACCTATTAGTGTAAGAATAATAGAAACGACAAATTTGGGATAATTTAAAATAGCTTAGAATATGAAATATCTATAATATAAATTTTCTGATTGAGTTTTTTTACAGGTTTTTTTTATATGGTTTGCAGTGTGAAATAATAAACATGACAATTGTATGCTAATTAAAATACTGTTATACTATGTAAGAGGTTATATTTGTTTTGTAATTTATGTCTGTACACTGTATTAACAATTATTGTTTTAAATAGGTTCCAGAGTGAACTGTGTTATATCATGAATTTTTTTGTTTAATCAGGTTTTTTCTTTATAAACGTCCAGAAAACCTGAAGCTAGAACTTCAACACCCCCGTGCAGTTTTAAAGGGTTTAAGATACTTTTGTTTTTCTCAGAACTGGCAGTTGATAATCATGTTTTCGACAGACAGTCTGCATATCGCGATGGAGTAGACTATCTAATAAGATTAAGATTATCTAATAAGATAGACAAGAAGGCCTTTACGCAGTATTTGAAAACAATTCAGAACACACGGAACGACTGTGTCATCATCAATAACGTACATTCCTGCAACAATGTGACGTGAATCCTGAGTCACTCGGGAAAGGAAAGTGGTGACAAAAGCGTGTTTAAGTTGCGAATTTTCACTAGATAGAAAAAAAATTTAAACCTGGTAGTCGTGGGACTACCGGTAGACATGGAATCATGGGCAGACTTGTACTTTGGGAAGGAATGAAGGGTTGGTTAAATAAACAGCTACATAAGTTTCAATGTATTTTATTTATTCAGACGCCGGATGACCCAGGTATCGGAGATGCGGGCCCTTGGGCGCTGACGGGGTTTCGTCAATCTTCAAATGGTTGCCATTTTCTAAGTTCTCGGCCGATTTCTTTGATTTTAGTCTCAAACGATAGGCCTGTTGACGCTCTGCGTAGGATTTACCGGTTTTCGGTTTGAAATTTTTGGTTCGAGTTTTATCGCGATTTTTAGGTCGAGGCATTTCAAATTTTTGAGTTAAAATGTTATTATTTTCTCTGAGTGCTTCTGGTACTCGGAATTGGTGTTATTGGAGAGATTTAGTTCTGAGGATCACAAGGCACTTTGTATTTTCGCGATCGGACTTGTAGTTCCCGAGATATTTAAGTTTTAGTGGAGCAATTTAGAAATTTTCGGCGCTAAAACACCCTCACGCAGACAAAGCCTAGAGGCGACTGAAGTCAGTTGTCAAAATTCTCAGTACTATTGTTTAAAGGGGGCCGAGTGACTCGATCACCTGACACCTGGTTTGCTGGGATTGGTTGAGCGGTTCGTGAGATAGTGGTATGCCGAAAGTACATTTGAAACATAACGGTCGATTTTCGCGAAACGTGCGAGTAAGACATTACATACCTATGGATTCCATGTCAAAAAGAAAATAGTCAATATTGCGATTGGTATGTTACACCCCAAAATCATGTTTTTTGACATCATGATTTTGGATTGTTGCCAGCCGATCGTAATATCGTCAGCTCTTGGATTGTTCTCGCTCCTGATATTACATCAGTCAGTCGTTACGTTTGGGTGGCAACACCTCAAAATTTTTGGCGTCATGTTTTTGGATCGTAAATAGCCGATCGCGGTGGTTAAATCATTCTCTTAGTATGTGTCGAGGGAGCTGGACGATTTCAGACTACGTATGACTTGTTGCTGACGGTCTTGTGCATGAGGCATTTGTTATGGTCAGTGAATTCACGTCCAAATTTGTGTTTCTAACGTTATGATCTTCCGTTGTTACTAACTGTCAAGACAAAACATGGTTCCGTCATCTGTACCACGAAACTACATCATTGATGACGCATACTCTGTCTCATACGTGAGTCAACAGTCGTTACTGTCAATTAGTGGTAACGCCCCGAATCATGTTTTTATAGCGACATGTTCTGGGTTGTTGCTACCGACCGAAGTGATAAACCACGTTCAGTCATATTTATCGAGTGAAATATGAAGCCATCATCGACGATGCAGAAGATTCTCGGACATCATTCATTCCTGTCGGTCGTTAACGCCCCAAAATCATGTTTTTAGCGTCATGGTTTTGGATCGTTACCAGCTGATTGTAATGATAAATCATCATTCTCGTCACATCTGCCAAAGGATCTGAGACATCGTAAACAACGTAGGACTTATCGTTGCTGATCTTTTGCATGAAGCAATCGTTACTGTCTGTCATTCACGTCCAAAATTGTGTCTGACGATATGATCTTTGGTCGTTACCAACTGACTGTCAAGCCAAAACATGGTTCTGTCGTCTGTACCAGGAAACTACATCATTGATGACGCAGATTCTCTGTCTCATACGCAACACATCGACGATGCAGAAGATTCTCGTACATCATTCATTCCTGTCGGTCGATAACGCCCCAAAATCATGTTTTTTGCGTCATGGTTTTGGGTCGTTACCAGCTGACTGTAATGATAAATCATCATTCTCGCCCAATCTGCCAAAGGATCTGAGACATCGTAAACAACGTAGGACTTATCGTTGCTGATCTTACATTGCAATAGATTTTACATTAACGAAATCTCAGCTGTTGGAAAAAGTGAACTCAGTTAACTGTGAAAAAACATTTATTGTCGACGAAATAATTCGTGCAAAAGGACATATTCCACTTCGTCTGCCACCTTACCATCCCGATCTGAATCCTATAGAACTTGTCTGGGGAGATATTAAAGGAGAACTTGCACGTAATTTTAGTGGATTATCTTTAGATGAAAAGAAAAATGGTTGCGAAAAAATAGTTGATAATTTTACAATTGAAAAGTGGAAAAAGTGTTGTGAACATACAAAAAAAATTGAACAGTACTGGATTACGGATCATATTATGGACGAAGAAGTGACAAATTAATTATTTCTGTGGGAGAAGATTCAGATTCAAGTACAAGTGAAGATTCAGAAGATGAATAGGTAACGAAAATTAACATTATAAGTATTTACCATTTTTATTATTAATAATTGATTATAATAATTAACACAATTTATTGTTATTGTTAAAAATGTTTAATAACATTACTTTTACTACAGCGGTTGGCATCTCGATTTACACAGGCGGTTGCTTTATGTAGCATAAGAAATGTTTTTAAAGCATGCCTTTCACAAATGTTGGGGTTAGGTTCTGCAGATATTATTTTTATATTAAGTAGAGTTCTGCTCTACTCAAATTAAGTAGAGTCTATACAAATTTAAGGATTTTAGAATTTGTTTATTGTGAATTTTAAAGAAACGTGCATGATTATTTTATGATCTGTTACAAATTAATACCATGCGTACGGGGGTAAAGTTCCCCCTTCGTTGTGACGCTGTTGTGGCAGCAGTGCCCACTCCAACTATTTTTTGTCTCTGGTCTAGCTATAGTTTGAACGACGAGCGAATCGAGTTTAGTTTTGACTCGGCCGTTTGGGATTTAGTCTGCATGTTTAGAGAATGTCTCGTGATTAGTTTTTGAACGCATCAATCTGCATGCATATTCATACGTTTACTCTACAGTTTGTGAGATTCATCCCTCCAAAAATAGTGAGTGGGAGGCAAAAATGTGAGAAGTCAAAATTGTGAATTAATCGGAAAAGCCCTTATGGGGTGTCAATTTAAATGAATTCATTATCAATCTAAATTTAATAATTCTGGGTGTCTTGTTGGGTAACCAAGATATTCCATGTCCTATTAGTTTACATAGTTTATTGGATACTCCAGTTATAAGACGTAAGAATGAGGATTAATTGGTGATAACGAGATCCTGATCCTTGTAGAGACAAAATATAGTAATTTACAGATATTTGCGAAATAGACTGCATTTATCTGATACACTCAGTTCTTGCAGACGGGAGAATCGTATTTCCTGCCGGTACTGCGTTTCGTGTGGCATCCGTTTAATACATTAGGTTGTATCTTGTTTTTTTTCTCTGGGTATGTATTATCATTTATTTGTGTTTCTTATTACAATTACACCAAAAATAAAATAAATTGAGTCTTTATAATATCAAAGTTGAGTACTGGGTATATTCTTAGCCATACATTAATCCTGTTGACCGCCTCTGTCATTAATGTAATTTATTCTTTCAGAATGATTTCTACAGCCAATTTGGTATACGAGTTGCCCTCTAAGCCTACACTTAGCATTTCTTTCTTTTCAGTCAAGTATTTCCTTCTAACAGGATGTTGCTATTACTACTGTGACTACTGCAGAGAGTTCCTGAAAAGAAAACAGGATATTTCTTATCCTTCAAGAAGGAGTACTTCTTGTATTCGCGAGGATATCAGAGGAACTAAACATAGACAAATTAGGATGATTAGGGCTGTTTATAAGCTGCCTATAAACTGGGCCTGTAGGTGAAAACTTTTGAATATTTCCTTTAAGTAGTGTTAGCTAAAATTACATATAGGCTAACAGGATTGGTAGCGTAGTATTTTTTCCTCCGAACTCTTGTAAGTAAACTCCTGTAGAAGATCGTGGTTTTTGTTCCTTTTTAATAAAATCTTTACATGTGTAAAGGATAGGATTTGTAGACGCGGTTTTGTAATCGTACTGAGAGATACGTGTCAGTAAACAAATCACGCTGTAGCGTTCAATAAATCTAAACTCAGATGTAGCAACGTTGTGTTGTAAACTCTTAAAAACTGTATATTCGTAAGTGGCAATACAACAAAATGGACGCCATCTTATTTTTCCAAAATATGTGTTCGGCGATATTATGTGACCAGTAAAAACGCGCGCGTTCGCGCACACATGTATTTTATAACCTCACGAATCCTATTTCTTGAAACTTCAGGAACGTAGGCTATTAAGCTTAATATGGGAATAGAAACGATCCATTTACAGCAGTTAGTACCAGGAAATATAACGATTTTTAAAATAAAACATTCCATTGTACTGTACATGTAATTGCATTTAGTCTATATTGTTTACAGGTTTGTTTATGGTCAAAATAATTTAGAAATTTATAGATCTGTGCACAAAAAGGTTTTCGCAGACGTCACAAAAGTTTGAAATTTACCGTACTTTAATTTTTGGAAAGCATACCAAATAAGCAATGTATCTTCTCAGTTGAACCGTGTATTGTTAATAAGTATAAACAACTTCTTTTTGTATACCATGAAACAGAAAAAAAATGGCTAATAGGTAGAGAACTACAATTGATATTCCTTGACATAACAAAAGTATGTGGTAATGTCCCAGTATCATGTGAAAACTGGAAAAACGTATTCCTCACAGGCTCACGTCTTGTGAGTACGGGTGTAGGCAAGCCTAGGGTACCGTAGCTGGACTCTCACTTTGCTTCAACTCGTCTTGGGTGAGCTCCCTTCTCTTTAATCTGTTCTGTCGGTCTTCTTTGGCCAACTCTTTGTTTTTCTCATCACGACCCTATTTTGAGAGTCTGTTTTCCATCTACTATTTCTATCTGTTTACTATCTACTATTCACTTTCTTCCGCTATAGTCAGTCACAAGCCCGGATGGGGAAGGAAGAAGAAGAGAACTGAGTAGCTTTGCATTGTAGCGTTTCAGGAGGGTCAAGACCCATATATCATACGTAACACAAAAACTTTTTTTTTGTCAATATGTTACTTCTGGATAGGAATTGCAACTATAAATCTGTCAGTCAGTGTATGTTCGCCATATATAACTGGAGTTGCCGATGTAGTAAGCAGAGACTCGAAGCCTGAAATTCTGTGAGATCAGCGTATGTCGTCATTTTTAATCACATACCTGATCCTCACAGACTTACAGTCTTCGAGATTTCATCAGGAAGAGATTGTAAATGCAGAATTCGAATTAGGGGTATTTATAATTTTTGTATAGTATAAAATTTCAACCGTAATGTGTATTTGCCAATCTTTACTGCATTTTTTATAACTGTTTCTATTGTTACAAATAGTTGTGTTCTACTACTTACTGCCAGCAGTACAGTATGTCTTACAGTGTAGTACGATATGTGTGTGTGTTTGGGGGGGAGGTGGTGATTAAACGTCGTGAAAACTTTGGGCGTTATGCCGTGCATTTGGCTGGTAATATTTCCGTAGGTATCAAAAGCCAACGCGAGTGTGTGTACTGGAACTCGTGTAATGATAATGTCTACGTGGATACTATATTAGTGTTATCCAAACTTCTATTACACTGCACTGCATTTTCCAGGGCCCCGTTCACATTGTTGAGAATATCTATCGTGGTTCAGTTGCACGATGACTGCCGCCGTCTAGTTGCCACATTCACTGCGTATGTGTTAGATGTTCATTTGGCTTCAGTCTGCTCTTCCCCTTCCATGTAAGAGCAAAGAATTTTTGTAAGAAATGGAGTAGACGGCGTACGGACAGGACAGAATCTATTTATTTTCGAATACTATGATTAGCTTAGAATGTAATTGTTAAATAGTGTTATTAACTGCTAATCTAATGACTTAATTTGATAACTTATTACTTGCAGCGGAGTTCGTATTATTGTTACGCATTACATTATCAACAAAGAAATTTGGATCTGTTATTAAAGAACTGACCTTGAACTTTTATTGAGCGGTCATTGGTTGTGTGTCGTTTGTATGGCATAACTCTATCAATTATTCAGTAATTGGGTCTGAGATATCACAGGTTTTTAATGTTTTGGGCTAGTATAGAGCCGTTTTTCGTTGAATCTTGGTAATTCTGTGATCAGTGCATATTCGATGTATCTGTTTATGTAGGCCTACTTTCGAAATAAACATTACCTTTTAACAGATATTCGTTAGTTATGAATCTATTTATAATTAATGTAGTTGTAGTTACAAATTGCTATTTATAAGGAATTTTTTAGTAATAGGATGACCTATTTATGTTGTTTAATACCGTTCACAACCAAGAGAACAGGATTCATCGTTAATCATTTGGCTCGGCTCGGTTACTTGGTCAGGTCAGAGTTGTGGGTTATTTGTGTCATGACTCGGACTGTGACTGAGTAATGGGGTCCAGCAGTTGACAGCAGAGAGAACAGGATTCATCGTTAATCATTTGGCTCGGCTCGGTTACTTGGTCAGGTCAGAGTTGTGGGTTATTTGTGTCATGACTCAGATTCAGACTGTGACTGAGTAATGGGGTCCAGCATGTCTTCATAGGCACTTAACTGAAGGCTTTCGGGGATGAACGCAAAGGTGAAGTATTAATATTTTGCTCTAAAAATAATTTACTTTGTATTAAGTTATTCATCATTGAATCGCATTAATATGATCCCGTTATCCAATTCGCTACATTCAGATATTTTATGGTGAAATAAAAATTAATTATCGAGAGAGCTTCAATTAACCTGAATTAATTAATCTCAAAGTTTCTTGATTACTATTTTCCCTTGATTTTATTTACCCACAGGTTAGAGTAAATGATTGATACAGATTTTTCTCTAACATATGGAATTCAGCAGAAATACGAAATAATTGCCAAAAGGACCAGTTTTTATATGACATAACAATGTTAACTATAGGCTACTAAGTTTTGAACGATTTGCAAAGTAAAGATGTGGCGCATCTGTTTAGGTGTGTACACACATTCAGTAAAAACATCAACATGTCTATTTTATGTATTATTGTATAACTTTTAATTTTATTAACAATGAAATGGTGTTAAATGAAAGAGGTATATTTTAGTTATGCCGTGTTAAATAATACGTTAATATACTGCAAATATAACAATAAATAACGTCAGACTTGTTCCCGTTTCCCACACATTTTAAAATAATGTGTAATCATTATGTGTATTCGCCCTATTTAGCCTACTGCAGTTTATATAACTTTTCTGTTGAAACAAATAGGAGGCTACTTGGTTTTTGCTAGTTACTGCCTGCAGTAAAAGCAGTACCTTGCACTGAAGTACGGTGTGTGTGTGTGAGGGGGGGCACACATGCTGAACGGGTTTTTGTGGCAAAAAAATGCAGTACATCAGAGGCTCATTTAGTAAAGAGTTAAAGAAATATTTACAATTTAAAACAGTGGCGCATCTGCAGATGACCAGTATGTATGATTTTGCATCCTCAAATGAGTAATTTGTTACTTCTTACTTACCTTCTTTGTGGCCAACAGTTTTGTTTTTAAACAAATAAAGACAATTTACGTGAACTACCGCGAAATTGATATGATGCCTGAAAATGAGCAAGAGTGTGTTGGTTGATGGAGGATTGCATAAACATCTATTCTTTAAATGAGTTAACTTTATTTCACAATGTCATAATGGTTGCTAACTATGGTTGTAATAATGGTTGCTAATCGTGCATTTGTCGCTTAACTATCATAAAAAACATCTTTAATACCGTTGTGGGTTAAATCGATGTTATTAACGGCTACACAGGAGTGATTTAAACCGATCTGTAAACTACGGATCGTTACGGGAGAACTAACTTCTCACCAACGCGTCATCTGGGCTACTCACGTATGTACACAGGACATGCCAAGGGATGAATCTTGGAACGCTGAAAATTTGTAGGTGACAACGTGCCATGACAAATGACAACGCCGAATGACAGAGATTTTGTCCATACACATAGGTACGATCTTCATCTTGTAAACAAAACGCCCCGCGCTGTCATCTACACAAACATTTCACATGTAGCTTATTTAAAACGCGCGCCGGTGTGTGTGTGTGAGAGAGAGAGAGAGAGAGCGAGAGAGCCGTTCCGGCACGTCACGATTTTACAGAGGAAAGAACTTGGTGTATGGGCCGTTATTGCATGCGTAAGCCTTGATGGTTTCCCCAAAACGGAATTATCACTGTTGGGCACCACTATAGAAAAATAATTCCGATTTTATACTTCTATTATTTCTACAGTGGTGTGTAACAGTGAAAATTCTGTTTTTGATTATAACCACTAACACAACTTTATTAATTAAATTTTCCCAAAACTTTTACCGCGAAACGTATAGGCCTGTATTTGATTTAACTGTTATCTGTATTGTTACTAATTCTCTTTTCAAATTTCACTTAATAATGTCTGTCGGTGTGTTTTCTGATATTGTATTTTGCTAAACTAATATTTTATTTTCTTAAAAATATCGTTGCTGTTTACAGTATAATTTTATTTAATTAAATAATCGTATAAATGTCTCTTAAGTCAAAGGTCGCTAAAAAAATTGTGCTCGGGAAGTGATTTCTAGTATGTGTAAGTTAATGGAAGGTGATAAAAGATGGAACAAGTATGTCACTAAAACATGTTCAAAAACGAATAGCAACGAAATCGGAGTTTCTGAAAGAACAAGATGGGTGGGGGTAACTATAGAAATCTGACTAAGCCCTGACCTTAAAGGCCATAGAACTTTTAGTTACAGAAAACCTGGTTTTGGGGCCACTTTTGACAATAAAAACTTTTATCAGTTCAAAATAATACGGGTCGTGTTTATGTGACATTTGATGTAAAGTCATCATTTATATGGACGGTTACACTCCAAAAATATATTCATATATTTTACACTCATTTTTTACGTTTATATCATACTAGCTGTTACCCGCGGCTTAGCACGCGAATATTTTGACTTTTAATAAGTATTTTAATATCATTTTTATTGTCTATGTCTATATGGCGTTCTCTCAGCTCGTAGAAGAATTTTGTACTCATTAGTCAAATTCTCTCCAAAGCTGCTTTCAACACTTGTACTATTTTAACTTGTACCAAATTATTATGTTGGTGCAACAGGCCTTTGGAGATTTAAAAGTACCCGTTTATAAAGCCTTTGGAGATATTTATAAAGTAGGCCTTTGTTAAATCAAAAACGCTAAATTCTTTATTTAAGTGCTACTGTGTTAGAATCATTGTATAGCACATTAAACGTTATGTTTTTCCTGAACCATGGCTTTTATTTATTTCAGTAGTAAACGAAAAACCAAAAACCGTTGTCACCTAACCTCACAAATGAAAACACCATTTGCATTAAGTAATATGACAATTTACTATTAGTACAATTCTTCTTTTCCACATCGTAATATAACTTATCGATACAATCGCACATCATATAAAACGTCGAAAATGTACTGCAGGAATGGATAACTATACAGCTCCGATGCCGCTAAATAGCTTTTGTTTATTTATTTGTTACTATGGAATTAATGGAAATTAATTCTGGTCTCCATGGTGATGTTGACATCTTTAGTATTAGTATTTAATATATCTCATTACATATTCATTGCATCATCAGAAATACGTATAAACATAAATTTTATAATCGTTTAAGACAATTACAAAATATATAGTCGTATCTGTATACCAAATTACAATATATATCGATGCAATCACAAATCAAAAACATTAAAAGCTGCAGGAACGGATAAAGGTACAGTTCTGATGCCGCTAAATATCATTTGTTTATTTACTTGTTACTATGGTAATTAATTATGGTCTCCATGGTGTTGCTGACACCTTTATACGCGTCAACGAAAAGGCATAATTAAAAGGGCCTAAATCGCGCAAGCAGGGCAAAATATCAAATTCCAAGTTAAGACAGTATTTTTCGCCTTATGACAAAGGTTACCTGTGGAAAATTTGGTGGCAATAGGTGTAACGGTGTGGATTTGTATTTAGTACCCATAAATCCTCAGACTTTGAGTTTTATATATATAGATTGTATCAATACTTGCACCACGCACGCGCGCGCGCGCGCACACACACAGGCTATATTTTTGGTCATTTGGATTGTTTCTTTTGTTTTACATTATACAATAACTAACGTTGTTTCGGTATTACAAATACATATTTGTAAGACATTTACAGTAATACAATTTTTAAGTAATACTGAATATCATTTCAGAGAGTAGTTAAATCAAATCAGGGAATTTGAACAAGATGTAAAATCCGAGGTCTAATAAGTAAATAATTCTCCCACTACCCTTACTTTTTGCGCAGCTACGAACCGGCCACCATAAAATAACACGATTGTACATTTGGAACTGATGAATTTCCCACCCTTGCGTTAAAATAACCATGAATCATAACATAATCTCCCGACTTTCTCAAATGTTTTCAAGGTCATCATAGAAATCTTATGTTCCTTTTTTTATCTTCTTCAGGGGCATAAATACCAATTATTGTATTTATAGCCTCTATTTTGAATCTTAAGGTTACGATTATAATCTGTAACCAAATGTATAATCTCCTATTCTAGATTTCCATTTATTTGCCACCAAGATTGCTACCATCACATCTTACGCGTCTAGACTGTGGTACACCACTATAAAGCATTGTGTAACGATTTAAATCCTTTGAGCCTTCAAGTTTTTTCTGAGTTTCAATTATTATTTCTTAGTTTCTTTTCTGAAGCAATATTATATAATTCCGCTTCCTTGTCTACGTCCTCCATCATTCTAGGTTGGTAACTTTAAACCTATCCATAATACCTAACGTTTTATTCTTAGCATGGCCTAGGTGTTTGTCCCTTAGATCCATCCGGCCTTTGACTGTGAATAATTCGAGTAACTTATTATTCTGGAAATGATACATTTTGCAGAATGTGGCGTGACAGGGCTGCTGTCTTATGGCTTAAGTGTATCATCTGCGTACTATGCCCACATGCGGGGTTGCTCCATCCGCTCATCTCTGCCCGTCAGTCTTCGGCGTTGTTACCCGGGCATGGGCCTTAAAACTATTCCTGGAAGGTAGGGATAGCAGATCCGCCGGGTCCATCGCCCTGGAGTACCTCTCTCTCTCTCCCTTCACCGCCTTTATGGTCTTCGTCCGTAACTCCGGACAAGGGTAACACGATATACCCCTTAATATTGGTTCATCAGCGGAACCTATCATTCCTTATCTTCTGGCATTCCTTCCTGCTTTTAACAATCTTATGCTAGGTTAATGCCCACGTCCGATGCCGCAGGCAAAATCCTCAGTTTCTTCCAACATACCGGCTCGCGCTTGGTGGTCACTTTTATCCACTACCAACAGGCGTAGACTGGAAAGTTTCCAATCGAAAACCCTCCGTTCCTTGTCGGGATCTCCTTCGTTTGTAAGGAATGATGTAATTCGAGAAGGCCTTAAGAATTCCTACACTGTCAGCCTTTATCCGGTCGTTAGCTGTAACACTCTTTGCTGCAGCTGCGACCTCTTCCTTCCCTTACCTACGGACCATCAGCACCACGCAACCGCCTCCCCCCTGTCCAGGTTAAACGCCCTCGGGCGATTCTCGATGACCCGCCATAAACGCAGTACTAATATTTCATATCTGTCCATGCCCTTGAGTGTACCTACTAAGCTGTCTTTTCTTCCCTCCTTGCACGCCGACCGCGCTGTTTGTCTCTGTTACGTTTATCACTGGCACGGAGGCTCTCTGCCTCGCGGAGAGCGACCACGCATCAGGGCGTCTGCTAGCTGGGATTCAGACAGACACTTTATCTTTATTTACCACGCTGTAATATCTTCCTTTTAGAACACATTTCCTTAAAGCCTCCTGATATTACAGCGTGGTAGCTCAAGAAGAATACGTCCTTGCGTTTCGGATTGTCAGATCTGTCAGATTTCAATTGGTTAGAAATGTAATTATTCTTAATGTGATTAGAAATAATATATTGTAATAATGAAGGTAATTTCTAGGCCTCAATCAAACAGTTTAAAATATATTAGTTACTATTAAGTAAAATCATCATACGGTGTATGCTGGATGCACCGGGTGCAAAGACGCCCCGCTACTACAGCGGTGCATGCTACATACAATCAGTCACAAGCTCGGATGTGGAAGGAGGAGGTGAGATATGAGTATAGCTTAGTAGCTTAGCTGTGTAGATTTCAGGAGGGTCAACACGCGTGTCATATGTAACTTTTTTTTTAACTTCCAGATACGAATTGCAACTACAAATCTATCAGTAAATGTTTGCCGCATATAACTGCAGTCGCCGGTGTAGTAAGTAGACTCGAAGCCTGACAGTCTGTGAGATCAGCGTATGTCGTCATTCTTTTAATCACACACCTGATGCTTACAGACTTACAGTGTTCGAGATTTCATCAGGAAGAGAACGTAAAAGTGGAATTCAAATTAGGGGTATTTATAATTTTGTATAGTATAAAATTTCAATATACTATCTATTTTTCCATTGCTATCTCTACTATTATCTTTGGTATAGTATAGTCGGTCACAAGCCCGGATGTGGAAGGAGCAGGTGAGATATGAGTACCTTTCCTCTGTAGAGTTTCAGGACAGTCAACACACACGTCATAATTATGTAACTCAGAAACTTTTGTTTTTACTTCCGGATAGGAATTGCAACTACAAATCTGTCATTGAATGTGTACCGTGTATAACTGCAGTCGCCCCTCACAGAATTACAGTGTTCGAGATTTCATCAGGAAGAGATCGTAAACGCAGAATTCGAATTAATATAACATTTCAACCGTAATATGTATTTGTCAATCTTTACTGCAGTTTGTATAAATTTTTCTATTGCTACAAATAGTTCTTTTGTGCTACTTACTGCCAGTAGCACAATATATGACTTGTGTAGTAGTAGGTGCAGTGTAGTACGGTGTGTGTGTGTGTGTGTGTGCGCGCGCGCGCGCGCGCGCTGAGTCAACATCGTGAAAACTTTGGGCGTTGTACTGAGGATTTTGCTCGTAATATTCCCTTTAGGAAATAGGAAAGTTTTCTTCCCTTAGGAACTAGTGTAACGATAATGTCGTCGTGGATACTGTAATAGGTATTATAATAAATAATAAACTATTATTACACTGCACTGCATTTTCCAGAGTCCCGTTCACATTGGCTGTGTACGAGTATATCCCTCGTGGTTCAGTTTTACATGATGACTGCCATCGTCTAGTTACCACATGCTCTGTGTATGTGTATTAGAGATTTTTTAGCTAATATAGTTTTTGTACTAATATCTTGAATTATAAAAATAATGATCGCAAATAACGTATTCATAATAAAAAAATAATAATAAATCATAATAATTCATAATAAAAACAATGGAAATACAGTTTTAACTCGAGTAACATGCAGTTCGTCGAGTTTTCTATAAACTCTCCTCTAGTTTTCCATTAAAGTACACATCTGTTATAACGTTTTTTGTATCTGTTAAAACATCGTTGATGAGCCCCACGTTGGGTAGCCATTTTTTTTTATAATGTTGAACCACACGTGTGGTAGCACAATTTATTACCAACGATACTTACGTTATAAAATTTACAACGGGTGTAATCGTATAATAATAATGTGATAATGTTTTGGATCTTTTAAACATTTATTAATTAAAACTTTCAATTAAATTGCGAGTTAAAACTCATTATTATTTTCATGTGTATGTGTACTCGTAGTACACATCCTTGTTAATAAATACAAGTAATCTCAATATTACATAGAAACATAAAATAATCTTATAACTATAAATAACTGCTTATTATATAATATTGCTCTCGACTTGCTCATTTATTATGATTAAATTATTATTAAATTTTCTAATCTTTCTTTTTAAATTCTTATTGTTGTTGCAAATGCATTTCTTATTTATGACTTATTAATTACTTTAGAAAAATTACTATTCTTTCAAAATTAATTGAAATATTTTCAATAAATTATCATTTC
The DNA here is from genome assembly GCA_034769895.1 of Magicicada septendecula. Lineage (NCBI taxonomy): Eukaryota > Metazoa > Arthropoda > Insecta > Hemiptera > Cicadidae > Magicicada > Magicicada septendecula. Next base: position 321,443,188 of record CM068367.1, read on the forward strand.
AAAAATATACTTTCATAATTCAAATATTATTATAATTACTATACAAGAACAGTTACATTTATAAATTATTAATTACACTTTTTGAAATTATATTGTCTTTCTTTTTACAATGCTTGTCTTTAATTAAGTCCTTAGTTTGGATGAATACATGGCTTTCTTTCACCTTAATCGTGGCGGTTTCTCGTCTGGTCTTGAGTCCTTGACGCTGGTTGATTCGGCATAGTCGTGTAGTCCTGGAGTCCGTTCCCCGTCCTCCGGATCCTCTCAGTAGTCCGATGACTCGTACTCTACGTCTGGAATCTATGCCATGTAGTGTGCTGCTCTCTCGTCTTCCGTAATAGCCTCTGTCTGCAGTGGTGATCTCACGAAAGTGATGATGTTGTCGGACATAGCCTCCGGCTGCTGCTGTGGTTGATCGAGAAAGAGAATAAGGCTGGTATGCCTCGCGTATTTATAGTCTAGGGCGCAAAAATCATGTTTCGACAATTTTCTGCAGGAATCGGTCTGTTGTGGCGTCCTTTTATAAACACGATTATTTACACACTTATTTCACTGGTCTTCTCAACATGCGAAGTCTTTTGCAAATTACCCGATATTCATCTGGTCGGTAATTTTTATGTGTACAACTGTGTGTTAACCGTTTTTCTCTATCTCAATTATTATGGGTTTTACTTATATTTATTTGCACTGTATTTGTACTTTTTATTATTTTCGCACAATCTTTCGTATACGCGTGCGACTTTATATTATTTACACTGTGGCGTATTTTGTTTTGAGATATTTCACACACACTTATCACAATTTAAATAATTTATATATTTATTAACGTTTACTTAGGGGTGATGCTTTGCAGGAATTAACTGGCTGGACTCGCACACGTAAGATACACGTGTACACAGACGCAGCTGTGTGTGGCGTGATTAAACCTGTACGAACAGGCAAATTTGTTGTTTCCCTTTACAGCTTTCTATCTGAATTATTATACTACTGACAATATTATTTATTTAATTTACACAAATTATCTTAACTAATTGTGCAATGCACAGTACCATATACCATATACTGTTGCACTGTATAGATTAGTTTTCCATTAAAAAGTGCTATCTGTGTAGAGTACACTGCAATTATTTATACCTCTTTTCAAATATTAGCCTATCGTGCAGTGTTTAGGGAATTTAAAATTTGTCTTTACCTTGTGAATGTTCATTTGGCATTACTGTAGTCTGTTTGCTGTATTCCTTCTCCTTGGATCTGGTGTATGTGATCCCCTACGTATGTAAGCCTAAGAGCATAGAATTTTGGTAATAAATGGAGTAGGTTAACGGGCAGGGCAGAATTTGTTTTCCAATACTATTATTTTGAAATCTAATTATTAAATAATATTATTAACTGGTCATCCAATGACTTAATGCTAATGACCAATTGTTAGTTGCAGTGGAATTCATGACAAGTATTATTGTCTCGCATTACATTATCAGCAAAGAAACGTCGATCTTTGTTAAATAACACCTTGAACTGTTATTCAGTGGTCATTGGTTGTGTGTTATTTGTATGCCATAACTCTATCAATTATTTAGTAACTGAGTCGGAAATATCACTGTCTGTGGTTTTTAATGTTTAGCGCTAGTATAGGCAATACCAATGTAATTTACTTGAACTTTCGTTGAATCGTGGTAATTTTGTGTCCTGTGCCCATTCGATGTATCTGTTTATGTACCATCTAAATAAAATAACTATAAGAGATAATCATTAGTTATTAATCTAGTTGTAGCTATTTATAAGGAATTTTTAGTAATATGTGGTATTTAGTATTTATGTTGTTTAATAACGTTTACAGCAAAGAGAACAGGATTCATCGTTAATAATTTGGCTCGGCTCGGTTACTTGGTCATGTCAGAGTTGTGGGTTATTTGTGTCATAACTCTGACTGTGACTGAGTAATGGGGTCCAACAGTTCACAACAAAGAGAACAGGATTGATCGTTAATAATTTGGCTCGGCTCGGTTACCTGGTCAGGTCAGAGTTGTGGGTTATTTGTGTCATAACTCTGACTGTGACTGAGTAGTGGGGTCCGGGATGTCGTCATAGTTGCTTAACTGAAGGCTATCGGGGATGAACGCATCGGTGAAGCATTAATATTTTGCACTAAAAATAATTTACTTCCTTTATTCTTTAGTGAATCGCATTAATATGAGCCAGTTGTCCACTGACAATTCGCTACGTTCAGATATTGTACGCTGATATAAAAATTAATTTTCGTAGACGCCTACAATTAACCTGAATTAACTAATTAATGTCAATGTTTCTTGATTTACAATACAATTTACCCACACAGTTCAAAGTAAATGTTTGTTACCCATTTTTCTCTAACATATCGAATTCAGCAAAAATACGAAATTGTTGCCAAAGAGACCTTTTTTATATAACACAAAATGTTACTGTAGTCTACTAAGTTTTGAACGATGTGCAAGTAAAAATGTGGCGCATCTGTTTAGAATGTACATACATTCAGTAAAAATATTACTTGTTTATTTTATTTATTATTGTACAACTTTTAATTTGATTAACAATAAATTGGCGTTAAACGGAAACGAGGTATATTTTAGTTATGCCGTGTTAAATAATACGTTAATATACAGCAAATATAACAATAAAAACGTCAGACTGTTCCCGTTTCCCACGCCAACTTAATCCATTAGGGAGTGTCATATGGGATACCTGGTAGTACTATCGGCCTAAACAAAGTCGACATGTCTTTGGTAAGATCTCAATGACTGTAACTCGATGTGCACTGACCTATAATAGGCAAAACTTATGACCTGAGTCAAAGACTATTGTTATGTAGGTTCCTACACTTTTGGACTGGTATGTTGTTTCACTTTCGCTTTTAGTTCAACTCTGGTCTCACTGCGAAAAGTGTTAAGTTTTTTGAACGTAAACAGTTTTCAATTTCAATTTTGTCTAGTGAACATACTTGGAGGTTTTTATATTTATACTGAATGATAGCTAGCACTGACCATGATTTTATAACAAAAGGTTCTTCTAAGTATAACTGGTTTTTAAACCATTGTATAAAAACACTTGTATTGATCTCAGAAAAACACGAAGGTAAATATAAAAAAAAAGTCAACTTACTTCCGTGTAAAATCTCAACTCCTCTTGTATCCGGCATGCAACCTTAAACTATTCCTCCTCCCTTTCCAGTAGGCACTTTTAAACCACTTCCCATTTTAGAGCGATGACAAATGAAATTAGGAAAATGGTTTCGAGAAATCCATCTTTCATCCAAATAAAAAAAATTGGTTTCTTATCGTTCTTGTTTTTAATTCTGTGCATTTTACGTAAAAACGCTACCCTTGCTTGATCTATATCAAATCTTTCAACCAAATATATTCGTCCATCATTCGTTTTTTTAAACAAAAACGCGACATTTCTTAAAATACGGTCTAACTAACGTAACACTGAAAGAAAAAGAAAAGCGCTCTATCATTTTCTGTTGAATTTTTCCGCACCGATTCATGACTATTGCGGATTCTAGTTAAGTAAACATTTTTCAGAATAATGTGTAATGGTTAAAAGAAACTTTAGTGAACATACAATTTTTTGTAGATATCGCGAAAAATGGAGCACATTGTAGTAACCTATATTTGATGTTGCGATGTATCGTTAATTTTTAATGTATTTTGGGACATCTGCAACTATTAAAACGCGCGAGGAGTGATTTCATAAACATCGATGTGGCCTCTGAAGATGGATGAGAGTGTCCGAAATCTGTGTCGTGGTTGGTTATAAAGAATTTTGAGTTTCCTCATATCTTGATTTCATTCGTCGCCTTTACAAAGTGTGCTTTACGAACACGATTACTTAATGATTCGGTTTTCAAACTATCGTGGGGTAAGGTCAAGGTGGGCTGGTGGTATGCGGTTGCGTGCTGCTAGATTTGTGTGATACGTGAGTATTCCGGAGCTGGATCAGTGTCTGCGGATGTTTTCTTAAGAAACAAAACAAAAAATATTTCTGAATTGGTCTTTGTTCTCTCCATAATTTGTTGCATCCGGCAATTGCTAGTGAAATGTATCTGTAGTTTAAAGTCTTCTATACATCTGTTCGTAAGAATTATTTCAGTGTATTTTTACATTGCAAATGAAATGTAATATATTTTGATAAAGCTGTGCGAAAATTTATGACTTTTAAGAAATATAGGATACAGATTTTTTTAAACTCATTGTTTTTTTGTTGATTATTTCCGGTAGTGTCAAATAATGATTTAAGAAGACAGACTCATCATTGCTTGTCAGTAACTTAGCATATTTCACTAATACTTTGCATACGATTAACCTACATTATAATTGGGGTTCAAAGCCGGGTCGCTGTCCGTGCGTATTTGTGAGTATCTCAAAAATAATGTCTCGTTTTTAACTCGTTAAAATGTAGCAGATTCTCATGAGACTGTCTCCTCTGCCTCTAGAAACTCTTTACGTACTTACTGTAGACTTTAGTATTTATAACTCTTCAAGCTTTGCGGCATTTCTTGTTTAATAAACCTGTCTTGATTAAGGAAGTTTATATGATATTTACAGAAGTATATTTCCTAAAAATCGTTATCTCTGGAACACAATTTATATTAGTATATAACGGCTGAACAAGGTGGTGGCCTCGTCAAAGAGCAAATAACGCTGACACTGAATGGAGAGCCTCGTGAGACGTAAGTCTCCAAACTTCAAATGAGAAGGATAAGAAAGAACTGGGATGGCCTGCACTTTCTCGAATTCTGTTAACCCTGCGAGGTCAGTTAGTGTGTTGTTTTTTAGTCATATTAACTGCCCCTCAGGGTAACAGCGCTTGAGATTTCATCTGAAGCTGTAGGGTGGACTTCACTGTGGAAAATGTAAATACAACTGTCTACATTGTTGGGCTTATGGGTTTTACGTTCGCTACTATTACACGACTTGAAAACCTGGGCCGATAAAAATGAAGTACTAGATAAGTCTACAAAATGTACACAGTATTTTAATTCATCATATTTTTGTATATTTCAAATAAAATAAGAAATAGTCTAGCCTAAAAACTAAAAGCTTTTATTTGTTTTGTATGTTTATTATTAGTTTGTTGTTATTATGACTTTTGTTTATTACTGTTTCCTATTGTTTAGTTTATTTCATGTTCAAAGCTATACACGCTATATAGGCCTGCTTTACTTCAAGTAATAATTATTTGTATTTATTAAATAATCTGTTTAAATTTACAGTTTACAAATTGATGCTGACGAGATTTACTGTTTTAAGTCTTAAATTACAACAAATGTATTTCTTGCGATTTCTGTAACAGTACAATCCGTTAATTGAAACACGTCATGATAAACACGGGAACGGACGTGCAGCAGTACGTAGCGCGACCGCTGAAGTACATTTGCACGATTCGTTCAATAATTTGGAAACCAATAAAGACGGAACTTTGGGAGCTGGACCAAAATTAAATTCAAATTTTTTGTGTATTCACTTTCTAAATGTATTAGTCTGTCTTGAATAGGAAAAAAGTTTCTCGCGGGCTACGTTTTATGCTTCACGGTTGAAAAAAATTTTTAATTTGATATGAAATTTTATTTTGTTATTACAGGGATAGTGTTAAATTTTAATGGCATGTACATCATGTACGTGATCTGGACTACGTTAAAAAAAAAAATTGTTAAGGAGCAAGAACATTTTGCTTAAGGACAGTTTATATTTTAATACGTACTAAATCGAGTGTGCCATAGTTTTATTAAGATTTTTATTTTTACCGACTCAGTTTTTAGACTAAATTGTAGTCTTATCTAGTACTTAATTTTTATATCGGTCCAGGTTTTCAAGTCGCGTAATAGTAGTGTATCTCGCCCATTGTCTCACCCGACTGTGGAACCAAGAATAGAGCATTACTCGTAATTCGTTAACTGAAGTGAAGTCAACTTAGACAGAATTAATTCTCGTCCATATAATTTCCCATGAAAGCTATTATATATTGGTTTTAAAACAATTTGAAAATATGTTTTTTTTTTTGTACGTTTGATCTTTATTTTTAGCAAGACGAACCTTTTAACTCGGTACTCCTGTGTAACTCACTCAGTGGAAATATTGTGAGAAGTAAGGAGAGTGATTTACGAAATTTTAGGTACTAACGTGGTGGCAACTTTGGGTGTCGACCAATATAATTTGTTGTTCGACCTCCATAGTAACCACCATGTAGTCCCCAATATGCAACGTTGGAGAAGTCTTGCACCAATCTGCATGTCACAGCTGCTGCTTTACGTTTACCTCTTGGAAGAGTACGTAGATTCACCACGTGGAAGAACGTAACTTCATGGAAAATTCTCCCTCTCCAAACGGGTAAGTACCGTTATTATGTTTAATGCTTTATACTTAATAGCTTCATAAAATGTTTAGTTGGAAATGTTATTTTGAAGATGTTAGCGTAATGGGATTCTGTTCGACAATGGGAAGCTATTACCGATAGTTTGTACTTGTTCTTTGGCATTTTCGTAGTTTGGCTATTCGCACAACATAAGAATAATTGGTAGTATACAGTTAATACACTGATTGCAGTTGATTTTTTAACATTGCTACAATGCACTTACAGTGTACTTTGATTGTCACCTTTTGTATTCTGTGATTGAAGATTGTATCACTCTGTGCAGAATTCATTACTTCGGATTTGTGCAGTTTTGCGACTGCATGACTGTCTCCAAACTTTGGATTGATACCATATGATGAAAACAAAAATTGTAATTGTGTCATTCATTTCCTTCTATAGCCTACATTAAAGCTTGCTGTTTCTTGTCAAGGCGTACGTTCGTAACTTGGTACTTCTGTGTAGTTCGCACGGTTGGAATGATACTTAAAATATGATAATTTGATGAGAACGTCATAGTGCCCCCCCCCCCCCCCCAGTACCCTCAGAGTAAGTGTCCAAAAAACACATTTTGTGCTCGTGTTGCAGAGGACAGAACAACTGATACAGTAGTTTACGGGAGAATATATGGATTGAATTGGTACGTCTTGGAAGAATAGATAGTTCTGTTCACATAAGATAAGTGGATATAATCAATGCGGAGTATATAATAGTATAAAACGTAAGGTGCGCACTGACCAGAAATTATCCGAAAGTTATACCTTCCGAATACGTTTGGTGTTTGGTTATGTTGCCCCTCTCTTTAAGACGTTTCCTGCTCCAAGTAAAAAACATTTCTTGAAGTCTTTCTAACAGAGTTTAGTAATTGTAGTGGGTTTTGCATCCGATCAACCAGCAAATCAGAGTTACAAAGTACGCACATTATTTGGTAAACAATTTGTTTGACGAATTTACTTTATTCCCAGTATGAACAGCTGAAAATCAGCGGCTCAATTTCCCGGCAACGAAACAAAATCAAGTTGTAACTAACATTACAAAACGAATTTTTCAATATCCGCTTCAGATTCAATCATATTGTGTAGCTCTTTCTTCAAAATTAAAAATAAAAACATGTAGAAAGTAAATGTATTATAAAGTTATGAATAAATATGAAAAATGAAAAAACTTTCAATTAAACCTGAAATCCAACTGACAGCCTTGAGCAATCTGGATTCAGGGAGAAGAAAATTTTACCAATTTTTTTTTAGCAGCACCCGAAAAGTGAAAGTTGTTTGTAGAAAGTATGACAATTTATCAGAGAGGTGTTAGAGGGTATAGCAGTTTAATGCTCCAGTCATTGTAAGAAAACGCAAACTGATTAAAAACCAACTTATTCGCTATAGTAGTAATTTGTTATTCTCCTAATGTTGTTCATCTTTCCAAATAAAACCCAAGTAACAGTCGTTCAAACCTTTCATGACCAGGAAAACTAACATCTAGGGCGGCAAAGAAAATCTTCGCCGCTTTCGACTCGGATGTGAGATCAGTTTATGTAGTTACTGAGTCATAAATAGGGTGTTCACAGTTTTCACAGGGTGTAACAGCCTTTAGTCTTTCGTCTGAAATCCTGGGTTAAAGAAATTCTGCAGCTGGTGACAAGTTGTGCATAATTTATGTGAACACATGTCTTATGCTTCAAGTATATTTCAATAAAAACCTGTGTACTTGATGGACGGTAGGTATGAGAAAATTTCACAATAGATGCTGGAAATATCTTGCATAATAATTACGTCAAATATATAACTGATTCTCGTTGTAGGCCTACTTCAGTAGTCCCATGCATACAAGACTGCGCTGTGCGTTTGACTCTCTTTATCAGTTTTTATTTTTGAAATTAAAAACCATTTTTCTCACTTGTAAACCTCAAGTGACAAACTTTTAAGTAATTATAAGGAACTGTTTTTTGTTGTATGCCGTATTTAAACACAAAATAAACCACACACACAAAGGAGGACTGACATTGAAAGTTAACCATAACTTACTGATTGGTGTAGGCCTACGTGTATTTTAGTGCGCTTTCCGTGTGGGTACTCGTGTAGCCTATAAATAAAGTGCGGCCGGTAAAATAACAATTATTTTTTGTGTGCGACAATAAACTTCTGTGGTTCCTCGAAAATTAACGATGTGGACTGTGCTGTGTGGCATGTTTTATAAAATCTGTGGTACAAAAGAATTCGTTCCGTTACTGTCAAAAGCGAACTGGGTATATTCTCTCCATCAAAGATAAGATAGAAGAACGAAAGCAGCAGTGGATGGAGCACGTCTACAGAATGGACCACCCGAGGGTAGTAAAGCGCGCTGTGGCCTACAAACCAGTTTGGCAGAAGATCTGTGGGTAGGCTCTGGAAGAGATGGTTGCAGTGAAGACGGATCAGGCTATAAGCTTACACTGAAGTGACGACGACGACGGCTGTCAAAAGTCAATGCAGTTTTGTTTTTGTGAAAGTCAAGACTAATCACGTTGTAAAATATCGTGTTGCGTAAAGTCATGTACAACAATAGTCTGATGGACACGAAAATCTGAAAAATGATATATAGCACAGAGTCTGAATTAGGCTGCATTGAAACGTTACATAAATTTATCACCGCAATGGACCCCGGAGAAAAAATTGACTAGAAATTATCTGACACATCAGAAGAAAATATTTGACAACTTGATCCTGACACCCATAAATTAAAACACCAGGCGTTGAAGGATTTTGGGGGTATAAGAAAGTACATTTATGTTTAGTAACAAAAGACGCTATTTTAAAGAAACCAAGACTTTTTACGAAACTGATAGGTATCGATCGATAAGACTGTGGTTAACAGTAGAAAGTCACGACAGAAACAGTTACGTTCAGAAAATATATAGGATGTTCGATTGCAACAATGTTTCAAAACAGCGCTGACCATCCATACGTATGGAGATTTAAAATATCAAAAGTGCTACACTTCACATTTATACACAAGCTGTTTACTCTCCATATTATTTTATTATATAATACAAAAGTTCCGTTAATGTTGTGCTAATACCGAATAAAACACATAGGTGTATAAACAAACGTTTTAAGTGTTAAAAAAAAATTTATATTTTTTGTTTAAGTTTCTCAAGCCTAGAGAATTGGTTGATAGTAGATTCAATGTTTTCATTGATAATGTTGTGCAAAAGATCGAGTCTAAAACGGTAAAATTTTAAGGATCAGGATTCGCTAGGGAATAAGAAAAGTAAGAAAGTCTGCGGTCACATTACTTTACGATGGCCGATTCAGAGCGAGAAGCTACCGTAGTGGGGAGGCTCTATGTAATGTCTGGTTGTGCTGCGAAAATTACGGCACTGCGCATACTGCTATCGCTAAAGTTACCGGGCACCATAAGTAACACGATTACAATCAGGGGCGGATTAAGCGGCTGGCGGACGCTGCCAGGGGCCCCGAGATCGATAGATTCCTAGTTAAAAACTGCCACAACAGAAAAGCGAAAGATGCAGTATTTAATATTATATTCATGTATTCTACATGTAAACGCAAAAGCCAAAAGCGAAAGACTCGTAACTCAAACTGTCAATTTATTATCTACATCAAGTATACTATAATGTCAAATATACATCTTAGTAATAAGAAGTGATTGATTTTTATATCAAATGCATCAGGTGAAAGATTTTTTCAGTTTTGAAACGCGTTAAAAACTATTTAAGGGGTACAATGGGAGAAGACAGATTGAACAACATGGCCATATTATACACATAAAAAGAAATTTTGGACGAAATAGATACTGCAAAAATAATTGATGAATTTGCCAAAGAGAAAACCTTTTTTAAGCACTCGGGTTTTAACTTAGTTACTGTTAAATTTTTTGAATAAATTTGATTTTTCTTGAAACATTGAGTTTTATTATTAGCTACATATTGCTGGTTTAAGCAAGTCATTAAAAGCCTAATACTGAAATCTTTCCGAAAAAGCCATCACTTCCTTACACTATTTTTTTGTTTTGGGGCTTGGGTCTAAGGGCCTCCAATCGGCTTAATCCGCCCCTGATTGTAATTGAACCATTTTCTGATTTTAAGACCTGAACATGGTATTAATTAAGTATCTTCAGAATGTTTTCCATCGGTCGTCCATTTAGCATGGTTTCCGCCATTTCATGCCTGCGTTAAGATGAAAACGTGGTTTACAGAAGTAAAAATAATGACCTGAAAATGTTTTACAGATAAGCCAAGCAATCCTCGAGTTGAGACGACTTATTTATGTGTGCTGAATATTTCAGAAAATATGGATTTAGGCAATAGTTAAAAATTGTTTTACCAAACAATTAAGTAAAAGGGAAATTATATAATCTAGTGTATAAATATGTATACATACATTCTTAAAGTATGTACTTATATATATATATATATAAATGTAAATATGAATGTAAAAATATGTGAAATAAATAAATTAAAGACACATACAGTTGTACGTTTTTATGGGAGGCTAAGCAGTCAACCTCCACGTGGTGCCTCCTGGGTAACGCTAATAGACTGTGAAGAAATAATTACAAGGTTTGCGGAGGAAGTAAATATAACGTAATAAAAAAAATCCAGAGGCAATATACAATATTGTATAGATACTATGATAATTGGGAGCCTTGGCTATTTATACATGAGTAGTGTGAAGCGTAACGACCGTGTTATATTACTAATAAACAATTATAATTTGTTTTGACTAAACACATTTTTAATAAAAACACACCTAACAATTAAAAAAACTTTTCGCGCACCGCACGCGTTTCTGGCCATGTGTTTACTGAGTTTGCAATAATCGGATCTTGTGAACAGCATTAATGTGTTTGCAGAAATCTGGTTTTGAATTTCAAAATTATAGAAAACTTAAAATAAAATCAACTAGCATTTATCTAGTTCATTACTTTTTGTATAATACATAATATGTTGTCCCTAAAAATGAAAATACGTTTATCAGATTTGTTACCCAACTCACTGACGCCATCAACAAGCACCAATCTACCATTGCCGTCCTTCAAGATGTAAGCAAGGCTTTCGACAGAGTCTGGCAAGAAGGTCTCTTCTCTACAAACTTGCCTTGTCCCCACTCCCAGCATCTTTTGTTTATCTGATGCGTTCGTATCTTTGCGACCGCTCATTTAGGATCTGCGTAGACGGATCGTACTCTTCTGCCCCCCCCCCCCGATCTGCTCTCGGCCTGTTCTGTACCTCGTGTACACTAACGACCTGCCAGTTCAGCCTGGAGTAACGCTATGTACAACTACAGCTCAACAAACCTTCGTTTTGCCACCGACGTGGTACAACGTCAGCTCGCCCTTCTTCCGGCCTGACTAAGAATATGGCAGGTGACAATCAATATGGAGAAATCTGAGACGATTGCCTTCTCCCGTCAGCTTACTTCCCGATGCCAGACCATCTCCCTTGATGGGAGCCCAATCGTTAGGAAGCGTACTGTGAAGTACGTAAGCGTCACTCTGGATCGGGGCCTTAACTTCAGTGCTCGCGTGTCCAACGTGCTCCAGTGAACCCGCGACGTTAAAGCCAAACTTTTCCCATTTCTTTCCAATCGAGGGTCACTACCAGTGCGCACGAAGCTCTCAATCAATTTGCTCTTTCTCAGAGCCACCCTGATGTACGCAGTCCCAGCATTCTGGTCCCTGCTCGAGTCCGACGTCGTTGAACGCCTGGAAGCCTTCCAGTCCCGGACCGTCTGTTACGTCTCCAGCTCACCCTGGTTTGTCAGAAATGATGTTATCAGGCGAAGGTTGAAGATATACCATCGCTCGACGAGTTTTTGCTATCTCTTGCGCACAAACTCTTCCACCGTGCCTCCAAATCGTCCTTTCCTCACTTCCGACATCTCAGCATGGACGAAGGACTTCCCCCTGTTAAACGCAGACGCCCTCGAGCCGTGGTCGATGACCATAGCTCACTTACGACATCTGCCCACCTACCGACCTTCGCACTTGACAAACTCCCGCAAACACGATTCCGTTCCACTGCATGACGACAAATGAATCGGGAGTTGCGCCCGCTCTAGGTGTGCCAAGCGCCACCTTCTGCGAGTGACTTCTTCCCTCCACTGTCTCGCACGCCCCGGTATCGCCAAATGGCAGTCTCTCGGGACTCTTACCATGACGCATATAGACGCATCTTACCGGGCGGGTGGAAGTGTAACGATCCGTTGTGGGGGTGCAAATCCTGCCTGCCCACGCGAAAGGTCCCCGGAGACTTCCTCACTTGAGCCATGGCGGATTGCGTCGCGATTCAGCCAATTTCACAGCCCCTTCACCTCCAAAAATAAATAAAAAGGAGCCTCCCATCCACACAAAAAGCGACAAATTTCGCTACCAAGTCACCGCAAGGAGCATCGCGGGCCCGCACGGACACACCTGCATTGTGCCTATACATCCGAGTTCTGAGTTCCAGCCGCGGTTATTCATATCTTACCTTTCAGTTACTGAACACTGTACTGTTTTTATAAAACGACGACTGTTTCAAGTCCAAAATGTATTTTAATTAGTCTGCCACTACTGAAGTTAAAAAAAATACATTTCTGTTATGGTGAACTTTAGATGTAGTGAACAAAATGATTCCGTCCCTAGAGGTTCACTATAAACTGAGCTGACTAGTTATTGGGAAATATTTTGAGGAAAACAAACACCTGCTCACTCCTCATGCCTATAGCGAGTTTTCCCCTCATCTCGCGCAGGAATCTCCTGTCCCTGCGCATCAAATTTATCCTAAACCTTCAACTTCTGCGATCACTACTAACATACGCAGCCCCCGCCAACGTGGCGGCCACTTATCTCCAACAGTGCAACGCATAAGCTGGAGCTGGAACAGTTCCATCCGAATCCTATCCAACTCGCCGTGGTTTGTTTCCAACCAAGACATCAGGACGGGTCTCCGTCTGCCAACGGTGGAAGAGTTCATCTTCACTTTCTGTTCCAACCGGCAGATTCCCACCACCCACACCTACGTGACCTGGCCAGGGGCGAAGGTCCCCGTGGCACGTCGTAAAGGGACCTCACACTCTGCTGGACCCCCCCCCCCAATAATCTCCTACATAGCACCTTTCTCCTGAGGACGGCTGTCCTGGCCTTTCATGGCCTCGGCGGGGCTGTCTCGAGTCGGCTGTCCAAGAGCCTTCTTTCATGAGGCGCCCGCCCTGGATATACTAGCTGGTTTGGGCAGGCCACCGCTGAGCGGTCAGGGGGCAGCGACGGAGGCAGCAACGTTAACCAACCGGTCTTCAATGTACCGGGAGGTATCTCCGCTGTTATTCGGACGCTTCACCACTGGTTCAGGGTACTAGGCTGCACCAAAACAAAGGCTGAGCACCTCACTTGCTGAGATCCTCCCTCTCCCTACCTCAAACAATAGGTTTAGCTAGAACAGAGTCATTCTAGTCCATTCTTGTACCAGTCACGATACATAGAGTCATCGGAGGAGCCGGTGCTGCTGCCATGCAGGGGCCTTGAGCCTCGTCCCCCCCCCCCCCCATCAGCTAAAAGCAGTAACCGCCACTCAGGTAAGAAACATTCATTTTATTTTATTTTACATTATTTGTAGTTTATTCTATTTAGAGGTTTTAAAGAAAACAATACTTGCTTACAAATAGTTGGTGGTTTTCATAAAATTCTATAAATGAAAGTATTACAAGCGAAGCTAGGCTAAATTGCTTAAAGGCTATGGTACAATGCGTCTGCCTGCAATTGTTTTCACTTATTCATCACATTAAAATGCGAGTATGTACTGATAACTATGTATCGTTTCTTCTGAATATAAACATATATGCAAAGCATTATATATAATACATACTCCAAAACAACGATTTTTGATATTTGACTTCAGGTAATGGAAATACATTATGTATTGTACCTTCACCAATCACCAACTACAGGCTTGTATAATAATAGCTTTACCAGACAGTTTATAACTCTGGTTAAATGTTTGTATATAGGAACTGTATGGAATTTAGATTGTGTAGAGATATGTAAAACATGCTAAATCTTTATATTTTTATAAAAAAATAAACCACCATTACCTTATGTTATCCCCATTAATTCTGAGTTTCCTGTTTTTCTTAACTACTATTGTGTTGTTAAAGTCTCTTTTGTTTTTTCAGACATTTTTGTATCCAAACCAAACCAATTATTACCATTAAAACGACTCCCACTCTTTGGTTTTGAACCAACCATCAACTGGAAACAGAACACTGTTCCAATATATTAGCACCCACTGAAAAGTATGGTGCACAGGTACTGCATAGTGCATATATAGACAGATATTCAGGGAGCAAGCTAATATTTTCAACTGCGATAGTAGCAATTTCCTCTCAAGTGGCTTCCACTGTGCCCTTGTCACCATCTGTGCAACTGCTTCATGCCTGCTTACTTTAACTGTATACAAATATAAATTTGGGGTAAGCTTAATAAATTGCAAAAAGTGGACGTTTTATTACAAAATTAAAAATACCTAATGCTTTGAAAGATTAACTGACAAGTTGGCAATAGAAATTTTCTGATTTCATAGTGGGCTGGAAAATGTTATGCCGTACATACAAAATTGTATGTATATTATTTGTTACATGTTGTTTATACATTATTTACACTCAGCACTTTTGTAATATTCTCTTATAATGTTGGGAGTACAACAGACGTTTATGCCATGGTTTCTGCAAGGCGGAGTACAACTTTACAATATCCGCCCCATTCTAGGAGCTGGTGTTTGCCAGTGACCATGTAATTGTTAAAACCATGACATGGTAAACACTAGTTGATGGAGTGTGGGCAATAAGCATCAGTGTGCGTGAGGAAGATCAGTCTTATGTGAATGAGCTTTTCTCTGTACACAGTAGTCATTAGAAGCTGGGACGATACACAGTATAAGAGACACCTTTTTGTTATCTCATGCCTGCAATTTAATGTGCAATTAGTGTTATCGAAGTTACTTTTACATTTGTTTCTATTATTGTCAAGATTATATTTTTACTCAACAACAGTACTGGGCAGCATTTATGGAAAACTTATATCAGTAAATTAAACTAGTCTATTACATAATTCACAGGGTACTCCCCACTCTTGCCAGTAAACTTGACATTTACCAGCAACTTGCAAGTAAATCTTGTTTTTTTCATAAGTTTCCTCTGTAATAATCAGATTGCCAACATGATTTGAAACTCATATCATATTATTTTGTGAATTTATTAATTCCATGAACTAGTAATTTGAGTACTTTTTGCCGTGTTTATTTTGCAGGACTTCAGATGCTTGTCACAAACTCTACTCACTCTGTGATATGGTTATTTTGTGCTTAGATGAGTGTTTTGTCGTTTGGAGTATACAGTAGTGTGCTTGTTTTATGTCTTCAAAGCTCTGGAGGAGCTCTTCATAGGTATTAAAGTATCTAATCTACAGATCAATAATTCACTTAAAATTTTGTATTGATTTTATCAGTTATGATTACTGTAGCCATTCATTTACATTAATAATTATATCATTATTATTTATATTATCAGTAAAGTAGAAATTATAGGCAAGTATAATAGGTAGGTAGGTAATATGTGCTAATCATTACAGGCAAAACATTTTTGCTGTGTAAACAGACGGAAAATTATTACCAGTTTACTGGCTTATGTAGCCAAAATTAGTTTGTTGTTGTAAAGTAGTGTTGAGAATTTACTAGAAAACTCTACATTCAATTTTAAGTAAGTAAAAGTTTGTATTGTGCGGTGGGAGGTCTAGCTACCTGGGCGGGGCCTCAGCCCACACACATGCTTGTTTACTGTGAGAAGTCTACAAAAGTAATGTTCTGGAAGTTTTAAATAAAAGGAAAAATCTGGAAGGTTTTTTCTATATAAACAGAGATGCACTCGACCAGTTAAGTTCAGTTTTAAATCTGCTTTTGTAATGTGTATTTGGAACTTGTGGCATTGCCACAATACAACCATTTATCACCAGGACCATGTACCGGTATTTTCCCATGGTTCTCTTAGTCTTTCTCTATTCTTCTCCAAGTTTATCCTCCTGCATTCTGAATTTTGTATGTCATCATTGACTGACCTTTTGACCAATTGTTTTTGTGATCATTTAGTTTATATTGTGTGTAGGATCTGGGCTGCTAGTATTGTTCGTCCTCGTAACAGGACTGTATTCATATACAGTTTCAATTGTAGGGAAAATGTCGATATCTACCCATATTTTATAAGTATATTTTTATAGTCATGGTTGATTTGGTGGTAAACTTAACTGAAGTTTAACTACATGGGGCAGTACTGAAATGATCTAAGGAAAAGAGTTGTACTACCTTGGTCCACTTATAAAACAACGATTTTTGATATTTGACTTCAGGTAATGGAAATACATTATGTATTGTACCTTCACCAATCACCAACTACAGGCTTATATAATAATAGCTTTACCAGACAGTTTATAACTCTGGTTAAATGTTTGTATATAGGAACTGTATGGAATTTAGATTGTGTAGAGATATGTAAAACATCCTAAATCTTTATATTTTTATAAAAAAATAAACCACCATTAACTTATGTTATCCCCATTAATTCCGAGTTTCCTGTTTTTCTTAACTACTATTGTGTTGTTAAAGTCTCTTTTGTTTTTTCAGACATTTTTGTATCCAAACCAAACCAATTATTACCATTAAAACGACTCCCACTCTTTGGTTTTGAACCAACCATCAACTGGAAACAGAACACTGTTCCAGTATATTAGCACCCACTGAAAAGTATGGTGCACAGGTACTGCATAGTGCATATATAGACAGATATTCAGGGAGCAAGCTAATATTTTCAACTGCGATAGTAGCAATTTCCTCTCAAGTGGCTTCCACTGTTACTGCCTTGTCACCATCTGTGCAACTGCTTCATGCCTGCTTACTTTAACTGTATACAAATATAAATTTGGGGTAAGCTTAATAAATTGCAAAAAGTGGACGTTTTATTACAAAATTTAAAATACCTAATGCTTTGAAAGATTAACTGACAAGTTGGCAATAGAAATTTTCTGATTTCATAGTGGGCTGGAAAATGTTATGCCGTACATACAAAATTGTATGTATATTATTTGTTACATGTTGTTTATACATTATTTACACTCAGCACTTTTGTAATATTCTCTTATAATGTTGGGAGTACAACAGACGTTTATGCCATGGTTTCTGCAAGGCGGAGTACAACTTTACAATATCCGCCCCATTCTAGGAGCTGGTGTTTGCCAGTGACCATGTATTTGTTAAAACCATGACATGGTAAACACTAGTTGATGGAGTGTGGGCAATAAGCATCAGTGTGCGTGAGGAAGATCAGTCTTATGTGAATGAGCTTTTCTCTGTACACAGTAGTCATTAGAAGCTGGGACGATACACAGTATAAGAGACACCTTTTTGTTATCTCATGCCTGCAATTTAATGTGCAATTAGTGTTATCGAAGTTACTTTTACATTTGTTTCTATTATTGTTAAGATTATATTTTTACTCAACAACAGTACTGGGCAGCATTTATGGAAAACTTATATCAGTAAATTAAACTAGTCTATTACATAATTCACAGGGTACTCGCCACTCTTGCCAGTAAACTTGACATTTACCAGCAACTTGCAAGTAAATCTTTTTTTTTCATAAGTTTCCTCTGTAATAATCAGATTGCCAACATGATTTGAAACTCATATCATATTATTTTGTGAATTTATTAATTCCATGAACTAGTAATTTGAGTACTTTTTGCCGTGTTTATTTTGCAGGACTTCAGATGCTTGTCACAAACTCTACTCACTCTGTGATATGGTTATTTTGTGCTTAGATGAGTGTTTTGTCGTTTGGAGTATACAGTAGTGTGCTTGTTTTATGTCTTCAAAGCTCTGGAGGAGCTCTTCATAGGTATTAAAGTATCTAATCTACAGATCAATAATTCACTTAAAATTTTGTATTGATTTTATCAGTTATGATTACTGTAGCCATTCATTTACATTAATAATTATATCATTATTATTTATATTATCAGTAAAGTAGAAATTATAGGCAAGTATAATAGGTAGGTAGGTAATATGTGCTAATCATTACAGGCAAAACATTTTTGCTGTGTAAACAGACGGAAAATTATTACCAGTTTACTGGCTTATGTAGCCAAAATTAGTTTGTTGTTGTAAAGTAGTGTTGAGAATTTACTAGAAAACTCTACATTCAATTTTAAGTAAGTATACCTGTTATTGTAGAGTGAAAGTTTGTATTGTGCGGTGGGAGGTCTAGCTACCTGGGCGGGGCCTCAGCCCACACACATGCTTGTTTACTGTGAGAAGTCTACAAAAGTAATGTTCTGGAAGTTTTAAATAAAAGGAAAAATCTGGAAGCTTTTTTCTATATAAACAGAGATGCACTCTACCAGTTAAGTTCAGTTTTAAATCTGCTTTTGTAATGTGTATTTCGTGTGTCCGTTTTATGTATACTTTCTACTAAACTGTTCTTCAATAAAGTGTGTGTTTGCTCCTGTACTTAAATTATTAATTATTTTTAACCATACCTCAACAGGTTATGGGCCCAGTGGCATTTTAAAATCGGAGTGCAGTGTGTAATTGGAGTGCAAGTATAAAATATTAGTGCAAAATGGAACCGAATATAAAAATTGAAAAACTTCCGAGACAAAGATAATTGGCATCAATGGCGCTTCGTAGTACGCACATTGATGGAAGAGGATGATGATGTGCTGGATGTTTGCGAAGGAAGATTAGCCGAGCCAGCTGCAGGTGCAGAAGATCGTGACGCGTTGTTGGAAAAGTTCAAGAAGGCGGACAAAATTGCCAGAAAGTTAATTGTTACAATAGTGGAGAGAAAGCCTCTCGAACTTATAATGGGTTGTTCTACTGCCAAGGAGATGTGGGACCAGTTGAATAAAGCATATGATCTAAAATCTGATGAAAATCTGTCGATGATTCAAAAACAATTTTTTGAGTTTAAGTGGACAGAGAGTGAAAGTGTTATGTATAATATTTCAAAAATAGAACAGTTGGCTAGAAAAATGAAAAATCTCGGGGGAAAAATTGAAAAGACTATGGTGATGACTCGTGTTTTAACATCTTTGCCACAAAAGTTTAATCATTTTCACAGTGCTTGGGATTCGGTATCTGACGATAAGAAGAATCTCGAAAATTTGACTGAGCGCTTGATGGCAGAAGAATTTAGATTACAAGAGCAAAAGGAAGTACACGAAGAGACGACAGCGTTGCTAGCTAATCTGAAAATCGGTCATAAAGAACAGAAGAATGACTCTTATAAATATGAGAAGAATAATTTGAAACAAGAGCAGTGTTATAATTGTGGAAGACAAGGTCATTTAAAAAGGGACTGCTTCAGGTGTTATACGTGCAAAAGAAAAGGTCATAAAAGTAACAATTGCTTCACGAATAAGAATAATGGACAGCGAAGATGGTCGAATAATCAAAAAAGAAGTAACTCGTCTTCTGGACAGAAGAAATCAACATCGAGGATAGCACTAATAGGTGACAAAGGCAGCTGTGGCAATCGGGATGATCTCTGGATTGTGGATTCGGGTGCGACGGATCATATGTTGAAGCATCGAGAATGGTTTTCAACGTTCGAAGAATATACAACACCAGTCAGTGTAAGAATGGGCAACGGTATGACAATGTCTGCATATGGTAAAGGTAATATTGACTTTGAAACTTATAAAAATAGTGAACGAGTAGAAGGTACTATCTATAATGTATTATATGTTCCTGATTCAATGTATAATCTGTTTTCTGTTAAATATGCGGGTAAAAGGGGTATAGATTATGAAATAACACATAATGCTACGAGATGTACTTTAAAGCATGGTAATGAAATTCTTGTAACTGGTTCCGAATATGAGCCTGGTAGTTTGCTAAAATTAGACATTCAAACTTGAATTCCAAAAGAATGTAACGTGGTAGAACGAAAGAGTAGATCGAGCATTTCCAACGGTAATGTTTTACAATTATGGCACGAAAGACTTTGCCATCAAAATGTAAAACATGTGAAGAATTTTTTGAAAAATCTAAATATAAAATTTACGGATGAAAATTTCTTTTGTGAAGGTTGGGCTTATGGCAAAAATCATAGATTGCCTTTTCACAAAAAGATCGATCGTGCCACTAAAACTAGCGAAATAATTTATACTGACGTTTGTGGTCCTATGGAAGTAGAGTCTCTCGGTAGAAAGTTATATTTTGTTTCTTTTAAAGACGATTTTTCAAGTTATAGAGAAATTCATTTTATTCGAGAAAAATCTGAAGTAATAGAAAAACTAAAATCATTTTGTATCGGGGTTGAGAATCAATTTGCAACAAATATTAAAGAAATTCATTTTGATGGTGGTAAAGAATACGATAATAAAGCTGTGATCTCTTTTTTAAATAGTAAAGGTATAAAATATTCGATTAATGTTCCATATACGCCCGAACAAAATTAAATTGCAGAGCGCGATAACCGAATCATTGTAGAGGCTGCTCGATCAATGTTATATGCAAATTCAAACTTACCTCTATTCTTATGGGCAGAAGCAATGAATACTGCTGTACATGTAATTAATAGAACAGGCCCAACAAAACAAAATAAAACTCCTTATGAGTTATGGAATGGAAAAACAGCTACTGTTGATAGATTTAAAATATTTGGAACCATGTGTTATGTACATATATCAAAAGAAAAGCGTAAGAAACTTGATAAAAAATCGATGAGAGGTTATCTGGTCGGATATCATGAGGATTGTAAAGGTTATCGTGTATATGTTCCGGAAGTGCGAGATGTCATTATAAGTAGAGATGTACTTTTTAAACCTGAAAGAGTATTAGCTGATTCAATTATTTTGAATTCTTTGAACAATAATAATAAAGAAACTGAAGAAAATGAAATTATAACTCCTAAAAATAATGAACTTTTACTTAAAAATGAATCAAATGAGTTTGAAGAAAGAGAACCTTTACAATCTTCAAATAGAGATAACAATCAAATTGAACGACAATTGCGCCGCGATAGAACAAAATTAAAACCTACAGAATATTATGGTTGTCCGATCACTTTATTGCTGAAAAGTTACAATCTAATTATAACGAAGCAATTACAAGTAAAGAAAAAGATAGTTGGCAAGCGGCAATGCAGGACGAAATAAACTCTTTGTATGAAAATAAGACATGGGTATTAGTGGAAAAGCCAAAAGATAAAAAAGGTGATTAACAATCGTTGGGTTTTTGTGAAGAAGCTCAATCCAGATGGTACAGAACGTTATAAAGCGCAGTTGGTTATTAAAGGTTATTCGCAATAGAAAGATATAGATTATAAAGAAACTTTTAGTCCCGTTGTTCGCTTTGATACAATAAGATTGATACTTAGTATTTCTGCTCGTGAAAATTTACATATCGGTAAATTTGATATAAAAACGGCTTTTTTATACGGTGACTTAAAGGAAGATATATATATGAAACAACCTGAAGGTTTTGATGATGGAAGCTGACGCGTATGTAAATTAATGAAAAGTTTATACGGCTTAAAACAAGCACCAAGATGCTGGACTGAGCACTTCACTAATTTTCTTGTAAATTTAGATTTTTGTCAAAGTACGGGTGACCCATGTTTATACATATATAACAATAATAATAATAATATCTTGTTAACAATTTATGTTGATGACGGACTTATTGCAGCTTCAAATGAAAGTTTGATTGATAAATTGTTGAATGATTTGAGTAAAAAATTTAAAATTACTAGTACTAAAAAAGTTACTAATTATCTTGGAATGGAAATTTGTAGATTGAATGATGGGTCTGTTTTCATTCTTCAAAGTACTTATATTAACAAAATCTTAGAAAAGTTTAATATGTCAGAAGCTAATATTGTATCCACGCCAATTGATTGTAATCATGATGAATATTTATCAAAAACTATTGTAAGTAATGTACCTTATCGTGAAGCTGTCGGCAATTTGATGTTTTTGCAAATTGTAAGTCGTCCGGACATAAGTTTTGCTGTAAATGTTGTATCTAGAGTTTTAGACAAACCAAGTGTAGCTCATTGGTCAATTGTTAAACGAATTTTACGTTATCTAAAAGGTACGATTGATTTTGGATTACTATATTGTAAGGATGGCAACTTTAAAGCTTATAGTGATGCTGATTATGCTAGCGATACAGTTACACGTAAATCAACTTCTGGCGTAGCTTGTATGTATGCAAATGCTGCAATTATTTGGCGAAGTAAGAAGCAACAATCTGTATCATTATCAACAACCGAGTCAGAATTTGTAAGTGCAGCATTAGCAACAACTGAAATAATGTGGTTAAAGAAGTTATTTAATGAATGCGATTGTAAGACTGATAAATATGATTTATATATAGATAATATGAGTGCATTAAAACTTATAAGTAATCCTGAATTCCATCAAAGGACAAAACATATTGATGTGAAATATAATTATGTACGTGATTGTTTTCAAAATGGAGAAATTGATGTACATTATGTTAAAAGTGATGAACAAGTTGCTGATATACTTACGAAAGCTTTGTCAAAACCAAAATTTGTTTATTTAAGATCTAAACTTGGACTTAAGAGTAAAAATGAATTTTTTTAAAAATTAATGTTATTCTGAGAATGTAGAGTTTTAGGGAGGGTGTTGAGAATTTACTAGAAAACTCTACATTCAATTTTAAGTAAGTATACCTGTTATTGTAGAGTGAAAGTTTGTATTGTGCGGTGGGAGGTCTAGCTACCTGGGCGGGGCCTCGGCCCACACACATGCTCGTTTACTGTGAGAAGTCTACAAAAGTAATGTTCTGGAAGTTTTAAATAAAAGGAAAAATCTGGAAGCTTTTTTCTATATAAACAGAGATGCACTCGACCAGTTAAGTTCAGTTTTAAATCTGCTTTTGTAATGTGTATTTCGTGTGTCCGTTTTATATATACTTGCTACTAAACTGTTCTTCAATAAATTGTGTGTTTGCTCCTGTACTTGAATTATTAATTATTTTTAACCATACCTCAACAAGTAGAAATCAGTAGTATGCTTCTGCTTTATTAATTAAAGGCACTCCAGATATGTAGAAAGAATATATATCACAAACACGTTTGATAACAACACATAACCTCTGGTCAAAAACAGATTCACACAATTATTTTCCTCAGTCATGTAAGTCAAAAGAATCTACAACAGTTTCTTAATATACTTATGTGTTACATGTTACGGCAGATACAGTACCTAAAAATTGTTATATCATAATATGAAACTTTAATGAATTTTATAATGTGTTGCTACATTATAATCCATTTTTTCTTTGCAAGATATATCTGTTGCATACAAACAAAAGCATAAACTAATGTAGGCTACAGAATCATTCCAGCGCTTGAATGTTCTCATCAGTTAACACTATAAGGGTGTTACCAATCCTTGGACATGTTATATCCAGAGAGCACTTTTTTTTGTATTAATAGTTTTCAAGTTTGCCCATTTAAATGTACAAGGCCTGAATATTGTAATTTTTTATTTTATGTATTCTCTAAAACCTTTCACCAAAATGGTATTTGGTTTTTACAAATTCTAGTGCAAAACAAAAGAAGCTGTATAAATTTAGGATTATCTACTGAACAGGAACTTGTGGCATTGCCACAATACAACCATTTATCACCAGGACCATGTACCGGTATTTTCCCATGGTTCTCTTAGTCTTTCTCTATTCTTCTCCAAGTTTACCCTCCTGGATTCTGAATTTTGTATGTCATCACTGATTGACCTTTTGACCAATTGTTTTTGTGATCATTTAGTTTATATTGTGTGTAGGAGCTGGGCTGCTAGTATTGTTCGTCCTCGTAACAGGACTGTATTCATATACAGTTTCAATTGTAGGGAAAATGTCGATATCTACCCATATTTTATAAGTATATTTTTATAGTCATGGTTGATTTGGTGGTAAACTTAACTGAAGTTTAACTACATGGGGCAGTACTGAAATGATCTAAGGAAAAGAGTTGTACTACCTTGGTCCACTTATAAAACAATAAAATATTTATATTGAAGACATAAAACAATAAAATATTTATATTGAAGACATTCAACTATTTTCTTTGAAAAGTTTTAACTTATCTAATTTTTCAGTTTTCTCTTTCTCTTTTATCTTACACATTTATTTGACCATCACAAGATAAGTGAATTCAGAGATATGGACATTTTGTAAATCCCACCACTTAAAATGACCATTCAGACTTGCCTGAGTTTACAATATTAATCAGCTACCTCGAAAACCTACAGATACAATTTTCAACACTTCAGATAATTCCAAATTAGTTAGCTAAAAATGAAATTTTCATTGTTTAAGGAAAAGATATTTTTAGTGTTTTTAGGGGTGAAGACAGACCTGTAATATATTTTAAGCATGTAATTGTAAGTTTCAGAGTAATTTTTCTAGTTGGTTTAAAATGGGTGCACAATAATGAATGTTTATTGAAATAAGGTAAATATTATTTTTGATTAAAATACTACAACTAAAATTTTCATTTTTGTAATAAATATTAAGTTGATAGATCGGTTTGCAACATTTAAAATAATTACTTGAAATTCTATATTATAATGTCAGACACCCAATTAATTAAAACAATTTTATAATTGTTTATAGGGCCTATATGCGTTTTATGTTTGTTATTTATGTGTCCATGAATGTGTGTATTTTACTTGTTTGCATATGTGTAATTTATAAGCTAGACACACAATGTAGTAGATTTTTTTGTAATTATTTGACACTTTGTAATATATAAACAAGAAACTGATCAAGTTATATATTTAGAAATAATGGATAAAAGCACCATACAAGGCGATGTAACGCATTCTATTTATTACACATAAAAAACAAGTCATTGTTTTGGAAAGCTCAATATAATTGGGTTATATTCTTTGGGTTTACTATTTATTATTAGAGTATTAACTTTTTATTGATGGTGTTAGATGTATTTATATATTAAGCATATGTGTAATCCATATTAGACTACTAAGCTTTCGTGTATATGGATTACCCACTATATATTTAAAAGATTCTTTAGGATTTATGATTTGGGTACTACTTTTCAGTATGTTATTTTGCGTTTGATTTTTATTTGTAGGATCTTTATTTAATGCCAAGCAATTATTATTATTATTAATTATAAATTTTCTGTTTTATCATATAAACCTTTTTTAGAATTACTTGTATCAGCTTTGGCTAAAGTAAGGTTACTGGCTGTTAGTTTATGTTTTATGTTGTTAACAGTGTTATTTACTTTATTTTTAAAATGACGTTTTTTGTTATTTTATTTTTCGATAAATTTTATCGTTTTCGTTGAGGTTTGGGTTACTTGTTCTATATTATTAATTGGGTTGTCCGTTTCATCTATATTTTCTATTATATGCTTATTTTCATTTTTAAGATTTGTTTGTTTGAGGTTTATAGAGTTGCTATTTCATTTTCAGTGAATTTAAGGGTAGAAAATTTAT
The DNA here is from genome assembly GCA_034769895.1 of Magicicada septendecula. Classification (NCBI taxonomy): domain Eukaryota; kingdom Metazoa; phylum Arthropoda; class Insecta; order Hemiptera; family Cicadidae; genus Magicicada; species Magicicada septendecula. The sequence goes on from CM068367.1 coordinate 321,469,096, forward strand.
GAATTGAGGGTAAAAAGTGTGGTTACTGTTTAATGTGTGAAAATGTTGGTTATATTCTTTGGGTTTACTATTTATGAGTAGAGTATTATTCTTTGGGTTTACTATTTATGAGTAGAGTATTAAGTTTTTTATTGATAGTGTTAAATGTATTTTTGTGTTTACTTTGGATTAGCATATTTTTATATTTATTATAATATAAATATTTTATATTTAGTATATTAGCATATTTATATTATTTCATGTATTGTGTTGGCTAATGGAAGATGTAAAGTAATTAATTTTTTATTAATGTAGTCGATTTTTCTGTAATTATTTGACATTTCGTCTGTAATCCAATTATATTGAGCTTTCCAAAACAATTAATTAATTGTTTTTTATGTCTAATAAGTGGGTTGTAAGAATGAGTTACATTACCTTGTATGGTGTTTTTATCCATTATTTCTGAATGTGTAATTTGATCAGTTTCTTGTTTACATATTATCAAATACAATTTCTTCTGCAGGTAGTTGTAGTGTATATATACACACACAAGTATGTATGCAATATGCACATGAATATTAGTGTCCCAGTGGAGGGGGGGTACTCACCACGATGGGGATAGGTTTTGGGTTTTTTCGTGGTTATTTATGTCCAGCAAGGATTCAAACAATGTTGCTTTACACCTGTTAGAACTACTAAAATAAATAAGCGTATTAGTTATAAATTGATGAAATCTTGTAATAAACTTACTTAGGCCTGCCTACTATGTATAAGGATACACAATTTTGCTATAGGCCTACTGTTAATTGCATACTTGTAAAGTTTGTGCTGTGTGTTCTACTACTACTTTACTCTAAGATTTAAGAACCTTTCTACTATAGTTCTTAATTCTGCAGTCTTTATAAAAATGTAAACACTTTTCAACTTCAATAAATTGTTTGATAAAATTATTAGTGTATAGTTATTAAAATCTTGTATGAAATTATCCCCACAAAACATTACAAATTAATGGGCTAAGGGAATTTGCATTGCCAACGATAAAAAACGAGAAGCCACTGAAAATATATTCCTTCCTACAGAAATAAGTAATTAGAAATGTGTGAAATGCATCATTCAGAAATTTTTTACTTTTCTTGTAGTAAACCATTATAAACTTGTCAAAGGTCTACTTGTTAATACAAACTATGGAAATTAACTGTAAAATTGCAAAATATTAACAGATATTCATATTAATTTATGAGTTTGTGCATGCATGGGGCTCAACCACACTGTAATAACAAGCTTTAAGCGACTACATTCAACCTTGAAAGCAACATGTTCCTGTCAGGTACATAAAGATGTATTCAAGTTCTGTTGAAGCTTGGGTGGTAACAAAGAGGCGCCTCTGCACCTTACGAGATCTTACCATTCTGTTTCTGTTCCAACCCATGAAACGTCTGTCACTATAGTACTACAAATCTTATTAATACTACCGCAACACATTTTCTACAGTCCTACAAGAAATAATGACGTGATGCATGGTAAAATTACCCTAGGGCTGATGGGCATTCTAGTTGTAAATTAATAAAATTCTCATATTTTAAAGCAACTTGAGTCTCCTGTTAAATACCTGCTGAAAATGAACTTTTTAAAGAAATCCCAAAAACAAACACAACATACTCATCTAACACAAAAACAGCGTTTTTAATTCTTATATTTGCATAAATGGATTTTCTGCAAGTGGAAAAATGTTTTGCTTATGTCTTATAGACAGTTTACTACTTCAATTTACATCACTAAATCTGGCGATCTTTATATTACTAAGTTATAGTACAAGAAAATTTGTTAAAAGCAATAAATTCTTTGATTTCTGTAAGTAGCATCTAATTTTTACTTCCATGTTCCTTAAGGAAATGGAAGTATGGTGATGGCAAAAAAAATCGTGTTCGAGATTATTGCAGAATATGATTGTACTACACTCAAAACAGAAAAAAAGTCATTTTTCGAAAAGTGTCTGTGTGTGTGTGTCTATAGATTTTTTTATGGCAAACGATAACAGCCGCAAATTCAAACAGAATCAAATAATTTTTTGCATACAGCCCTGATTTGTAGAGTACTCGCGACCTATTGTTTTTGGTGAAGATCGGTTGAGGGAAAGGGGTAGTTTACCTGCAACGGTTTTTTTTATCAAGGGTATTTTGTTTGTTTGTCAAACGATAACAGCCGCAAATTCAAACAGAATCAAATAATGTTTCGCATACAGCCCTGAATTGTAGAGTTCTCAAGATCTGTTGATTTTGGTAAAGATCGGTTAAGGGAAATGGGTAGGTTTACCTGCAACGTTTTATGTTTTAACAAGGGTATTTTCTATGGCAAACGATAACAGCCGCAAATTCAAACATAATCAAATAATGTTTTGCATACTGCCCTGAATTGTAGAGTTCTCAAGACCTGTCGTTTTTGGTGAAGATCGGTTAAGGGAAAGGGGTAGTTTACCTGCAACGGTTTTTTATCAAGGGTAATTTTACTTCCATATTCCTTAAGGAATGGAAGTATGGTGATGGCAAAAAAAATCCGTGTTCGAGATTATTGCAGATGCTGATTCTACTACACTCAAAACATGAAAAAAAGTCGTTTTCCGAAAAGTGTCTGTGTGTCTGTCTGTGTGTCTGTCTGTAGATTTTTTTTCTATGGCAAACGATAACTGCCGCAAATTCAAACAGAATCAAATAATTTTTTGCATACAGCCCGGTTTTGCAGAGTTCTCGCGACCTATTGTTTTTGGTGAAGATCGGTTGAGGGAAAGGGGTAGTTTACCTGCAACGGTTTTTTTTTAGCAAGGGAAATTTTGTTTGTTTGGCAAACGATAACAGCCGCAAATTCAAACAGAATCAAATAATGTTTCGCATACAGCCCTGAATTGTAGAGTTCTCAAGACCTATTGTTTTTGGTGAAGATCGGTTAAGGGAAAGGGGTAGTTTACCTGTAACGTTTTATGTTTTAACAAGGGTATTTCCTATGGCAAACGATAACAGCCGCAAATTCAAACAGAATGAAAAGATTATTTGCATACAGCCCTAAATTGTAGAGTTCTCAATACCTTTTGTTTTTGGTGAAGATCGGTTAAGGGAAAGGGGTAGTTTACCTACAAGGTTTTTTTAACAAGGGTATTTTCTATGGCAAACGATAACAGCCGCAAATTCAAACAGAATCAAATAATTTTCTGCATACAGCCCTGATTTGTAGAGTACTCAAGACCTATTGTTTTTGGTGAAGATCGGTTGAGGGGAAGGGGTAGTTTACCAGCAACGTTTTTTATCATGCGTATTTTCTATGGCAAACGACAACTGCCGCAAATTCAAACAGAATCAAATAATTTTTTGCATACAGCCCTGATTTGTAGAGTACTCGCGACCTATTGTTTTTGGTGAAGATCGGTTGAGGGGAAGGGGTAGTTTACCTGCAACGTTTTTTTTTATCAAGGGAAATTTTTTTTTTTTTGGCAAACGATAACAGCCGCAAATTCAAACAGAATCAAATAATGTTTCGCATACAGCCCTGAATTGTAGATTTCTCAAGACCTATTGTTTTTGGTGAAGATCGGTTGAGGGAAAGGGGTAGTTTACCTGCAACGTTTTTTTAACAAGGGTATTTTATATGGCAAACGATAACAGCCGCAAATTCAAACAGAATCAAATAATTTTTTGCATACGTCCCTGAATTGTAGAGTACTCAAGACCTATTGTTTTTGGTGAAGATCGGTTAAGGGGAAGGGGTAGTTTACCTGCAACGTTTTTTTATCAAGCGTATTTTCTATGGCAAACGATAACAGCCGCAAATTCAAACAGAATCAAATAATTTTTTGCATACGTCCCTGAATTGTAGAGGTCTCAATGACTTTCGATTTTGGTGAAGATCGGTTAAGGGGAAGGGGTAGTTTACCTGCAACCTTTTACGTTTTAACAAGAGTAAAGTACTTGAAAATTTATTTAAACTTTTTGAAACAATGGTAATTGTTAAAAATAAAATAATTTTGTTGCCAGGCAATAAAATTATAATTTTTTCATTTTAATGTAATATAATATTTTTCATTTAATACAGCAATAAAAAGGCAGGTAAGACACAGCCTGGCTGTTTGGCTGAAAATGATTTTAAATATAAATCTTAGAATATGGAAGTCATGTATGGTTCTCCATACCGATATTTTACTTCCATATTCCTTAAGGAAATGGAAGTATGGTGATGGCAAAAAAATCGTGTTCGAGATTATTGCAGATTCTGATTGTACTACACTCAAAACATGAAAAAAAGTCGTTTTCCGAAAAGTGTCTGTGTTCGAGATTATTGCAGATTCTGATTGTACTACACTCAAAACATGAAAAAAGTCGTTTTCCGAAAAGTGTCTGTGTGTAGATTTTTTTCTATGGCAAACGATAACTGCCGCAAATTCAAACAGAATCAAATAATTTTTTGCATACAGCCCTGATTTGTAGAGTACTCACGACCTATTGTTTTTGGCGAAGATCGGTTGAGGGAAAGGGGTAGTTTACCTGCAACGGTTTTTTTTATCAAGGGAATTTTCTTTTTTTGGCAAACGATAACAGCCGCAAATTCAAACAGAATTAAATAATGTTTCGCATACAGCCCTGAATTGTAGAGTTCTCAAGACCTATTGTTTTTGGTGAAGATCGGTTAAGGGAAAGGGGTAGTTTACCTGTAACGTTTTATGTTTTAACAAGGGTATTTCCTATGGCAAACGATAACAGCCGCAAATTCAAACAGAATCAAAAGATTATTTGCATACAGCCCTAAATTGTAGAGTTCTCAAGACCTGTTGTTTTTGGTGAAGATCGGTTAAGGGAAAGGTGTAGTTTACCTGCAACGTTTTTTTAACAAGGGTATTTTCTATGGCAAACGATAACAGCCGCAAATTCAAACAGAATCAAATAATTTTTTGCATACAGCCCTGATTTGTAGAGTACTCAAGACCTATTGTTTTTGGTGAAGATCGGTTAAGGGGAAGGGGTAGTTTACCTGCAACGTTTTATGTTTTAACAACAGTAAAGTACTTGAAAATTCATTTAAACTTTTTGAAACAATGGTAATTGTTAAAAATAAAATAATTTTGTTGCCAGGCAATAAAATTATAATTTTTTCATTTGAATGTAAATTATGTACGAGTTAATATCTTTATATATATAATTCTTCTGTACGTGTGTATGTCACTGAACTCCTCCATGTATAAAATAATATATCGTTCGTGGCAGGTAAGCATATCTCAGTTATGTAATGTTTACGTTTCCATTTTATTATTATGCCTACAGCAATAAAAAGGCAGGTAAGACACACACCCACACACAATTCATGTTATTTCTGGCCTCACTCATGTTTATTTTCTTACATTTGCACGCTTTTTAAATGGAAAGTGCCGAAACCCACACCAACATAACGCGTGCAAGCCGAAAAAATGGACATCAATTTGCTTCCTGTGGATCGCTGGGCAATGTAACTGCACGTGTTTACAGAGGAACGATTCATAGACAGACTTTTCGTCTTTAGGGAATGAACCCTCTGCAAGATGCTGGGGGTCCAATAGTGACTTCGGAGCGCTCCTTCTTTTTCGCGCGTTTGTTCTGTGAAACATACACTGTAGATTCGCAGCTTTACTCTAAGCAACGCTCAATAGGAAATGTTGAAAATTTTTGTCCACAGTGTACCCTCATTCACACTAAACCTGCTCTGATGTTTTAATTACGGACATCATAATATTAAAACTTTGGAAACTTGAGGACTACTTAATGGAGATCAATCATTAACTTATACAAGCCATTAATTTTATGCATATATTTTATTTATGTGTACAACGTTATCGGCAACAAAGAAGTAGTTTTTGTTAAAATCCCTTCCCGGGATATTTGGCCGTAGTCCAATGTTTTCTACAAAACCAGACGTTTCGGCAATGCCATCGACTTCCATCATCAGTGAAAATCGAGTGCGATAACGTGAGGTGGTATACGTTAGTGACCACAGTACTGTGGTTAAGGCTGAAGCAGTAAGTAGAAAGAAGTAGTTTCTATGGTAATATTTCATTTCGAAAATGATTTTAAATATATGTTGGTGACCACAGTACTGTGGTTAAGGCTGAAGCAGCAAGTAGAAAGAAGTAGTTTCTATAATATTTCATTTCGAAAATGATTTTAATTATAAATCTTAGAATATGGAAGTCATGTATGGTTCTCCATACCGATATCTAATATAATATTAAATAGATTCACCTACAGTATCTTTAAAACTATTATGATTTGAAAAAGAAAGTTTCTACAAAAGATGGAAACTATTTTTTTTAATTTCCACAAATAAAACTATATGACAAAGTGATACCCTGTTAACATTAGTTTGAACATGATAATATTCCTGATATTTTATTAAGAAAGTACTTGATTTTGATTTATTCCAATGTTATAGAAATGTAATAGGTTACTGACGTACTATTCTGTGATAAGTGAAGCCTTTATAAATGAGTACGATTGTTATCATGAAAATTGCCCTAAATGAGAAACACGACTAAGTACATGATCACACATGACTAATTAGCCTTCAGAACAGAAAACTATGCCAAACACTGCATGAGGTTCTCTTGATAATGTTATTCCAGCTTGGGTAAATAATTCGGAAGAAATTTGTATCTTATTTTTCATATTACAGATACACTATTATCAATTATGTAGTAATATTCCAGAGAGGTAAACATAAAAATCAGTATATTCACGATTTGTTTTAATTCGTCCCATTGCGAGAACAGTTCACCACTTATACAGCAATTCCTGTGGTAAGTAATTTATAACCCCCAGAATAGTATTATTAGTTGTCGAAGTTTCTCTCTCAGCACTGATCTACACTACAAAATTTAAAGTACCAGTATGTATTTACTCTACATACTTAATTAATGGAACATTCATCTCAGTTTAAGACTTGTAATTTAGTAAAAAAAGTTTAATTTTCTTCTTAAAAGAACTGATTATTACTTATATGTCTCACTAAATGTCTTTAGAAATTCCACATTCCTTGGTACTTTATTTGTACAAATCCACTTAGTTTTAAATCGCCTTCCATGTGCCTGTTGCTTCAGTTGTTTAAGCTTTAAAGGATATAATAAAAGGAACAAAACCAAAATTTCTATTAATTTATTCCAAAAACCAAACATGCTTTAGGAAATCGATGGCATATGGTAAACAATAATTGTGGACCACTTGTTTAGTTGCTTGAACAACTATAAATTTCATTGATACACAATATCTGCACAACAGTTGTATAGATATGTGCAGAACATGCGACACACAGTAGCTTTTTAAGTTGATATTATTTTGATATACTGTCTATCAATAACCAAGATGCTTGTAAAACCTGGTATCCATGGGTTGTCAGGCACAACTTAAGTCGTTCCCCAATTGAGGGGAACTGTCTACTACTGGATGAAATTGGTTACTCACGACCAGAGATCACCGATGTCCGATGTCCACATCTTCCAGGAGAAGAAAGAGGTGAAGACACAGCGGTAACATCTAATAAGATTTTCCCTGCGATCACAACAAAACTGGACATAATTCCGCTTATTAACTACTGCTAATATATACCCTATATCTGGTTTGTTTTAAGGCATCTGAATCAATTTACATCATAAAGTGCTTCACAATAAAAAAAAAAATAACCGCAAAGATGATTAAATAATAAGGTAGCTATTAAAAAAAAATAACATTTTTATTGATTACACAATAAAAATTGTGTGTACGCGCATTGAGTGTGCGCATGAACATAATAAAAACTTGAAAAAAGAATATACATAACAGTCGAGTATTGCACTGTTTCACTTACATCATTGTAATATGAAAAATTTGTAGTCTACACTCAACCTTTAAGCACAATGTGATATCCCACCAAGCTTTCGGGTAAAAGGTTTGTGTAGAAGTCTGTTACTGTAACAGAATTTCGGATTACACACCCGAGATCTAGTTATGTAATGTTTGCTTTTCCAAAGTTTGATTATTGTGATTATGGCAATAAAAAGGCCGGCAGGACGGACACACACACACACACACATACAAAATTCGCGTTATTTCTGGCCTCACTCATGTTTATTTTCTTATGTTTGCACGCTTTTTAAATGGAAAGTGCCGAAACCCACACCAACACAACGCGTGTAAGCCGAAAAGATGGACATCGATTTGCTTCCTGTGGATCGCTGGGCAGTGTTGTTGTATTAAAGCAATTAATACAATCTGTGTACTTATTTCTATTATATGAGAATTATAAACTAATATGTGCATGTGTATGAAAAATAAATATTTTGACCTCCCTGATGGGTAGTTATGTTTACTTGCCTGTGTGGAATATAGCGTGCGTTATGACATGGATCAGAATGGTGGGTGTTAAACAGGAGACACAAACGTATTAAGGAAGAAATGTTTTGCTCAGAAATTTACGTCTTGATCATTTATATATTAAAGAAAAAAAAATTGCTGCGCAACAATTATACATAGGGCAAGGAATCATACTATGCTAGGGCAAGGATTCTATTACCTAGCTGGTGGTTTTCACAATACAGTTGCGTTAAATATAAACACAGGCTTGTATTCGTAAATAATAATAATTGTGAAACGTTACACACACGGACACACACACATCACGTGGTCAGCAAAACTGAATTTTTAATTACATTAATTTCTGTGTCATTTGAAGTCTATTCAGAAACTTTCTGCAGAAACCACCGGGCAACTAACTTATAACTTTAACTCACTATAGTAATTAATTTTTTTCTAAATAACTATATAGGCCTACATTGTGCTGTGAAATATTTTTTGGGGACAAAAATTGTGTAACCAAATTTTAATAAGCGTTTAAAAAACATTTCGGTCGCGGCCCCGATGGACCTGCTGATGCTGATCGTGAATGGATAGGCCTATTTACGCCTAATTAAATAACTTTATATAGCCTACATTGTGCTGTGAAATATTTTTCGGTGACAAAAATTGTGTAACCAAATTTTAATAAGTGTTTAAAAATATCTGTGGTTAATTTTTCGTTAGTGTTAATTTCAAAAGTCTTTTGAAGTTGCACTTCTTTAGGCGCGTTGAGGGTGAAATTTTTTGTATGTAACGAAATACGCGCGCACCATGCAACGGAAACGGAAAGTTAACAGGATGAAGTTAGCCATGGACAACGTGCCTGAGGCCAAAAAACCAAAACATTTCGGTCCCGGCCCCGATGGACCTGCTGGTGCTGATCGAAAATGGATATATAATTAAATAACTTTATATACATTGTGCTGTGAAATATTTTTCGGTGACAAAAATTGTGTAACCAAATTTTAATAAGTGTTTAAAAATATTTTAGGTTAATTTTTCGTAAATATTAATTACAAAATCTTTTTTATATTAGATCAATAAAAGTTTCGGTAAGTATTCTATCATTATGTTTGCTTTAATCCAATAATCTAATATATATTTCTATATTCTAAATTATAGATCACATTTAATTATTCAGAAGTCTATCGAAAAGTAAATCCATTACTGTAATACACTATTCGTAAGTATTTTGAGCTATTTGATAAAAAATTAATTTTTCTCTACTAAAATATTATAATATTGAATTTAAATTAATTCAATTGAATTAAATTTTTTATCTTTTAGTGTATAATAGTCATATTATAAACACACAAACACACGTTTACATGCTATAAAAAAATAGTGGCAAATAAACCTCAGCAGTGTAGATTTGAAGCAACTTTTATGCCTTGCCGATCTACAACTATATTATCACCTATGCGAAAAGATGAGCCTGAATTTAAAAATTATGCAAATTGTTATAAAGATATTAGGGTTAATCTCGAAAATAATGATTACTCTGATTTTGATTCTTTTTATCAAAATAACAATATTTCCTCAGACGAAGATTATTGCAATATACTTCGAGCTGGAATTAAGAGGCCAAGAGTTTTTCTCAAACGTCAACCATATGAAAAATGGCACAATAATAACGATAAACAAAAAGAACTTTTGCTACATGTCATCTCCAATCTATTAACTCCAAACCGCAATCCGTTCCAAATATTTTTCACGGGTCCAGCTGGATGCGGTATCTATAACCGATAATCGTATTTACCATCTCCCTTCACTCCTCTTATCGTTCTACTCGTATGAATTTTTAGCATGCATGTTAATCCTTAGGTTTTCAATCACGCCAAAGAAGTATAACTTCTAACGCGCGTACATAAGTACACGCACCCACAATTTTTGTATACAGATACGTGTATATATTTTGTAATAATTGTCTTAAGCGATTATAAAATGTATGTTTATACGTATTTCTGATGATGTAATGAATAAGTAATGAAATATATTAAATGCTACTACTAAACATGTCAACAAGACCAGAATTAATTACCACAGTAACAAGTAAATAAACAAAAGCTATTTAGCGGCATCGGAACTGTACATTTTATCACGGTACGGGAAGCACGGCTCCGATGGTGAAGCAAATTCGAGACGAATATTCCAGATTGCTACAACACCGGTTGCCTACGAAAACACAGCAAGTGCGATGCTTCACATCCCACTAGGAGGTGGAAGATGAAGAGGATAGTGGAAGAAAAGAAAGGGCGATCACGGTTATAATCACTAACATTAACGCCCAGAGTTTGGTCGCACACGCTGCTGACATCGCATCCGATAGTCATCTTCTGAAGTCCGACTATCTCGCGATTACGGAAACGTGGATGGATTTAGACAACCCGGTTCAATTGTCAGGCTTCGAATTGAAGGAGCAAAGACAACGGTTCGCAGTCAGTGTCGCCCAACAGTAGAAAGCGAGGACGGACGGCCGGAGGTGTCGCAATTTATAGAAATGTACGCAGTCCCACCGAATGTCGAGTGATTGACATCAACTTGAACAACAAGAAACAAATGATGGATACCGATGTTGGAGACATGTGTCTTATGGACATCACGCTAAATGGGAAATCGAGATTCGTACTCGGGTGGGCTTACATCCACCCGAAGAACGTCACCATTTCCAATCTCAAGATGTTTCCATTCGGTAATATGATTAAATATTCTGAAAGAACGAAGAAAATATTTGATGATGTGAGCGTAGACACCGAAGTGCCAATGGCGATCATGGGGCATTTCAACGTCGACGCACAGACTAATTTACCTGCGCTGGACTTCATGAAGGAACAAAATTTAATTTAGATCACGTGCCGTCGCCACCGACTACGCTGGGTAACACCACCATCAATTTGACTTTCACCAGAAACATCAGCGTTGATATCTTACCTTATATCAGCTACTTCTCCTATCATAGGCCCATTATAAATAAAGTCTTGCTTGAACCAACTAATTAACTTGTGTGATGATTTTGCAAATAAAATTTTGTACTTTGTAAAACTAAATATGTGTTTGTTCATTTTATTCATAACACACTAGCAACCCTAAAGCACACAGACGTATTCTACGCTCTGAAGATTTGCGGCTGTGGCTCCGACACAGCCCCCGCCGTTTTTTTTTTTTTATTTGGCGATCTTCAGAAACAAAAACTAATGTGTGCTGTGGGAGAAGTTGGCTGTACTCAGGCCAGGAGAACGGGCAGCAGGTATGTCGCGCGTTGCATAAAAGCACCAATTTACACCCGTGTAACAACCGTGGATGTATACTATACGGATCGCGTGCTGACAGGCAAAATGAAAGGCAGAAAACGGTCCGAAGCACGTACAGCTTCCCACACAATGCTGGGCAATAAAGCGTTTGGCGCTAAGTTAACAACGTGTATTAAACGAGTCGTTCAGTCAGTAATGCACTTGTTTTGACACCTTACAAATTATTACATTTAGGACAGTTCTACTAAAAAATTGTGGTTATGAAGATTTTATTATTATAACAGTTTGTTTTTAATTTTGCCTGACTGATAACAGATGACAATAATAACTTGAGCGTTTACTCTCATTTTACTGACTTTGTGTCAAGCGGAAAATTAATTAGAGCGTCATCAGACGTTTTAAAGATTGCAAACTAAGCCTATACGTATAATTTTGTCTAAATTATATGATGTATAATTTGACATTTGATATATAATATGATTATATCTGACAGTAAACTTAATACCAAAAAAATGATTGTCATCTTGGAAAAACTTTGCCGGCACGGTGTTTAGAAAACATATTTCAAACAATAATTTTTCTTAAAACAGCCATGAAGTGAAATTTATCAAATTAATAGGGACATTATTTTATAAAATCTTGTGCTATGATGCTGCTAAGGAAAAAACCGCTGCAGCTACCTTCCTTCCCTAAGCTTGGCGTCTGCCAAAAGTTAAATCAATTTGTATTATTTAGTAATGTTTAATGTAAACAATTTTTATACAATTAATACGTAGCTAATTAAATAAAAAAAATTTAATGTAAATTAGCATTGCTAATTGAACACTGTAACGACCATGGCGAGCGTTAAAGTTTTTGTAACGACCCAAATTTTAAAGTTTTTGCGGCTCTCGTCTGTATTCTTTGTTTCCCTTATACTTATCTTTATTCGTCTGGCTTCAACATTACATGTTCATAAATAAGAACGCAACAGAACTGTTTATGAACGCAACAGAACTTAGCGACAAACTGAAATAATGTGTCAGAAACACTGAAATCTTACAGTGAAACAAATATATTTATTTTGGAAAAGAACTTATTACAAAACCTCCCACTTTAGAGTCATTAATTGTTAAAATGACATAGCTATACCATGCATTTAACGCAAAATATGCTCCGCTAAAGCAACGAAAGCTATAACAAAGCAGAAAAGTCAAGACTGTGTACAGGTACAGTATATATATATAGCATACGCAGTGTTCTTGCCCACCACTGATGCAGCACGCGATCCATATAGTATAGATCGATGCTTACAACACACGCGGCAAGAAATTCCGTCGCGCGTTCTCTAGGATATGGCAAGCATGTCTCACTTGCCTCCGTTGTTTTAGAAAACGCGCCGCAAAATGACGCACAGCAGAAAACCTTGTCGCGCGAGTGCATAAAAGGGGCCTATGAGAAGCAAGTCTGTCTGCGTGTACAGGTTGCGTTTAAAAACGGCATCCAGGGAATAAATAATAAATACGTTAAAGTGAATGAAGATTTTACAAAAGTCTATTATAAGTTCAATTTGGCTCACGTTGTTGATTCACTACACTTAAGAAGACAGTCTATACAGTGGTTGCCAGGACTAAATGTTTTTTGGAAAAAATTTGTAGGAACATTTTTTTCCGTAAAATTTTCGGAAGTAGTTTGTAATTTTCGCAAAAAGATTGTAATAACGTCAACGAATAAGTTAATATCGGTAGGCTATAATTATTGTGGGAAAAGGAATTTTCACTCGCCAACTTTGCCTTATAATCTAAGTCTTTTCTCCTCCTTCTTCCCCACCAGTAGAACACCGGTGTTCATAAAACTTATAAACTCCGCGCCAACTCTGAAATCGTAGCAGGATGCAGATTTTATTTCTTTTGCAAGACATCGTTTGGGTACTCAACCTATTTCTAATTTTAGTTTTTGTACTGTTTATAGTAAGCCGTTCTGGAGAATGAATGGTGTAAACACAAAAGCGACATCGTCAGGTTAGACAGCAGGACAAAATAACTGATAATTGTGTCTGGGTTGGCTTAATTGTTTGTTACAGGAGGAAGAAACGTTTATTGAAAGCAGTAATAATCATGGTTGCAAAGAAACAAGTTTGATATCATAAGCAAAAACAAAATTCTAGAAATTTTAATAGAACTGCAACTGACGTAGGAAAAAATTCGCGAAACATTCATACCAAACGTATTTTCTGGAATATTAAAAATATTCGGAAGATCTTCCGAAATTCGGAGGACCTGGCAACTCCGAGTCTATACGTGATCCGGTTATTCTGAAACGCAACCTGTGCATGCATTTCTGTACTTCGTAATCGTCAAGTAAGCCTTTTTCCTTTTTTGTACATAGAAATAATACCTCGCTAGGTAAAATGACTACACTTTTTGGGCTGGCTCCCGGACCAAACACTGTGTAAATGAATGTATTATGTTCATACAAAAACCTGAGAATGGAAGAAATGTTGGATAACGCGGGTTACAATATGCCTACTCAACTATCATAATAAAACACTCCTTCCAAAGCAGGTAATCCAATGAGAAAAATTTGCCAAAATCTGCTGTTCACCTGTCTTCAAGTCTTCTGCAACTATAACAAAGTGGCAGACTATACCCACTTTATATATCTGTTTATATTTTAGATTTGATTTAGGAAAGACCTTTTTAAGTTTGATAATCGTTTGATGATAACAATTGATTGTAAACTATATTTAAATCACTAGTGTTCATAATTTTGGTGCACGATTCGGGCAGATTTTTTTCACACTCGGATGTCAATGTATGTCACACCGCACTTACTTTCCTTAAGGTTATATCGTGCTTTCAAAACTCAAAAGCCAGTTCCGGGGCTGCTATTTTGTGGCGATCTAAAATTTCGTTGACAAAAATAGAGATAAAAAATATTGTAGCTTTTAACCGTTGCTAATATGGTAAATTAGTCACTCGTCCCGTTCCCAAAAAACCAAGAACAAGTGTGCTGAAAGACAAAATAGGTCCAGTAGCAACTTGTCTTTTTAACTGGCAACAGAGATTAGCAGTGGGCAGTTACGACCTGCATCATGTTTATATGCAAACCAGCATTTATGTATGAAGAGCCGCACCAGTACACGAGCAGGAAGACGGTGGTCCTCCCGGTAACATTATAAAGGGACTCAGAAATCAGAAACCAAATACGTTAATTTATTGAAAATATAGCTGTGAAATAATCTGTTTGGGAAATTGCAGGATCGTGCTACAGATATCTCACGCAACGCCTGAACTCTAACCAAAATACACGCATCGGGATATAACAGGATCACTTTTTTTCGAAAAGATTATTAGTTTTATCTCTCTAAAAGGAAGAGATGTACATTTATATAGTTTACATTTATAATTTTTGACACACTTCTAAATTGCTAATGTTTTGAACTACTGTTAACGTTATTTCTCTCTCTCAACAGGTCATTGTTTGTTTTTTTGTAACGTCCTATGTTTAGTTACATTTTTTTATTAGACATTAAATACACTTTTTGACTAAACATTATAAGAACATACATAAATATCATGTTTTCATTTTTCAAAACATATGCCGAATTCACGCTCCCCTCGGGTGAAAAATTTTATCCGCACAGCCTTAATCTATTTCTACACAAAATCCATTTTCTAATCCACTTTTCGTTTCTTTTTCTCGCGAGACATAACGTCTAAAATAACAATTTCTTCTATTAAATTTGCCATCGCCAATAGTAACTGCCATTTTAACTACTCAGTGTCATGACACTCAAGTATTGTGTGTGAACAGCTAGTGCCGAGACAGCGAATGTCGCGCAGTGTCATGACATCACGTGTCGCCACATCCAGTGTCACCGTGTGAACAAAGCTTAACGCTAATGTGAAAGGGTTCAATTTAAAACTATCGAAAACACGAGTCGCGCCATAGGGTGGCCTGTGTGTAAGAGGCCTATATATCACTCCACATGACTTTCCAAGTGAGAAAATTATTTCCTTCCCACCTCCATTTCGTATACTTCCAAGTGGCACGCGACGGGTAGCAAGTGGTAGGCAACGGGTGACGTCATCCGCAGCTGTGGTACATTGTTGAGAACGCGTTTGTTTATACTTCTGCGAAGTGAAGTGCGACTCCTCGGTGACGATACCACTCACCACATGTCGATGTAGTTTGTCATTGATACAAGCGACGTCTCCCGGACTTTTTGGCATCTGCATGTGTTCTCTCGTGTCGAAATAATGACGTGCAGACAAGGCCTCCAATTTGGAATGATGCAGACCTTAATTATAAAAAACATGGATGTGGTGGAGAAAAGTTGGAAGGAAATAGCACAGTTGATGAATAAAGGTGAATAATTTTTTTTTACAGAAATTAATAAAGATTCTTTATTACATTCTATGTACTCTAAATACAGAATTCTAGGAACACTCTGTACTTATTAAATTATTTTTAATGAACAGATACTGTAGCTGTAAGCTAATATCCGTAATATCACCGATTTAGGTAAGTTCACCCTATACAAATATTATCTACAAATTATGCGATGCATCCCTGTCTGTTAAATGTTTGTAATACATAAAAAATCACTTGTTTAAAAAAGTACGACATTTGTTTAAGAAAATAAAATACATAGGCTATTATGCGAAAAGATATTGGTTATTTTATTGCTGACTACAAGCACTAAGAAATATACGATTCTTATTTAATTTATTACTTGTTACATAAATGATTATAATTTACCTTAGAGTTACATAAACCTTTTCACGAGGAGTAACTGGTACTTTACAAGTTCTCTGCCGCCTTAGCTTTCCTTCCACCTTTGCTAAAATGAAGTCAAAAGTATAAGTAATATTCTCATCTGTTGGAAAAACTTGATTGGTGTTGTCTCAAGTCAAAATACAGGTGGTGAAATTCACCAGATGCTTCACGCAACTCGTTGATCGGATGAACACAATGTTTCCTCCTCCTATTCTCCACTTTATTATCATCTTATAGCATGACAAACATTTGACGTGTTCCAAACGACATATCTAACGACATCACCTAAGACACCTGCCACCTGGAAGTATAGATGAGGCATTCCTATCGTACAGACATGGGTGCCGTAAGCGAGCGTGCAAGGTGTGCACTGCACACGGGCGGTACAACCAGGGAGCGACGAGTCTCAACTTTTTAATGCAAATCAGAGTTTTCCAGTCGCATCCGTGTTACGTAATTCTCGTATAATACATAAACTTGGACGAGCTTCAGCAAAAGGCCACAAAGCCCCTGTAAATTCAGTGGATCCGATAAGTAACTAATTTTTTTTTTTACAATGTCAATCAGATCTTATCCTCTTAAACAGCAGGTTCGAAAGCTTAACTACTCCGAAGACAAATTAATTACACCTAATTTGCTATATTGTACACCTAATTTGGTATATTGTAGAGATATAAATTTATAACTATTCTCGAGATGGGGCAGATATCGACGAGAATGAACTGAATGTTTTTAAACTGTAGTTTTTCCAAAATCTGCTAGATAAACAGTAAAGCATTTTTTCAGTACTTTTTCAAAATTATCTTGTTCTCAGCATTACTGAATACAGCAATAGCGTGAATTTGCAGCTGGCAAAAAGATCATTCAAAAATTAAAAATTATAAAATGTTATCCAAGATGGACCTTAGCTTCTTGCATACGTCGAGATAGGAGAACGACATTGTGCGGCAAATTCATAACTGCATGCAAGCTCGCACAAACGCCTAGCAGCTGTCCTGCGTAATTCTAATTCTATATTCGTTTCCGGCCAATATGTTTACCTTCTGTAGATGTATAAGATAGCGTGTCTTCAGTAGATGTATAAGACGGCGCACTGTAATAATTTCGTGAATTCTTACATGCAACACTTCAGTTTCTAATATCCTGATTAACAGCGTTTAAGACTGTGCGGATAAAATTTTTCACCCGAGGGGAGCATGAATTTGGCATATGTTTTGAAAACTGAAAACATGATATTTTTGTATGTTTTTATAATGTTTGTAGGTAGGCTACTATAAATTGTTTTTAATGAAAAGCATTTGTAATAATAATGTCTAGTCAAAAAGTTTATTTCAAGTAGAGTAAAGTGTAACTAAATATATGATGTTACAAAAAACAATGACGTATGTCAAAAATTATAAATCTAAACTATATAAATGTAAAATATCTCTTGCTCTTGGAGAGATAATATTTTCGATATTAAATACCGTTGTGTGTTCCCAGCAACAGTTATTATGGAAATCTGTAGGATGGATATTGCAGGAAATAGACAAGATAGAAAGTTTTTGATCGAATTTTGTTTGACCAAAACCTTAAAACGCTTACTAAAAAAAATAATAAATTTATTTTTTGTATTTATTGGGTTGTAATTTTCACTGGATGTACTATTTGGGTAAATCTTATATTCTTATAGCAAAATTTACAGCGCGATTTTAGATTTTTCAATTGGAGCTAAATCCTCGGTTATATATTGAGCGATTGTCAGTAGTTGGTCTGATGTCCTAGTTACTCGTCAGCTGAACGTTTCTCCGGCACCTGCGGTAGCCTTACTTCAGTGTCATTTTCGCCACATACACAATACGTGGAACTGACATTTTCTGACTGTTATTAAAATCCAAACACCCTTCACAGCGGTGAGTACTTGTTCGAAATTCACGTGAATCTCTCCTGGTATATTAGATCGACGTCAAGACTATCAAATATAGAACGCATTTCACTGGAAACTCTTTATTTTTGGCACCTAATAATCGAGCGGAATGATTAGTTGCATGCAGGCCTGCTAGCTGAATAGTTACAGTCAAGTTCAAAGTCCAGCCCTTTGTCTTGATTTCCAAAGTAGTTATCGAGGCCGCACCAAACTGTTTGAAAAGAAAAGGGTAACATGTATTAGGTGTGCAGATGATAGAAATTCTATGAAATACTTTCTAGAAAATTTCACAGAAGGGTAGAAAGACACACAAATAAGGCTAGGTACTGAGGTGAACACTTCACTCAGTTTGGTTATTTTTTTAAATTCTCACAAAACTTTTGAAATCTTTTTCGCATCCCTCTTCATCTCTGTTAGTCCATCACAACCGTGTTAGTCCGTCAACAATTTCTTTAATTTTATTAGGCATGTATCTTTTGTCCTGCAACTGATCTAAGTTTCCGCAATAAATGTTGGTAAATTTAACTGACCTATTTGTAGCATGCCGAATTACCGCGATGTTCCACCCACCGGACAAGACGAAAATAGGGGTGCCGTAATATGTATTACAAGATTGTAAATTGATTAGTCTTAATTTGTTTTTTATTTTTTTATGAAGCACACTCGACCTGGATCCCCACCCCCAATAAAATTACTAGGAGAATAGCAATGCTCACACATTTCTCGGTTAAACAATTCTTATGAAGGTAGTTTTAGTTGTTTTCGTACATTTTACAAAGATCAAATATTAAACTTTCCGTATTTTTCTGTTTATGTAATGCAAACATTTATATAACTTATGTATTCTGAAGTTCGTAAATACTAAAATTGTGAGTTTTACAATAAGCCTTAAAAAAAAACCACACACACACACACGCGCGCGCGCGCGTATTGTATTATATATAATATTTTTATACAAGTCTATAGTCTAATTACAAGTTTAATAAATACATTCTGCAACTGGTATTGAAGCATCGAACTTTCCAACTTTCTACAAATAAAGCTCCCAGCCACAGAGAAACGAGATCCACCAACTCACGGACCCAGCACACTAAAAGCTCGTCTTTGTTAAGTCGGGGCCATACTGCGCAGGTGCAGCTTATAACAATGACAAACTTTTCATTAAATTTTGAATAACAATATCACCAAGTTGATAATTCCTAATGTTTTTTTCCTTTTTCTTTATTAATAAGCGAGTAACATATACGCTTTAATTATACTAGAGGTAAACCAGAAACGTGCTGAGTGTGGCCGGAGTTTAGCGTATCGAAAAGGTGAAAGTGCAACTAGACTCCCGGAAATGTATGGTGTTCCACTATCACAATAAATGACATCAAGAAGAATGGTGATCGAATTGGACATCAAGAGTTTACGTGCAAAACCGAAGGTGCAGAAGGGAATGTGTTGAAAAGAAAAAGATCAACTAGAAATATTGAATGAAGCCATGTTCATGATTCACTCAGCAGCGCTCCCAAGGAATTCCAATTAAGTGGACCAAATATATCACTGAAAAAGCTGTCCAAATCAATCAAAAACTTAATGGTGACCCAAATTTTAAGGCAAGTCAGGGTTGGCTTCATAGGTTCAAGGAGAGGCATGGTATTCGACACCTACAAATCGAAGAGGAGAACCTCAATACAAACAGTGAAATAGTGTCGCGATATCGGGAAAAACTAAGTGCTCACATTAATAAGATGGGTTTGTGCGCGGACCAAATGTATAATTGTGATGACACGGGATTGTACTGGAAAGCTCTCCCACAAAAAACGCTGGCATCTGGCTCAGAATATTCATCCCCTAGATATAAGGTGAGAAAAGACTGCATTACAATAATTGTTATTACAATAATTCCCAGTGCTAGTGGGAACCATAATATGCCGTTAGCTCTAATCGGCAGGAGCTTTTATAAATTTATCAATTGTAGACTAATTTACTACCTGTGAAATAATATGCCCAAAATAACGCATGGATGAACATAGAAATTTTCCAGCAATGGCTGAAAGTTTTGTCCTCTGATAGTGTTTTTACTCAAGACAAAAAATCTGCCAGAATAAAACTCTATTAATGTTGGATAATGCTCCAGCCCGTCGATTTATCTTGATGATTTAGAAAATGTAGGCCTACATCTGATTCAAACGGCATCCAATATTTGTTTCTTTCTGCTAACACAACAATCCTACTACAACCAATGGACCAAGGCGTCACTGAGCGTTTTAAGAGGCGTTACAGAAGTGCTTTTTACAAAATCTGGCACTTTGTGAAAACGATGTTGGATACTGAACAATTTTCGAAGGATACTATAAAGGATGCAATATATAATGGAGCTGATGCCTGGCAAAGTATTTCGGAAAACATTCTAAAATAAGCCTGGAATAAGTAACGGCCATCTGAATTACAATCAGCGTCTACAGAACCAGAAGGTCTTGACCCCACATCGGAATTATTAGATATCTGCGAATCCCTACCAGCATTTAACAGTTTGAACGAAGACGACATCAGAAATTGGTGTGAAATAGACTTATCGGATTTAGGTGATGATGAAATTGTTACATACATATCCACAGAACCTACAGAAGCTAATGATGAAGAAGATGACCAGCCAATAAAACCTGCAATCTATCGTAAGGAGGCCATTCGATCACTGACTACAGCAATCAAGTGGTACGAAGGCCAAGCTGAAGCATAACTGCCGACAATAATTTAACTGCGCCAAATACATAATTTGGCTCTTGAAAAGTACGGTAGAGAGAAAAAATAACAGATTTTACAATCATTAAACTATTTTTTTTTTTGCAATTACAGTTCTTAACTTGTTTCAGTTTGAAAATTTCCAGCAATAAAGATGTTCGAGCATAACATTAGTACTGTACATTCCTAGTGTTGTAATAAAACATTTTACATTGTCTTTAATGGGTTTGTTTCTTATTCCCTCACTAATTCGTCACTCCTTCGGTCGTACGTGACGAATTAGCGTGGTTCTTCTGTACTGTAAGAAAATTATTGCAGGTTGTGCCTATCTGCCTCTCCATTTCTACAACTCTGGATATTTTTTAAAAGTTTTGAAGTATACTAAAAGAAATAATACCACCCTGTCTTGGTCTCTTTGTGCAATTGAATGTTTTGTGAATAGGTTTTCCCATTTCACACTTTCTGTTTATAATATGATAATCTTATCACAGTTCTACATAAGCCCAAATAATAATTTAAATCTAATTATTGATAAATACCTTGATTTTATAGTGGTTTTCTTCAATCACCCAAAGAGTAATTATGATGAGCAATTTAAAAAAATAATGAGCTTGGGGGGGGGGGGTTAAATCCATTTTACCAAAACAGGTTTATATATAGACTAAACCAAACAATAAGGTTAGTCTAATACAACATAGAAAATTGAATTGATAACTTCTGGTATTAAAAATAAAATGTTTCATTAAATATTACCTTAATGTAATCTATTTTAATGCAATATTCTAATTTTAATTAGAATTTAACACATCCAAACCAATTACCTGTATTTTTTCTTCAGTTGTCACGCTTGTATTCAGCGTTATTGTTTTTTGTGTTTTAGAATTTTCCCAGCTTAATTATGTTTGCGTTCGCTGGATATTCTTATTGCCTGGAATGTAAAAATCTTTTATATGAAACATTACAATAAAACTGCCTAACTGCATCTAACTCTCGTTAGGAGCGCCCAAAACTAATCACATGGGGTCAGTCGGCTTATAAGTGTGGATTTACTTCATGTAAAATAACAGAGTTCACGTAATGAAACCTATTGTTAACATAATTATTTTCAAAAACCAAGAATCCATTATCCTTGAAAAAATGTAAAACACAGTGATGTAAAGTGGGCTTGACACAAAAATTAATGAAACTCTTGAAAGGAAATAATGAAGAAAAAAAGAATAAAACATGAGAGTTTAATTTTAATACTGAATTTCAAAACATTTTTCTTAATGTTTATAAAAATTTCTTGTCCCGCGTCATAAATCTTCACAGCATTTAGTCTGCATTTACCTGCAGGGCGCCATCCTGTTTCATGGTCCCAATTATCATATTTATCTCTGTAATATTGTATTGGCTCTGGATTTCTGCTGGTTAGGTTTTTGCGTTTTGTTTAAGTTTCTTCTGTAAACATTGCAATTCTTTCTTCACAGTCTATTAGCGTTACCCAGGAGGCACCACGTGGAGGTTGACTGCGGCGCCTCCCATAAAAACGTACTACTGTATTTTATCTTTAATGTATTTATTTTACAATTTTGTATATACATAAATATTTTTGTTTGCAACTCTTGATGTTTCTGGAGTACATGTTTATTATATAATATAAATAACAAATTACTTCTGAAAGTGTGTTTATCTCATTTTTATCACTACATTTGTAAATGACGCATGTTCCACATAATCATCTTCAGAGGTTTCTATATACATACAGTGATAAAAATAAGAGAAATACACTTTCCGAGTCAATATGATAGGTTTATTTGGTAACATATTATATAACGTACATATGTTATACATACATATTTATATTCACATACAATTCATAATTACTATGAATTATTACAATTACACTAGACAATTATAACACTTTCATTAAATAATTATTAGAAATACAAATTCTGTTAATTTACTTATCACACGTTTTTAAGTAATTATTTCTTGTAACAATATTTGTGTCAGCTATTACCTGAAACCGTATTTTCTCGAATATCTCGCCCGTGGACATTAAAAAATCATTTAAAAAAAAGGACAGAGTGGCTCAATCTTATCAGATATTTCAGCGTCATTATTTGTACTTCTGCAAATCACATTTGTAATCTCAACACAGGCTAGAAGGAACGAGCACGAAGCTACATAAAAGAGCGTTAGAAAAAATGTTCTGAATGCAGTTTTCGTATGCAAGTTTTACATAACGAAACTTCTATACAGGTTCCTCATAATATCGTTGCAATTGGACTTTTTTGTGATAAAACTGGAAAACTTTGTTTTACCACAACTGGAAAAAGGGCAAAGTGGCGGTACAGAAGTTTTCGTTTACCGTTCCGTACTTTCGCATATATGCGAACTGGAATTCGCAAACGCAATAGGCTATATAATATGCAGTTTTATTTTTTTCGTAATAATCTGTAGTATATTTATGAATCTGTAAGATGATCGTAATCATAAACCGAACTGTACTTTTAAGTTATAGTACCGTCTGAATGTAAATAGAGCCGTCTTACTTTCTTATTGAACATTTATAAATTTAAAATCGAAACTTTGCAAATAACACGCTACTGCATACAAAACCCGAGTGTCGTAATGTATTACGCGAGCATAAAACGACATTACGATTTAACGCGAATTCCCGTGAATACATTTACGCACATATCCACAATATATGACTCTACAATAAAAGTATAAACAACCACGATGAACTTCCCTTATACATTATTTTTTTATAGAGTTTAGAGTTGAAGGCCATGGATGATAAAACACCACACCAGAAACATAAATATTATCCGTTTTTGTTTGTTTTTTAAAATCTTCAAAAACATTGTAAATTTACGCTCTAAAAATCGAGGTTTATTCGATGCCGCAGAATATTTGAGAAAATACAGTATTTTACACATTTTTACAGTAACTAACTCGTCTTTTCATTAACTACCTTAGTCATTCCTCATTACGTGTTTAAAAGCAATTTTCCAAGTCCAGACATGTCATAAATGTTCCGAGATCCGATACAAATAATTTTGCAACACCTCGATGTCTCTGAATTAAAAGTTGATTTCTCCTCCACCGTGACCTCTTTTTTTACACCAGAATGTGTTGTTTACAGAAACCTCGTTTCTCAGTTTTCACTCGATGTTCTCTGAGCACATTCAACGTATTTCAAAACAAATGTAAATATGAATAGGCCTATACTTGACTGGGAACAGGTATTTTTGCAACGGCTCCCATGGTTATGTTATCTGCATATTATATTGACAGCCGTCTGAAAAGTATACATTCTTAGATTGTGTTCAATATTGGCAAAGCTTTATGTACACCATTATTTACAAATAACCTTAAATTTTAAATGTCCTGAGATCCCAAATCCTTCAGCTCCTGGTTTATAAATTGAGGGGTATTGATAAAAACCGCTACACGTTTTCTTGTCATGAATCCCACAGCACGGGATTTCACAAGATAACAAGTCTCGACTTGCACCAAACACTGCACTGATCTCGGCACTAAACTAACCATGTGTGTAGCATTAAGTACACAGTTTTATACTGACATACCTTTCAAGCAAGCATCATGTATTCACAAATTATGCAGAGTAATGTGACCAGCTGCACAATTTCTTCCTCACTAATGTCCACCAACGGCTTCAGACGAAATCTCAAACGCTGTTAGCTTTGTGAAACACAATTATGACTCAATAACTACATAAATTGTGCTCACAGAGCTAACAGAATCTGAGTCAACAGCGGTGATTCTACATTTTTCTCTGCTAGACTGCTAGTGGATGCTAGACTCTCTTTTTGTATGGCAGATTCATATAAGCCATGCACAATACGTTACCCACATAATACTTCTCAGAAAGATGAAAGTAAAAGAATATAAAATGTGCGCGAGAGAGGGAAACGCGGGGTGGGAGAAGGTCCCCGTGTAAGGAAATTTGATTGAGCAATTTTACAAAGCCAGCTTCCAACAATTACTATTGTTCCAGAAGTACGAGAAATTAATTAAGTGAACCTAATTCTCCAAAACAATACGAACATCTGCGGTACGTTTTCCCATATCTCAATGATTCGTCCAAAGACTTAATTAATTAATGATGTCCAATGATGTCAAATTAATTAAAATCGTCCAATGATGTCTCTGAATTAAAAGTCTTCTCCTCCTCCGTGACCTTCTTTTTTACACCAGAATGTGTTGTCTACAGAAACCTCGTTTCTCAACGTTTTCACTCGATATCTCTTGAGCACATTCAACGTATTTCAAAACAACTGTAAATATGAATACACTTGACTGGGTACACGTATTTTTGCAACGGCTCCCATGGTTATGTTATCTGCATATTATATTGACAGCCATCTGAAAAGTATACATTCTTAATTTGTGTTCAATATTGTCAAAGCTTTATGTACACCATCCCAAATCCTTCAGCTCCTGGTTTATAAATTGAGGGGTATTGACAAAGCCACCACACGTTTTCTTCGTATAAATCCCACGGCACGGGATTTCAAAAGGTAACAAGTCTCGACTTCCACAAAACACTGCACTGATCTCGGCACTAATCTAACCATGTGTGTAGCATTAAGTACACAGTTTTATACTCGCATACCTTTCAAGCAAGCATCATCGTGTCGTCTCAAAAGCCACGAGTTTCAAAAGCCACGAATTCTAAGAAGACGGCCGGTAAGGTTCCGTTGTATACCTGGACCAGTCTCAAAAGCCACGAGCCGGGACAGCAATGCTTTGGGGTTGTTATGGTTTGTGGAAGACCTGTTATTTTTTCTTTCCCCTTTTGTCGTCAACGAACCTAGCAAACGGATTGTGTTATCTAGCTTTATTTTACGTCATTATAAGGCCTCAAAATGCCCATAAGAATAACAAAATTATTTTTTGCAATTTTTTATTAAACAAGTATTGTAGGTAGGTTAGATTAGAAATAAAAATAAGCAGGGGGGGCAAGCGAAATTTTCGTTTAAAAAATGTCCAAAAGAGTCAAAAAATTATTTTTTTTTGCAATTTTTTATTAAACAAGTATTCACATATTAGTTAACACAGAATCACATAGAATCATATTAGTTAAGAATTCACATACTTTATTAAACATATTTACATATTCACAGCATTCAATATTAACTTTTATTTACAATTCTTTTCCTCTTCACTGGATCAATCGGACCGATCAATCCATTTTAACAATGAAAGCCGTTACTTCTAGGAATCTCGGAATATCTCTTGTTTCTTCATATATTTTAGTATTTTTTTCTATCCTCGTGTCAAGTTGGGAATATTTCTTTTTCCTTTTTACACATTCAAGATTCAATTCCATCCTGACTATCTTGTTGTTTGCTTTTTCAGATTCTTTTTTTAACTGTACTACTAACTCTTTAATTCGGGGGTGGGGTCTTCTTTGAACGTCATTGATATGGTGATGCCACCCTTCTACTGAGTTGTTTGTTTTGTGTCTTCTGTTATAGCAGTTCCACATATCCAGGGGAATCTGTGAATTTTCCAGCCATTGGTCTACGAAGTAGTCAAAAAAACTGGACCAATTTATCGTCATCTGGTGCGTCGCTGTGGATGTTATAAAACCTTCTTCGACATCCTCAGGTGGCAGGAAGGCTAGTGCTGCACACTTTCTAATTACTAATCGGATTTCCTGATTTGTTTTATAACTTTCAGTGAGACCTACATCCTGAACCTTCCTCCAGATACTTTGGGCTGAGTGAAAAAACATCCTTGCACTTTGACTGAGGGGAAAACTTCTTTAATTGGTTTTATAGCGGCTGCCTCAAAGTCTACGTTTATTTCTGTTGGATTCCATTCTGGGATCTCTGTTTCTATAATATTGAACAATCTAATGTACGTGTCTGCTGCCTTATTCGGAAGAAGGGCAAATACAACAGGTGCTACATTGGTTTCCTCAGCAGTACTTCCGAGATCAACATGTATTGTATACAGCTGAGTGAATTGGCTGCTAGAGCTTTTAAAAGTGCCATCCATAAAAAATTTGCTATGCGTTTTCAGGCATTCTCTGCCTTTAGAGCTCGAATTAAAAAAACTTTTTCTTGCCCAAGGATGATAATAACGAAAAACTTTACAGTGACTTGGGCGAGTCTCGTGTGCTGGAACTCGAGTTTGTTTACATTCGCGTTTGATATATCTAAACGCTATGCGAATGTAAACAAACTCAAGTTCCAGCAAATGAAACTCGGCCAGATCAGCCGATTTAATAATAAGTTACATCTTTCTTCTATAATCAACACAAAATTATGAATCAAATACAATCAAATTATTTTCATACCTGTGTTACTGATGCTTCACTTTCTTCACGAACTCGTTTTTTGGCTTGGCTGACCGCTTTGCTGACTTCATTTATTGGGTTCATCAGGAACACACTGGTGGGTTGTTTCACTCAAAACACGATTGTCACTTGAAGTTGTTATGCTACCGGAACACGCGAAAAGTCTTCTTTTATGGCAAAACCAAACAACTTCACCCGACTTGTTTTCACGTTGTTTTAAAAACTGATAACCACTAAACAATAAACACTGTTTACCTTTTTGTGTAGTTATAAACTCCATGTTGTTACAGGTCGATAACACGGAATCGAATGAACAAGTGAGGTACCTGGTCCGTTTCGTCGTGGGTTTTGAGACTCATTAAAATGTTTATTTAGGAAAAGGTTTGTGTCCGTGGCTTTTGGGACCGTTTTCCAAGAATTTTAATTCGTGGCTTTTGAAACTCGTGGCTTCTGGGACACAACCAGCATCATGTATTCACAAATTATGCAGAGTAATGTGACCAGCTGCACAATTTCTTCCTCACTAATGTCCACCAACGGCTTCAGACGAAATCTCAAACGCTGCTAGCTTTGTGAAACACAATTATGATCAATAACTACATAAATTGTGCTCACAGAGCTAACAGAATCTGAGTCAACAGCGGTGATTCTACATTTTTCTCTGCTAGACTGCTAGTGGATGCTACTCTCTTTTTGTATGGCAGATTCATATAAACCATGCACAATACGTTACCCACATAATACTTCTCCACATAATACTTCTAAGAAAGATGAAAGTAAAAGAATATAAAATGTGCGCGAGAGAGGGAAACGCGGGGTGGGAGAAGGTCCCCGTGTAAGGAAATTTGATTGAGCAATTTTACAAAGCCAGCTTCCAACAATTACTATTGTTCCAGAAGTACGAGAAATTAATTAAGTGAACCTAATTCTGGAAAACATTACGAACATCTACGATGACGTTTCCCATATCTCAACGATTCTTCCAAAGGCTTAATTAATTAATGATGTCCAATGATGTCAAATTAATTAAAATCGTCCAATGATGTCTCTGAATTAATTCTCCTCCTCCGTGACCTTTTTTACACCAGAATGTGTTGTCTACAGAAACCTTGTTTCTCAGTGTTTTCACTCGATGATCTCTTGAGCACATTCAACGTATTTCAAAACAATTGTAAATATGAATATACTTGACTGGGTACACGTATTTATGCAACGGCTCCCATGGTTATGTTATCTGCATATTATATTGACAGCCATCTGAAAAGTATACATTCTTAGATTGTGTTCAATATTGTCAAAGCTTTATGTACAGCGTTGTTTATAAATAAACTTAAATTTTAAATGTCCTGAGATCCCAAATCCTTCAGCTCCTCGTTTTCTTCTCATGAATCCCACAGGACGGGTTTCACAAGGTAACAAGTCTTGACTATTCACAAATTATGCAGAGTAATGTGACCAGCTGCACAATTTCTTCCTCACTAATGTCCACCAATGGCTTTAGACGAAATCTCAAACGCTGTTAGCTTTGTGAAACACAATTATGACTCAATAACTACATAAATTGTGCTCACAGAGCTAACAGAATCTGAGTCAACGGCGGTGATTCCACATTTTTCTCTGCTAGACTGCTAGTGGATGCTAGACTCTCTTTTTGTATGGGCAGATTCATATAAACCATGCACAATACGTTACCCACATAATACTTCTAAGAAAGATGAAAGTCAAATAAAATAAAATGTGCGCGAGAGAGGGAAACGCGGGGTGGGAGAAGGTCCCCGTGTAAGGAAATTTGATTGAGCAATTTTACAAAGCCAGCTTCCAACAATTACTATTGTTTCAGAAGTACGAGAAATTGAATCAAGTTACCCAATGATTCGTCCAAAGACTTCATTTTCTGCATTATAAGAGAACACTGTAAATAGGCAAGTTCTACACTAACGTCTATCCATCGGCTTCAGACGCAATGGCAAGCGCTGCTACTCTGTGAAGGTCAGTTAATGTGACTAAAAACTACATTAACTAACCTCGCAGGGTCAACAGAATTTGAGCCAGTAGATTCCAGTTTCGTCCCAGCTGTCGTGGAAGTTACGACTTTGCCGGGTCACGGTGAACTTTGACACTGCTGCGTCAAACGAGCCTTCCATTTTAGTGTCAGCTTTATTTACTCTTCGACGATTCCATAATGTTCAGCCGTTGTACACTAATACAAACGGTGTTCCAGTGACAGTAATTCTTATTGAAGTCCACATCAGTAAATGTTATAAAACTTTCCTAATCATGAAAAGTTAGTAAACATGAAATTTTCCATGTTCGAAAGGCGTACTTATAGTTGAAATACTGAGACGATTCATGTTGGCAATTCTTTAATCAGACACTTCCATTCATTAAGACAGTCTGCCCCAAAAATTTTAAATTCATTTATCAGTATTAACGAACTATCAACTGGGCTCACAGATACACATACTCACTTTGGAGTTTCATGTATACCTTTAATCTTACACGTGCAAAATAATAATTATACAAAATCATTTTCTTCTAACTTGCCCGTGGGGAATGGTCCGCATGACCCACACTCCGTAACTCTGTTTTCATTTTTAATATTATACGAGTTATGTTCCAGGTAACTTGGATTTTTCATGACTGTTGTATTTCTTAAAAACTGGGTCTGTTCTACTTTCTTCAACATCTAAAAGTGAATCATTTACAAAGGTGGTAAGACAGTTGAGATACATGCTGGGGGGCGGATGTTTGCCAGCGAAGAAGATCACACAAGGATGAGATTTCGGCAACAATAGAAGACGTTTACGTCTGCTACACGCCGGTAACAGACACAATCAGGATATTGCACAACACAGTCCGTGTATGTTTCGGGAGAGACGCACCAGTGGGCCCACAAACCTAAAAGCTGGCCAAAAGTCGAAAAATAAAGTTACTATTTAGGTCGTTTGAATTATAAGGATGGTTAAAGTAACAGTCCAAGATTATTCAGCATGTACCGGTGAATGGTCGAAAAAACTCTCACCAGCCCTGAAAAAAAAATTCTAAAGATCTTCTCGAGAGGAGCACGTTCAGTACGCAGTGGTGAGTCGACACTGCGTCTCTGTTAAGTCCTAGAAACTCGAAAAATCGTCCGATTTTAATTCTGCAAAATGGAATAATTAGCTAAATGTAAGTAGACATCACATACGTTTCATGAAAATTAATTAGAAATAAGCACAGTGATATTTGCAAATGTTTGGCGCATAAAAAGAATTGCATTAGGCTATTTATGCAGAAAACATGTTTTTAATAATAAAAAAGTAATATAATCAAGCATAGTTGGATGGTAAACCTATTTTAGTGTGAAGCTGATACCGTTTACTAACGAACAAAACTAATAAACAGTTGCTTAAAGTAGCACAATACATATACGGCCTACATAAAACGTTAATTTGTTTAAGCTATGTTAGTCGCTATGTTTGTTTACTTGGAATCTTCACGAAAAAGTAAAGCATATCGTGATATGTCCTGAACCATATCGTTTACCGTATGTCAGTGCAAAAGAGATAGAACGTCTCGACCGTCTTAAAACGTGCCGATTTGCTTACGTTGGAAGAACCTGCCTCTAGTTTTGGGCACTCACAAATCGTAGCAGGTGCATGAGAATTTTCATGAGACAGTGTAGCCGAACGTGACCAGTGCGTTGTGACGCTCGATAGCGCGCGTCTATCGGAGGCTTATTAGACAAAGCGCAAAATTTATTTTGCAAAACCGCCTTTAATTTGTTAATGAAACGCTTTCTTCGGAAAACCCCCAAACGTACAAAATGTGCAAGATTAAAAAAATAATTTCTTATTAACCATTTTTTCAAAAAACGCATACTTTTTGAATTAGTTGACAGAACGAAAATTAAGGATTTTGCGAAAATCAGCAAGATATTTTGGTCAAAAAAACTCGAGTTTTATTCTTTTGTTCCAAAATATTGTATGGAATATCTGATTTCATTTGATATTGAAAAATTCTACCTCAACTTATTTGCATAGATTAGGCCTAGTAAAATTTAAAACGATAAAAATGTCATTTTTTTCAATATTTATATTCCTTGGACGTAATAGAATATATATTTCTCAAGTCATTTTTTAATACTTTTTCAATAAATGTTTAATCAAAATCAATGCTGAATAAATCATTTAATTATAGTAGGCCCTATTTTATATAAATATTTCTATAGTTAGCAGCATTTTTGTGTTAAGTGGTTTTCTTAATTAACTTAGAAGAATAGGCTACTTATCTAACTCGCGTAAGTCTATGTTCAATTACAATATTAATTATTATTACAATAATTATATATTCTCCCTTATAAATTATCTTAATGTTTAATTTTAAATGTTTAATAATTAATTTTAAATATATTAGCATTATTAATTAATACATGTATATATTATGTGCCTCCAAGGGTAAATTTTTAAAATAACAGTGAAATTATATATTTTTAATTAATCACCTTAAAAATATTTGATCATTTCTTTCTTGACTGTGCTTTTCTAAAACAATTTTTTAATCATATAATTTTTACACTTGCGAATTTAAGTCGTAATCAGCGATAATCAGAAACGACAAAATTTTATTTTATTAATATTAATTTATTTCAACTTTTCCGGCCGCCAGAATAGCCGAATAAATAATCTGGAAGACGTACTTTCTCGTATGTTAGTACATTAGACCCATTTGTTTCGAGTCTGCGGAATATTCCTAAAAAAAAAAAAAAAAAGAAATGCGCATCAACCGAAGCAGTGGCCTTGCTACTTCCACCCGAAATTCCAGGTGTTATTGATGTTGGTTCTTCATCTGTATCCTCAACGGACAACGATTCCGATGATTCCACTGAGGATGAAGATTATAAATATTTTTTTAAATGACATTTTGTATTTGTAATTTTTAATCATTAAAAAGAATATTTTTTACATTGCTTTGAATTTTTTGAATATTTAGTATTTATTGAGCCCAAAAATCAATAAACAATTCATTTTTTCCAATTTTGTCCGCCATGGTGGAACCGCCATTTTGTTTTTTGAAATTTGGACTTCAGATTCGGAATCAGCGACCCCAAAAACCTTTAAGTATCAAATTCTAGATTGATTTATAAATGCCTTCATATTTTGGCCAGCTTGTTGGCATTCGGCCCCGTTTGCATGTGATCGTTTTCTGAAAAATAAGCTAAGGTTTTAGAGTTTTGCAGTTCGTTGCGTTTCTGTTTTTCTCTTCTGAAATTCCGATTCGCTAATTTCATTTCCTCGGCAATCTTAAATTTGCAAGATACCGTTACCGTTTAATTCCATTCGTCACCACAGCCATCTTGCAGCCGACCTCCATATTACACGGGTGACCTGCACTGTGCGAAATAAATGAAGATTTTGTTAGCCTCGCAATGAGAAGTTTGTCCACTGCGCATCTCGAAGTACTGTTTAAAATCTATCGTCAAAAATCTGTATGTGATAAATTACGAAAACGGTTATGAAATCACCTATATCACTATATACACGGGTGACCTGCACTGTGCGAAATAAATGAAGATTTTGTTAGCCTCGCAATGAGAAGTTTGTCCACTGCGCATCTCGAAGTACTGTTTAAAATCTATCGTCAAAAATCTGTATGTGATAAATTACGAAAACAGTTATGAAATCACCTATATCACTATATACACGGGTGACCTGCACTGTGCGAAATAAATGAAGATTTTGTTAGCCTCGCAATGAGAAGTTTGTCCACTGCGCATCTCGAAGTACTGTTTAAAATCTATCGTCAAAAATCTGTATATGATAAATTACGAAAACAGTTATGAAATCACGTATATCACTATATACACGGGTGACATGCACTGTGCGAAATAAATGAAGATTTTGTTAGCCTCGCAATGAGAAGTTTGTCCACTGCGCATCTCGAAGTACTGTTTAAAATCTATCGTCAAAAATCTGTATGTGATAAATTACGAAAACAGTTATGAAATCACGTATATCACTATATACACGGGTGACCAGCACTGTGCGAAATAAATGAAGATTTTGTTAGCCTCGCAATGAGAAGTTTGTCCACTGCGCATCTCGAAGTACTGTTTAAAATCTATCGTCAAAAATCTGTATGTGATAAATTACGAAAACAGTTATGAAATCACCTATATCACTATATACACGGGTGACCTGCACTGTGCGAAATAAATGAAGATTTTGTTAGCCTCGCAATGAGAAGTTTGTCCACTGCGCATCTCGAAGTACTGTTTAAAATCTATCGTCAAAAATCTGTATGTGATAAATTACGAAAACAGTTATGAAATCACCTATATCACTATATACACGGGTGACCTGCACTGTGCGAATAAATGAAGATTTTGTTAGCCTCGCAATGAGAAATTTGTCCACTGCGCATCTCGAAGTACTGTTTACAATCTATCGTCAAAAATCTGTATGTGATAAATTACGAAAACAGTTATGAAATCACCTATATCACTATCCCCTCTGCATGACCATCTCTCTCACTCTCTCAACACTGTCTGCAATACTTATTCTCTTCTGCTGTCATGAATTTGTCTTCAATTAATTGTCTACAGCGCAAAAGCTGATATTTGATGATCAACAGTGGTAACTGTGCTATACCGCTGCAGTATTGCATTGCAGGACATACCGATTGTAACGCGACGCACTGGGCTACAGCACGATTCATATCTACAACGTCCCACAACCCAGTACGCCTCATCACAGTCAACACCTGTCACCCAGAACACGTCACGTGCAATGTGCAACATACTCTGATGTGATTACAAATACATACCACAGCAAAGTAGGTTTACGCACCAATACAACTTGTGCAAACAAGTCACGCAGGGTACAACGTAGAACCAAAGATCGGCCAGACAACCAGTAACACTGGAGTCAGGCTACAGGCTACCACCAACTGTACAAATCTTCACCAAATCTCCAACCCCCAATTCTCGTTGACAATTTGTTGTTTTCAATCGGTATGCGCCATAAAAGACATGAGTGACACCTGTATACGTAAACCAGATTACACAAAATGTGCTAACTAGTCCCTATATCAACAGTACTATACTTACATACATAACTGCAGCTTACTGTGTGATCTTCCTCGTCGTACGGAGACAACCCATGTATTCTTTCATGAAGTACTGTCAGCTCTGTTTACGAAGTATACAATACAGTATTCGTATAGTCAGTACACTCCCAACACCTAATTGGTGATAATTCTGAATATTTCTCACAAATTACAAGGTGAAGTCCAAAGTTGCCACAACGTCAAGTACCCAAGGTTTATAAATTTCTCGTCGTAAATTGTCCTAAAGGACAATTTAATACATAAATAAATATGTCCTAAAGGACATGTAAAACATCAAAGAAAATACATGAGTAATACAACTAACAAAACCATTTAGACTAACAGAAGTGTTGATCTACAAGACCTGCTGAAACGTATTTGAAACGAGGAAAAAGTATATTTCCATCCATACGTATTACTTTCTTTCAGTTTACGTAACGGAATCATTAATTATTTATTAATACTTGTTTAGGTAAGTTTAAATTCTGCTTTATGCCTACTTTAAATAAAATTGTATACTTTACTGAATTTTAAACACATCTTTGTTTTTGAAAATGCAGTACGTATGATTTATAAACGAACCTTATATTCAAGGTGCGTTTTTAAGGTCACGAATGTACTCTGCCCGAGTACATGAGAACCTGAGAGATAACATATTGGGATAGTTACGGGTGGTTCACACAAGGTCTTCTTCGTACAACGAACGGCTCACACTTAAAACCAACCCCTTGCAATTTTTCTTCACAGTCTATTAGTGTTACCCAGGAGGCACCACGTGGAGGTTGACTGCATAGCCTCCCATAAAAACGTACAACTGTATTTTATCTGTAATGTATTTATTCAACTTTTTTGTATATACATACATATTTTTATGTTTACAACTCTTTTTATTTTCTGGAGTATATGTATGTTATATATTATAAATAACAAATTAATTCTCCAAGTGTGCTTATCTAATTTTTATCACTACATTTCTAAACGAAGCATGTTCCACAGAAACGATCTTTATCTTCAGAAAGTTCTATATAGTGATAAAAAAAAACAAATGCACTTCCAGAGGTAATTTGATAGGCCTATTTGGCAACATAGTATATAACGTACATATTTACATTTATATACTTCATGAATACATATTCACACATCACATTGTGCGTACATATTTACATTTATATACTTCATGAATACATATTCACACATCACATTGTGTAAATATTACGCTATAAATTATTACAGTCGCATTATATAATTACAACACTTTTATTATATAATTATTAAAAATACAATATTTATTGTGTTATATTTACTTATTTATCACACATTTTTAAGTAGTTATTTCTTAAAACAATATTTGTGTCAACTGTTACCTGAAACCGTATTTTCTCTAATATCCATAATACGCTGTTTTATTTTTAGTAGTAATCTGTAGTATATTTTAAAAATCTGCAATTGTTTTTAATCAAAAACCGAACTGTACTCAATAGGCCTAAGTCAATACCGTTTGAATGTATAGCTCTCTTCCATTCTTGTTGGACATTAATAACTTGCAAGATTAAAACATAGAAATTTGCAAATGACAAACACTACTCTATACAAAAACCGTGTGTCGTAATGTATTAAGCTGTTTAATGTGGCAGGTTCCCGTGAATACATCTATCGCATATATCCACAATATATGCCTCATTAATAAAAGTATAACAACCACAACGATCTTTAGTATTGATTCGTTTCGAGTTGCAGGCCATGACTATAAAACACCACAGCAGACATGTGAATGTTATCCATTTGTGCTTCTATTGTTTAAAATCTTCAAAAACATTGTAACTTTTATTCGATGCCGTGGTATTTGAGAAAATACCGTATTTACAAATTTTTACAGTAACTAACTCGACTTTTCATTAAACTAGGTCACCGATTCCTCATTACGTGTTTAAAGCGACTTTCCAAGTTCTGTCATAAAGCTTTGATGTTTTCAGATGCGAGACAAATGATTTTACCCCCTCAATATCTCGGAATTAAAAGTTGTTCTCTCTCCTCCGCAACCCTCTTTTTTTAAAGCAGAATCTGTTGTCTACAGAATCCTCGTTTCTCAGCGTTTTCATTCTATGATCTCTTGAGCACATTAAACGTGATTCGAAAACATCTGTAAATATGAATATATTTTACTGGGTACAGGTATTTTTACAACGGCTCCCATGCAGGCCCGGATTTCCACGTGCCTAGGGGTGGCAGGCTCAGGGGGGCGGCACGAGTTTAAAAATTATGTTAAAATTTTGTTTTTGGTTTTTTAATTACAGTATTTGAATTGGGCACTTGCATTATGGCCAAATTGAAGAAAATGGTTTTGAAATAACCTTTAATTATATCATTGAATAACACGGTATTGGCACTGGGCCTATCAATAGCGGTGGTCGTATATAGAGGTCTGGACATTCCGTTGAAAATCTTGTCCGCTTTTTGGCGACTAAAATAGTTTGTTTCGGTATCGCTTTGGGCGCCTTGATGTAGAAGTCACTCTTAAATTATTTATTCTACTTATCCAATATACATTACTTTCATTGATTTTACTATGTTTGATGATAAAACCAAACCATGTAGGTCTATAAATAAACCTATAAAAAGAAAGTAGGCCTACGTATATTACTTGTTATAAAACTAATCTGCGTTACTAAAGTGTACACGTAAATAAATATTAATAAAAGTTAAAAAAATGTAGTCTTTTTCACAATTCCATTACATTTCCCTTTTAGATTTAAGATCAATGAGATATTTGCAATAGAGATAGTTGAAATGACTATTTTCAGCAGTAAATGAGAATTGAATATATAGAAGTTACTTGTCGAGGGGGGGGGGGGGTAAGCGCTAACAATACTGCCTAGGGGCGGCAGGACACCTAAATCCGGGCCTGATCCCATGGTTATGTTACCATTATATTGACAGCGATATGAAACGTATAAATTCTTAGATTGTGTACAGATTGTCGAAGCCTTTATGTACACCATTGATTATAAATGTTCTGACATCCCAAATTCTTCGGCTCCTGGTTTATAAATTGACGGGTATTGACAAAGTCGCCAAACGTTTTCTTCTCATGAATGCCACAGCACGGGATTTCACAAGGTAACAAGTGTTGAGTTGCACAAAACACTGCACTGATTTTGGCACTAAACTAACCATGCCCCGCTGTTAGCTCTGTGAAACACAAATATGACTCAAAAACTACATAAATTGTCCTCACAGAGCTAACAGAATCTGAGTCAACAGCAGTCATCCCACATTTTTCTCTGCTATGCACAATACGTTACCCACGTAATAATTCTCTAGGAACCACAGCAAGTTGAGTAAGTAGCTTGAGAGCGGATTTCTCAACAAACGTCCTCAAATACTTTTGCACCGAGCCTTTTGATAAGAATCAGATTCACCTGTTACTGTTCAGATTCTAAAATTTAGAATTTAGAATCTAATTATTCCTACTGGATAATAATATATTTTGTCAATATTTCATATACACCAGTTAATATAAAGTAGTTATTAAATGTTTATAATGTACCACTGCTTATGAAACGTTTGGGTAAGTCACTTTAAAAATCAGCTTACAGTAAATGGTAGAGAAAACGTGTATTTTTAAAAACAAAAATGACAAAAATGTTTTAACTCGGATAACATCCATAAGGATAATAATAATATACTAAATTTAAACAAAGCTTTTTATGCTTGTAACTCCTGAAATACAACGAATTAATAACACATATGAAGGTAATTATTATGCGAATATTAAAGAGTATCTGTTGTTAAATTTTCCCTTACCTAACATCCATTAAGTAAGTTTATCCTGAAACATCCTTTAAGCAAGAATCATGTACTCACAAATTATAGATACCATCGTGACTAGCTTAATTATCTCTTCCTCACTAACGTCCAACCAGGGCTTTCGACGAAATCTCAAACGCTGTTAGCTTTGTGGAGTGCTATTTATGAGTCGATTACTACACAAATTGTGCTCAGAGCTAACAGAATCTGAGTCAACTGCGGCGATTCCACCTTTTTCTTTGCTAGCGTGGATGGCATTTTTTTTTTCATAAAAATTTTGATCGAGATTGGTAGTTGAATTTTCTTTGGAAAGATTAACATTAGGATTTTTTTTTGAGTAAACAAATTACATTATATCTAATTAATATAACATTTTTTAATTTTTATTCACAACTTTATAATACAGTAATGTTTTTTTACATGTTCTGTTTTTATGAAATGGCTACAAAACTTGATGGAAGTGGTCTAGAAATTCCAGTGTTTTCAACAGTAGGCTATTAATTGCGACATGATTGCGATTTACTAGGTTGTACATTGTACAGTCATCGCTCATAATGTTAATTTTTACATGAAATTGAGTTATGAACTGAATGTATATGGTAGAATTGTTCACCGCACTTTGGGTGGAATAATTAATCGTTATGTGCTCCTCCAGTATTCATTCTTCCGCCTACATACTGGGAGTAAAGTAAATTCGCCATACATACAATTTTTTACCAAATAATGTGTATACTCTGCAACTCTTGTGGTTGATCCGATACGAAACACATTACAACTATACAACTCGTTTCAAGATATACCAAAAAAGGAAATGTCTTTCATGCCGAGCGGCAAATGCCGTAAAGAGATGAGGCAGGTATTCGGAAGATACAACTTCGATTTAATCCCTGACCAGAACGCGTTTTATATACGTATCAGACGTTAGCTGTGCGTCAAATTCTATATTTCCAAAAATGCGACTTTGGAAAATACAACCAAAACAGGTCGACTTTTTACACAAATCCTGACCGAGTGATAGGAAATTTGACTGAGCGATTTTAAAAGCAGCGTAGGCCTACAATATTACTACGATTCCCGAAGAACAACAAATTGGTTACTTATGGGAAGGTAATTATTACATATGATACAATGAGGTTTTACGATATTAATGCCCATCCCAGCGCGACAGCCACGATTTTTACTGATGTACAATTTAAGCAAGTCGCATGTGTTAGCGTAAATTATGCCCAACATTGTAGATACCGGTAATTATGTTTACGTTGTTACAATGTAACGCGCACCCTAGGGCTTATGACGAAACTCCACGCTATTACTATGTAATGCGACTCAAAAACTCCAGACTCCAGAAGTACGACAAATTATTTAAGTGTACCTAATTCTGAAAACAGTACGAACATCTACGGTGACAGTTTTCCCCTATCTCAATGATTCGTCCAAAGATTTCTATAGTAGGTAAGGAGTTGGTTTTAAACATAGAAAATAAAATTGATAACATATGGTATTAAAAAAAGGTCTGATTAAATATAAAAAAGGATGAAATATTACCTTAATGTAATCTTACAAACACTCATTATTGGCGCCTCCATCTCCCTCTTCCTCCACAAACCTGGCTACCAACTATATACACACACAAGTACTTCTACATGGACTACTCTTCCTTCTCAACGACCGCCCTGCACGTGTCTCCCAACAGAAGGGGGCTTGCCCCAGATCACCCGGAGTCTGGCCCTAACAAAGACCAGATTCGAACAACCTAAAAAACCTTAATGTAATATATTTTAATGGACATATATAAGAAAGTTATTTAAGAGTTTAATTTTAATACTGAATTTCAAATCATTTTTGTTAACAACGTTTTATAAACACTTTGCCCCGTGTCCTAAACCTCCCCAGCATTTAATCTGCAGGGCGCCATCCTCTTCATGGTCCCAATTATAATATCTCTGTAATATTGTATTGGCTCTGGATTTCTGTTGGTTAGATTTTTGCGTTTTATTTAAATTTCTTCTGTTACATTTACTTCCTCTGCAAACCTTGCAATTCTTTCCACAGTCTATTAGCGTAACCCAGGAGGCACCGCGTGGAGGTGACTGCACACCCTCCCATAATAAACATACAACTGTCTTTTATGTTTAACGTGTTTATTTTACAATTTTGTATATACACAAATATTTTTTTGTTTGCAACGCTTTTTATTTTCTGGAGTATATGTATGTTATATATTATAAATAACAAATTACTTCTGCAAGTGTGTTTATCGCATTTTTATCACTACATTTGTAAACGACGCATGTTCCACAGAGACGATCTTTATATTCATAGGTTTCTATATAAAAACAGTGATAAAAAAAATAGAAATGCACTTTCTGAGGTAATTTGATAGGCCTATTTGCTAACATAATACTGTATATAACGTACATACAGTACAAATTTTATACATAGGCTACATATTTACATTTACATATAGCCTACTTCATAAATACATATTCACACACATTGTATAATTATAATAAATTATTACAGTTACATTATAGACTACAGTATTATTAAAAAACTTTCATTATATAATTATTGAAAATAAAATATTTATTTTATTATATTCACTTATTTATCACAAATATTAAAGTAATCATTTCGTAAAACAATGTTTGTGTCAACTCTTATCTGAAACCGTATTTTCTCGAATATCCAGTGCACATTAAAAATATTCCATCTCACAGAATTTGTTCATTGTTATCAGATTTTCAGCGTCATTATTTTTAAATCTGCAAATCATATTTGTCATCTCCACACAGGGTTAAAGGACTGAAAACGAAACTACATAAACGAGTGATAAAAAAAGTCTGAATATACTTGATTAATAGCGTATTGGTTTTCAGTTGTAAGTTTTACATAACAAAACGTCTATACAGGTTTCTCATAATATAGTTGCAACAGGACTCAAGTTGTGATAAAACTGCATAACAGGAAAAGTGGCGATACCAGTTTTGGATACACGCGAACTCGAATTCCCAAACTCAACTCACTGCAAACGTTGAATAATAAATATCTACCAGCAGACTGTGTGTGTGTACGCGCGTGCGTGTGTGTGTGATTTGAAATTTGATTGAGTGATATTAAAAGCAGCGTGCGACAATATTACTACGATTCCTGAAGAACAACAAATCAGGGTGACAACAACGATTTTTACTGATGTACAATTTAAGCAAGTCGCATGTGTTGGCGTAAATTATGCCCAACATTGTTGATACCGGTAATTATGTTTACGTTGTTACAATCTAACGTCCAGCCCAGGGCTTCTGACGAAACTTAAACGCTATTACTATCTAATGTGACTCTAAAACAACACAAACCAGCCATCTCACAGAGTAACAGAATCGGAGTCAACAGCAGTGTGAGTCCACTTTTAGCTGTTACAGAAGTTGTGTTGTATTTACCTGATCTTGGGAAGTAGTACTGTGACCAAATTGCTAGAAACTTTATTCATTACTCTGAACAAATTGCTGTAGCTATGATACAAGAAAATACGGTATAGTTATTTATACGTTGGTTCAAGTAAATTATGATTAAATACATATTCTCAGCATAAAAGAATTATAAACATAAATATGAACACATGTACGTACTACTTTCAAGGAACGTATAAGATGCACTCAAGTATTTTTTGTCTTTTCAATACTTTTTAATTTTTTACTTGTTAATTTTCAACTACAGACACACAGACGAATACATAAATTCAACATCGACCTACTCGAGTTTTTGAATTAAATAGCTTTTAAGCACGATTTGATATCACCTGTTTCTTTATACTTTTCAACCGTTCTCTCTATCCTCTCGTCCATCTTCACGTACTTTCTTTTCTGCTTCTGCTTTCCTTCCACGCTTAATTCTATTCTCATATACATACTGTTGGTGACCTCAGACTTTTTTCAAACATCGTATGGCATCTTTCACCTTGAGCGTGGGATTCAGAAGAATGCTGTTGATTTTATGATCCCATCCCTCAACAACGTTTTTATCCTGTGTCGTCTTTGATAGTACGTCCACAGAGATTTTCTTCGTTTTCTAGCCACTGATGAACAAAATAATAAAAAAACACAAGAGAGTTTCTTATTA
This sequence comes from Magicicada septendecula, assembly GCA_034769895.1. Classification (NCBI taxonomy): domain Eukaryota; kingdom Metazoa; phylum Arthropoda; class Insecta; order Hemiptera; family Cicadidae; genus Magicicada; species Magicicada septendecula. The sequence goes on from CM068367.1 coordinate 321,511,426, forward strand.
TCTGGAGCTTGGGAATGAATCTCGACAAATACATCTTCTACAAGTTCTGGCGAGGGCCATCTTCTTCAGAAAGGCGAGGGCTGCGCACATCTTTGTGTAATATTATTGATTTTCTCGAGAGTAGCTGGTAAGACGAAGTTCCTGTACTATCTACCACAGACACTTCTTTATGTGAAAAAAAAACCATTTAGGCCTACATCTGCCACAAAGAAAACTTCGCGAAGCGCCGATATTGCCGCTGCTTCGAAATCAACGTCGATTTTGTGTGGTTTCAATTCGGCAATAGATTCGAGGAAAAATCGGAACATACGGACGTAGGTTTCTTTTTTTTTTGTTTGGAAGAAGTGAAAATGGCTCAGGAAAAACGTTTGTTTCTTTATTTCTAATTTCAAAGTCAGCATGAATGATATACATTTGTGCAAACTGTTTACGGTAACTCTTAAACGTTCCAATCCATGAAAAATATGTTGGGAGTGCTTCAGGATTTCTCTGCGTTTATCGCTACTGAACAGTAAGAATCTTTGTTTTAAGGATGCGTCACTTAAAAGAAAGCTGTTTCTGCTTCATCATTTACTTGCAAATACTCGTCTCAAGAACAACTTCTTCACGTGTTTTCGACTCTTTTTGGTTTCGTTGAGCGACACTCCTATGTGCTTACATCGTTCTCTTCAAAGTGGTAGATGACGGAATTTCTGTTACAAAACCTTAACTTCTGTTACGCAGATCACCCATTTCAACTGCATTTATTTGGCGTGTGGGTATGGGATTCCATTCAGCCATCTTCTTTACCTATAAACAATACTAGCAATAAGAATTTTTATTTCAAAACGAAAAACTATTCATTCACTGTAAAGTGTGGTGACTTACTTTAATAAAGTTTAAAAAACAATATAAATTTTTAAATGAAAGAAATATAAATTAAGATTAGATTTTTAACTTATTAAGATTAGATAAACGCACTTACAAAATTATAATATATTAATTATTATAGGTTACCACATACATTTACCCCTTAACATCTGGCGATGCTTCTTCAGGCGCTCCACACTGATGGTCGGTGACTAATACGTCTTCCGTTTTTACTTTCCAATCTACAATTTCTCGATTTTCTTTAAACCATGTGCACGATACAATTCCTTCTGCCTTTTCCGAGACAGTGCGTCGACAGCTTCTCCTTAGTAGTACTTATCACTTCCGTAACAAGAAACAAATAGTGTTGTCGAGAGGTCGGAAATCAGGCGACGTGCGACATCATCTATAGACTACGCAATAATAGATAGCAATTGGAGAAGATATGGGAACACATTTCTCAGCTGTGTGTATTGTATATAATGAATATACGTGCTTATGTATGCCTACATGATGTTACAATGAGAACGATGCTAATCGAAGGGAACGATGCTAATCGAAGGGGACAGAGTGCCTACGTTTTTTTTTTAAACACGAACAAAGTCACAATTTCCATTACACTCGTTGTATAGGCCTATATAAAGTCAGGAACAAATATGAAATTTTAGGTCGAAAAAAATTATTTACAGACAACAATTCGGCAAAGTCTACACTGCGACTGACAATGAAAGACTCAGGATGACTAGACGGGCGGTAAAGACGAAAGTAAATATCGGTATGGAGAAACATACAGGACTTCCATGTTCTAAGATGTATATTTAAAATCATTTTTGAAATGAAATATTTCCATAGGAACTACTTCTTTCTACTTCTTGGTTTAGCCTTAATCACAGTAGTGTGGTCACTAACGTATACCACCTCACGTTAGCGCACTCGATTTTCACTGATGATGGCAGTCGACGGCACTGCCGAAACGTCTGGTTTTGCAGAAAACATTGGTCTACGGCCAAACAACCCGGGAAGGAATTTTAACAACAAACTACTTCTTTGTTGCCGATAAAGTAGTAACCATATCAAAAACTGTCCCCTCCCACTTCAACTATCATTTTCATTTATAGAAAATTACCCCATACCCTTTCAACTACCCTTTTCATTTATAGATATTTCATCTACATTTCTACAGTGGATTATTATGACCTTCTTTTCAGGATACTTTATTTATCAAAATTAAGTACTTTACTCTTGTTAAAACATAAAACGATGCAGGTAAAATCCCCTTCCCCTTAACCGATCTACCAAAATCAATAGGCCTCGAGTCCTCTACAACTCAAGTAGGCTACATATGCAAATATTTAGTTGATTCTGTTCGAATTTGCGGCAATTATCGTTCGTCATAGAAAAAATTACACACACACACACACACACTTTTCGAAAAATAACCTTTCGTTGTGTTGAGGGTAGTACAATCACAATCAGCCCTTATCTCGAACACGATTTTTTTCGCCATCACCATACTTCCATTTCCTTATGGAATATGGATATAAAAAGAAAAGTACCCGAGAGAGGGAAACGAGGGGTGGGAGAAGGTTCCCGTGTAAGGAAATTTGACTGAGCAATTTTATAAGCCAGCTTCCAACAATTACCAATGTTCCGGAAGTACGACAGATTACTTAAGTGAACCTAATTCTACAAATCATTACGAAAATCTACGGTGACGTTTTCCCATATCAGTGATTCGTCCAAAGATTTCTACACTTTCTGCACTATAAGAGACAGAGCATAGGCCTAGTCGCAGGTATTAGTGCCGGTGCCGAAAAGTGCGAAAATGATGATCAGATTTATAATAAGGCAGAGAACTCCTTGAGTAACAAATTTTCAAAGTGGCCTTTTCGTCTAAGACCGTGAAAACTGGGTACTTTTTTCATTCTACCTGTCCTAAACATTGTATTAACATTATTGGTACTTTACCAATAGCTTTATTACTATCATATTTGGTACTTTACCAGATGTAAATAATTTCCATTTATTATTTTTATAAAAATTATAAGTCTATTCATGTTTTCACCGGTATTTTATACCCACAAATGTTAATTTCATAAGTAAAGAATGAACATGATCTTGGTCAAGTTAAATTCAAATTACATAATTTTCAATATTATATAGAAACACACACACACACACACACACACACACACACACACACACACACACACACACACACACACTGGTTGGTTTAGTGCCGCCTAGTGCAAATGCCTTAAAATATGCAATGATAAAGAGAACATTGTAAGAAGTTGAGTAAATAGTTGCGTTCTACACCAACGTTCAGACGCAATGGCAAGCGCTGCTACTCTGTGAAGGTCAGTTAATGTGACTAAAAAACTACATTAACTAACCTCGCAGGGTCAACAGAATTTAGCCAGTAGATTCCAGTTTCGTTTCAGCTGTCGTGGAAGTTACGAATTTGCCGGATCATGTAAATGTTGACACTGTTACGTCAAACGAGCCTTCCATTTTAGTGTCAGCGTTATTTGCTTTTTGACAATTCCATAATGTTCAGCCGCTGTACACCAATACAAAAGGTGTTCCAGTGACAGTAATTCTTACTCAAAACTTTCTTAATCATGAAAAGTTACTAAATTTTCAATGTTCGAAAGGCATACTTATAGGTGAAATACTGAGACGATTCATGTTGGCAATTTTTTAATCAGACACTTCCATTCATTAACACAGTCTGCCCCAAAATTGAAAATTAATTTATCTTTGTTGACGAACTATCAGCCATGCTCACAGGTACACATACTCACTTTCGAATAACAGGAAAACAGTTTTCGTGTACACCTTTAATCTTACACGTACAATAATATTTATACAAAATCATTTTCTCCAAACTCCTCCGTAGGGAATGGTCGTTTTAATCAGCATGACCCACACTCCGTAACTCTGTTTTAATTTTGGATTTTTAATATTATACGAGTTATGTTCCAGGTAACTTTGATTTTTCATAACGGTTGTATTTCCTAAAAACTGGGTCTGAACCACTTTCTTCAACCTCCAAAAGTGAATCATTTACAAAGGTGGTAAAGACAGTTGAGATGCATGCTGGGGGCGGACGTGTGCCAGGGAAGGAGATCACATGGGGACGAGATTTCGGCAACAATATAAGACGTTTACGCCTGCTACACGCCGGCAACAGACAGTACCAGGATGTTGCACAACACAGTCCTCCCGTGTATGTTTCGGGAGAGTCGCTCGCATGTAATCGTTTTCTGAAAAATAAGGTAAGCTTTTAGTTTTGCAGTTCGTTTCTTTTCTTTTTTTCTCTTTTGAAATTCCGATTCGCTAGTTTCGTTTCCTCGGCTGCAAGATATCGTTACCGTTTAACTCCATTCGTCACCACAGATAGAAACATTGACACACGAAAGAGACAGGGCGGTACACCTTCACACCGCAACCACAGACGGCTGCCACAGACACACACTGGGCAAACAAAAAAAGCGCACACAGCAAAGTGAGTCACTACGAAAATTATCACACACCAGCTACCAACAAGCACCTCCGTTCAAGATTGACGCCCTCTACTGAAAGGGAGAGAGAGGTACAAAGCTGACAACGGTGAACCGCACGGAGCCAACGAACGAATTAGCCCCACTTAAAAGCGGGTTGGAACACTTGTACGGGATGACACTTCTACGCAGAGACATTTGTACGGAGCATTTTCCTCTACCTGATGAGCCAGAAGTGGAATGTTGACACTTGTACGGAATGACCACTAACGACTGTTAATAACCGGTTTTGCAATTTTCTAGGTAAATGTTAGCGTGTCAGTTTGACATGCTAGAACGCTGTGGTTAGAAGGGAGCTGGTGCTGAGTATTAAACTTTTTTGTACAAATTGTAAGAGACATTCAGCCGACTTTGTGTCGTTTCCAGGGAACACCACGGGGAGGTAGTCTCTTTTCGTCCCCCATTTTTTTTTTTATTTATTTTTTTTTATTTTTGTTGTTTTTTTTTATTTTTTAATGCTTTAATTGAGTATTAAACTTATTTACAATATTTACACGATATATTTGCCAATGGTTTGACGTCGTCCTGTAGTAGCCTTTTTCTTTACTGTAATTTCTGCGAGTAAGCCACACAAGCCAGAAATGATTTTAAGTTGCCATCAACTTGGAGTCTTTGTAATGCCTTTGAAATAGTCTCGTCGGTCTTCATTGCCGACTTCTTCCTTCTTTTCCCGTCCATATTTAAAACTAATCGGTCAAACTGGTGGCCGTAGTACTCTGCGTCTTCTCGAAGATGTTTTATTAGCGAGTAAACATTAGGATGAACTCTTGAAATTAATCTGTTGATTCTTTGATTCCACCCTTCTGAGACGTTATTAGTGCGGTGGCGCCTTCCACTGCAGTTCCACATATCTCTTGGCATATGCTCGTTATCGAGCCACTGGTCTACAAAATAGTCGTAGAACTCCTGAAGTTTTTGGTTTTCAGGCGAGCTCTCCTGAATACAGAGCCAACCATCGTCCAACATTTCCAGGGGAAGATGTGCCAGAGCTGAACACATTCTTATGTGACAGCGTATTTCTTCGTCTTCCTTGTAGGCAGAAACAAGGCCGCAATATTGCACTTTTTTCCACAAACATTGATTAAAGTGATAATTGCAACCCAAAATCTCTGTTTCAGGAAACAAACTTCTAGCTGACTGGACGACAGCGATTTCGAAGTCCATCATGAGAGTTGTAGGGCTCCATCCAGGCACGTTGGTTTTTATAGCTTTGAAAAAACGATCATATGTTTCTCGTTTTTTGTTCGGTAGCAAGGCGTAGACAGCTGGAATTGTGTTTGTTTCCTCCCAAGAACTTCCAAGATCGCCGTGAATGACAAATAACTGTCCAAACTGCTTGCTCGAACTCTTGAAGGTTCCGTCGATAAAGAATGAAAGACAGCTTGATAAAGATGATTTTTCCATTTTCGCTGGCAAACACCAATATTCTGTCATTAGGTCCCCTGTTGTCATCTTCGAGTAAAAAATTGCTACCGTCGTTCATAAGTAAATTATTTTCTTGAAGAATTATTCCGTCCGAATCGGTCGGACCTTTTATAGGTCCCATATTTTTTCGCCTAATGCGATGCAGCGATTGTTTGGCACTCCTATGTGATGGTAGCGATGTGACTAAGTCGTAGCCTCGATTGAAGAGCTGGCCTACATCTTCACCGTAAATAGTTGAAATTGTAGCGTCTGTGTCTCTTGCACGCTTTTTTGCGTTTACAAAATGTTTTCGCACTTCATTTGCTGCTTCATCCGGAATGCAAACATGGCTTCCTTCGCCTAAAACTGTGTTGTTTTTAGTTTTTAAGTCTTCCTTTGCATTTATTCTTTATGAAGTTTATACAACGCCAATAAGTTACCTCTTCTTTGTTGGTATAATCCACTACATACTGATGCCCGTTGTAAATAACTAAAGGTTTTCCTTTGGTGGTCTCGCTGAACTCCATATCTCCAAAATTATAGCACGCACACTACTTGACACTCGGATATCAACTGTAGTAATGAACTCTTCTTAGCGAGTGCCCCCCCCCCAACCTATATCTGCCAGCCACGCATTCCAACCCTTATTGTTCTAGCGTCAAAATTCTAAGAAATGCATTAGGCCGGGATTAGACTGGCGCTGCACAGTGTAAGGGTTGAACACCCTAAATGTATAGGCTATTTTCTGGGAATTGGCTGGCCAGCACCAGATTACTCTCCGTACAACTGTAACTTTCTAAATTTTTCATGCTTGGGCATTTCCGGGAATATTTTGGGCTCCGTATAAATGTCAACAAATTTCATCTCCGTACAAGTGTCGCTCCGTACAACTGTCACAACTTCACTTAAAAGTATAGACCTACCACGAAGTGACTAAGGAGGAGAGAAAGCGAAACAGTTTGCCGTTTCATTCACACGCAATGTTCTCTCCGTCACAACAACACTTGCGTAACTGTAATGTTCCTTCCAGCAATCTTGTAGCGACCTACATACTACTAAATACTATACACGACTGACCTGCACTGTGAGAAATCAATGAAGAGTTTGTTACCCTCGCAATGAGAAGTTTGTCCACTGCGCATCTCGGAGTACTGTTTAAAATCTACCGTCAAAAATCTGTATCATGCTACTGTGATAAATTACGGAAACAGTTATAAAATCACCTATATCACTATCCCCTCTACATGATCATCTCTCTCCCCCTCCTCTTAACATTGTCTGCAATACTTATTCTTTTCTGCTGTCATGAATTTGTCTTCAGTTAATTGTCTACAGAGCAAAAGCTGACATTTGATGATCCACAGAGGTATACCGCTGCAGTATTGCATTGCAGGACATACTGATCGTAATGTGACGCACTGGACTATAGCACGATTCATATCAACAACGTCCTACAGCCCAGTACGCCTCATCACAGTCAAACCTATCACCCAGGACACGTCCTGGTGTAAGTGCAATGTGCAACATACTGACTGGACTGTGATATGACTACAAATACATACCACAGTAAAGTAGGTTCACGCACCAATGCAATTGATGCAAATCAAGCAGGCTAGGCTTAGAACCAAAGATTGGTCAAACCAGAAAAAATGGAGTCAGGCTACAGGCTACACAGTGCTACCACGTAGGCTAACTATAAAAATCTTCACCAAATCTCCCACTCCCAATTCTCTTTGACAATTTGTTGTTTACAATCGGTATGCGGTAAAAAGACATGAGCGACACCAGTATACGTAAGCAGATTACACAATCCCTAGTCCTCGCTAGTCCCTATATCAACGGTTCTATGCTATCACACATAACTCCAGCTTACTGCGTGATCTTCCTCGACGTACGAAGTCAACCCATGTATTCTTTCATGAAGTACTGTCAACTGTGTTTACGAAGTATACAATATTTGCATAATCGGTATATTTTGAACACCTAATTGGTGATAATTCTGAATGTTTCTCACAAATTACAAGGTGAAGTCCAAAATTTCTCTTCGTTTTCGACTCTTGGAGAAAACGATAAGAATGTAATCCACGTAAGTATCAGGTAAAGAACAGTAATAATTGCACATGTAATACAACTAAGATAATTATTTAGACTAAAGGAAGTATTGATCTACATGTGCTGAAACCTATTTGAAAAAAAGGAAAAACGTTATATTTCCATCCATACGTATTAATTTGGATGTAACGGAATCAAAACGTAACGGATTAAAATTTCTTTGTTAATACTTGTTGTGTTACGTGAGATTAAATTCTGCTTTATGCCTACTTTAAATAAAATTTTAATCTTTACTGAATTTTTAACACATCTTGTTTTTGATTCAAAATACAGTATACTTACGTATAAAAACCAGCGACAAAATTCTTCTACGTTGCCTTTGTAGAATTCCTTCCATAGACAAAACCTTTCCAAGACCAAACTTCCATTAGAGCAACGCCAGCAGGCAATATATCTTCTCCGCCCGTTGACGATGCTAACACTGTTTTGACAGAGAGAAGTTGTCATTACTGCCCGATAGTAGCGAACCAAATTGGTGACATTATAAACACTAACTTGGTCCGATACCAACTGTCAGTGACTTGACTACCAGCAGCAAAAATCGTTACCGTGTTACAGTCACGGTTACAACCCAGGAAAACGTCATGCGTAGACAGCCCGTAACAACGTCCATGCTGCATCAACAATACAGGAACAACAACAATCGAAATATGATGTGGAAAATACGAACCGATACTACACCACAACAACACAAGTTCCCCATGAACCAATCGCCGCTTGGGGTGTTCCCTAGCAAATAAACTTACGTAACAAATGCAACGAACCTGACACTATACAACCCCAAGCCTCCACTATAAAGTGACTTAAGCTTTTCTTTGTTGAAGACTGATGTAGTGTGAACACTATTACCCAGCACACCACAGCACTTAAGGGAGATAATTCGCCAAAACAACAGCCACCAAAACGGGTTCCTAAATAGGTCGGAAACCCCAACACTTCTGAGAGCGACATCAGACTAATATGTATATGACTCCACAAAAGTATCAACAAGCCATCACTCCTTGTTTCATTAGTCGTCCTTGCAATTTTACATTTCTTTCTTTCAAGACCCGCCGCCGCCGCCAATAAAGATTCTTTATCATATTTCTTGGAATAGCACTTTTCGTACGTGCGCTGTTAGGGTCTATTTATGTGCGTCGGTGCCAGAAAAAAGCCATGTGTGGGGGGGGGGCTCGCGCAAGCATCATAAAATCTTATTTTAAAACTACATTATAAATTGTGTGAAAGGTAAATTCTATACATAAAGTGAACACTTAAAAAATAAGATGTTCGAGAAAGAAAACCAGGTAATTTGGAATTCTGGAAAAGAAAAAAAAATACGAACTTTTTAATAAAACTGCCAAAAAAGTTTTTTTCAGAAAGCCATCCACATGTGCGCAACTCTTCAGACACCTAACATCCGACAGTATTCAGTTACCGCCGTGCAGCAACTACGTCGATAATCCATGTTGACCCAGCGCCACTACTGCGCTTCGGTGGCACCTCGGCCACGATGTGTATTACCTCCAACATATACAAACATATCGAGATAAACCATAACCGCTGCCTTTAGAAGTGATTATAGTAATAGAAGAAAATGAATAGCAGTCTGTTAGTTTTTGAGTATAACGGTTCTCAGAATTTTGTGTGCCACGTATTGACGAAACACGTCAAATTTTTCCCACATCTTCCGAGCTAAAGGCTTCTTCGATGATAAAGTTTGTAATGTTAATACCTTCAGTAATGAAAAGCCGCTTGTCTTCAGACTGTGTTGCGTTCAACAATACATACCATTCTTTAATGTTTTACTAATGAAACCTTTCTTCTGAGGGCGGTCTGAAATGTTTACGAGATAATCTATTTTCCAACACTTTTCTGTACAGTCTTTGTCAAAACTGATTTTTTTAATTCTGGAAACCATAAATATCACTATTGTATTGACGACTCGGAACACTAAGTTTTTTATAAGTAAAATCGTAAAGTTTTACCTTACAGCCTAAACCGGCTTTCACCTTTAAAAGGCTTCTTCAGAGGCTGCCGTAGGTAGCGCTGTCCGTCTTGTTGTTGGCGACGGGATAGATTTTCGAAAGATCGATGCTGTGTGTGTGTGTGTGTGGGGGGGGGGGGTGAGATGTGTTCGAATAATGCGTGCGATTTGAATTGTGTCTGTTCGTTTAGGATGTCGTTTTTATTTGTTTTTGTGTGTTTGTATATTTCTAATTGTTCAAGACTGTCTAGTTTTCGGCCTTTTGTGTGTACGTGTAGAATATCCATGTTAATGTCAATGTTTTTGTATGTGTGGTTTGCTTCAGTGAGGTGGTTTGCAAAGATGGATTCGGTAGTGGAGTGTAGTGCCATTGTGTGTTCAATGTATGTTTGTTTGAAGCTACGTCCTGTCTGGCCTAGTAGAATTTATTGCAATCTCGGCAATTTAGTTTGTAAATACCAGGTAGATCGAATTTGTTTTGTGCTTTGTGTTTGTGTTTTGATAGTATGTGTTCCGTTTTGTTTGTAGTTTTGTATATGCGATTCTGTATCCTGCTTTTTTGAATTTGTGGGCTATTTTTACAGTGTGGTTTTTGATGTATGTTAGTATTATGAATTTGCTGTTTTTTTGTTTCTTTTGTGTTTTGTGTAGCAGTTTATTGACTATTGTTATGTTGTATCCGTTGGATTCTGCTAGATATTTTATCGTGTTTAGTTCGTCTTTGTAGTCTTTTTCATCTAAGGGGATGTTGTTAAGTCTATGTATCATGGTTCTGGAAACCCGTGTTTTTCCATGAATTTTTTTGTCTGGTTTCTATAAAACACTGGAATAATATTTCCCGGTTATTGTTGCACCCTTTTCAAGATAATAGATGTATAAAACACTTTTTCCATCCGAAAACACACGTCTTTTCCTGCTCACGGAATTTACTTTACCTTCTATGACGCTGAACAACCAGCTTCTGTCTAATGCTTTGATTGTTGCTGGATTTTTGAGTGAGGTGGTGAATGATGAAAGTTTCATCCATCGTAATATAAAAACGGACACTCAAAATCAGTTTTGTTCTATTAGGACGCCCAAAGCACTATTCCGATATTTTCATGGGCACGCGTTTTTGATCTCCTGTAAGCAGCGCGGCATACACATAGCACAAGGCTTTTTCATTTGAAATTCCTCATGTAAATTTATGTCAGACAGGTTCTTTCGAAATGCCTACTGCAGTCTCAGCGATCTCATTTCAGTTCAACTATCGTACAACACTATACCACAGGTTCTTCCGAAACGCCTACTGCAGTCTCAGCGACATCATTTCAGTTCAACTATCGTACAATACTATACCACAGGTTCTTCCGAAATGCCTACTGCAGTCTCAGCGGTATCATTTCAGTTCAACTATCGTACAATACTATACTATTTACATTTTCAACAGTTTCCGTCGTTGTTGCTGTTTTTGGACGCCCTTCACGTGGACCTCATCCAGTTTGGCACGATTACGTTGAAACTCGGCAGCCCATTTGTAATTGTTGAAAATGAAGGAGCAACGTCCCCATAAACTTCAACGCACCTCGACTGAATCACTTCCGGTTAATCCTTCCTTTTCAAAGAACTTTATGACCGTGCAATACTCCATTTTCTGACAACACTGCAGATACCACTACTGTTTTAAGCGAATGCTAAATGTTGTAATATATCACTATCGGAGAAGACTGCTTATTTAATATCCAGTTTGCTGATTACGAAGCAGTAATAGCACAAGATTCTTATGACCTGGAATTTATCCTCACCCGACTATACAAGGCATATGAAACGTGGGGATTGAATGTTAATGTAAATAAGACAGAATATCTAGTCATTAATTCCGATGCCAGATTTGAAGTATTTATTAAAGACAGTATGTCAATTGAACAGGTCGATGAATTTAAATACCTAGTGGCACTAATAACACGGGAAGGCCTAGGAACACCCGAAATCAAAAAAACGAATAGAACAGACCAGGAAAGTTTTAGGAAGCTGGAACTCTATTTGGTGGGACAAATATATTTCGAGAGCCACAACGATTCATATTGGAAAAGCTTTTTGTTGAATCAGTTCTGTCTTACGGCTGTGAGGTATGGACGTTGAGCACGGAAATTATACGACAACTGAATGCCGTGGAAATGGATTATCTCCGTAGAAGTGCCGGAGTCTCAAGAAGGGAGAGAATAACCAGCGAGGAACACTGGTCTTCTAAGCCGCTTTAAGAACTTGATAATGTTTTAATACGTGATAAGAAACGTATCATGACCACCGCCTACATGCCGACATCATCACTTCACGCTCAGCTTAAATAAATCATTGTCCATTACACTGACCGGTCGTTAATAAGATCGTTCTCGAGTGGAGAGTCACTGATAAACTGCAACAAAGCTCCGATACCGTTCTCAGTTTCAGTTTTGCAAGCCCGTCGTCACAAATCGTGAATTATTCCTTTAAAAACCTACTTTACAATCTAAGTATATTTATAAAATTATTAATGCATCTAACAATTGTTCATGATCAGCGTCATCATAAATTGCCATCATCGTCAAAAAACGCCACAGTCTTAGCCCGCTGAAAGTAAATATTTCCAACGCAGATTTTTTATTTGTATCCAGCCGTCATCGGGCTCGACCCTGCGGCAAAGACATCCCCCCCCCCACTCTATGCAACACAACACGATGTCAATCTTGCATATCAGGTTTGGACATCCAATGTTTTTTTTTTACTATTTGCGTTCTGCATAATTCGCCCAAAGGTCCCAGATTTATCGTTTTAACCAACAACAAAGTTTAAAGTTCGTCATTAGTTCTTCCCGTTCCATTGGTACAGAAACAAATCTTGCTCTGTTTCGTTCATTCAGTCCCTCGCAAATGAAGTTTGTCTCACAAAAAAACTCTGCTTACTTCATCATTAATGTCATGTTTTCTCAGTTGTGTGGATCATGTTTCTCTTGTGTCATACACAGGCAGGGGAATCCCTGATCCGTTCAAATCAGCTTCTCGGGAATCGGGAAGTGTAGATGGGGGCGGCGCCATACCGGCTCGGCTCGGCGACTGCATCCCCGTCTTGAGCTGTGCTGTCAGAGACTACAGTGTGCAGTCAGATTTTGGATAGTCGATATTCCGGATCCCGAGCTGCATATCTCAGACCGTGGTACTGGTAACAAAAAAAAATCATAAGGCAGTCTCCCGCTCATGGAGAGCCGCCGTTATGGTATAAGCCTATTTCTGTTATGCCTCACGTTTTTGTTGTTTACACAAAACCGGCGAACAATTCCTGCGTCTTTATAATGTAAGGGGAAAGTCGTTTATTTTTAAAATGTAGGTTTTATAATTTTTTAATTTTAGGGTAACCCGGCTGTGCGTATGTATGATTACATTGTGATTGCAGAGTAATCAAGCGTCACATGCTTGAGTTCATAAACCTGGATAAGTGACCACACGGAGGCTTGGTGATCATTTGCAAAAGTGGACAGACGGAGGCTGTTAAATTAGATTAATATCTGAAATGTAAAAAGGAGCTGATCATTGGGTACATTGAACTGAACTAGATACGATATTTCTATGCTGTTTACTGAACCTTTCTACTGGCTCGCGCGAGCACTCCTGTATAGTGCGAAAATGTTTAATACTGTACCGATATTTTGTGTGTGTGTGTGTGTGTGTGTGTGTGTGTGTGTGTGTGTGTGTGTGTGTGTGTGTGTGTGTGTGTGTGTGTCGGGAAAAGCAATGTAGCTCGCTTGGAAATGGTATTTGACCTGTAATACCGAAACGGGGGGCTACCTCTTTATATAAAGTGTTCTAGTTACTGTTGAGAGTGCGATTTAGTATTGAACGTCACTCGTAAGTCATAACGCTTATATGGCGATTTAAAGATTAAACCTCGATATACGATCATTATTTGTTTCCATTAATGTGCACGTTACGTTCGCATCCTGCATATTAATTAGATACGTGTTGTTTATACATCGTAACTTTCCCGTTCGCTCGTTAAGTTCTATTCGTCCTGCCGATTGTGTGTAAACAGTCACTGTTGTGTTACTGACGTAATTACATGGATCTACGAAACAATCAAACCGTACAGGCACCGCAGGCGTGTGAGTATACGTTTCTTGAAGTTTTAACCATACGAGCGGGTGAACAGTTTGCACACAGTGCTTCTGTACAGCAGTAAACTCGTGAGTTCGAAAAAAAATCCTGCTCAGGACAAAATAAAAATTTTGCGGTCCCAAACATACTGCTTAATACGGGTAGGCTATACGAGGATACACGGTGGACTATAAAGCAGACAATTTGACAGAGATGCATTTTTTGTAATATCTAGTAATGAAAGACTTTGTGAGATGCGGTCATTAACTGCGCGCCATTTACATTTGATTTGTTTTGACAAAACTTATCACCATCCGAACTACATTCCGTTCCAACAAGTTGATGAGACTTCTTTAGGCATTTGTTTTCATGTTGAATAGGCTCCTGGAATTGCCTTCTTCCGTCGTCTCTTGCTGGCCGCTTTCAGATAGAAGCGATTTCCATCGATTATCATTTACTTTTCATTGAATTCGATAGTAGCCTACTTTTGACTCCCGCAAATGTTATTACTAAACATAATTAATTGCTGAATATTAAGTCTTTAATAGAAAATGAAAGCTCTATGAGCGATCGCTTTGAACATGACTTTCTCCATTCTGCAGTGAGAAAATCTTACTTTAAAAACCATGAAAAGTTGGTCGTATTTGCGTTTTTAGGAAGTCTGTAACATGTTATGCGTCATCCGACTATGCGGTATAATTTTTCATTACGCACTTTGACAACCGAAAACGGAATATTAATATTGGAGTGGCAAACAGTGGTGTTCCGTTTTGGTCTCTTTAACCCTCCTTACGTGTTTAAGAATTTAATTTATTCGTGTTTTGTGCGCTCCAACAGAGATTCCTAGTTTCTACGCATTCAATGGGATTTGCGGGCAACGGAGCCGCGGATAATCCTGTTGTTGACAAGAATTCTTCGTCTATTGAATATATTACAGTTACGAAAAATCTATTACTATCACTTCGCCGCATAAAGTTACTAGTCGTGTGTCTTAGCAAAATTTATTATAATTTACGATCTTGTACTAATCAGCTGTTAATAACAGTTTGATGCTTCGCTGAAAAAAGAAATAGGCCTACACGTGGTAATTTGTAGTTTTTACTCAGACAACCTTTATAGGAATGTGTATTTTAAAGCAACTGTTGACACATTACTTTGGAATTTTGACGTTGTGTATTAGTTAATTAGTTTTAAACATGTTCTTAACTATACTGCTGTATTATCAAGCACATGTAAATGGAGACAAGAGATTAAAAATAGTGTTTAATGAGCCAGAATCTTGTAAAATAAACTACATGAAAGTAGTTTAGACAAAAGGTATAATTAATATATTAAGCATACACAGCTGAGGCGCAATTAAATTCTGAATTCTTTTAATTTAAAGATAGTAAATATAAACGTATAATATATAATACAAAGTAATAAAATATTAAGTGGGCCCCCCCCCACTTAGAAATATTTCGCTAAACATTTTAGCCAACAGTATTTCGTCCTGTATTCTTATAAACTATGTATTTTCATAATATATGCAAAGGGATTCATTTAAAAAATATATCATAAATTTTAAAAATTAATCTGTCTTTGTAGTACGTGCTTTTTTGAGGGGGTAAATATTTTTATCTTCACTGCAAATACAGAGAATAAATAAGAGCCTGTTCGATTACAATTTGCCCGGCAATTACGACGAAGGGTTACTGAAACCGTGACCACATTGTCGTAATCAGCTAATGGAATTTCAGTCTTCCCCGCCGTTACACCTTTGTGCAGCAGCTTCGTGTATATTTACGTTCGCCTTTTGGCAATTTTCATTTTTATTTTTACGCTTCACCGTTTCAACGTAAAGGCGTAAGTTTACTCCACTGAATCGTCGACCTCCAATTGATTAGCGAAATAGCTTATCGTATTTGATTAAGATCTTTCAAACACAAGTCTACAACAGATCGGTATTCGAGACCATTATGAGGGGTAGTAGTTTTTGTGAGGACGCTTTAATCCCGAAAATCCGATATGTCACGATTGTCCAATACGGACTTACGCTTATTTCTAGACGACCATTTCATGATGGAACACGTCTTCCGCTAACTCCCCTGCCGAGAATTCTGACCGCCAGACCTAGGAGAACCGAACAAACTGCTGATGAAGTGTGCGTATATGTTTTGTTGGAAACCCGAAGAAGCTCTTGACGGCGAAAATGAGAAGTACTTGACGAAGAAGAATCGTCTTTGTCAAGCAACGAAACATTTTTGTTTGCAGTCATAGATATATATGCTGTACGTGTATCTCTTTTTGTTTCAACAGTAGATGACGTTAACGTTAAAAATGGAATGTACAGTTCAAGACGACTCGGAAACTGTGTAATCGCCTGTGACAATCATTTAATGATTTGTGGGTAGTGTGCAACTTGTCGCCCACTGTATGCATTCAGTCACCTGTTGCCTCGCATAAACCCAGACCTGTTTTAAGTCAATTGCACGTATGTCGCACATATTTACAAGTCCATTAAAAGTTAATTTCATACACGTTTAATAGAGTTGACAATGTGAATTACATCTTTTTAATAAAACTACACGCCGATATATACTCTTGTATTTTAATTAAATTGTATTAAAATCAAAATTCTCTCAACTTACAAAATTATAATATTAATGATATTGGTCATAGTTTAATGTGAACAATGAAGCTGCTTTTGGACAATTATTTCTGCAATATTGGTTTTAATGTCTGATAAATTCAATATTAAGTCACTCTCGACATCAAGTTTACTTTTTAACTTTGACTTCAATTACGTGAGCTGTGAGAATGCAGTTTCACATAAATAAGTAAAGGGAAACACAGTTAGACAAATTGCGAGTTCAGGATAGTCAGTCATTACATATAACCAGACGCCAGCTAGGTGTAATTGTGAAAATTGTAATTTTACTGTCTGCCAGTGAATCTTCTTCTTGTAGTGTAAGAGAGAGGTTCGTTGACAGCTAGATCTCAAAACAATTATTTGTACTAATTGTTTTAAGATTCTAACATTCAGATTATAGAGCACAAAAATCGGAGAAAATTACGGTATATGCTATTTTTATTCTTAAAAATGTCCGCGGACCAACCGAAACATTGTCGTGGACCCTCAGGGGTTCGCGGACCCCACTTAGGGAACCAATGGGTTAAGGGGTAAGGGTCTCTTGAAATTTGATACTCGCTTCCTACAATGACAGTTTTAAGAAAGCATATATAGGCCTACATATCAACGCTCCTGCCGCCTATGAAACAAAATCAAGATGCGCTCCTTTTGTATATAAACAATACAAATAATACAAACTCAAGCGTGTCCTGAACTTTCAGGAGATTTTTTTTAACATTTGTTCATACTCTTGAGATAACATGTCCCAAAAACGATTACAGTATTTAAATATCGGTATGGAGAACCAAACATGACTTCCATGTTATAAGATTTATATTTAAAATCATTTTCGAAATGAAATATTTCCATAGAAACTACTTATTTCTACTTACTGCTTCAGCCTTAACCACAGTACTATGGTCACGTTATCGCACTCGATTTTCACTGATGATGGAAGTCGATGGCACTGCCGAAACTTCTGGTTTTGCAGAAAACTTTGGTCTACGGCCAAACAGGACGGGAAGGAATTTTAACAACAAATTACTTCTTTGTTGCCGATAACGTAGTACATATATACAAAATTATCCCCTCCCCCTTCAACTATAATTTTCATTTATAGAAAATTACCCCCACCCCGTTCAACTAGCCTCTTCATTTATAGATATTTCATCTACGTTTCTCAGTAGATTATCAAGATCTTCTTATCAGGATACTTTATTTATCAAAATTAAGTACTTTATTCTTGTTAAAACATAAAACGATGCAGGTAAAATCCCCTTCCCCCCTAACCGATCTTCATCAAAATCAATAGGCCTCGAGTCCTCTACAACTCAGGCACATATGTTAAAAATTATATGATTCTGTTTGAATTTACGGCAGTTATGCTTTGCCATAGAAAAAAATTACCCTTGTTAAAACATAAAACGTTGCAGGTAAACTACCCCTTTCCCTTAACCGATCTTCAACAAAATCAACAGACCTTGAGATATCTACAATCGAGGAAGGTATGCACATAATTATTTGATTCTGTTTTAAAAGTACGGGAGTTATCGTTCGTCATAGAAACAATTACTATTGTTAAAAACATAAAATGTAGCAGGTAAACTACCCCTTTCCCGTAACCGATCTTCACCAAAATCATCAGGCATTGAGCTCTCTATAGATCAGGAAGGTATGCAAAACATTGTTTGATTCTGTTTGAATTTACGGCAGTTATCGTTCGTCATAGAAAAAATTACCCTTGTTAAACATAAAATGTTGCTGGTAAACTACCCTATTCCCTTAACCGATCTTTACCAAACCCAACCGGTCTTCAGAACTCTACAATTCAGGGCTGTATGCAAAAATTATTTGATTCTGTTTGAATTTGCGACTGTTATCGTTTGCCATAGAAAAAAAATTACAGACACACAGACACTTTTCGAAAAATGACTTTTTCATGTTTTGAGGGTAGTACAATCAGAATCTCCAATAATCTCGACCACGATTTTTTTTTTTGCCATCACCATACTTCCATTTCCTTATGGAACACGGAAGTAAAATCGGTCTCTGCCAAAGTACACGTGATGTGTATTTGTGTTTGCGAAAAATAACGATCCGCCTGGCCCCACCAGGAGACAGACGCGCGCTCACACAAAAATATGTTATTATAGAATTCGTAAACAATCTACATGTTTACAAAACAACGAGAAACGTCGTTGTGTCTTTATGATAATACTTACGACGCACGCTAATATTTTGACCGGTCTGGCAAAACGCCTGAAGCCATTTGTTTTCCATACGTAATGACTCCTTGTTGTAGACGAGACTACAACAATGTATAAACCTTGTATGTGTGCACGTGTTCGGTCACTTTTGTTGCATAGCGTAACAGTACAAACAGCTTGAATAAAATAAGGTGAACAAACAAGTTTCCGAAGTGACCAGAATGTTTTAATACATGGTATATTCGAGGTAGGACTTATTACTTTCATGTTCCATAAGGAAATGGAAGTATGGTGATGGCGAAAAAATCGTGTTCGAGATAAGGGCTGATTCTGATTGTACTACCCTCAAAACATGAAGAAACGAAATTTTTCGATAAGTGTCTACGTGTGTCTGTGTAGATTTTTTCTATGGCAAACGATAACTGCCGCAAATTCAAACAGAATCAAATGATTTTTTGTATAGTTGCCTGAATTATAGAGTACTCAAGACCTATTGATTTTGGTGAAGATCGGTTAATGGCAAGGGGTAGTTTACTAGCCACGTTTTATGTTTTAACAAGAGTAATTTACTTCCATGTTCCATAAGGAAATGGAAGTATGGTGATGGCGAAAAAATCGTGTTCGAGACAAGTGCTGATTCTGATTGTACTACCCTCAAAACATGAAGAAGCCATTTTTCGAAATGTGTGTGTGTGTGTGTGTGTGTGTGTGTGTGTGTGTGTGTGTGTGTGTGTGTGTGTGTGTGTAGATTTTTTCCTATGGCAAACGATAACAGCTACAAATTAAAACAGAATCAAATACTTTTTTGCATACAGTCTTGAATTGTAGTGTACTCAAGGCCTATTGTTTTTGGTGAAGATCAGTTAAGGGAAAGGGGTAGTTTACCTGAAACGTTTTATGTTTTAATAAGGGTAATTTTTCTATGACGAACGATAACTGCCGTAAATTCAAACAGAATCAAACAATGTTTTTCATACCTCCCTGAATTATAGCTATCTCAAGGTCTTTTGATTTTGGTGAAGATCGGTTAGGGAAAGGGGTAGTTTACCTGCAACATTTTATGTTGTAACAAGAGAAATATTTCCTTGACGAACGATAACTGCCGTAAATTCAAACAGAATCAAATAATTTTTTACATATGTGCCCGAGTTGTAGAGGACTCAATGCCTATTGATTTTGATGAAGATCGGTTACGGGGAAAGGGTAGTATACCAGAAACATTTTTTTTTGTAACAAGAGTAAAGTACTTAATTTTGATAAATAAAGTATCCTGATAAGAAGATCTTAATAATCCACTGTAGAAACGTAGATGAAATATCTATAAATGAAGAGGCTAGTTGAACGGGGTGGGGGCAATTTTCTATAAACGAAAATTATAGTTGAAGGGGGAGGGGATAATTTTTTTTATATATGTACTACGTTATCGGCAACAAAGACGTAGTTTGTTGTTAAAATTCCTTCCCGGCCTGTTTGGCCGTAGACCAATGTTTTCTGCAAAACCAGACGTTTCGGCAGTGCCATCGACTTCCATTATCAGTGAAAATCGAGTGCGATAACGTGAGGTGGTATACGTTAGTGACCACAGTACTGTGGTTAAGGCTGAAGCAGTAAGTAGAAAGAAGTAGTTTCTATGGAAATATTTCATTTCGAAAATGATTTTAAATATAAATCTTAGAATATGGAAGTCATGTATGGTTCTCCATACCGATAGTTTTATATGACGAACGATAACTGCCGTAAATTCAAACAGAATCAAATAATTGTTTGCATATGTGCGTGAGTTGTAGAGGACTTAAGGCTTATTCATTTTGGTGAAGATCGGTTAAGGAGAAGTGGTAGTTTACCTGCAACTTTTATGTTTTAACAAGAGTAAAGTACTCAATTTTGATGAATAAAGTATCCTGAAAAGAAGGTCATATTAATCCACTGTAGAAAGATAGATGAAATATCTATAAATGAAAAGGGTAGTTGAAGGGGAGGGGTAATTTTTTGTATTATGTTATAAATTTATTTGACCAAAAACTTAAAAAAAAAAAATGTATAAAATATTAGCAATTGATATCATTCTATGTAAACAAAATATCGTAATCACGGATACGTAGACAAAATAATTGTTTTTCAGAAATTCGCAGATTACAAACACTGGGCGGTATTCGCTTTCTTTCGCGTTGTTTAAATAAAAGATAATTTAATCAAATTAATTCTTTATTTTTAAAATAATAAAAACTATGTACAATTCGTATTTTGATTATATTTCGAAGAGTTTTTACCAAAAGCGTGCTGATACATTTAGTTTCCTTTTGAGTGTAGGCCTACATATTAAAATTAATTTTATAATTTATTAGAACATCGAAGTCGTGTATGGTTCTTCATGCCGATTTTTTTAGAGATAGGAATTATTATGTTACGCATTCGTAGTTGCGTCTCGTAGCTGCTTCTCTCAGTCTGACACTGTTTAAGCAGATGTCAGACGTCCACGTTAACTGTTTTACCAGTAATTACTTTACAGCTTCAACTGATGATGAACGACAAGCCGTCTCAGCGGTCGGAAATAATGATGTGCTGCTGGGTAGAAATACGGAATCGTTTGTAACCGTCACTGGTATTATAAGTTCGCCAAAGTTTCTACTTTTATGATTAAAAAAAATCGAGAACAAACTTCCTTCGCAGTTGTCACAAACTTTTATTTTAAGTGAAAATTCGTATACGCCCGCATCCTTTCATGCTGGGCAGGCCTTACCGTCTTGTCGTATCGTTAAAACCGCCCGTGAAGCCTTGCCACAAGAGACGGGTAGAAGATTCTATTCCATTGTTACGCATGAAACTAATCACTTGTTTGCGGAAACTTATTACGATGAAATGATTTGATTGTCAGTCATACCTACGAATATATCACAAGTAACAAAATAATTCGGTTGATTATGACATAACATATACTTTACAGTTTGCGGATGACCAGGACGTGTTGGCAAAGGATAGGAACGATTCGGAATACGCGTAATGTTACGCAGAATCAAAGACGAATACGGAAAGCTGGTATACACATGAATATATTTCTGTCTTAAACAAAACATCGGATTTAGGTGTAGGGCACGTAACGAGAAAATTAAAACTATAAACTATAAAGGAGTTAGAATTGATAAAAACGAACGGAATTAAAAAGAAATCAGAGAAACTATTGATTAAAGAGGATAAGCTGTAAATATAAACCATGCATCTGATGTCCGATGGGGGAAAGAAATACCAAAGAGCGAAAACACTACGTTCACAACACAACTGTCAGAAGTATAGTGATAGACGGTGCAGAAACATGGAGACAAGAGGAACCAGGAAAACATCGATTAAACGCTTTGGAAGTGGATACGCTGCAAGATGCTGTAGAACGAACAGAGTGCTCAAACGAAAGAATAAGAGAATTAGTGGTAACAAAGTTAGAATAAGTGGTAACGTAGAAAGAAAACAATTGTTACGTAGAAAGAAAGAAATGTAAACATAATGCTGGAGGATCAACGACCTAGAATGACTCTAGAGTGGCTACGATTAGAAAGAATGAAAGAAACCCGGAAGACCAAAAGAAATGGAATCAAAGAATTAGAATGCTTAGGATGAGACAAGTTTACGAGAAGGAATATGGCAGAACGGAGAAGACTAAAAGAGCGTAAGGAAATTGTCGTCGGACGCTATAAAACCATTAAAATGGTAACGACCATTACAAATTGTGTTTTTGTAAATGTAAATTCTAGAACAAAGAATCGCCCTATGAATTAATATTTAACTGTGAACTCGGCAACTGATAAGAATAGTTTCAGTTTTAGGCTAACAATGGACTGGCAGGACTAGGTCTATTCGTTTCATTACTATTTACGGCACCCTTGAGCGTCGTTTTCCGCTATTTATAAGCCAATTATTTCTCGCGTAAACAAACAAGTACAGTTCCGACCTTATTGAGCTGCCATGTTAATTGTATTCAATGCATAAATGTTAAAACTCCCTTCGAAAGCAATTTGAAATTTACAAATACTGATAACGTGTAGTCTCTCTTTCTTTAGGATATGTAAGTTATTTTTTCTTTTCTTTGTTCCTGTTTGCGTTGTTCGTCGATGTCTGGACACATTTGCTAGCAATACTCTCAGAACGACTGTTGAAGTCTGTCTACGATCTCGTACGATATTTTGTGCCTGTGAGGGATGTAGGTTTGGAGACAGCAGTGTTGGTCCTCTAGTACTGGCAGTGTCGATCTCAATTCAGTCCTATGTAGTGTACGATAATTTTGTTGAATGTTATTAACAGGTTTTCCTTATTAACAGACAGTAAAGGAAACCCATGTCATTAGGAATCACTTTAATTCTAATGTTTTATTCTTATTGTGAAAATGAGTCTTTCTGAAGATATTTTGAAAACTCTTTAATTTAAGGATGTTGTCCAAGAATGTTTTGAGCAACCTGTAGTTCGTGTTAAAGTACGTTGTTTATTATGCAAAAATACAGCAATAAAATCTTATTTTTCCCAGTTAAAGTCAAGAAACTGCTAGTTTACTTGTGCTAAGACGATGGTTCGAACCAAAGAGACATTAGACTGAAGAGACATGACAGAGACTCCCGTTAGAAGAAGGTGTCTGAGCGAAAAAGATAAAGGAAGATTAATACGCTCTGCCGTTGTTTATTGGCGCGTGATGTGGGAGCCTTAAAAAAATTGTTTACAGTTTTTTTAAGGCTGCAAATACGTAAGATATCGATTAACTGTCATTATTAAGAAGACTGTAGGTTTATTTTATTAATTTACATATATTGTAATCCTTTTATTTCTACAGTTATTGGCTAAACCTTATTTTAACACAGGCAACTGGCTTAAAAATAGGCCTGCGTTAAGTGATTATGGAATTTCGCGGAAATTTTAACTCGGGGGGGGGGGGGGGCAGATCCTCCTTATCCCTCTCCCGAGATTACGTCATTGGCGTCCTAGCGTATTAACTACATTCTGGGTCTTAAAATCCAGAACTGTTGGTTTTATGTATCTCTGGATTTCAGGTGCCAGTGTATTTTGTAAGGTTTTCCAGATTAAATTTACTAATTAATTCAAGAATACCGTACACACCGATCGTAATTATGTGATTAATAATTTACAGGGCTGTTTGTAATATACAACAAAATATTACTCTTAACTTATTATATACGAAACGGAACGACACGAAAAAATAGTATGTTTTCAGTATATACAGAAAACCCACAACTGACACACTAATACACAACTCCTCCAATAACACAATACAACACAAACTAGCTGCCTTCAGAACAATGATACATAGACTTAACAACATCCCACTAGATGAAAAAGACTACAAAGACGAATTAAACACGAAAAATATCTAGCAGAATCCAACGGATACAACATAACAATAGTCAATAAACTGCTACACAAAACACAAAAGAAACAAAAAAACAGCAAATTCATAATACTAACGTACATCAAAAACCACACTGTAAAAATAGCCCACAAATTCAAAAAAGCAGGATACAGAATCGCATATACAAAACTACAAACAAAACGGAACACATACTATCAAAACACAAACACAAAGCACAAAACAAATTCGATCTACCTGGTATTTACAAACTAAATTGCCGAGATTGCAATAAATTCTACTAGGCCAGACAGGACGTAGCTTCAAACAAACATACATTGAACACACAATGGCACTACACTCCACTACCGAATCCATCTTTGCAAACCACCTCACTGAAGCAAACCACACATACAAAAACATTGACATTAACATGGATATTCTACACGTACACACAAAAGGCTGAAAACTAGACAGTCTTGAACAATTGGAAATATACAAACACACAAAAACGACATCATAAACGAACAGACACAATTCAAATCCCACGCATTATTCGAACATATCACACCCCACACACACAACATCGATCCTTCAAAAGTCGACACCGTCGCCAAGAACAAGACGGACGGCGCTCCTAGTGGCAGGCTCTGACGAAGCTTACAATAAGCGAAAACTGGTTCGCGCTATAAGGTAAAACTTTTTACGTTTTTACCAACAAAAAACTTTGTGTTCCGAGTTGGTAGTGGTATAATTATATTTAGTAAAAAATAGTAGCAACGTCATTTATTCCCTGAACAACACGAAACCTCGCAGTGGCAGTTGGTCAAACAAGCAAACCATCGTTTGTATAGGTAAATAGTTTTTGCAAAGTTAGTTGCAGCGCGTGGGTAGTGAGTAACAGGAAGTCGCGAAGCGGCCGGTAGTACTACGACGTCTGGGTATTTTTATTGCTCCAACACACGATTGGTAACTGTTTATACTTAAAGTACAAAGTATAATTAGAATTACGACCAGTAAGGAGGCCTTTAACTAGCTGCTCCCGCCCCTCTACTAGCGGGTGAACGGAAGCGTATAGCGGGTGTACAGGACAGCTGTTCGGGTAGGTCCAGTACTCGAGCTGATCGTTCAAAAGTTCCGTAGGGAACCGCGTTTTGTCTCGTACGGGGTTTCACGAAGCAAAACAAATTTACACATCTTAACACTGTTACTCACGTGACTGTTACTGGGAACTGACAGGGCGTAGTAGGCCTACTTTTAAGGCCATTAACTGCGTTGAAAAATTATACTCCTAAAGAAAGCCGTCACAGAAGACAAAAACAAAAAAATTAAACAAATAGTATACGCCTCGTAATGGAGATGTGTCGGAGGCGGACCAGAGCGGAAGGGTGTAGCAGACAAGCCCCGGCGTCATTTGAGATGTGGACCAAACCCTTGGGGCGTGCCCACCCGAATGTTGTCTTATGTGTTAGTCTCTCTACATTCATCGCATTGACGAAGTAGTAAATTGTATTTGCTCATTATGTATTCCGCTTACACACTTGTAAATACTCCATTTTCTGACAACACTGCAGATACCACTACACTGTTTGAAGCGGATGCTAAATGTTGTATAAAACTGACGACAGTGTTGCCATCTATGGTCGAGGCCAAGAAATTTACAGACTGCCCTCGTATTTTTTTAGCGAATCCTACTGTTTACAGTTTTCCATTTTACGGCCTACGTTTTGTACAATATTACGAATGGAATCTTTGTAACACAAAAAATCCACTAACAAATAAGTTCCTTCTTGTACCTAAGGAATCAATATTTATTATCGACAATGAGAAAAATACTAACGGAAAGTCCACAACACTGTATTCTTACAGCACACGATGAGTAAAGAACTTTTATACAAACGCCATGGTCTAGTAGTTTTTGGTTTTTTAAACCTTCACACATTTGGATGCTACTACTAAGTTCAGTAACATTGAATTTGAAAATTCCATTATTTATGTGTTCAGAATTTAAGCCCTTTCGCAAGTTTGCAAACACGTTTGGAATTAAAATTAAATGTGAATGCACTAACATCTTACAAGTTTACGGGTCTCCTTGGTTTTTTCTCTGATTTGTCTGAAACCTTCTAATTAAATTTTCTTGGAACCATTCTCATACGTGTGGGTAAACGCAGACTCTGCTGTATAAATCTAGGGTGATTACTTTATGTAGAATTTACGTAACTGCAACTTCAGATTATGTCGGTATCGCGTAATTCAGTCTCTTGTGTGTCCACCATAGTTTTATTATACAGGCCTATCAGTAGAGACTTCGCAGGGGGTATCTCTAACTTGTGCAAAAAGCTGTCACTAGCCCAACGAATTCCTTTGAAACCCAGATCCGAGATACAAATATACATGGATTTCCCCACAGTAATGCTCTAGGTACCATAACAAAATGAGTAACCAGTCTGACGGCTTCTCTTTAACACAATTTCGTAATACCACTCAAAAATAAAATTAATTTATTGGTTGCACATCCTCTAATACACCAAAATCAGCACTGCATCTTGCGTGGGAAGACTTTCATAATTCTCAACTGAGCCAATGGATCGCGAATAAAATTCAATTATTTTACAGATTCATAATTAGTCGTACTATTATATATAACGTTACATCAATCAATCTTATTTTACATACATCATTTAATAAAACCAGTTTGTGCATAAATAATATTAAAATTTAAAACCTGCCATATACCTTACACAAATTTAAAACCCATTCAAAAACCCACTTTCGTAAATCACAATACATTTATAAATGACACAAAACGATTTCAATCTGTAAATAAGACATAACAAAACGTTTAGACTCAGATGAACTAAAGTCTTGATAAACCACACAATTGTCGCGCACGCGCTGAAGTGGAAGAAATTTATTAAGTATAATATTACATACATTATAGTTATGCCATTGTGAAAACCAGCGCTGTAAGTTATGTATGCTGAACATCGACCACACAGCTCATTACAGAAGTACAATTTCAGAAGCCAAGTGCTCACATAAATTATGCACAACATTACAAGTAGTTCCATTTACGGTCTCCCACACTTCACGTCCAATCCACAGCTTCAGATGAAATCCCAAACGCTGTTACTCTGTAAACACCAGTATTATGATTCAATAACTACATAATATACTGACCTCACAGAGTAACAGAATTAGAGTCAATAGCAGCGATTCCAGATTTCTTTTTGAAAACTAATCTGTCATTATGATAAAAAAGTTTTTTAAGTTTTAACCCACTGGCGATTCCATGTATGTTTTTCTTGTCGTAAAGTTTCAACGACACTGTTTCTTGTATTTCTTTTGGAAAAATGAGGACACTACGCAAGTGGATGGGTGCTTCGTACAGTGAACTAAGAATCAAACGTGGGCAATGATGAGAACTGTGACTTGTTAAGGTGAGGAAATACAAACTTTTACGGTGACGTTTATCCACTTAACGACCGTCTCATTGCTCTTAGTTGTGGAAGTTACGACGATGCGACAATTCAGCCGTTGTACGCTCACAAATGATGTTACAGTTTCAGTGATTCTTACTGAAACACAGTTCAGTAAAAATTATAAAATTTCTCAAATCATGAAAAATGTTTGGTAAGCATGAAATTCTGTATGCTGGAAAGTTTCAAGAGTTGTAAATACAATTTATCCTAACACGTTAACCTATTATTTAACAGGACAAAAGGTTTTGGAGGCAGGTACACACGGTCTCCTAAAATTAAACGAGTTAAAAGTAAGACCACACTTCTTTTGGCGGGAACTGTAATAACTTAATCGTAAGCAATATATTTACGAGGAGAAGGCTTCTTTCTGACAAGTGCGGAAACGGGAGTCTCCCTTAATTACTTGGCAATATTTTCAATAATCACAAATGTAGAAAAACGAAAAATGTCACACTTGTAAAAAGTTAACAAGAAATTTGATGCAATTCTTTTCAAACGTCATAAATTATCGCACAACTTTATATTTTGGGTAAATGTGAATAAGTGCGTACGGATTCACAAGGATTGTAATATCTCGTTATCCTTTCTTATTAGGAGAAGGGAAACTTTAAGCATCACAACAGTGCACACACGAACCGTTTTACAAAAAAAGTATGACAGGGAACTTTATGTTATGTCTACGTATAATTCGTGTTTTCAGATTGTTAACGAAAAACAAAAAGAATTTGTCCAGACACAAAACTACACGAGTCCTAATGAATAAAGTCGGCTGGAGTCGACATTATCTCAGTTAATAAATGATGCACAATCACAGAATACAATAGGCCAAATTTAAATTCGTTTAAATTTCCTGTACTAGTGCGAAAGCATTAGTTACGGCAGGTATTTAGTATTCTGTCGACTAAATAGAATTAAGTGACAGTCAATGTTTCGGAACTGAGAGATCTGAAAGAGAAGTTACCTGTAAATATCACATGGTGATTATAAATTTGTCAAGTATCTAAGGACTTCTTGCAAACATGTATTTAAGGTGAAAGTTTATTTATTTATTATAAACTACAGTATCCTCTCAACGAAGCAATTTTAAATTTTATGTGTTTGTTCACATTAATTTTCATCTGTAGGCCTACTTTACAGCAGTAACAAAAGCAACATTCTGGTTAACGTAAAATAAAGCACCGGAAGCACGTGTAAGCGAGATTATCCGCGGTTCGTGAATAATACTACTATTGTATATGAAACATCTATAAATTACAGTAATAGTGTTTTTGTAAGCAACTAAACTACAAAGTGATTTCAAAATCCTATTATAACAACATAGCCTCCCTCAGATGAGGTCCAATAGGCCTACATATGAAAACCTCATAGAGCAAATGTGCATCTGCAACCAGCAATTGCCACTAAGCAAGCCATAAGTTATCGTTCAGGTTTGCAACGACCAGTACTTAATTCAAACCGTATAGCGGAGGCAGGCATTGCACATAAAGTTCCTGAATTAAGTTGACCACTAACTGTTTCAACAGGCTCATACGTACTCGATAAGATACTTGCATTATTAGTACTTACCGCAGGAGCTAATGTTTGTGGCAAGTTCTGCTTTTAATGTTTAGTGAACATGATTTAAATTGATGTTTAATATAGTCACTTCTTATAGTGAAGAGCAGGTGTTAACGGAGACAACAGTCATGTTTCTACACACCAAAAAATACATAAACGCTTAACTAAAATAACGGACATATAATAAGTACCAACTCCAGGCATTATGTAGCTAGTACATGAACGTGTCAATCATTTTATGGCAGCATTTCCACAATTCAACAGAAGCTCTCAAAGATCCTAAAAACCAAATTTATTACATATTTGTGAATACGATGTAATCTGCTAAAAACATACAAGCCAAATAATGCAGACAATGATTTAGTCCTGAAAACATTACAAGTTTTGAATACATTTTTTTTGACGAACTGATATTCTTCTGTTTAACATACACAAAGCACAGTTGAGGATACGGTGTTCCACACAGGTATACTTCTTCCTTTCTTAGCTTAATCCTGATATAAACAAACAGGCGTGGCACATCTGAAACGCTATTTGTTGCTTGAATTAGAGGCGTGTCACACTGACAGAAGTAGTACAGACAGGTACATATAATGTTGATACTAAATAAACACATGTAAAATTGTGATAATTTTTACATTCCGGACCGAAGTAATATTTGTGTGACTGTGTCAGACCGACAATGATATACCGGTATTTTAACACGCAGAGTTGATGGCTTTTTTTATTTACTGTTTGAATATCGCAAGAAAATAAAATAAAGTAGGCCTATATTTAAAGCGAAAATATAAGCTATGATATTTACTTACCAGTGTACTGTGTATTATCAGTTGCAGCAGAGAGTAATTTAATGCCTTCTATGTCTGTGTCGGAACTTGAATCGTCACTTGAGTCAGCAGTGTTAATGATAAGATTATCCACGACGGCGTCGGTAATTTGGCCGAACTGCCATAAGCTTATCTTTTTCCTCGAATACATGCTGGACATAAGGACTCCACTTGTTAATCGTTATTTCATTTATCGCCTGCTCTATCAGTTGTTTTACATCATGCTGTGTTGTGTTGTGAGGGACAACATATCCTTCCAATTGGCTCCATATTAATTCAATGAGATTCAGAATACAATGATTAAGGAAAAAGTCTTAAAACGGCATTGCCCCGACTTTTCGGAAATACAGTATCATTTTCTAAACTTTTTAAATGTATGTTAATTTTGCTACCGGCGATAAAGTTCTACTATGTATTCATAAAGATGATGAAACGTATTCAAAAACCACTTGTAGTTAAGGCAACCGTCACATGACTGTGTACAGTCCAGAGGTGGGCCGATATACCTGTAACAGGTATTTTGGAACGATATTTTTGTGGAACAGATGTAACAGTGACTGAAAAGTTGAAATACCTGTTATTCGCGGCGACGCTGTTCCGAGTCGAGGTATGCCCCCTACGCTACTACTACACACACACGCACACACAAAAGTACGCAAGTAACAAGTAAACGAATACGCCAAGGGCAAATACTAGGCGTACAAAAATATCGCTGGTACGCAAGGAACAACCAGTATTTCAAATACTAGGGGTATCACCGATACACAAAATACTAACGTATCAGAGGAACAGTAGTATTTTAGGAACAGGTAGTGTCAAGGGTATTTCGAGTAGGAACTAGTAAGCAGCCACTTTTTCGTCCTGAATACTTCATTCTGCGCAAAGAGACGAAGCTATTTTTAATAAAGGAAAAAATTCATCCTGATTTTACATTTATTCTCGTGTGATATGCAGATATATAATACAGATTATATGCTAATAAATTATATATTATACTAGTCACCAACTTGTAACTAAAACCGGTTCAGGTTGTAAGGTAAAACTTTGTTTTTACTCATAAAAAAACTTTGTGCTCCGAATCGTTAGTGAAATAGTTGTATTTAATTATATTGCGTTATAACCTATAGAGTGGCTGATGTTGAAAGGCTATATTATACTTTTATTAATGGGATTTTAACTTCACGGGATTTTAACTTGTTGGGATTTCGTTCCTTAAATATCTGAACGAAGAACACGAACACGATTATCATCAAGGAAAATGCAACAGTTGATATTTTTGAATGCGAATTTAAAATAGTGTTTGAATAACTGAAATCCAAGTATTTTAAAAACAATTCAATTGTTTAATTTTATTTATAATGTGTTAAGTGAAGCAGATTGTAATGTAAATAGGTGTGACATTTCATAACTTGTATATTCTGTGTACATTAGTGAATGAATCTGAAAATTATCCAAGTATGTAATGCATTTAATTTACTTTTGTTGTTGCTTATTATTTATAAGTTTTTATTCACTTATTTATTTATATTTATTTTATTACAGTGTTTTTATTATTTTTATTTGTAAAATTTTGTTTAGTCTCATTCACTCTTGTGGCTTACTGATATGTTTTTATTATATGTTTCTGATGTTTTTATCACATTATTTGTTGTGGTATTACGTGTACTCTAAATTATTTCATTGCCCCGAGTTTCGCAACTGATTTGTCTAAAGTCCAACCAATGTTAGTTTTACTCCTAGTGAAAACTTAAATTGGTATTCCCAAAGGGAGATAGGCCTATAAATTCTCTTGTTTCTTATTTTCTTTTAAATAGTAATAGTTTAATAAAGTCACAGTGTAAAGTAACACTGTTAATACTTTTAGTTTCAATTTATTTCTTATAACAAATTATATAGTATAGGTTATATAATATCTTCAAATAAATACACTGCAAGTAGGTTTATTAATATATTAATAGGTTTATCTAGGTGAAAATAAACCTACTTGCAGTGTATTTATTTGAAGATATTACACAGGAGACCTGCAGGAAACTCAAAACGAGTTACTTACAAAGGATAATATAGGTTATGTATATATAGTATATAATAACAGGTATTTGTACCCGTTATTCTTTTGGAACGGTATTTTCATACCTAGTATTTTAAAATAACAGTTTAGCCCACCTCTAGTACAGTCATTCCGTTCATGCGCATAACACATTACTGTGCAAACAGTGTCAATGCCTCCGAGCAATAGCGTTTCAGATGAGCCACGTGGGTTTGTTTACATCACGATTATCCTAAGAACGGAAAGAGTTTATACATGGTTCCTCGCTGCAGTATTAAACGCAGGCCATACTAATTGTAATGTGACACCGCACTGTGATAAAGACTCACAACAAACGGCAGAGGTTTCTCCATTGGTGCAATGTTGTACACTGCCCTGCATTACGACTAAAAACAACGTACCACAAGCAAGCAAGTGTTCATCATCCCAATAAGTAATGCAAACTACGCTGTGGAAACCAAGTACTATAGCCAGTATGTATAGCCAAGTACTTCTAGTATGTATAGCCAGGAAATACTGTAAGGCTGCAGGCGTTACTTGTTTGCGCGGAGAGTTCTGACGTCAACGTGTTGACGTCACCCCCCCCCCCGTATTCCATACGCACCAAGACCCACCTATCCTTTAAACATAGTTACTTACCCAACACAAATTTTATATTGTGAATCGCATTATTTTATCCAAATAATGTTTTACTTGTTTCAATATTATTAAAGTTTATTGAAACTTAAGTACAGTTGACGAGCAGTTCTCATTTAATATTTTGTACTTCTAATTTGTTCATTTACTATTTATCTACTTAGTAGATCACTGCTTATCGTGGTATGGCGAGGAATAGCAGCAGATCAGATTTTTTTTTTTAGTATATAAAAAATGCAGTCACCATTACAGTTACTCAGTATTCAAATGTTGCAGTTTACGTTGTCAGTGTGTGCCGTGTGTTACATATCTCCTGTAACCGTTAACCGTTACTTTTGATTAATCATGTTATAGGCCTATGTGCAGAAACGGTAATTGTAAATAAACTTAAAATAGTATTTCCACGTGTTGTAAAGTTGTTTTAATGGAAATAATTTATCTATAATTACAGAAGAAATTATAATAAGTCTGTATGAAGTGTAAAAAAATAGCGCCTCAATTTAACGAAAGAAGTTCAGATTGGAAAATTTTAAACTGATTCCTAAATATTTTAGAGAACCCTTTGCAAAAGTTATTAACCTTCCTACTGATACAAAAGAATTGAGGCTGCTGAATAAGATCAAGGCTGCGACGAGAAAATTAACACATTTCTCTTTGCCTTTTTAAAGAAAGTTCTGTAATAAAAAAAACAACTAATCGCTTTAGAGAAGAGGTAGCCGATGTTTTGTACCATGAGCCTAGGCGCGTCATTTACAAATTACTACTTATAAATGTTGTATATAAACAGTATAATAGGCATAAAGTATAGACGTATAAGTAAATACTAAGCTATGTCTGTAGATGTAGCCTTGAAAAGTTACTGTGAACATGTGTATTAATTTAATATGTACTGTATATAAACACATAAAATAATAAATCAACTATTAATGGTAACTATAATAATATATAATAATATAAAGCATTGAAATGTACATAGATGTAAGTAAAATATAAATGAAAATTTGAATCAAAAGAGGCTGGACTATGCGACTGTCAGGCGCCGACAAAATTAGTTACAATAGACCCAAAACACCCTTACATGTCATAAAAGCATAAAATGTTTTGTAGAGTAAATCCAGCAAAAAACGCCCATGTACCGTTAGGTTAACGGTACTGTGTCCTTCAAGAGACAATAGATGACACGCCAATAAGTATGACTATTTTAGAAAGTAGCGTCACTTTTTAGGAGTCTAACGAACGTCCGCGTTAGTTTATCGCCCGCTCTCTGGCAACCAATCACGGATAGCGTCGGTAGTGAGCGCAAAAAAGATGCAGCACCGGAATGGGTACGTTCGAAATTACCGGCAAATATTTCAAAGTCAAGCCAATGGTAGATGATCAACAAGAGCTGTAGTGAGGGAAGAACTCGGAAAACTATAAAAAACAAGTGAAGCAAACAAAAGGAGGAAGTCTAAGTTCAATTTTCACGCAAAATACGGGAAACCTGCGTCACTCGGTGTGAGGATTTTAATACTATAATTCTAAGTTCAAATCAATAGATTAACTCGGTTAAATAGTTGCGAAAGAATTACAGTTATCAAGAAGTTTATTTTATGTGTGCGCGATAGTACGTACGGACCAGAAGATGTTTAACTTGTGCGCATAGATTGCAGCAAGTAGTATACTTATTTATATGTGCGCGACGTTTAGTACTAACGCGAGCGAGTGAAGTAAATAAAGGTTTAATCAAGCGTGATTCGTGCAAAGTGTAGTGCGATGTTCAACGCAGGATTACAGTTCATCATCCTTTTACTTGGAATCCAGCAACAAGTAACAGTATATCATTTATGATTCACAACTCAATAAATTAACATAGAATTTGCATCTCAAAAATAACTCATCTCATTCTCAAAAGACCCACGAGTTCAGATACTAACTATTACAATTTATGCTATATGCTACTTGGGCTAAGTGCAACCTCAAAAATAATAAAATTAAAAAAAATGATTAAATTAAAAATACAACACACAGCTCCGCTCAAATTGTTTCCTTATAATTAACGCTTAGACAAAAACTTTAACCGGTATATACTCAAAACGGATAACATAAGCCTTCAACGCTAGAATACGTAGAAAAAACGAGATGCTGAAATTAACCCGGAGGTCTAGAATGTACCATTATATAAAGATTTGTATAGGCCTATCCTTATTTTTGCAGAACTTGGTCAATACTGTAACTAAATAAAAGTTCGGAGGAATGTAAGTGCGCAAAGGATTTTTGTTGTTATCTGTGAGCGGGACAGAGAGGGCAAAAGTGCTGGCGCACGTTTTAACATGTCATCGATAACGACTTGCTTACACTATCTGTTTCTGAAGGTCATTCCAGGAAAGTCTCATTCCAGGTTACTGTTACAACCCTATTGCACTGTAGTCAAAACAGAGAATGTAGAATGGTGTCAGTTTCTGATAAGGCGATTACAACCAACAACAACAATGCGTCGTGTGTTCGGTTCAACTTGCTGGCTACACAGTTTTGTATCAGGTGGAAGAAAAACAAATTGCTTTCACCCAAGAATAAAAAAGTAGGCTTAACTACGGTAACCCATATTATTTCAAGTACAACAGGTGTAGCAAATCTGAGTATTATGTACACAATACCTATACTATGATTTTGCCAGATGCCGCGGGTCTAAGATTATGTAGGCCTACTGCTTTGTCAATGTGTTGGAGATTTCTGACGTCATCTAGTAACTCACGACCCTACTCGCTCTTTACATTTATAAAGTCAGGAGAAAGAGATAAAAAAAGTACTTATTTTTTCAAGAGAGGAAGCTCGAAATTGGGAAATACTTTTAACGTGCTACAACAAAGCTGCCAAATAATCGCTTCAAACTACCACCTCCTTCGTTTTCTTTCGCCTTCTAAAAGTCACGCAAAAAAAGTAATCGGTACAGACGATTTCGGCACGACCAAAATTTTAATTTACATTAATGTAGGATCCGTTCCTACTCTTAGGAAGCTAGTTTTAAACATCAAGAAATAAAGTACGTTCTTCTTCTTCCCAACAAGACTTACGCCTTGGAACTGTTCCGGCTTCATAGAATTTCTTCCCATCTTTTCTTTGGTCTCCCTACCCTTCTTATTTCAGCTGGTTTGTATCTACTTGCTGCTTTTGGTAGTCTTCGATCAAATAAAGTACGTTTCCAGACTATTTTATTGACTATTCCAGACTGTTTCTCGGTGTGGAGATCATCCACAGGGGCACAGACCAAGCAGTTACCATCGTCAGATGAAAACCGTTAAAAATTGTTACAAGGAAAGTTAATACTTAACTTGCCTGAGAAAAGCTTAGTATTAATGGACAACGGGAATATCATAAGGTCGAAATGGGGAACACCCAATTCGTCTCCTAGAAAAGTTGACATGAAACGGTGATTGCAAACTCACAGTATTCCTTTACGAAATGACAAGATAAAAACTGTAGCCTACCACATGAATTAATATTACTCAGAATAAGCAGACAATTTTGGTTACGTCACACATGAAACTTTGGCCTGGCAAGGGACATTAGAGCTAAACTTTCATCACCGTATCATGCTGAACTAAAAATCAACTGAATTAATTTGAGCTGAAGTAAAGAGACTGGGTAAAATCCCATAATACAAATTTGAAATTGGGAGACATGCGCCTGTGCGAGATTAAAATTTTGGAAATCGCGCAAAGATGGTTAGCGTAAAATGTAATCACG
This sequence comes from Magicicada septendecula, assembly GCA_034769895.1. Classification (NCBI taxonomy): domain Eukaryota; kingdom Metazoa; phylum Arthropoda; class Insecta; order Hemiptera; family Cicadidae; genus Magicicada; species Magicicada septendecula. The sequence continues at coordinate 321,547,863 of CM068367.1, forward strand.
CCAGGAAGCTAGAGCAAAGATCGAATTACTTAGGAACAGCAAATAGACACCTATTACGTGTTTCTTTATTAAGATAAATAATGAATTGGGTAATTGTTCTAACTGTATGGAAAGCAACAAAACCGTAGTGAAGGTGTTCTAGCCGATAATAAGTTAATGACAGCAAAAGTTATACCGTATGCTGTTATTATTATTGTAGAGACATTCTGTAGGGGATCCCGTACCTTGGTCGAAGAGCAGACGTTTACGACCCAGGAGACTCGTTTCACCCTTTCAGAGACTGGATTCAGTTGTCTGATAACAGACCGTTTCTCAGCATTAGCCGTCCCCATTCATCGGCGTCAGCACGCCACCTAAAGACCCTAGATTACTTCTTTCTCACCCTCCTCCTCTTCCATCCAGGCTTGTCAGCGACTACAGCGGAAGAAAGAAAACAGTAATGAAAAAACAGATACCTATAGTCATCGAATACTCATGTGGCATCGGGATCAGAACAAACAATAGTTGGTCAAGGAAGACCGACAGGATAATTAAGGGACCTCACCCAAAACATTTTAAGAAAAAATGTAAGTCCAGCTACGGTACCCCGGGGCTTGCCACACCCGTACTCACAAGACGTGAGCCCGTAACGAATACTATTTTCCAGTGTTTCACACAACTTATCAGTAGTCTATTAATATATGCTTTTGTTACGTCAAGAAAGATGATGTAATTCTCTCACTATTTCTGTCTCTCCATTTTATGCATTTTTTCTGTTGTGATAAATAACAGAAATTGTGAAACTTATTCAGGAGTTACATGGCTCGAAGAAAACTATTGCCCGTTTATGTTGCTTTTTCCATTTTCAAAATTTTACGACGACTAAAAATCTTTATTCCCCATAATTTATAATTTTACAAATTTCTAAATTATTTAGACTAAAAACAAACTTGCAAATAATATAGAAGCAACTAACTAAATATACTTTTTAACGATTTACTGAACAATTTATTAGAACAATCTTTGTGTTTCAATTATTAATTGTACTAAAGAGGATCGGTTATATTTCTACTTAATAGACTGTGATTGAAGTTTTGAGAAACAGGATACGCGAGTTTAAGTGTGTGTGTGTGTGTGTGTGTGTGTGTGTGTGTGTGTGTGTGTGTGTGTAGGCGCGCGCACGCGAGCGTGTTGGGCTCGTATGCAAGACGTCTGTGATTTACGTGTAGTGGTTAGACAGGGTATGTTTGCTTTAGTGGTGTTTAGTCCAAAACGAGCGCCAACATTGCTTCAGGTGGACACAAAAATGAATATTATCTGAATACTGCCATTTCCAAAAATTGTATCTGCTAGCAAGTCCCCGAACACCAGAACTAGTTCACCTTTTTAATTTGATACTCCACATGCTTTTTCATGTTTTCAAATTTTGACATCTTCATTATTTGGGGGGGGGGGAATAAATCTCAAAAAACAATAACAATAAGGGTTTGTGTCGGGTAATTGTGTTGACATGCATGCCAAGTTTAAAAAAAAAAAAAACGGTTGATACAATCCAAAGTTATCGTAATATATAAGCCTAGACCAAACAGACAAGACAAATGCCAAACGGTCGAGTTGGAAAAAATATGACAATTTGCTTCGCTTATTCAATAAAGAGCACTACTGACCATAAAGGTTTTCACTAAGCTCAATGAATTTTAAAAATTTACCTTGTGTGTGTGTGTGTGTGTGTTTTACACTTTCATCTAAGATCGATCAAAAAATGTTTAAAAAAACGTCCGATGGGTACTTTAGCTTTATTGTCAACATGTAGCTTCGTTCTATGATCATCACGCAGAAAATAAATATGAATAATATTAAAATAAAATTAACAGAAATTAAAATATTTCTAGCACACGTCTCTACCACTGACGGAACAAGATTATCAAAGTCCTGTGTTAACTAACGAATCTTAACCCTTGCAAGTTATTACACGCATAGATTATAATCATTAATAATATGAAGAAGGGGTTCTTCATATTTTTACACGTGGTTTGCTGAAATGTGATTGGTCTTAAACCTGGCGACTGTTCCCTTCACCAACAATGACAAACAGAGCAATATGTAGCCTAAATAATATGAGTGAGAAGGGCTTCTTCACATTTTTACACATGGTTTGCTGAACTAAGTTTGGTCTTAAACCTGCCGACTGTTCCTTCACCACCAAAAACCAAACAGAGCAATAAGTAGCCTAAATAATATTAAGGAGAAGGGCTCCTTCATATTTTTACACATGGTTTGCTGAACTAGTTTAGTCTCAGTCAGAGGGACGTGCAAAACAACTTTATCATTATCATATTTTCAAGACAAAATGTCTCTCTCACCTTTAATTACTACGCAGCTGGTTCCAGATAATATGGCAGAAATTGTGAACAAAATCTCTGAGCTCTGCTTAATACCAGGCGTTGTCACAAAAACATACCGAATTGGCGAAACAACTGATCCAATTCTCTTCTCTCCTTTATGATTTACTGTCGGTACAGAGATAACTTGTTTTCAAAAATTATATGTTATACTGTCTCGTATACTACTTTAAGAAGTGAAGACAATTATTCTGCCATTACTCGCTTTTATCCATCAAGTCAAAATCAAACCTGCGACTTTCCTACTTGTAACTTTTATTTAAACAACGATTTGTTTATTACTTAATAAAATATTGGCCTATTTAGTATAGTTCCCAGAAAATTTTAACAGCCTGCATTAAGTGAATGTGAATGGTATCCACAGTAAAATATGAAAATTATCGACACTCTGTATCATTAATATGCTTAAGGAGGATTGTAAGATTAATCTTCGAAATTCAATTACAGAAACGGAAACGTATACTGGCGGTACTGTGTGCTGCCCTTGGTATGGATTAGTTGTTTATCCCGATCGACGCTGGTGCAGTTTCCAACGTACACACAGACTACACCTACATAAAAAAATAACGTTTGGCATAACCCTTTTGTAGGTAACCTACACGAATCAGAGGGTCTGTAGGCTACTGCTTTATTAAAGTAACACATATCAAAATAAATACTTTATTGAACGAACGCTTTCAATTACTTTAACGAGTAATATTTCGTTCACATTACTATGTTCTGTTTATTAACTGATTACTTATATCGCTTCAATGTAAATATTGCACAAAGACAATTTTACTAATACATAAATACAAGATAAATAAAACTACGAATAATTCGTAGTTTTTAAATCCGTAGGTACGTGCTCTCTGTGTGTGTGTGTGTGTGTGTGTGTGTGTGTGTGTGTGTGTGTGTGTGTGTGTGTGTGTGTGTGTGTGTGTGTGTGTGTGTGTGTGTGTGTGTGTGTGTGTGTGTGTGTGTGTGTTTTAGGGGTAGGCTACTTATTTTAGAAATCTCACATTTCAGCACATAAAGTAAATGGCAAAAATGTAACCCACACGAAAGCTTACGAACTCCCAACAATTTTATTAAGTACAGTAGTGTTTTGTATCCGCGATATTATAGCTTATATATTTCTACACCTATAATGTTGTTGGATTACGGAAACCTAAGTGTTACAGTATTTTCTAGATACTTGGACTAAGTATGTAGGCCTACTATATTTACCACACAGACTAGTCTCTCAGTTTACTTTAGATGTTCAGAATACATGAATACACAAATTACTTAAATCCTGGAGTTTCCTTAATATATATATATCTTGCCCTTTGACTCCATACCTAAGGGTACAAGCCGCAACAGTGGACCGCCATTCTGGCCCGTTTCTAGCTAGGATTTTGATTTTCCCCAAGCTCCTTCCCTACTGTTGTCTTTCTGCTTACATTGTCCGCTGCCATGTCATTCTGGATCTACCACTTCACCACCATTGCGAGTTCCAGTCGTGTGCCTACTCCTTTGCAACGTGGTCATCCGGCCACCTCTACGTGTGTGGCTGCACGGCGGTGTGGATAACAATTATAAAGCTTATGTGACATTTTTTCTCCTTATGCGTTTTTACAGTACAACAAAGAAACTTCTCTAAAAAATTTCGTGAACACACAGTTTGTCAATTAGACGATGGGAGTCATAGCGTGTAAATGACGCAAGATGCATATTCAAAGCAAGATACAAGGGCAACATTCCTCTGTCAACAGTACTGCCACGTTAACAGTCGGTAGTTTAGGCAACGTCCCAGTATCCACGACGACATTTTCAGTATAAACAAACAGTACAGTAAAATGGTACAGTATAAACTATTTCTTATAGGCCTAATGATTTTTCTTAACATTCAATATTACCTAAATGTAATCAGTTCCTTACAAAGAATGACAGAGGAAAGGGCAGTGAAAAAAGTATTTATGGAGGGCCAGGAGGAAGAAGAGAAAGAGGGAGGCCGAGAAGAAGATGGATGGACGATGTAGATGAAGATATGAGAAGACAGATATGTCGCGTTTACATTGCCGTGTATATTAGCAGTTGCTGCTTTCGCAATTTTACTCAGGCGACCTCAAGATGAGGGAACGTTTTGATATCACAGCGGTTTCTGGAAACGCTGTTGCCAGGCCTGTCCTTCACCAAAGAGCTGAGACAGAAAATTAAAAGTATCCGATGCACCTACAACCAGGAAGTGACTAAAATACGATCTTTATTTAAGCGTAAAGTTGATAAAACACTTCGGATCTTTTGTGCAGAGATCTCTTATGAGTTTTGGAAGAATACTTTTTCTTTGAATTCAATGTCTCACTCACATTTTCTCCTTTTCCTTCTACTTCTCACATTTAATTTTATAATTTCACCAACAGCAGCAGCTACAGCTGAAACCATTTGCACTTCAGACATCTTAACGGGCGATAGTTAACGTCACCATGTAGAAGAGAAACTATCGCTCTCTCTCTCTCTCATTGTCGCACTTTCGCAGACGCCCTCATGACATTACTATCGCTGTGTAAACGGTGCTTAACGTCAGCCAGAGGCGAGCTGTGCGAGACGACGAAAGGCATGCACGTCGCCCGCTCCTGTGCTGCGTCCCGAGCTTCAAATGTGCGTGATGCATGTAACAGAAAGTTAGGTTTTAGCAGGATAGTTATTTTAATATGTAAAACTAAATTAGGCGACAACTCTTGAACGGCACGTAACGGTGGCTCCTGCCGCAGCGACCACAGATGATGCTGGATATTTAGGGTGTGGTCTTAACGTCTGCACAGCCCAGTACACTTAATCGCAATGAATAGACCTACCTATAACGCAGCGAACACACTCGCGTAGTTGAAAATTTCTAGTAGGAGGAAGTCCAGAAGTAGATTAAAGTGAAACTTAGTTATTTCTAACTTTTTCGGTCCCTTTGAATACTGCTATAGCAATAATGAATAGCAGCCCAATTAGTTTACGTTTTTTGGTCACTTCGAATAACTCTCGAGGATGCAATAAAAGTAAACGTGTTTACGAATTATTTATAGTAGTTCTTGTATTCATTCCTGGCAATGTACTGTTAATTGTGAGCCTTACTTCTGCCTTTGCGAAAATAGACCTACCGGTATCTGGCAGAATTCTAAAATTTGTAACTCCTGCCTGGAGTTTTTTGGACAAAATAAATCCCTTTCAAAGTTCCTGTACCCGTAGGTAGAAACCTTACAAACATTTGTGCCTAGATACGAAAACAAAAAATTCCTACCAGCTACGTCCACCCAAAAAGTTAAAGTTCTCACGTCAGTTAATATGCCGTAATTCGTTTGTGGTAAAAGAAACAGAGTTAATCAACTTGCAATATCAAGTGACAAATAGCGAGAGTTGTTTGTTATTTAAGTGAATAAAATTGAAAATAATGTAGCCTTATCTTTATTATTGTACTGAAACCTCACTGAATTCTTGTTTTGTTATTAGCTTAATTTACATAGTTTTAATTGGCGTAAGAATTTTTCATGAAAACTTTTCCTGGGCAGATGAAGAACCATTTTACACTATCCCTGCGTCGGAGGTCTGGACGATGTGTTAGTAGGCCTATTTCTGGTTGAAGGACGACTCCACAATGCAACGACTCCACAATGCACTCTGCCAAAAACACTACGCTTTACCATGACGGTGGCTCCTCAAGCCACTGAAAAATAATTGTTCGCTACTGAATTTGAATACAAACCGAAATACAAAGTTCCCATGAAGATTACAATACAATGCACAAAATTTCGTTATTTGATGAAATAACATATAAGGTTACATTCACGTACTTCATAGAATCGTTACTTCATGGCAAATTTCCCATATCAAAAAAGCCGACATTAATGCAAATAACTTCATACAAAAATACTGCATATGAAATTGAACAGATTGATTTTTCGTGTAGTGTTTGCGGTCATGGCTGTATAAACACGCGCGCACGGGCACACACAAATTTTATATTAAATTTATAGGTGGAACAAGCTCCTGAATGTGTAGAACAAAGCAAAGTAGATGGAGACGTGGATAAAAATCCTTTGCAGACAGCTTGCGGCGTTACAAACCAGGACGTACCGATGGCAATGTGACATACTGGGCTGTGATACGACCAACATCAACGTATCACAGATCCGTATGTCTCACCGCCATCGGTACACACACGACGCGACGCCGCAAAGAGTGCGTACCCTGGTTAAAGTGTTCCAATGGCGGGTACTACATTCTTCCGAGAACTTGTAAATTTATACCTGTAAAATAAACATTTGTATCAATGTAAATAACCAATCAGGTAACTGGTGGAAGGTGACAATCTAATCCTACTCCTTGCTGTAAGTCGATACAAAGTTACGCCACGTAAGTGTCACCACAAATGCAGTAGTGACGTACGTAGACTATGTGATGCCGAGATCGGGATGCAACTACCAATCCCAATGTACAGTAACAAAATGTAAAGTAAATGTACAGTAACAAAATGTAAAGTAAATGTAAATCCAATGATACTGGTACTAAAGAATCACTCAATAACACATAGGCTAATAAGTATTGTTCTTGAACAATAACATAATTATTGTTACTTTGAAAATTTATAGGCTCTACGGAGTCCAGAAACATGTAACATGTTTCCAGAATTACGTTTCAACAGTATCACGGTTCGTTGAAAGGTAATGAAGGAATGAGACGACTATACTCAATGTATAATAAACCACGAAAGGATGTAAAACCGATTATTTGTTACAGGATTCCTTTAACTACAAATTGCTTAAGGGAGGCAGGTTAAACTGTCACGTAAATATTTATGAACTTGATCAGACTGTCATATAAACATCTATTAACTGAACGTACTACTTCATTACTTCAGTATTCTGTGGCGCAGCTAATAAAACAAAACTCAATGCAACAAATAATTTTCCTTAAAAATAATTTTAAAAATTAAGTAATCCTTAGTGTAAAGTTTATACAATATATTTAACAATATATTTTCCATGAAAATAATTCCACTATTTCCCAACGGTTATAATTCAACATGTAGTTTTAAATGGGCAATTTTCTTATGGCGTAATTTTAATTTTATTGACATTTTAAACAAAAATATTATTTTTATCTTTGATTCTAACAATACGCTTTTGAGTTAATTTCCCGACAGTCCTACATTTTCCAATATAAATAGTCTGGATTTATCTATTATTGCGCAACAATATCGAGCTGAATATTATTTAATCATATGCGGTAAAAGTTTTATATCCCTGGTTTACAACTGAATGCACGCAATGTTGTATTGGAAAATCTATTTCATAATTACTCTACTTACCTTAATAAGTAGGCCTAAATGAAAAATAAAATATTTTGACTGAGAATGGTTTTGCAGGAGAAACCTATGAAAAAAATGTTTCACTGACCCACTAATAAATATTCAATCGATGTCGCTTTGCTTAACGGAATGTGTATTCGCTCTAGTTCACTTTTCTTTTTATCACATTCAAATACTCTGTTCCACCTCGTAAGCGTGCTCTGTAAGCTTCTTACGCAGTTTCTCTTGAACGTGCCATAGTAAAAAAAAAACCTTTTGCTGTAACCAGCATAATACAAAAAGTGCTATTGAAATAGCAAAGGCTTTTGGTGATGTTTTAACATGGTTGAGAAATCTGAATCATTATCGCTTTCAAATCAAAACTGTACAATGGATGATTATAGACATAGGTTATGAAGAAGCTGCAGGAGAAACCTATGAAAAAAATGTTTCACTGACCTACTAATAAATATTCAATCGATGTCGCTTTGCTTAACGGAATGTGTATTCGCTCTAGTTCACTTTTCTTTTTATCACATTCAAATACTCTGTTCCACCTCGTAAGCGTGCTCTGTAAGCTTCTTACGCAGTTTCTCTTGAACGTGCCATAGTAAAAAAAAACCTTTTGCTGTAACCAGCATAATACAAAAAGTGCTATTGAAATAGCAAAGGCTTTTGGTGATGTTTTAACATGGTTGAGAAATCTGAATCATTATCGCTTTCAAATCAAAACTGTACAATGGATGATTATAGACATAGGTTATGAAGAAGCAGAAATAATCGATGCACGATTTGGCTGAAAAAGTACTTTTTTATCTCTTCGTCTTGACGAACGTACTGATGCAAAACAGACAGACGTGAGTCATCTGTTGATATGTATACATTAGACCCAGGAAAATTGCAAAAAATTCCGCTATTTAGAAAATAATTTCGCTGACTTGAAATAGGAGCTCCCAGTGAAACCACAAAATGAAGTGACATCTACGACGTGGTGAAAATCTCTTTACATAAAATTGGACAGTTTAATGAAACATCATTCTAGATTTATTGGGTTCTTAAAAGAACATGAAATGACTTGTCCACCCAAAACGCTGTTTCGTGTGATGCTATTCAATTGGTAGTAGAGCCTCAAAGTAGGGATTTTTCTTTAAACAATTGGTTTTACTAACAGACATAACCAATTATCTTAACAAACTAGATCAGAGCTCCGATGGACGAACCAGCTGGTGTCGGATTTAACATTAATGGATCAGAGCTCCGATGGACGAACCAGCTGGTGTCGGATTTAACATTAATGGATTTCGTAATCCTATTAAAAGTATTTAAATGTTGTTTAGAAACTAATGAATTGGTTCATTTTGCAAGCTGTAGGCAAAACAGCAGAGAGTCATGAAATACTTTATTTTTCGGAATTTGGTACAAAACGTGTATTCATGTGTTTCGGATATTCAAGACGAACGGGTGTGCGGAAATCACAGGCGAGTTTAACATAGGAGATTCAAATAACTTGAATGCCTGGCTATTTACTAAGCCTCTTAATACTGTCATTAAAGAACAACCAACTGATTATTCAACTAGTGTAGTGTGACGACCTAGGCCTACTAGTTGACCCCTACCTGCACGGAAAGGGATCGTATTTTTTAAGAAGCTGCTACCTGATGAACGATTTCCAGATCTTGTGAAGTTTTGGACATAAAATGACGTCGATATTTGCAAGTGTTTGGAAACGTGTTCATCAAAATGAGATTCAACACAATTACGAACTACAAAAAAAAATCCCCTCACAGATCCTTCTCTGCTTCACCTATTGGCAATGACACATCTCGGCTCGATTTGAACATTCCTGCTCTAGTGGCTGTACCACAGATCGACAACAGTTTTCACACTGAACATACAATGTAAATATATATACTATGTTTAATAATTTTATTATATTTTTATTATTATACTGACATAAAAAAGATTCACCTTTAAAGTTATGTAGTAAGTTATATTGAGAAAATTACCTTTTTTTACCCATTTTAAAAACAAACTACGCTAATTCTTGTTGCAATAAAAAAAATAAAAGCTGCAACAATTACTGCATTACCACAACGTAATAAAAATAAGCGTTTGTTTCTAAACAATATATTGTTCTTCAGGATAACATTACTATTACTTTGTGTGAAAAGGATTATAATCCACGATCTTCATTCAGCAGGAGTTTGTTTACAAGAGGTTAGAAAAATCGACGACACCACGCTATCAAATTTTCTGCTTTGATGGATGTAATTATAGCCAATACCAGTTAAATGTAAAGAAACAATATACAGTTTTTACGTGTTCTTTAAAGACAGCTTATAAACAGCTTTAGTCGTACTATTTTGTCTGCGTCAAGGAATTTTATTCCGCTTCCTCGCGAATACGATGGGCTTTGAGTATCCCTCCTTCTAATTAAATATTCTCGTATCTCTTCGGAAACTCTACAGTCATCACAAGCGCAATATGAGTATGGTATTAGATGGAATTGTTAAGTAGTTGGGAGAAATATTGGGTGAAAATATCGAAAGGCAATCCATGGATCAAAGAACTGAATGCAAAGCCAGTTCTGAAAGAGCAAAGGGATATTACAGACAGAAACGATCAAGACGTCGAAAGTATTACCTCAGAACACGCTCAGCACACAGCTTGATATTATATAAAGAAAATCAATATACAGTAAACTTTCGATTATCCGCGGAATTGGGTGGTGCGATGGCCGCGGTTTAACCGAATTCCGCGGATAATCCACAATGTGTACAAAATATGGCAGAAAGTAATGAAAATTGCTTACTAACTTGTTACTATTACTTATTACTATTTATTTAAAGTAAAGCTTACAGTAAAACCCGGTTAAACGCTCGTCAACGGACTTCGTGAAAACCGCGTATGAAACGGGATAATAAAAAGTAGGAATATATTCATACTGAAACTGTGTTAACTAATAATCACATTTTATATCCAGGTTAGTTAGATTCTAATTCACACGAACTGACAACTGCGTTCGTGTATTCGGTGTATCAACTGCGTTGGGTATTTCTGAAGTTACTACCTATGTACGATCAAAACGTCTATAGGCTTATAAACATCCAAGCGAAAGTCTCCAACGTTTTTATGCGCAGCAGGGATTAGATTCAAGAATGAATTACTGCAAATGTAGAATTAAAAAAAAATTTCAGAAAAATACATGTCAAAGTCACTGCTGATATGTCGGCAAACGTCAGGGGCGGCGTTCGGCGTCAATGACCAATTTTTCACATCCGTTACGCGACTAGCGTACAACGGCTTTCAATTATACCGCGTAAACATAAAGACAAACATTCTGAAAAAGTTAAATGTTCCCAATACATGAACCTGCAGTCGCAATAAAGTATATATGACCGGATGACTCATGGTAGCCAACTGCCCAGCGACAAACAATACTGTATCTGTCGGTAAGCGGTGACACACTACGGACATGACTTTGGGCAACTTAAATAAATTTGACAATATTATTTAGAGTATTTAATAAAATAGTGTAACAAAATTACTGGATAAGAAGCTCAATTTTTCAGCTGAAATTTATTACTGCTTAAAAAAAACGGCGGGTTCCCGCTGAAAATTAATCGGAAGTTTACTGTATTTTAATATGCTGTAATCTGTGATTTTAATAAGAAACATTAAATAATAATAAACATAAAAAAATATACAACTTAATGCAGCCTATCAGTTCACGAACGTTAAACGAAATTGTAACGGTAGGAAATAGGAATATTCCCATCTGCAAAAAAAAAACAGTGTATAGGCCTATCACTAGCTAATCTACTTCCCAAATATCGTCTATAAATTAGTACCTTTCACAACACTCTTGTTACCAAACAAACCACGGTTACCACACATACACAATTCTTGAGAGATACTTTTGTTCACTATACTGTACACCTGCATAAACAATGTTTCTGCCGTTTACAGCCACTCAAGTTAAAATTAGTTACAATTCCGGACTGTTATTATTACACAGCACACTTATAATAGTGTCAATATCTATTCTGAGTGCTTACTGAAAAGGAAACATTAAACAGATGTTCATCTTTGTGTTTAAATAATGAATAATGGAACCACAGTCAGAAAACTGTTTACTAACGACAATGTTGCTGTTTTGAAAACAATTTGTGAACAACACGTTTGTATGTTGATGTTCAAATGTTATTAGATATAATTACTAGAACTGTTCAGACAATTTTGGGGAGGATATAAACACTTGAAGTGCGTTCTTACACACAGCTTATTCAAATTCTATTACTTAGGTACCTGTTGCTTTTATCACTCAGATCATATTTTAAGGAATTTGCACTAGGCGGGACTGTGTGTGTGTGTGTGTGTGTGTGTGTGTGTGTGTGTGTGTGTGTGCGCGCGCGCGTGCGTGTGGTAAGTTATGAAATTTGAATTTAACTTGACCATGATCATGTTCATTCTTTACTCGTGAAATTAACTGTAAAATACACGAAAATGTTTTAGACATTAGGAAAATTAAAAAAAAAAAACCAAACACTCAAATGGATTCATTATAATTAATTAGGCCTATGTAATATTCAATGTACACTCGCAGCAAAAAATAAGCGCCCAATTCGCACACTGTACAGACAATGCTGAAAGCCAATATACGCAAAAGATAACGCGCCTTCGTGATTTGCTGATTTCTCCCCTTTTTCCTCAGTTTTAGACACCGGCACTAATACCTGCCACTAGTGCCGCCTAGTTTATTGCTTAAAATATGCTCTCTTATCACTGTTATTGTATTATTATCTGTTATTCTGACACTCAAAAGTTCTAATTGTTTGGCCGCACACTGGTCAGTGCGGTAACTGAAAATTCTCTGCCGAGATTTTTCTACGTCGTCGCTGACGGTTCTGCGATATCGTCGGTAGATGTTTTGGCATTTCTGTCAACTACCCCAGTCTCAACGAAATAAAATGATTTGGGGAGGGGGTTAACAGTAACAGCCGCAGCCTCACTTATACCCAGTGCTAAGGGAATCTGCACCATTGAGGATATATCATAGCTCCCTGATAGACACGAGAACTACGGTATTTTTTTTTTTTACGGTGGGCCGTACCTATAGAAGATCGTGAACGTTAGAAACACAATTTTTTGACGTTACAATTCCCACATGACTTTGGAGACAGTACCACATTCTGACAGACAGTAACGACTGCTGCCTTCTCGTAGTAAATCGTAGTTCCCTGGTAGAACGACAGAACGTTTCTAACGGTGGTTGGTACCGATGGAAGATCGAGACGTCAAAAACACTACTTCTGAGACATTACTAGTAACGACTGCCTCATATACAACCAGCAGCTGTAAGTTCTACGTTGTCAACGATGGCATAGCTTCTCCTCGGCATTTGTGACCACAATGATGATTTATCATTACGATCGGCTGGAAACGATCCAAAATCAGGAGTTCAAAAAACATGACTTTGTAGGGTTTCCAACCGAAATAACGATTGCTGCCTTCTCGTATGAGCCCAACTGAGAAAAACTGCGTCATCGAAGGTATATCGTAGATCCTTGGTAGATATGGCAGGACGGCGTTTGTCTTCACAGATGGTGGTGACGATCGAGGATCGTGACGTCAGAGACACTATTTTTGGGACGTTACCAGTAACAACTACCTCATGCACAAGGACAGCTGCTGTAAAGTTCTACGCTGTCCATGATGTCCTAGTTTCCTCGGCGTATGTGACCACAACGATGATTTATCATTACGATCGGCTGGAAACGATTCAAAATCATGAGGTCAAAAACATGACTTTGTAGGGGTCCCCAACCGAAGTAACATTTGCTGCCTTCACGTACGAACCAACTGACTAATTCTGCGTCATCGAAGGTATATCGTAGTTCCTTGGTAGGATACGATGGAACGATGTTTTTACGGTGTTTGTACCGACCTAAGATCGCGACGTCAGAAACACTAGTTTTGTGATGTTACTAGTAACGGCTGCACCATCTACAAGACCAGCAGCTGTTACGTTTTACGTGTCAATGATGCATAACTTTCTCGGCAGATGTGAGGAAAACGATGATTTATCGTTACGATCGATTGGAAACGATCCAAAATCATGAGTTCAAAAAACATGATTTTGTAGGGTCTCCAACCGAAGTAACGATTGCTGCCTTCTCGTATGAGCCCACTGAGAAAAACTGCGTCATCGAAGGTAGGCTATACCGTAGTTCCTTGGTAGATCCGCCAGGACGGCGTTTGTCTTCACAGATCGTGGTAACGATCGAGGATCGTGACGTCAGAGACACTACTTTTGGGACGTTACCAGTAACGACTGCCTCATGCACAAAGACCAGCTGCTGTAAAGTTCTACGCTGTCCATGATGTCCTAGTTTCCTTGGCATATTTGACCACAACGGTGATTTATCATTACGATCGGCTAGAGACCATTCAAAATCATGAGGTCAAAAAACATGACTTTGTACGATCTCGAACCGACAATAACGACTGCTGTCTTCTCGTATGAGCCCTAACTGAGAGAAACTCCGAGTAGGCCTATATCGTAGTTTTCCGGTAGATTATGGCAGAACGGCGTTTGTCATTACAGTTGGTGGTAACAACGATCGAGGACAGTAACTGCTATGTTGTCAACAATTACGCCAAAGCTCCCTCGGAAGATTGACGATGACGACGACAACGATGCAGATTTACCTTCTTTGCCATGTGTTCTATACTACTCGTTTTTCAAATATTGCTAAACAGCGTTCCATCAATTTTATTTTAATCTGATCAATCGCGAAATGCAAACTCTGGTGAAGGCATGATTATCAATTGCCAGTTCTGAGTAAAATTAAATTAGCCTAACTGCACTAAAACGGAGATGATATCGTGAAAAGCCGACGATTCCGACCTACCAACTTCGAAAGACAAAACAACTTACTGATCTGCCACAAATTCATGCTATATTTCCCACATGAGCATACTTTAAAAAATATTCAGTTGTAAAGTACACATATAAATTTTAAAATTTACATAGGAGATATTGTGCAACACTATTTCAAATTATCACATGATTGTAGGTTTTATTATTATTATTATTCCACTAACTAGGAATTTAAGTAAACAATAATAACTAATCTATTTCGCACAAGACTATTTTTAAAAATTGCTGTAAAAAACAGTACACAAACCATAAAAAATGTATGCAGTAGACTACTACTTCAAGTTATTCTAAAACTTATCTTACTCTTATACAATAACAGGAACTTAATGAAAATGTTTCCACTACTACACGGGTTTTAATTTTGTACCAGCAGAAAAATCTACAGTCAAACCAGTCTTTCGTTATCGTTTCAACATATCAATATTAATTCTGTCCTGAAAAAATATTCTATTGATTACGTTCCAGTACAGGCCAGCACATTTTTAAAGTCTTACGTAGTCGTGGATTAGTAGTTGACAAGTTTAACTCAAGGTACGTTTACACAGGCGAGATAATGTCATAGTAAATGCGTAAGCACTGTCAAAGTATATGTTTACATTGAGACGCAAATTTTACCGCGAGAGAAGTCAAAGTGATCAGCAAGTCCTTGCGCAAGCTAATGTCGCCGACAGATGGATGAATGAAATCCGTTCACACTAGTTGGAGTTAAGTTTGGGCAAGTAGTGCTGTCCAACGTTTTCCCGTCGAGCACTCTTCAGCAGTTGTCACCCATAACACGATCCGGAATTGTGAATGGAAGATACACAACAGGAAGGTATTGGCCAACATGACTTTGAATCTTCCAGATCGCTCTCCGGTGAAAGGAAGACAGCTGCCTATGCCGTATGTGATCGCTGCTGATGATTCCTCACTCAGTACCTCATAAAACCTTACCCCTTCGTAACCTACCTGTCAAAAAACGAGTAGCCCTATATAATTACCGGATGTCAAGATGTAGAAGAACTGTGGAAAACATGTTTGGCCTGGTTTGCAAACAGATGAGTATATCGGGGTCATCGATATGTCAACCATATTTAATGAGCACTTCCTTAAGAGTCCTAAGGAAGCCAATGCTTTTGGATCTTTAGCGTTAAAAACAATTTTAGGTAACTTGCGTACTGCATAATTATTTGATGCGAGAAAAAGAGCCTGTAAAAATGTATATAGGGACATTTGACAGGAAAGCCGAACAAACATGGATGGAATGTGGCGTGAAGTGAAGAAGGTGGCATGCCTGGTAGCAACTTGTTACCTCTCCAGGCTATAAAAAGGCGAAATCATCCGAAACCTGTCGAAGTAGCAAGTAAAGAGTTCACAGAGTATTTTCTGAAGTTTTCGAGAAGAGATGCTTTGACAGTACAGATTTGTGTAAGAGTTAGTTGGCCTGGAAGTTACTGCAGTAGGATCGGCCAGTATAAATAGGATTATAATCGGATACAGGCATATTATACTTTGAAGAGGACTGAGTGTCCCTGCACTTGATGACACCCTGAGGCGCCTAGCACGAAGATTCTACGGTCGGGCGCACTGTATTTAGAAGTACGTCCCCGTACTGTCACTGTACATGGTACGCACTCCCCCCCCCTCGCACTTACGCTCTGTGACCCGTAGTCAGGTGCACTAATCCTTCAACTGCCGCTTCAATTAATGCAAATATTAACTACAGTAATTTAAAACTTCTGCAACACATAGATCATACATCCGTTATTATTTATGTTTTATTAATTATGTATTATTTAGTGTATCTGAAAACTTACTCAGTGATTACTTAAAACAAATTTCATTATTATTTTTTTTTTGCTTTCGATATGAATTTTATTTCACTCACTTCATTCACACACCAACTGATCATCACCGACTTAAAATGTATCGCGTTTACTCGAAAGATAACATAAAGGCATCACAAACAAAACACACGTCACGTTTGAATAAGAGTAGTGATGTTGGATACAGACTTCGCGGAAACAATGTTTGTAACCAGTCATTTGGAAGGTCACAAACAAAGTTTCCGCAATGTACGTAAGTACCCATAGCAGTGGACGGCGTCCTGGCCTCTTAGTCGTAAGCACGATGGATACTCACCCACATCGCAAAAACAGTGGCTGTGACCAGTCAATCACAAAAGGGCACACCCAACGATCCTGTGACGTAAGTAAGCAACACAATAGTTTTCATCGGACTGCGTCATGTTGTATCCTTCTTCGTGGTAATTTAGTCGTTGGTTACAGACTTCGCAGAAAACGCGGGTGTGACCGAAGTAAACTGGAGACCACAGCCTACGATCCACGATGAGACGGTATCATGTTGTATTATCTTCCTGGCCGCTTACACATAAATAAGACAATAGTTTAAACTTAAAATTCAATATCACACAAGTAACGCTACCGAAAATGATATCACATGTCAAGCATAGGTGAAAACAATCTTATTCATGTCGACTGACTAAGCAGAAATTTCCTAACGGAAACAAAATTTTTCTTCAAAGGAGAGGTTAATTTCTCGATCGTCGACATACTGAATTTGTGTGGCTTTTGTGGTACGTGACTCGTAACCGGAAAGAGGAAACAGATCCTCGCAATACGGTAAACCATCAAACATGGTTCGTTCGTAAAAATATAGCATGCAACTGATATACATGTGCATTTTATCGACTTCCAGCAATCCAGTGAGTAGTCAATGAAATGAATAGGAGGGGAGGGGAGGTGAAATGAGAGAGACATATAAAGTCGTTAATGAGATCCAGAAAGATTATTATCGATTTCGTTCTCACCTCGTTTCGTTTCTCTACAAAGCGATAAAGAAATCATTAGATACCACAGGGCTAAAGAATGGAAAGGCGGGAAGAAAAAACAAGAAGAAACCGAGTAGGCGTAATGTTAACAATGACGGCGTCTGGAACAAGCAGACACAAGTAAGACACGTAGTATAAAATTGATTGATGGGTATGCGCGTTTGAAACCTTGATTGATGGATATACGTTTGAAAACCGAAGTTACAAAGAATTAACATACCTAATTTGTCAATATATAATTTTTGAAATATATGCTAACGACCGGCAAATATTACATTTTACTCATCTTTGAAAGACTAATTAGTTGTTAGCTTAGCTAGCGAAGATTGAACTTAAGACATACGTAATCATTCATCTATAAAGCATCTGGATTAAGTTCAAGGATCTTCAATGTATTACTAATATATGTTTGTCAAAAGTGATTCTGTTCGTTAAGTAGGCATAAAATCTGTACAGTTTTTCTGTTATCCATAGAAGGCTAAACGTTATTGCTTTCTAAATTATTTGTACATTTACGACAAACACTTGTCCTAGCTTTTATTAGACGCTGACCCAAATAAGTAAACATAAATATAATTCAAACAAGATCGAAACCACACAGTTTTGAAGCTATCAACAACTGTTTGTTTAACTTAGAAAAGATAGCAAATCCCCAGGCTCTAATGTTATAGCATCATAACTGTCATAAAAATGTTTGGCAATAAACAAAGCTTATCTGTACACTGGAGCCACGAGAATTAGTCTACTACAGGCTATTACAGCTGCTGTAAAACAGTTTAGCCGTTTATTTTATTGCGCACTTGCACTGAAATAGACGTATTCTGCTTATAGGCTACACTCGAGTTAATCAATTAGCATTTTTTTTTTGTTATCTGTCAACCGGCTTGAGAAATATATACTACTCGCTTACCGTTCCATATCTAAATAAAAAAAAAATTGGGAGACTTCCTAGCCAATAAATAAGCCCAAGTAGCTATTAATGTTCAAATGTAACAATAAGATACTAGGAACTGTATAGTACTTTACCGATAAGAATGTAAAATATAGTAGCACTCCTGTCAAAGCGATAAATACGGTGCGGCTGTATTCCCACCCATTAACTAGCAGCTGTTTGAAAAATTAGTGGTGCTCATGTAAAAATCTCCAAAAGCGGAAGTTTCCTTTCGCGACACAGACCTGAAAATTTAGAAGCCTACTACTACTACTAATACAGCACAGCAATTTCATTGTTACACTAAATTAAAACATTTTTTGTTATAATCACACCCACCCCTGCTGTAATAACTTATGAAATTCAATTTAACCTTTTTGGAGGTCAAGCCTTTTTACTTAGAATTTAAAACAAACGTGCGCTCGCCTTTCAGAAAATCCCTTTACTTAACGTAAACAAATAACATATCCGTAACGCTTATCTTCAAAAGCCCTATTAATGGATGTGATACAGACATGGTATAGCTTTTGTCCGGCGCCCGCCAGGCATTCCAAATATACAAGAGATGTCCGACATTTTTATGTTTTTGTAGTTAGTTATTAAATTAAAAACAAAATGTCGTTCTTCGATAAATAATTTAAGGTAAAAAGTACTTCAGTAGACGAACTCTAATATTGTTGCCCGGATGAATTTTGAAAATATTAAAGAATTTGGGTTGGGACGAATTTGCGTCTTTGCGAAACCATCGCTCCACGCTTAAGAGTACTTGGCAAAGAAAAATGTACCGGCAGTAGAAAATGTAGTAGCTAAACTGTTCGATCATTTTTGTAATTTCAAAAATTACACTGTTAAAAAACGGATGACAAAACTTGTGGCAGTGATGTGAGTTAAGACAAATTTACATACAGATCTTCATTGTAAACTGCTAAAAGACATGGCTTGTTTATATTCCCAATTCCTAGTCGATTCCCAACGTAAATATTGAGAGAGTATTTTTCCCTAATAAGCGCCCTGTGAGCAAGGGAGAGAAATCGCCTGCGTGAGAGGGCCGGTTATGGTTAAAATACAACTTTTGAAAGATGCAGCATGAATATTTATGAATAACAGTAACAGTAATTATACTTTTGAAAATAACCTCTATACTACTAAAATCATCTCGTTTTTTATTTGTCCTGCATTAAAAAATGGCATTTTTTATAACTATGTTCTCAACTTTAAAATTTTTTATCTGGGAACCCTAGACACAGGAGAAACATTCCTGTATTATTTAAAAAAGTGGTCGCCGAGTTGGAAATGTGAAACAAATATGGATTCCAAAAATTATGCCACAAGAACAAGAAATTACCTTTTTACCTGATGGAAAAGCTAATGCTTCACCGCCCACCACTTTACATAAATATACTCCATCATTTGTGTTATAATAAGGCACGTATGCAAAAGAGCACTTACTGTAGAAGCGATCAGCCAGGCTACCCCCACAACCCAGTAAACAATTCCTGAAATTTCTAGGAAAAAATTCCATTAACGTGAGTACAGATTAGGGATGAGCATCGCCAGAAAACCATCGATGTTTAACATCGATGTTAACATCGTAAAGAGTACATCGATGTTAAAAAAACATCGGTATGAAAACATCGATGTTTTAAGACTTCAAACATCGATGTTTTTATGCCAATGTTGCAATTCAAATAAAAATCTATGCTTTTTACATGTTTGTAATAGTACAAATAATTGGGGATGAATAATAAATAAAAATAATTAAAGAGAAGAATAATATACCCGATACTTTACTCACTTACCTTATCAGAACCAAAAGCCCTTGGGTCACCACCACATTTTGACAGGCGGAATGTGGAAACCTCAACACTGTACCCGAGAAAACAATTTAAATACATCTAACTTCCCCGTATCAGATTTTCCAGGGCCGTTGACAAACTCGTTGAGAACAGGTTAAGTAAAGGCGAGGTGACGTTAAAATAATTTAACTCACATTCATAATTAACTAAATCTGGTCATTATTATTTATTATTATAATGATTATAAAGTGTTTGAACAAACATACATAAAACCACCTCCTTTAACAAAAACAGAAACCTCTTTAAATCTATGTCAGGTTTGTTTACTCCTAGTGAAAGTTTAAATTAGTACGTATTCCCAAAGAGAGATAAGCCTATAAATTCTCTTATTTTCTTTTAAACAGTAAAAGCTTAATAAAATCACAGTGTACAGTACCACTGTTAATACGTTTAGCTTCAATTTATTTATTGTAACAAATTATACAGGTATATGGTATATAATAACAGGTATTCGTAGTTCGTACCTGTTTTTTTTTTTTTGGAACGGTTACGTTGGTACCTGTAACTTTCGAATACAGTGTTGCCAGGTCTTCCGAAATTTCGGAAGATCTTCATATTTTTTGTAATATTCCAGAAAATACGAAATTTGGTGTAAATCTTCCGAATTTTTTCCGACGCGAGTTTCGGTGAGAGTAGGGCACGAAGCTGCGATTCGCGCGATAACGTACCTGAAGTTAACTGCATGCGACGCGGGTCATTTTCCTACTCTCGTTTCAGTGCAATGTCGCATTTCTAGAGTTTTGTTTTTCCGTACGATATGACGTCAAATCTAGTGTTTCCTTGCAACCGTAATTATAATTGCTTTCAATAAAAGTTTATAGAGGTCTTGTCCAAAATTATAGTTCCTTCCTCCTGTCACAAACAATTATGACCACCCATACACAATGATGTAATAGGCATTTTGCAATATCCACTTATTTTACCATACTGCTTATTCAACAAAGAGTGATTAATCCTTATTGTTTAGTCTCAAGCTGACATAATCGCACGAAATGACTGCACCTGAATAAACAGATACTGTAATGTCTAGCCTACACCAGGTCATAATAACGTCAAGTCGCCGTGATAAACATGAAAATATGTCACTTTCCGAACTTAGTGAAAGATATACAGGAACTTGACACCGAGTGGAGGATGCTGAGAAACACAAAGGTAGACATAGACAGTGAAAATCCAACAGAATTTTGGAATGCCGTGAGTAATGTGAAAAAGGGGGATAGTTCACCAATGTTTCCGAAGCTGTCTACCTTTATGCGGTCACTTCTGTGTTTACCCCATTCATCCGCAAGTATTGAGAGAGTATTTTCTACTATAAACCGTACGAAAACTAAAATCAGAAATAGACAGAGCACCCAAACGATCTCCAGACTTCTGCATACCAAAAGAAATACAAAATCTGCAACCTGCTTATGATTTCAAAGTTGACGCGGAGTTTACAAGTTTGGTGAACAACAGTATCTACATGACTGGCGGGGAAGAAGAAAAAGTGAAGGAGGGGGAGGTTTAAAATATAAGACAACGTTGGTGTGTTAAAATTATTTTGTGATAATAATTATGTATACTGTATATATTCTTTTCATCTAAGCTTACTACATTTTCTTGAGATTTGACAAAACAACTTCCGAAATTTTCGGCAATCTTCCGAAATTTTCATGTCAAATCTTCAGAAAAATTTTTTTAGACCTAGCAACACTGTTCGAATACTAGTTTAGTGCACCTCTATAAAGAACAGAATATGAGATAAAAAATAATACAAATAATGTACATGGAAGACGCGTACAATATATAATTCATTTTAAAAATACCTTTAACGTTGCAATATATCTTTCGGGTGGCATAATTAACTGGTAGATAATTATGAACGATGCCGATTATATTAAAAATTCAAATGTAAACTATTTAAATTATGTTTTAGTGGATGGTTAGTGAGGATCGGTCACTAACCATCCACTAAAACATTCACTGATTGACGGTCACTAAAAATTTAAGGATTTATCTAAATTATGTTCTAACACTATTGCAATTAAAAGAGAAAAACGCTACACCCAGTATGAAAAATAACTAAAAAATCTAAAACTAAATCAGAATGAAAACCAAATACGACTAACGTAAAGAGTAAACCGTTATTTCGTACGTATGTAAGCTAAAGTTAATTTTGAAACTGTTGAAACCTATGTAACGGTCTCCTATAAAATGGGTTTGTTTAGTTTTACCGTATTATTACGTCACTACATAGCTCATATACATGGTACTTATCGTTTACCTAGCGTAGGGAGCAAACTACGTAGCCATTAATATCTAAAATAAAAATTTGTTGATTTAAAATAAACTAAATTTAACAATCAACTTAAAAAAAAGTCTTCATTACAAATTAAAAAAAGTGTTCAAAGGAAAACATCGAAACGAAACCATCGATAGTATGAAAACATCGAACATCGAACGTTAACCATCGATGTTTTTGGAACATCGGCTATCGATGCTCATCCCTAGTACAGATACAGCATTGCCCTGTACATCACCTCTAATACAAATATAAAACTTGAGTACCGCATTAATTTTTATAAATTTCACGGACGTGACCACTTTATTCACTACCAGATCTAATCTTTATACGCCTATATTAAGTCGTAGAATTTCAATTCCGGTACAGTTTCCAGCAAATTCAGACTTCCCTTTCACTACAGCTTGATCAAGCATTCGTTAATTTTAGTTCTTACTAATGTTTTGGTACACGTTTTCTTTATCAGTTTATTATACACGCAAAAAGAAACGATCCAAACCCTTTACCGATAAATATATTACAATAAAAACGTGGACTGATTCAGCAGCATATGATTTGTTTTGTCTACAGATTTATTTAGTCTGCATTTGTCCTGGTGTCACGGTTACGAAATACGTGACGTCATACTTGCTCAACATGCACTAAGACTGGCATGAATGTTTTATAAACGAACGAAAAGTTTTGCTGCGTGGGCTTATTTTGCACAGCACAGTTTTGTCTGGGAGGCTCATTTCACAATCTGCATTCAGCACACGACACATGAAACAGGATACGACATATGATTCCGTATTTGCCATTAAAGATCCCATTCTCTTACGCGTCCTGTAAACTAATATCAATCATTTACGCATTTTTATCAGTTACTGAAATATGAAAGGCATATATCGGTTACTTAAATTCCCCCCCCCAAACACCCGTGATCAACGAGAAATATCTAGTAGTGTAGTGTCCCGAGTCCCAGAAAGGACTCCAGCCACTGGGTTTATATGAGTTCTTTTTATATCTTTTAGCTAATTATGGAGGGGTCTGAAGCGACCTGCGATTGGTGGATTATACCACCGGGACTAACAAACGAGGTCGCTTCCAGGACTCACCTGGTCGCGGGGTGTGTTTACCAAGTCCGGCAATGAGGGAATTGTGGGTCACTCTGTCGGAACGAACATAGAATCTACGCGCCAGGCGTCTCACGGTGTCATCAAGAGAGAGGACAGCGAGTCCTCTCCTCAAAAGACGAGAAGAGTACCTCCGGGGGACTTCACACGCAAGCTTCAGTCCCCGGTCGAGTACGCGCTGGAGCGTTGTTCTATGACCACGAGCCAGGTATCCCCAAACAGGACAGGCGTAGGTAATCACGGGCAACACGTACGAGTTGACTATGAGCTTACCTAGCCGGGGGGTCATTGCCGGATTAGATAGCACGAGCCAGAGTCTACCGAGTTGCGCCGGACGCAACGCCGGAGCGCGTTGACGGATGTATTGAGTATGGGTTCGCCAGGTGAGTCGGGAGTCCACGTGGAGCCCGAGGTACTTGACGCTGTTGGTCCAGGGTACCTCGACGGGGCCTACTTTAACTTGCGTTTCCGCGAGAATATTACCGCGGCACTCTTGGAAGCGTTAACGGCAACTCTCCAGTCATCGGTCCACCCGACATACGCGACGAGTTGACGCTGGAGCTTGATTGCCGCATAACTTGCGTTCGGCTCTGAGGCAAAAGCCGCAGTGTCGTCCGCGAACAGCGCAATTTAAATTCCAGGAACTCGGGGCGTGTCGTTGACAAACAGCGAGAACAGGAGAGGCCCAAGTACACTTCCCTGAGGGACACCGGCGGTAATACGCCTCTCCGAAGAGAGAGCGTGGTCTATTCTCACTCGGAAGCTACGGTCTCGCAGAAAGCTGCCAATCAAGTGAACGTAGCAATCTGGGAGAAGGACATAGCTTGTAAAGGACACCCTCGTGCCACACGCGGTCAAAGGCTTTCTCTACGTCTAGGAAGATCGCAGTCGTCTGTTTGCCCTGGCAGCCAGCCTCGGTAATGCATTCCACGAGTCTCATCAGCTGATGAGTCGAGGAGTGCAGCTCACGAAAGCCGAACTGTTCGGGGATCAGCACGTCTAGTCTTTCTAGATGGTCGCAGATCCTACGCTGGATCAATCGCTCGAAAACCTTGGACGTCGCGGACAAGAGGCTGATAGGGTCTGAGGTTTTCCACGCGAGAATTCTTTACCGGTTTGGGTATCACTATTACTGTAGCCGTTTTCCATTTCACCGGAAAATAGGCCAGTCTGAGGCATGAATTGATGAACAGGTCAGAGAGGAACTGGGTTCCTCGCTCCGGAAGGCGATGGAGTGCGGAATTCATGACTCCGTCTGGGCCAGGCGCCTTCCGGGGCTTGAGCTGAACAATCCTCTCAGAGACCTCCTCCGGGGAGATGGGCTCCGGCTGGACTGTGATACCGGCCGATAGAAAGCGCTCTACCTCGCGGCAGATTTGCTCAGTGAAGGCCGGGTTCTTGGATGGGTTGGGAGCGAACTGTCGCTCTAAACTGTCAGCCAAGAACTCTCCCTTCTCGAGGGGGCGTCCAAGGGGTTGACCGCCGGGTCCGACCAGTGCGGGGAGAGGCGCGCGTTTACGCTTTCCCGTTAGGGCACTGGGAATCCGCCAGACATTACGGTTCTCGGCAGGGCCATCCATCCGTGTTACTGCTAGCTTCCAGTTACGTCTACGGAACGCCAGCATGTCACGACGCAACTTGCCGGACGCTCTGTTGAACGCAGCCTTGTCAGCCGGGTCACGAGTCCTCTGCCAGCGTCTCCGGAGGCGATTCCTCTCGCAAGCGAGCTGAGACACCTCTTCGGGGATACGCTGATAGTCGGGCGTGAGCCCCGGCTTCATCCGGGAGGACACGTCTACCGCCGAGACTACGGCTGTGTCGAATAAGGCAACTGCCTCGTCGACATGCTGGGTAGTGTCGAGCTCAGGTAGGCGGCGACTGCGAACGCCGGGCCGAAGCGTTCCCACTCGATTACCCGCCGCTCGTCGCGGATGGTAGAGTGCTGGGTAGCTATATGTACACTGATGGGGCAATGGTCCGAGGACAGTTCCAAAATGACGGAGACGTGGACCGGGCAATAAACGCCCCTGACCGCGGCAATGTCCAGTACATCAGGGCGGGAGTTAGCCCTCGAGGGATAGTATGTAGGCCCGGTAGGACCCATGACTGTGACCCGAGCCGCATCAGCATGCCTACGTAAGCGGGCCCCGTTTGGTTTCACCAAGCGGCTCCCCCAATCAGGGTGCTTACAGTTCAGGTCGCCCGCCAGGACTACCCTTCTGTGTGCGCCAAAGACAGCCTCCAGATCGTTCGACAGGAGCTCAGTTTGTGGAGGCTTGTATGCGGAAACCACGAGTAGACCGCCGAGAGCACCATGGAGCTCAATCGCGGTGCACTCGAGGTTCCGCCGCTGAGGCAGGACAACGCGGTGATGGCGAAGACTCGCCTTCACCGCGATGGCGGTGCCCCCTTCTGCGCGAACCGATCCCGGTAGCACACGTAGTTGGGTAGTCGGAATCGACGATGCGGGGTCAGGTGCGTCTCACCAATAAGAAGCACATCGGGCTTGTGACGGGCAACGAACTCTTTAAGAGCTCAGAATGCCGTGAAGCGAGGCCGTTGGCGTTCCACGCCACGAGCTCGAGGTCTAGCTTGAGGGATTGCCGTGGTTGTCCGTTCATAGCAGACCAATAATACGGCAGGCTTCCACCAAGAGGAGGAATTTGTCTTGGGGCGAGGCTGTTGCCAAGCGTTCTTTGATTTTGAGGAAAGTTTGGGCTACTTTCTGCAAGTCGTAGCTTGTCAGAAAGTCGGAAACGACGGCGAGATCATCGGTAGGTGATGTCTGGGGAGAACGCTTGGCGGTAGCTGCATAGCTGCGGCGGGGCGAGGCGGTGGAAGCCTTGGGGGCAGGTTCTGGAGCGGGTGGTCGCTCTGGCTTTTGGCGGACAGGCTTGGGTCCAGTGGCAGGTATTGGCTGGCCCGTGTTCTTGGCCTGAGGTTTACCTTGCTTCTTGCAAAGTAAGAAATACAAAAACAATTGATAGACAGGCCCACAGCCAGTCATGGGAGATGTTTTATTTAACTATCGAGCATTACATAATTGGCAGACACGTTATGGCTTACTATAAGTATTAAAGTACTGAATATGAATGAGAGAGGTTTCTGGAGCGGATATATGATCCGCAAGTCAGCTGGAATGGATTTATGGAGATAAAAACATTGAGGAGTCTACTTCTGTATCATTCTGATAAGGATGCCAGCGAAATCTCGTAATACGATGCAGAACATGTTGACAATCTGTAACTATGGAGATGAGAAGGAATGCTAGCAATGAAGGAATCACCAGTATGAGCGACATGATCACTTTTTGTTTTTCGCGCGCGCGCACAGAATGCAAGATAATCATGTGCAAGTTACGTGGGCGCTAGCACTTGCACAATATTATATTAAGTACGCCTGAATTTTGTATTACTGTTCCGTATGCGTAGCTAAACTATAAATGAGCATAAATGATGGACAGCTAAGTGTTTGTATGAATGTACATAAATTGCACAACTTTCTCTCATACACTAAAAAGGATACCGTTTTCAATCTAATGTAAATACTTGCAAACTACTCGGCGATAAAAACTTTTATTTTCTATTCTTCTTCATTGAAGTGAAATCCATCTCCCGGCTCAAAACGTCTTATTACTTTAATATTACTTGCATATACGGCTTTTCCTCCTAAAGTCAACAATATTTACTCGATTTTATTTATCGTTTGTATAAATAGGCCTATATGCGAGAGATAAAAATTTACGATTACACAACACTTATACGTAAATGTTTTGTACAAAGTACCGATATACGCGTTCGTATTAACTTACTAAAGATACTTTTGTATTAAATAATACAAACATACTGGGGAAAATGTATCGTAAACAAACACAAGCGCGCGCACACACAATGTAAAACTTTAATAGCCATTTTGGAATTTACGAAATAATGGATTGCTCCGAATTTAGGAAATTTAAAAAGTATTCTCAAAGTCGCAATAATTACAGCCGTATTCGTGTGTGTTGTGAACGAACACACACACACACACACTTTACTGTTACTACATATACATTCAGACCCCTTCACAAATTGCGTCAGCTTTATTTTATCGTTAAACGTCAAGTGCTTGTTGTCAAGTATTGAGCTTGGAAAAAAAAACGGCTCCTAGAACGACATTCAGCACTCTAAGCACACCTGTCCCAACAACGGTCCTTGTTGGAAGGATAATAATAATGATTGTTTGCGGGAACTATGGTAACGATGTTTTTAATTATACGTGAGAAGGTTGGATGATAGTCGAGTGCAGTTAAGTAGACGTTGGAAGAGGCATACATTTGTTGTTCACACAATCTGGAACACCTCCCGATACTGTCCATGGTAAAAAGGATGTTCCTCTTGTCAAATAGCAACCTGTATTAGTTAACATTCAAGTGTCGTATTCCACAAGTTAATGTCCTATTATTACACAATGCTGAAGACTGGAAAATCATTTGTTATATCATCCTCGATGCCTGTTTTACCTGAGCAACATTAATGTCTCTTTCTTGAAATTTGATTTGTTAGCGTTTGATTTGCTATTTACTTGATTTATTTGATTTGATTTGCTATTTACTTTGAGGTGTTTAATCCAGTGTATTAATACTTGACAATAATCACATTATAATTGCAACCGTCATTACAAATACATTGTGTCTATCGTCAAACTGTCACGCTGCCCATTCTCTGAAAACTCTTTTAAGAACATTCAATAACCTTTTGAACCACAACGTTAGATATTTTTAATGAAAACACACGCACGCGCGTTGCTCTGTAGACCTGAAATTTAAAAGATGGGGGGAACGATCGTCAATATAATGTAAACTTTAATAGTATAAATTGTTACACGCTTTTTTTCTGTCCAGTTATAGAAGCAGCTTTATTAACGCTTCTTTTACAACCTTGCAAAACTCGCAACCTGCCGTTATGTGTATTTATCATTATTATTATTACTTGTATTAATTACTATTATTATTTTTTACATTGAAGACATGTTCGCTACTTAATCAGGTAGAAGGTTAACCCCTCACAGATACGGTCGCGCGTGGCCGAAGTTTACCAGAAACTGTGTACCAACCAGAACCTCCCTATACCTACTCTGTAATCTTGGGAGACTAGTCTGACTTGAGAAACAATCGTCAGAGGCTGATGCACATTTTACAAAAACAAAATTTTGTCAGCTATAAGTTTTCCACACAAATATTTTCCCCAAGATGAAAATAATTACTGAAAAACAAATCGAAATGCTTAAAAAAGCAGCACAGTCAATGTGTTTTACACTATGCTAAATAGAATACGTTTTTTCACAAAACTAAGTTTTCAAGGATGTCAAAAAAAAGGCAAACCACAAAATAACACGTCATTAATAAACAACTGGATTGGCCAACAAAATAAAATGTTGTTCCTATTGGACGTTACCACCGTGGCATAACTCTGGAAATTAATGTATACAAATAAGTAAGACTTTCTTAACGTATGCTTGCTCACCTACGTCAATAAACACACACATCTTCATTTTGAAAATACAAGTAGGTCTACTTCTTATCAAGGGCGTATTTACGGGGGGCGGACGAGACCGGACCCCCCCCCCCGAGGCGAAAAAAGTTAAAAAGAAATTTGTTAACCTCTAAATTTTTAGGTTGTGTTATTATTTTTCAGCTGTGTTCACTAATATAATAGCAACTCTTTTTTTAAATATGGGAACAGGTTTATTACAGAGCTTTTGCATTCGTATACGTGTGAAATATGAAAATCAATTCAGTTAATATGCATCTTCTAAACAATGTTTCACTAACGCGTATTTTTGTCTTGTTACAGTTTACTTTAATGGGATTGATTTCAGGACCTTATTACGCGTTTTTCAACCACTTTAAAGACAGTAATGTTCATTGGTCTTAACTTGCTTTTTCTTTTGTATGAAAGCCGACTCGACCCCCTCCTCAAAGTTCAAATTCCAATGCTTTGTGTTTCGTTTTTATTTTTAACTAAATGGTTTGTATATCGGTAATATAATTCATTGTATTTAACCTATTTATGGACTGAAGAATAGTAACAGATTTTCATCAAAGATTTCACGATCGAAGTCACTATCACAACCCCAGAAATTAGGTCAACCAATAACGTTTGCTTATCTGAATCAAATAGGTTATATTACTGTTTTCTTATTAATATAAAATTCGTTAAAGTAAGCTGTAGTAGTAAGCAGCTAGCTTATCAGCGAGGTCGGCAATCAATCCTGTAGAGATGTCAAAATATTGTAAATAAAAATATATTTTTTTCTGTATAACGAACGAATCCAAGTTTACTTACATCCAAGTCTTGAGTATAAACATATACAGTACAAATTACCGTCATATAGAGAGCATATAGTGCCATAATAATACATGGTTGACCATTTACTTTGCTGCATTTTAAAAAAGCCTCGCTATACAGTTTAACTAACGATATACCAATTAACTATAACGTGATTTCAGTTACTGAAGGGTAACAACAAACGATTTAAAATTTACTCTTACTTATTAATGCACGTCAAGATGTCAAGATTTTTTATATACATAAAACACAAAATATGTTACAAGATAACGATGTGTAATCTGATGCTAAAAATACGACTCTGTGAATACTGTAAAGAATTCGTTAATAATCACTACACAGTACTATTATAACTAATTCTCATTTACTCTTAGTAACAAACTTCCATTACATAATACTGTATTTACAAACAGAAATTACAATGTTGGAAGCCACTATAGAAAAAATTCCCGACTAGCGCTTTCAAGCTTCACAGCTGTTCTTAATCACATCGGAAATATTTATGAGACTTGAAAGCAATAAACGGGAATTTTTTCTATAGTGGTGTGCAACAGTGTGATTTCTGTTTGTGATTATATCCATTAACACAACTTTATTAATTAAATAATATTTACTTAGATTAAAACCCACCCTGACATTTTATTTTAAGGAGTTTTTGGGTGTAACGTAAGACTGAACATTCTGAAGAGGCGCAACAGACTACAGACATACAAATTCCGTGGCAGTGTTACAACGGAGGACGTACTGACTGCAATATGACATGCTGGCTAGTGATGCTATTAACACACACCGACTAATCACTATGCTAGCACGCCTCATCACATTCCATACACTCGTGCTGGCTACGGAGACATACAAAAACGCTGTATAAGGGACACCCACAACGTTCTTGTCAACACAAAAGTTCGTGGCATCAACACACTGGAGTAATGCTTGACATCAGTGAATGAAAGTCGCCAACCGGACCGGCAGTACTTTACTTTGTAGTAGATTTCACTGTCAAGTTTTACACTACAGCGACTTTACTATAGTGACATTGAAGATCTCTGAGCGATTGTAGATATTCTCCTTTGCAAAGTATTATGGTATGATTTACTGGATAAATCCTAAAAATAACGTGTCCACGGATTATCTTAAGCAACATACTGTAACTACAGATGGTTTCTTCCGCAACAGCTTCTATTTCAAGCAGCAGACGATGTCTCGGATGCTGTTACTCGGTAATGATTTGTGATGTAGTTCATACAATAACATGCACAGATCTTACCGAGTAAGAGAATCCGAGTGAAAACTTAATGATGATCTCGGTTTCCTTTATTGGTAATATACGGTTCCCTCGCTGTGTCGAATATATACACAAACCAATTTCGCAGCCGTACACTGATATTTCTGTCATTAAATTAAGCAACATACTGCAACTACAGATGGTTCTTCTGCAGCAGCTTCTACTGTATTTCAAGCAGCAGACGATGTCTCGGACGCTTTTACTCAGTTAATGATTTGTGATGTGGTTCATAAAATCACATTCACAAATCTTACCGAGTAAGCGAATCCTAGTGAATACTTAACGAGATCTCAGCTTCCCTTATTGGTAGCCTTATAGCTTATAGCTCCCTTATAGCTGCTACGTACCCTACATCTTCAGTTAGTTTTTTTCATCATCACCGATATCACTCTGATATCAAAAGCAGGTTGGTCTATCAGAGATGATGTAGGGCCAAGTGATTTGTTAGGTGAGGCTCAACTGTGTTATTGTGATTTATAAAAACTGTCACAAAATATAAATTCTTCATACATCCTAAGCACGCACGCACGCACACGCACACACCAGAACGCGCGCGTTTTCTGCTGTTCTATTTTAGTACGAGCGTATTTCCTTCATGTGACCATGACAGCAGAGCCAATGGTTAAAAAACGCTCTCAACATAAACGCGGTGCGGTATATTCATTCCGGACAGTAACCGTTTCCATCCTACACGCAGCGTTTTGACTACGGTAAATGCTAAAGGTCCCTCTCACCCCCCCTCTTCATGAATCATTTATCGAAAAGTAAACAATTAAGACGCAAAAAGTTAACAGAGTCGCAATACTCTTATCAAAATGTCATTTAAATGTGCGTTGCTAATGAGAGGCACAGGTTTTGCATACGCTTACTGACAAGAGACGTAAATATAGAATTTACGTTACTCACGTCAAACATTTCCCTCGCTCATGACTACCTTTCCACTTAATATCCGTTTTGGCACTCGCTACGCTTAGGTTACGTTGTTTTTCTCATATCTCGATAATGATGGTAATTTATGACATGTTTCCTTGTTTCTCCCTCTAATCTCTCCAGATAAGACGCTAATCTCACTGACCATTAATTTTCTCTTGACAGTCTCTGTCAAAGCCAAAATACTCCTCCACCCAGAGTTATAAACGTTCTATTTACAACTCTTGGTATTGTCTTGGGACCACAATCATGTCACTCTTTATTTTATTATCTTGTGGTTTTACTTAATGCGCGTGCGCAAATAATTCTGAGAGACAACGAACATCGAATAACAGAAAATATTTTAACTGAATTATTTTTGCAGCAAGTAAACTTATTTTTGTAAAACCAGCATCAAGTCCCTGAGTAGCAAATGTCCAACAAAAGTTTCATATCTCGACTAGGAGATAAATTGAATAATGAAGAAACTGTGTGTACGTAGTGTCGCTACAACAGACGATCCTGGTTGGTTAGCAACTGTGCATACTGCAGGTCTAAAAACGTGTTCACCACGAATAACTCTTGTATAGAAAAAGATATAAAATGGTATCCTATAAATTCTTGTGATCACCATTACAACTTCCAAGAAGAACGTCAAACTTAAAAAAAAGGTCACAGCTCGGCACCTATGAGTAAAAGACGTGCAAAGTGCGCACGATCTACAGCGTTCCAACTGTGTACAAATTTTCTATTTAATAGTTCAAAAAATATGTCGCCAATTTAATCACAAACATATAGTGCGATATTAATGGCAAATATAAGAATATTTGTTAATTTAGTAAGAAGCGGGAATAAAGAAATAGCCACACCAGTTCACGAGTCATTCTGGCTTTATGTAAGGTGCACCTACTTTTACGAAAATTATAGATGCTCCTGTTTTACACAAAATTAACTGGAAAGTTTGATACAATTCGTCTACACTACCTCTGACTTCTGGTGCTGCACGTCAACTCTCACCTACCACACGTATTTATTACAAAATTCGGAATTCGGCAAAGTAATACGCTGAATGTTACTGAACGGGGGACGAATATGAATATATTATTATTAGTTCGTAATCTCACTAACAAGATTTTCTGACTTATTAATGCTGTTATTAAGACAAAGGAACAGGTTTTTTTAATAACGACGTTTACGTGGTAAAGTGTTTCAACCACTCCAGTTGAATACGCATCGTTTACTTATATATTTGACTTAAGCAACACGCAATAAATATTATGTATCAACGAGTATACAAAATATTTATTTGATACATGGGAGTATACCTGTATAAATATCTTTCAATAAATATGCTAAAAACTATGGCGGTATAATCTAAACACATCCTTATAAGTTAAAAAAGTTTCATTAGAGCAGATTTATCTACTCAGTGTTTTGCTTTCCGGACTATATAGAAGACTATGAAGACGAAATACGAGATGATCTGCAAAATGCACACAGTTTTCCAATTTCCTCCTTTCAATTATTCTTACCAATGACGCATCAGCTCCAGAAAAAGTATTTATTGCGATTATGCGCAGCTGTTGAATATTAGGCTGTAGGCCTACAAGAAGTCGGAAGTAAAAGCTGGTCTACCTAATGTTGAGAACACTAGGTACAGGTATTGATAATTTGAAGTTAACAAGTAATGACAAGCAAATTAATTTGAAGTTTGATAACAAGTAATAAATTGTTCTAATTTTAACGTACATGAATGTGTTTTATATTAAATAGTACACTACAAAATAAACAGGGTTACACGAGTCTTCTTCAGCCTTACCGCCTTATTCAGTCTTCAGTCCTGCCATTTCTTCTGTGTCCACCTATTCTCATCTTCCCTTCTACTCTCCTAGTATATAATTGAATACCTATTAACGTCATCGCTGATCCATTGCAATGAGCACATCTAATCCACTGATACTGCATTTCCCCAAACTCGGCACTTATTTTTAGTTCTCAACTCGTCTTAACAGAACTTCTTTTCAGCGGCTTGTATACTCTGAGTATCTTGGTACCGCAACGCCCACATCTCGCACCCAAAGGTTAAGTACGGGTGCAGGGCCATTACCTATAAAATTTCAACTTTGGCCTTCATGATGTTTTATTACATGGCGTGGCGTGCGGTGGGTGTATGGTGCCACATCAATTGACATTTATTGAGTTTACTGGTGATGTCAACTTTCGGTGTCATAATTGATATCATCCCTACGAAGTTAAAACGTGACACGTCTTTCTCTAGGTTGGTCATTGGCCACTATCTTCGAACGCACAGGTCACTTTCCTATGAAAGCCATGACCTTTGTTTTTTCCACATACTGTCAAATTATATTAATCTTTACATATAAGGCTCAAACGTTTTTACAGTAAATTGTGGGTCATCTCAGTTTTTTGTAAAATTATATAGTCATCGGCAAACAACATTGTACTAAAATATAAAATACAAAAATATACATTTTTGCGTGTGCCAGTGCAGTTCGTTCAGAAGTCTTTCACTTATCTGATCTACTCAAACAATCCTTCAACCGAGTTTCAATATTTTATTAAATAATAGCTTGCTTAGGAAGTAATGAGTTAATTAGTAATAACTGATAAACTGACTGAACGTTTCGGAAAAACGCGAATAATAGGTTTATTTACGCAAGAAGATATTTAAATTGCGTGTAATCATTCTTCTACGATTTATTATATTAATCAAAAAATACACGAGTTCGAAGACATGTAAGTAAAATAATTTAAAAGGAAACATATTTGTATACAGAAAGTGGGCTTTTATACTGTCGGTATAATTCCTGTGTTCATGGAATCATTAAAATAATTAACGTCCTGGCATATTAACATCAATTTATCCATCCTCATAAAATATGCGCGCGCGTAACGTATAATTATTTCGCTGCAGTAAGTATCCGACAAAGTGTGATCAGAATTAGCCTACATATAAAATTAGTACAAAATTAAATTAAACTAAGTTATAGTTATATAATACGATAATAACAGTTTAATCTAAAAAAAACGCGCGAATACATCGTTCCTCTCTATATAAAGATCGATAGGCTAGTTAATCTGATGGTTAATTTCATGTTAATCTCTCCGACAGATGGTTATCTCAAAAGATAACTAGAAGAAAATGCGTTCACGTTTGAACAATCGGGAAGTCAGAATCTGACATTTCCTATGAAATAAGAAACTTGTATGTAAAAAGGGACAACACAAAAATAATCTGTGTTAATACCAACAGAAAAAGATGTTAATTATGGATGCCCGTAATATCTCCGCGACAACTCCCCCTCACCATATCTTACCGGTTATGAAGATACCGAAACTTTATTGGAAAACGACTGGCCCATTTTGTACGCATCTTCCGACTTTGGTTATAGCCTATCTATACATTTCAACTGAGCATACGAAATACAGGGCTGCTTTATTTAATAAATGAACTACACTTTCAATTTCAAACATACATTTTTAACGGAAGCCAATTCTGTTCCTAAATTAACAATTCAATTTTTAACACTACTACATTCTGTTAACACCGAAGACTATCAACTGAAAAATCGCCTAAACGTGTTGTGTCCCTCCCTTCAATTCAACACCTCGACAGTAAAGAACAAATATCAATCAGTTGTTGAAAAATGCAAAACACTCCAAACGTTTACTCCATTTTTGTTCTGTCCCGTGTCAACTGTACATAAATTATTATAGGAAGTTGTGTATCTTTAACGAATTTTACGGTAGATAAAATTTTTGTTAAACGACACATTCGTTTCCGCTGACTTACCATAGAGAATTTAAAGATATTAACCATTAGTAATTTCTACTTAAGTAATATAAATACAAAGTAATATAAATACAGAGTCTATTAACAGCTGGAATCTTCAAAGGACTATCACAGAGTTTTTCCCAAGCTCTCTAATCAGATGACAGCAGTCTGCATATGTCTGCTCCTCTTACAATGTAAATAAAAACGAAATTTCAGATCTAATTAAACATTTTGTTTTTCATTTTCCTGTTCATGTTTGTTTATGTGCATTAACCCATCCATCCACCCATTTGATTCTTTTGCTTTTTTGACAGAGAAAACGTACGCGGAAAAAAAAAAGGTGTAGTCCCGTAATGGTAGGTCACAAATCGATGTACTTTAAAGATAGTACAACATTTTATGAAAACTATTTAGCAAAACCTTTTTATTCCATTTTTCAAAACCTGAAGAGAGAATGGTGCCTACCTGTTGTGAAGTTCCACTTCTTTAATGAAACAGGAACTGAAAAAATTTTACGATATTCCCTGTGAAAGAACTCAAGCTTATTTAGAAATGAAGACGCCTATACTGATGTTGAAGTAATGCAGCTATACATTTTTTTCTCACTTTACAATTCTTTCATTTATTTTTAAAATTTTAATTGCTTAGTTATTTACCAGGCTAAGTACGTAGGCCTCTTAGAAGGTTTTAATCATAATCACTTTTTTGTTGTTTAATTTTTTATATTTTTGTTTTTTATACTTTATTCAGTACTATGATTAAATTACTAAATATATTCTTCCCGTGATACATTCACCCCCCACATTTTTTTCTCACTTTACAATTTTCATTTATTTTTAAAATTTTAATTGCTTAGTTATTTACCAGGCTAAGTACGTAGGCCTCTTAGAAGGTTTTAATCATAATCACTTTTTTGTTGTTTAATTTTTTATATTTTTGTTTTTTATACTTTATTCAGTACTATGATTAAATTACTAAATATATTCTTCCCGTGATACATTCACCCCCCTCTCATCCTCACACATGCTATATCCGGTTACATGCAGCAACACAAAATTAACTTACGTCGGTTTACCATCTAAAACCTTTAACAGACGCACTTATGCATGCGGAAATGATAAGTTTAGGAACCTATTCCAGAACTGATCACACGTGTATTATTATAAACCATGTCACGGGGTGTGTCCCAGTAACATCGCTTGGTAAATATACTTATTACAACTACCACTTTAGAATAATCCAATTTTTAAAATATTTTTTACATAAAAACACAGACGCAAGAGAATGTCTAGCATTGAATTATAATTTAGACAAACTAGAAATATTGGAGAGACAAATTATTTGGAAAATATTAGGGCCACGAAAAACTTCAGAAGGTTGGAAATTAAGAAGTAATGATGAAAAAGTATAGAAAATGTAACAGAAACAATGAGAAAAAGAAGACTATTATATTTTGGATATTTATATAGACTGGACGACAATAGGTTGACAAAGCAAATCTTCAAATATCTGTAGGGGAAGAACTCAACATCAAGTTGGATTAAAGAAGTCCAAAAGGATTTAGACAAAAATAATATAAACGCAGAAGTAGCAATTGAAAGAGAAGTTTTTCGGGCAAAAGTGTTAAATATGGAGGGAGTCCAGGGTAGGAGAGAGAAAAAGCAGGGTCAAAGTGGACTGAAGACAGTAAGAAGAGACACAGTGAAAAGATGAACGAATATTGGAAAAAAAGAAAAGAACAAAGAGTAAAGAATTGAAATTGGCATGTGGTCCTTAGATGGCCGATACGAAAAAAAAAACATTCACATAAACGTAAGAACTTTACATACTTTTAAAACTTAAATATTTAATTATGTTTACAATGCTCTTAAACAAAATTATGCAATCGCTTCATTACAACCGAATTAGTCATTTATTTCCAAAAAGGAGTGAACTTTCTATCGCTGGGTAATCTGGTGAAACCACCACAAACAAACGAGAATTTAATTCCGATGTAACGTACTCTACCCTACCGACCAACCATACGCAAATTCATTTCAATGATTTGTTAACAGTTCAATTAAATTCTCAAGTATTAACTGTAAATGACAGCGACTAAACGTAAATTGTCAGCTGATGAAATAAAATGTATATACTGTAATTTATGTAAACTGCTTAGTACTGACCACGATGGAGGTGAACACATTCACTATTAACATGCATCCATGTACACACTCGCGCGCGGGCGGGTAGACGGAATATTTTTCGATACGCCTCGACGAAAAATGACATGAAAACTTACGGGAGTAATACTTCATTCACTTAGCAATACTTGTATGTCGTCGTGTCTTTCCTCTGAAAGTTACAACTTCACCTTTCATTTTCGTTGTTGTTGTTGTTGTTGTATTATTTCCTCATATTCTTATAAAACATGACTACTCGCGAGACATATTTGAAAAAACAAGAGCAGATCAATATCAATTACGAAAGCGATATGATAAGTAGGCCTACCTGTTTTGACGACTGAGGGCGCCAGTGACTCAAATCTGCATTACCATCTGTCAATACACAATGCAAACGACACATTTTAAAATTAGAAAAAGGGCAATATCGGTCAGTGATTCGATTTCTTTTTATTTTTTTTTTATGAAAAAACGTGTGAGGAAATCAAAGATAAGCTGAATGCAATTTATAACGATCATGCATCTCCGATGACTACAATCAGACATTGGTTCAATGAATGCAAGCGCGGCCGAACATCCGTCTTTGATCAAGAGCGCCCAGGCAATCCAATTGAGGTGACTACGGAGGACATGGTCAACAAAATTCATGATATAGTGTTGGCAGACCGCCGGGTGAAGATCAGAGAGATTACTGCTATTATAAACATCTTAAATGAACGCACAGAAAATATCAACGAAAAATTGGGCATGAGAAAGCTATCGGCGAGATGGGTGCCGCGTTTGCTGACGGTTGACCAAAAACGGAATCGCGCGACTACTTCGAAGCAATGTTTGGCCATGTTTAAGCGTAATCCAAGTGAGTTTCTGCGGCGTTATGTGACCGTTGATGAGACGTGGCTTCATCACTACACGTCTCACTACACGACTGAAATGAAAGTTCAGTTAGCACAATGGGGGTTTCCCGGCGAACGTGCACCAACGAAGGCGAGGACGATTCCATCACCCGGAAAGGTCATGGCCGTCACGTTTTTGGGATTCGCAAGGTATAATCTTCATTGATTATTTGGAGAAGGGAAGGACAATCACAGGACACTACTGTGCTGATTTATTGGGCCGATTCGAAGCTGAACCGAAGAGAAAACGGCCCCATTTCGGGAAGAAAAAAGTGCTCTTCCACCATGACAACGCACCAGATCACTCGTCCGCAATCGCCACAGCAAAACTGGTTGAATTACGCTACGAATTGTTGCCCAATCCATCCACCGTATTCTCCAGATTTGGGCCACTGTGAATTCTTTTTGTTTCCAAACATGAAAAAATGGCTTGGTGGAAAGCAGTTCACATCAAACGAAGAGGTCATCGCCGAAACAGGGCTATTTTCCAGACTTCGACAAATCATATTTTTTGGAAGGATTAAAAAAGCTGGAATATCGCTGGACTAAGTGTATCGAGCTGAAAGGAGACTATGTTGAGAAATTTAAAAAAATTTTTAAATTGCGTTTTCCTTCCTAACACGGGTATTTATCATACCGCCCTCATACGCTAGAGACTGTATTAGGCTCTTCTTGGTACCAGCAGATCTTTTCTTTTTTTCTTCAAAGCTATGTCTCGCCAATGAGCCTTGGCTTTCATATTGACAACTCGTTTTTAATATATCCTATCGTGTCACAATACACCTTCCCATTCGTCGCCTTTCTAACCGTTACATGTCCAAGGCTTAATACGAAAAAATAAAGTGTTGCACGTCACTTAAAAATTACAAAAATAATCCTTTCTTAATCATTATTATAACGGTATTCATTGCAGTAAGACTGCTTGTGCGCAAGCGCGTAACGAAATCACTGTCACTATGTCATTTACACGGCTCATTTTTCCGAAAGAATCGCTAATTTTGTCAGCATTGTTTCATCTTGTAAATACAAAGGGACCGCGAAGACGCCTGTATTCTCGGGTGATGCGTAAATATCGGAAATAGCGTTCTGCTAGTTTGTAAAACAAAGCAAGTTTTGCGGATGTAATAAATTATGGTTACTAACTAGCGGAATAAACCCATCATTTGTTTGTGAAAAATACTAAAAACCGTTTGACATTGGAAAACGAGCACTGCTGTTACTTAATTTTAAGTTATAATTAGTTATTATTAGGTAATAAAATTATTCGTTCGTATGTAGGACTAGCTATTTCATATGTAGACCTACTTATTAATAGTCCATAATATGGTGCCACTCCTTACCGTACAAGACGACGGACAAAAGTATACCCCATACCGCGCTTATAACTAGACAAATCCCATTACTACCCATATTTTGTAAAGCCATTTTGAAGTTCACTGGCATCACATTGAAACACGCCTGAACAACAATTTTTTTTTCAACAATAGACATTACATACAGCAGTAGTCTCATTTTAAAGATTAACCGCGGCACGTCATTTAACAAAGGCTGCACCGTCACAAGAATGATTAGACGACGAGTCTCCTCCGCAGAAGGTTATTAAGTACGGCTGATAGTAAAAATTGTAGCAACGCGGGGTTCACGTTAGACTAAAATCGATAGGCCTGTAGTCAGTTTCATTAACCGATCAATCTGGCTGTTACACTAAGACGGACAGCGTAGGGTCAGTTCTAAACCTTTTAAGAACACATTTTTACATCAAAAGCTTTGTCATACTTTTAGCGAAGGCAGTATTAACATTTTTTTAAAGGTTTGTAATCAAAAAGTCATTAAAAAACCAGTTCTACTTAAAACAAAAAATATTTCATACGTTTTTAAATAAACAGTAAATGCAACATTATATGTAGTACAGTCACCAAAGGAAAAAATTCAAATTAAGTGGCTTCTACAAGATTTTTTGCACAATGCTAGATAAAAGGGTGAGAAACAATTTAAAAAAAAGTTTACAAAAATTCAGTGGCGGGTTTTCGAAAAAAGGGAGGGGGGAAGGTACAAAAAATTATTTTTTCGTGATTATCTTAAAAAATAACAAATTTACGAAAAAAAAAGTCAAATTACAAAAGTTAAAGAGCATTAAATTCTCTACAAAAAAGCTATTTATCATGTTTTTTGTCAAGCCAATATTTTGTGAGAAAATGGAATTGAAATATTAGAAAAAAACTGATTGCCAGTCTGCCCCGATGAGCGGGAAGGCTAATTTTTTCTAACAGCGCAACACAAATTTTAATAAAATCCGTTATAATAGTCGTAGAGACAAACATCAAAGAGCATTTTAAAGCTAAATGTTTGTACTTTTACATAAAATGAAGAGAAAATAAAGTATTAATAAATACTTAAATATAGTAATAACGTTTGTTTTTTTAATTTTTTTTCAACTAATGCATAAACATGTTAATTAATAAATTAATTACATGTACTTACATTTAAAAAAAAACTTCACAATATGAACTTTACATATATAGGTCTTTGAAAAAAATAATAAAAATTAGTATTGATTTATTGGCATAAAATAAGCGAGTTTTAAAAATTACCAATTTTTTTAGTTCGCAAGTATACATTTTCTTTACTTAAAATTTCTACAAAAAATTTCAAAATAAATATTTTTTAACAAAATTATGAACACGTATTGGTCAAGTGTCTTCTATAAGACTGCTGTGCAAGAATTGTTAAAATTTAGT
Organism: Magicicada septendecula; assembly: GCA_034769895.1. Lineage (NCBI taxonomy): Eukaryota > Metazoa > Arthropoda > Insecta > Hemiptera > Cicadidae > Magicicada > Magicicada septendecula. The sequence goes on from CM068367.1 coordinate 321,589,608, forward strand.
TAACTTTAAATAAATGTAACTTTTAATAATAAATGTAAAAATATGTCCATTGCGCGTATTAATATTAATAGTTAAAAACTTAAAAAAAAATATTAAAATGTAACTATTGTACGTAAAACTACAATATTTGAGGTCTTTCTTCTACATAGTGAGAACTTATATCCGTGCATGGGCATAAAAAGAACAGACCCTGAAAACTGAAGAATTTTAGGGAGAGCGAGGACAGGTGGTAGGCTACATGCGCCATACAGATATTGAATTAACGCAGTTCGATATTGAATGTTCCGCGAGTTCGATACTATTTTTTATAGGCCTATTGTATTTTGCTGGAAGTTCAATTTTATGTTTTAAGATTTGTGTTAGTAATTTTGATATTTTATAATTTGGTGCGGTTCTAGCGCAAATGATCTTCTGTAATTGCAAACAAGATTGTGGAAAATTATGCAGTTGCAGGAAAAGTGGATTGTACTGTTCATCGGCTTGTGGAAACTGTGAATTTAATTTGTGCAAAAATTTTTCAAATATTGTGTATGATGAGGCAGAAATAGAAATAGGAGACCTGACTTCTGAACGTTTTCAAGAAATTGGAGAATAAATCGATTTTTAAATATATTTATCGTTATAAAATAATTGTTATAATTAAATTTTATAAATGAATAATAAATGTACTAAAAAGTTATTTTCTACCTTGATAATTGTGAAAAATTCCGAAAAATTGAAGAAATAAACGATATTTTAATAATTTTGTAAATCATAAGTTATAAGTAAATAATTTATAATTTGTATAAATAAGAAATGTGTTTTAAAAGTTATTTTATTGTCAAAATCTTCAATGATTGGAAGAAAAACTATTTTTGAATATATTTATAAAGTGCAGTTTTTAATAACATTTTTATTATAATGCGTAATAAATAATAAGTCAAAAATTATACATAATAATATTTACATAAATGATAAGTAATGAGTTTTTAAACTTATATTCCTGAAAAAATTGCATGTCTATTAAATAAACATGTATTTATGTGAAAATCCACCTTGTGAAAAATTTGGCCAACTTTGAATTAAATTTTCTACTAAAATTATCACCTTGACAAAAAAATTTGTTATTATGTTAATAACCTTTTTTATGCAGACTTTTATGCTCTTCTTTTTGGTATTTTGTATTTTTGTCATAAATTTAAAATTTTTTAAGATAATCACAAAAAATGAATTTTTTGTACCTCCCCCTCCGTTTTCTCGAAAACCCGCGACTGAATTTTTGTAAACTTTTTTTTAAATTCTTTCTTGCCTTTTTATCTAGCCCTATGCAAACAAATCTCGTAGAAGCCACTTAATTTGCAATTTCTATTTTTTATCGGCTTCAGTGACTGTACTAATGTACAATTTTTAAAACTGCAACAACAGGGAGAGGGCTGCAATACACATGAAACGTCGATAATCCAAGAAACTAGTAATAATAACATAGAGTACCGCTATCTTTCATAAAAATGTAAGCTGCTCTTTGGCTATATAAAAAAAAATTAGCGTTACACCAATTTTCGAAATAGTAAGACAGGTTAGATGGCTGCCTACCTTTTAAAAACATACTGTCTCACCTACAATTTACTCGGACAAAAACAAAGTAGGCTATGAAGACTTTTCATTAACTCGAACCATTCAAAATATTAACACAACAATATTCCATTCATTCAAAACATTAATTTTCGTATTAAATTCAATGGAAATCATTTGTAGGGAGTGACTTTTTCCACATAAGCACCTACATGGGCGAACGGCCTCCCACAACCGCGGAATCACCATTATACTGTCCCAGGCAACGCCTCCACCATGCGCCATGACCGTTGTTTATATTGCATTGGACGCTCTATTGTAGTTGTTTCCGCCATCTTGATTACCCGACATTCAACACTTCAACTGAACCCACAATTAATTTTTGTAGCGTAAAAAAATATAATTATAAAACATTCGTACAGGGAAAAAAAATACATTTTTGTACCCCCCAAGTACCCCAACCCCAACAGGCCTACATAAAATTGACATTTATAAATAAGAAAGTTGAAGAATGCTGAATTCCCTTACCTGCTAGTGGTGGGCGTTTTTGTTGTTTTTGCAAAACGAAAATAAACTGTTCACTTAAAAAAAAACCTGTTTTTAAAAACAACTGGAAAAAACATGTTGAATTAATGAACGGTTACCATTTACATTTACTGATTTTACCATTAGCCTACATTGTTAAAACGTTTTGTTTTGAGCATTTCAAATAACTCTTCATTTTAGTATTTTCTTAAATGGATGGTTATGCAACTTAAACAATGGCATTAAGTCAATATTTCTCTACTTAAAAGTAACAATGGTATTAAGTCAATATTTCTCTACTTAAAAGTATCTTAAAAGAATTTTTCGTTTAAAATTGTTTCATCAAAACTTATGGGCAATATCTGAATAATATTTTTATTACTCTGAATGTAGACTAATTCTGCAATAAACAGAATGAGGACAGTACAATAAATCAACGCAAGTCAAGGAACGTTGCAGTACAAACGGTTTATTTGTAACAGTTCAACAAACGTCGGAATGAAAACAAACGGTTAACTTTTAACAGTTCAACAAACGTTACAATAAAAAACAGTTTACGCCAAACAGCTCAACGAAAATTCCAATGAAAACGGTTACTTCGAACGGAGAACTGAACTAGAACAGTGCGTTGTCAACGCAAAGTTCATTTTTAAAATTCGCGTTTTTAAAGTTCGTTGTCTCCGCGAAAAAGAACAGTTCGTTTTTTTTTTCAGAAAACTGTTTTTTCAAACAGTTGTGCGTTTTATTCCCACCAATATTCCCTGATATACTTATTTGTTTAGTACAACATGATAATTGCATACTCCAGATACACAGACAAAGCGCACATAATTTACGGAAAATGTTGCCCCCTTTCCATTGTAAATGCTACACTACATAGCCTACTAAATCAGTCATTGCGCAACTCTATTTTTCTGTGAGAATATTTACACTATATGATACTATATTTAAATCAATGACGGAGCTGAATAATTGTCGAAAGAATATTGAAAGAAACGTTACTGCCACCACGGTGAGCACAGAATTGGACTGCGTTTCGCCCACTGAACTGCAGCCGCCTAAAAGCTAGTAGGCCTATAATTTTAAACAATACGTCTTCAGAAATTACCAAGGTGAAAGAAACACGCCTAACATGCCATGCCTACTTTACTTGTGAATACAAATTTTGCTGCAACATTTGGAAATTATTTTAGTATCGCCACTGTAGTCACAATTACCCAAAAAAGTTACACTATATAATAAACGTAGGCCTACTTGCACTTATATGCAAGTGAATGTCTAGCATTGAATTATAATTTAGACAAACTAGAAATATTGGAAAGACGAATTATTAGGAAAATATTGGGCCCACGAAAAACTTCAGAAGGTTGGAAATTACGAAGTAATAATGAAATATACGAGTATACAAAATATAACAAGAAACAATGAGAAAAAGAAGACTATTATTTTTTGGACATTTAGCCCTATACAGAGCGGACGACAATAGGTTAACAAAGCAGATCATTAAATATCTGAGGGGGAAGAACTCGACATCAAGTTGGATTAAAGAAGTCCAAAAGGATTTAGACAAAAATAATATACACACAGAAGAAGCAATATTGAAAGAAAGTGTTTTCAGGCAATTAAGTGTTAAAAGAATAGACACAATGAAAGGATGAAAAAGAATATTGGAGAAAAATAAAAAAACAAAGAATAATGATAAAAACTGGCATGTGGTCCTTAGATGGCAGATACAAATCTAACGTTCGTCTGAAGGGTATACTGTACTCTTGGCATGTTTACTTGGCTGCCACCGTCGCACGAGTCGTCCAACTACGATTCCACGCTTGTGCACACAAAAATTGCCATGTTAAATTAAAATAATAGGCACAGTATTTCTATACGATACACGAAATTTAGAGCTTCATATTTTAAAATAATGCATTCACGTTTATAGAGAAAGCTATTTTTCTTACTCCGTAAACAAGGCTCGACGATCGTTTATAATTAGAAAAACATTTCACAATAACGCCGAAGTTAATAAAACTCGCAAATGCCAATATTATTTTCATAGCTGCACGAATTTCCACATATTGTCCTTCGCATAGTTCGACGTGAAAAATACATGAAAACAAAGTCATTATTGATAATAGACCAATGTTTTAGTAAGCGTTAGCATTTTATATTCGAAACTGCGCTGTTCCTTCAGAAATTAAAAATATTAGTTAGAAAGTCACAAACGACCTTGATGTTCTTAAAGAACACCAGGTAAACTGTGTCGCTAGTCTCATCATGTTAACGTCCCACAAGCATGTCAGTTATACGCAGTTTAACGAAAATAAATATTTATCTTTCACTTACCTGCAATCACTCGCTCTGCACAGTCGTTAGTGTCGATGTCGGTAGGCCTACACGATCTCATCATACACGCTTGATGGTCCAAGTGTAATGCAATACCACGGCATTCCAAACTACTCCTTGCGTGTGAAGTTCAATCACGCAACTTTTACGTTAAACGACGTTAGTACAGTACCAAGTTGAACCTAACATACAAAACATTTACACGCCATTCCCCTTATTTGATAAAACGCAGAAAATGTTCTTTTTCTTAATACGCGTGCAATAGTTTCACGAACGACACCCGAACATCTTTATCACACGACACCGCGTACTGCTCAGCCTGAAAGATGTTCCAGTACCAACACGCTGTACTGTACGTCTATGCTAATAAGAGAAATGGTGGGAGGCCAGCCAATCAAAATTATTATAAACTCCTTACTGGAGACTCACACTGCTCAAAGAGGACACGTTTTTATTGGTGATGTAACAGCGAAAACTATTGTACAGTTTGTACCAAAAAATACGTATAGCCTAAATTTAATAGAAACAAATTTATTTAAAATATTGATGTGATTGTTATAAACGTATTCATTACGAATAAAATGTAGAACCCTAGAGACATCACTATAATGAGGAAAAACAGTAACATATAATAGGCTATTGCTACACTAGTATATTAGTACATTACTGTATTAACAATTCTTGGTACAGCAACAGAGAACGAAACTGCACTCGGCCTTGTGTGCGCGATGACAAATTTTTATTAGAGCTAGAGTGGGGGAAACATGAACCGCACTTGAGTTGTGTTGCCGTGGTGTGTGTTTCAGTGGATGTATAGTCGTATCAAAATTTAAGTGGGCGTTAGAAATATAATTTGCATAGTTTTCTTCCTTATTGTGTTATATACATTTACTTACTTACTTACACTTACTCGTAAGTGTTTAGATACTGTATATGCTTGAGATACTGTATATCTGAAGTATATCGTTATTTACTTCATAGATAACGTATAAAATGTCGCGAAAAATTGAGTGCGGTGGGTCAACATCTTTTTCAACACCTAAAAAGAAATTGAAAAATAGAAATAAAAAAATTGTGCTGGATGACTTCGATCGATGTGTTTTACGTAGACTAGTTTTAAATTTTCGTATAAATGAAAAGTGGGTGCCAACGATGAAGGCAATCCACAAACAATTTTGCAGTGATACGGAATATAGAGGTTGTGTAGACACATTACGAAAAGAATTACACACAATGGGATTTAAGTGGGTGAAAACAAAATCAGACCGGAAACTTCTCATGGAACGACATGACATAAGACGGACGAGACTGAACTATTTACGCACAATACTGAGGTACAGAGAGGAAAACAGAAACATTGTTTATATGGACGAGACATATTTACATTCTACGTATACACAAGTAAAGAGCTACTACTACGATTCAAACGAAGGACTAAAGAAGAAAGTTACAAAAGGCCAGAAACTAATAATAATCCATGCTGGCGGAGAAAATGGTTTTGTTATTGGTGCTAATTTAACTTGGAAGTCGACATTATCGACAGGAGATTATCATGATGAGATGAATTACTCTTAATTTCAATAACTGGGTAGAACAAAAGCTACTAAATGGACTGCCACCAAACAGTGTTCTTGCAATGGATAACGCTCCCTACCACAACAAACAAACTGAAAAATGTCCGACTTCTAATTCCAGGAAAGACGACATGAAAGACTGGCTTACAAAGAAAAACATACAATTTGAAAATTCAATGTTGAAACCCGATTTGTACACATTAATCAAATTATAGATTTGATCCTGCCAAAGCATTTTGATTTGGAAACTTAAAAATTACACATCAACGAGATTCGTGATTTAGAATCATTATATTTTTTAGTATTTTTATTTTGTATATTTTCAATGTTTATATATTTTGTTCTTATATATTGTTTCAGTGTTTTTATCTTTTTAGTATTTTTTTCCATTAATGTAAAGGATAAGGAGGCTTACATCTTTTTAGCAGACCTGTATGAATAACGTATTTAATGTATTTTGTATTTTAATCATATTTTTCATTACGGACTTTTTAAACCAATGGTTTTTTGTGAACCCAACTTGTTTACATAGCTGAGAGCTTTCAGACACTTCTCCAGGTTATTGTCATCAAAAGTGTCCATTATGTTGTTAATTCTCTTGACCTATCTAACATAAATCTTCTTTCGCTTCTGACCCGGCTCTCCAAGATGATACTTATCCAACAGTTGAAACTTTCTGCGTTTCTTCTTTCATCATTTTATCCAGCAGGAAAACATCAGGATAATGTCTTCCTATACTGCTGTTCAACTTTGTGTTCCAACTCTCAACCACGTTATTAGTTAGTGTCGCTGTCCATGAACATTTAGCTACAGCTCAATAGAAACGTCTGTGTTGTCCACCCATTGCTGAACCAAGTAGTCCATTAAAAGAACTAATTTCTCATTTTCGGGAAGATTTTTCGATGATCAAAACCCACAATACGAACACTGTGAAGTGCCGGAATCTTCTATTCGATTAATCACCAAATATTACGTCAAAGGAGCACACGTCATACACCGAGTCTTATATCCTCACTTCCCTTCTACTCCACAGTCAGTCCAGTTTTTTGTATCTGTCTCCAAATAGACTGAATAAAATGATAGTTGCTGCTGACCACGTGTTGTGTGAGGCGATGAGCATGCCCGTCGCCCACTGTTATGCCGCGCCTCGAGTTTCTTATAGAGCTCTGGCTGCGGGAGACCACAATGAATAATAACTGCAGCCACTTACTGTAGCCTAGTATCTGGAAATATCTTCCTCGCCGCACTGATAGTCACAGCTTCAAAATGAAATTTTATTAATTTTGGTGACCATAATGTGCACCATTTCTTGAGAAGAGCAAATAAACACATAAGCCTATATGTGGCTTTCATTTTATCCATTAAAATTGCAAAAAAAACTGCATACACTTTCGTGTCATGAGGTGAACTCGCGAGGTTAACGTGCACAGTGTATAACTGTGCGAACAGTTTTGAACAACTTTTGAACTTGCCGTCGAAAAGAAAACATTCGCCATCGTTAAGCAGATCTTCTGCACGTTCTCCTCTTTTTGCCTAATTTATTCTTTCATCCATAGGTAATTCATCTGCCTAATTCATTCGTATAATCAATTAGAAGAAAACTTGAGCTATTAGCGAGACGCAAATTTTTTTCTGAGGAACGAGCATCGAACTGTAGATGTTATAATTCGGCATTTATACAAGTAGGTGTAAGTAGAAATTTTTCCGAAAATTCTTTTATAAAGGTCGCATGCACTGGCACGGAAATTTCTTTCCTAATTTTTTTTAAAATTAAATTCTCAACTTCGATTTCAGCTACGTTTGAAATGCGTTATGATCTGTTGTAACATTTCTTAGAATTATGACATCGGTCGGTAGCTCTAGCGATCTGACATACATATTTCTGTTGTGACGTCACTGGAGTGTAACATTACATTACTCTAAATATCACACGCGCGCGCGCGCGCGCGCGCAATAATATTGTTTTATAATATTATCTCTTCTTACATATCTGACACGCAAGTTCTTCAGAAAGTAGATGGGACTTAATCAAGTGACTATTTTAATAACTCGATTTTAAAGACATCAATCTGCAAGACGTTTTAATCATTATAGATAACAAATTTATTTTATATCAATTTGTGTATAAACAATAAGAAATACCAAACAGTTTAAAACTTAGGCTGGTTATTTTCCTTCTTATGGCTGTTTATTTTATTTACTACGTTTTGTAAAAAGTCACCCTCTTTGTTGTCAGTAGATAAAAACCGAAACGAATTGGCAACCTATAGTGTCTTCTGTCCCCCCCTCCATTTGTACTTCACTTGTTAGTGAAGATCGATGTTGTCTCAGAGGCTACAAACAATAATGTTTGTTTTAAAACATTATTGGTTACAGATGTCAAGAGTCCCCTAGCTTGTTGCACTGATATAAGGTTAGTGCCAAGGGGGGTAGACCACCTTGTACTATTGCTTACAGCTGTGCGGAGAACATTGAAAACGGAATCTTTTGTAGTAATAAATCTCGAGGATAACTTTTTTGCTTGAAACCAAGTTGTTGGTAATGCGAGTAAAAGTACTGGAAACAAAAGATGACATTTTTGAAGATATAAATAAAGCCGTAAGAGCTTCTTATAGTCTTGATGGAAGGACTCCTTATGTAGGCTATAGAAAAGCAAAAAAAGGAATTACTTTAGTTACAATATTTCTCACAAAGACGTTTAATTTGTAGAAGAAATACACAAGATGCACTATGTGTTAACTTTTAGTCCTCGTCCGAATTTTCCTCTTTAGGTTAGTTAAGTTGAGATTGTTGCCATTGTTTACCTTTCCAGGTCTAGTCATCTTTGGCTTTGTTCATCCATATTCCTTCATCGCACTGGGATACACGAAACATTTGTTTAAATAAATACTGCTACAATTTGTATCCATTCTTAGTCATCATCATCATCATCATCATCTTCAAGGATTAAACCAAGAGTGGTTTGTTCCGGTCTCAAATAGGCAAAGATTAGAGCTGGTGACTCCACTTCCTCGGACGTCCCATACCTTTCCGTCCCCTCGGCTTATAGTTCCATAGTTGTTTGGGGATGCGGCAGTCATCCATTCGGCAAAGATGTTCCCACCAATGCAGCTGATACTGGGCGATCCTGTCGAGTATACTCATAATATTCAGTTCCTGCCGTATATCTGTGTTTCTTCTATGATCATGGAGAGTATACCCCGCCACATGCCTGAGAAATCTCATTTCAGCCGCTTGGATGCGACTGGCCTGGCCTTTCGTTAAAGTCCTATTTTCAGAGACCCATACAGAAATGTGGGAAGAAACATCACCTTGTAGAATTTTAGGCGTGCTCCTTTACTTCCTGACTTAAGGGTTCGCCTAATGGTCCCACACATAAAGTTGAACTTATGCAACTTATTCACAACGTCGTTGCTTGCATTATAAGACACACTGTAGCCCAGGTATTCAAAATTGCTAACTTGTTCCAGGACATCTATAACAATTTTTGCCCGTACTGGATCAGTTCCACGAAAAGCCATCTCCTTGGTTTTAACTGTGGATATTTGCAATCCAGAGTCTTTGCAGATTCGATTTAACAAATGTATACCCATCTGCAATCTGTCCTCAGAGTCCGACAGATCCATTCTTAGTCGTGTTTTGAATCTTAACGAAACTTTATACTCTGTGCACTTTACGAATGTAGACATGCTCGATGTGTGATTGTCCATTCAAGTTTTATTTTATCAATGTGACACTTGAGTTTACTAATGGAACCACGATTATTTAACTATACTTGAAGCACACCCTTTGGTTTACTTACAGTTCACGTAAACTGTACTCGGAATAGGAGTTGATAGACCATACACACGTAGTATCAGATTAAATGAAAACACAGGGCTTTATTAAAATGAGATAGGACTAATATTCTTGTTGTATTATTCCTGTCATCTCGGCACAAACAAAACAGTATTCGCTGTTACTGTCGTGACATAAGGCAAAATCTCCTTGTGTCAGATACAGCAAAAAGTTAGGACAATAGTTGGGCTGGTTCCCGTACTTTTTAATATAGGTAGTGTTACAAAACCATAAGTAACATCAGTAGGCCTATTGGCCAAAGGGGTACAAGTACATAGAGAAAACAGACTATAGGCCTACCATATGGTGATGATGTCGGTACATTGAAGCGTACCTGGAAGCAGTCAGCGGAGTATACGAGAATACGAAGAAAGAGACTGAAGTAGGCCTAAGGCTGAATATAAACGTAGAAAGCCCAAGGCCATGATGGCGAAGACAACAGACAGAAGTTTATAAAATGTAAGAGGAGGAAATGACATCATCGAAGTGTTCAAGTAGATCTAGATTGTTTGTATTGTATAGAGTTGAATGATAATAGTGACATTCAGGAAGTAAGACGCGGGCTGGTGATAGGGAATCGAGAACTTCATGCATGTCTATGAAGTCCAAGTTCGTCCTGCGCAATACAAAAGTGACATAAGTTCAAGTTTGTCCATCGGAATGCAACGCTGACACTATATAAAGAAAAATAATGCCTACGATCGTGTTACGATCATAGTAACAGACAACGATCATAGTGTGATGAATATTGTGAAAATGTGTTGATGATAGACATACCACAAAGAACGATAAAGGGACAATTTACGGGAAGGACGAATCGTCAATCACAGACACGTTGTTGGGACATCAGATATGATGGAAGAGATTGCTGGGTGTCATTAATTGGCAGTGATGTTACAGGAGGCTGGAGTCCGAAGACTGTCATGGTATAATGTAGGGGAAAACATTTTAAATAGTTACATTCTACATTTTAAATTTGGATTAAAACATCACAGTATAATTTTTCTTATAACGATACTGAAATAAAAAATGAACAGAAAAATAATTTCCAAAATATATTTATAACATTATAACCGAGCGCCTACACGAAACTGAAAGAGTTACCTACTAATTGAAAGTTTTATGAATCTTCAGCGTTACGTACGATAGAACATTGATGGATGATCCAGATACAAATGTAGGCCTAACTAAATTGCAAATTGAACTGCAGCTGCAGAAATTAGGTATTTAAAACATTAAAGTTATATACATAATTTGACAGAGTATAAAAAATGGCATAAGAAGTGACTTTAGCATACATTCTTAGTGTAATAAAATTAAATTGGTCAGTAGGTTTGAAAGGGAACTACAGGAGCCCAGTAAGACGTGCGATTAAAACCGGAAGAACATTTTAGCACCGAGAACAGTGAACAAGTTGACGATAACTTGAAGATTTTTAAAAGTACTCTCTAAGTGCCACGTAAAACACTATATTCTTAGCATAAACAGTCACATTTTTCTGTTGTAGACTTCATAATAGGCTATTTGACAACTAAAAAAATTCAGTTTTTGTTAATGACAACGTTAAACAATACTGTTATTAAAGAAAATTACGCGCGTAAACTCATGTAAGTTCATGAAAATATTTTTAACAGTAAAATATTGATTTAAATTAAATGTTTATAGCCTACTGACTTTACTCTCGTATTATTATTATTACTTACCCTTGTTTGAAACCATTTTTGAAAACAAGAAAAGGCTTATAGGCCTACTTTATTTATTAAATTATATCGTATATCTAAACTCTCAAAGTACTGCAAAATATAGGCCTAACTTCCTCTCAAGACTACAACTCAAGTTGTAGGAACAGGAGCCCTTAAAAATGCGATGCTCTTCGCCTTGTTAATTTTAGTTGAACAATACTTTTTTTTATGAAGCTCTTAACAAAAGCTATGGACTTTCAAAATGCGTAATAGTCGACAAACTTGTTTTGTTACTTACCAAAACATTAAATAAGATGACAGAAGCCGCAACTGCAGGTCTCTGAACGTTCAACGGATAAATCCACTTCCTTTTTTACCTGTTTCGTTGTGTTTTACGTTGTAAGTGTAACGAGTACAAACACAGTAATCTTTCTCGATCACCCATTTGTGAAAACTGGAAATTTAGCAGAGCAGTCGTTATTACACCAGACAGCACAACACTCCTGAAGGTCCGATATCTACTGGTTTGTCTTTCAATACGGCGTAAAAACACGCGTGCTGTTCACGGCGAACAGTCGTGCGCTTCACGTCGTGTTTGTGGAATGGACAACGCAGCGCTGTATAGGGCACGGAGTGCCGTCTGAAAAGGGGCCTAAAAAAGCCACGCACAACTATATAGGCCTACAGTGTATCGCTGGCGGGCCACTGTGATAAGAATCGCTTATTCTTATTAAACAAAGCGCGCTGTCTATAGCACTAAGTTGTGACACTTCCTCGGAGTGACACTTGCTCTGAATGTACGTGTGTTATCAACGAGCTGATGAAACGCGGGCCCGAACACCCACACGCGCTCGCGCGCACTCACGACACAGGTGTATACCAAATAAACAAGTACTTTGTCTACTTCATTCTTCCAGTCCTGTTTAATTAATATACTGTATATACAAAGTTCGAATCTTACTGGCCGGACAAGGAGGATTCTGATTTTTCCACAATTGTGTAGCCTATATAAAGGTAAATTCTATTATACCTTCTTCATCTATGATTATCTAGTATGACGGCCTGTATTATCAATTTAAATTATAATAGTTTAAATTTTATTAAGGCGAAGGCTATAAGAATAAATAGTGGAGAAAGATGTATGTTAGATTCTTATTTAAATTATTTATTATTTTATTATACTTTTTAAGGAGATAATTTAGCTACAGTGTCCAGTTTCTAAAGAACACCATGGAAAAGGTTCTCGTTTATAGATCCCGGAAACCTATTTTGTGTTTGTTTTTTATAATAGCCTGACATACAATTCAAAGAGTCTTTTATACAATAATTACAATTTGTTTTCTTTACAATATTTACAATTATTCATATACATTTTTCAGAAATGGTTCTTTTAGCTCAATTTGTGACTGAAAGCTAAGTTTGGAAGTTTCCCCAAACCTGCAGATTTTCCAAAAGCATCGGACATCAATTGATATTATCTGTACAACAGGGTTCCTCTCGTCTAGTCCTTTAAGGTTGAGGGATATTCTGTCAAACGTGTGACCGTAGTACTCTGTGTCTTTTCGGAGAGCGTTGATCAGCAAGTAAAGTGAAAGAGAATTAATGAAAAATAGTGAAAGGTACATCAATAAACAACAATTTCACGGTGTCACAACATGAAAAGAATATTTTTTTGTACATTAAATGGTGGGACGACAGAAGCAGTTTAAAAGTTAACATATTGGTTAGGATTATTCAAGTTTCCAATTTTCAAATCGATTGGTAGTACTTTATAGGAATGTTTCTGAAATGAAGCAAAGTCTTAAAAAAACCCTGGTACACCTGAAAATAAACTTCTGGGTGAAGCTTTCAATATGAGAAGCTTCATAAATGTAATTGTGTTGTGTGTGTGTTTTGTGCACGCACGCGCGTATGTATGCACTTAATAACAACAAAAACAGCTGGTAACAGGTTAACTAATAACAAGAATTAAATAATAATAATAACAACAAATAATGATGAGTTCAATGTTAAGAGTAATAGTTATAATAAATAACTACTGTAAAACTATAAATAAATAATTATAAATGCATAAAATTAACTAAATTGTATAATTATAATGTAATATGATACAATAATTACAATTAATTATATTTAATTGTAATTAATATAATTCGTAATGTCAATAGCAATATAAAAATATCTGGGACTTAGGCGCAGAGAATTTGATCAGGCTAACTAAAAGAAATGAAAATGATGTTTTCAAACGATTAGTTGAATGACGTCAATATGAACGTTCTATTTTTGAAATTATTGTTGGGCCTTCTGTGCAAATGTGCTTAATATCATACTACACTTACTGGAATCATTATCAATGTCTTAGAACCACTGTTTCTCCGAGCAAATGTCGCTACATTCGGTCTCCAAGCAAATGTCATTCAGAGCAGGTGCCACAACTTCGTTGCTCGGAGTGACAATGGTTCTAGGACGCGGAAAGCTAGATAGCGGAAACAATGGTTCTAGGAAACTCAATGATTCCAGGAAGTGTGGTATGGTATTAAGTAGTTACATTTGCAGACTACCCAACAATGATTATTAAAAACTGTTAGGTAGTAACGTGTCTGCATACACCCAACGGTTAACTAAAGGAAAGAGAACGCTCATATTGATTGACAACATTGAATTAATCATTTGAAAACAACATATATAATTTCGTTCATTATATGCATTAACTTATTAGAATGTTACTATTAACATTAAACGCATCATCATCATCATCATCATTATTATTATTTCACTGCTGGTATTATTTTTTTTGTTAAGTAATCTTATACATTACGAACACGCGCGCCTCCTATCCCCCCCCCACACACACACAATATTACAACAGAAAATTCTCTGTTATATAGGTAATCAATTCATTTCTATAATAAGCTTTTAAGAAATTTGAAGGTTTGGGGAAATTTGTAGCCTTAGCTTTCGTCCATAAATTGCAGTAAAAAACCGTCTCTGAAAAATGCATACAAATTGTAAATATTGTAAACATATTGTATAAATGGCTCAAATACAAGATCTGTATAACAAACTATTAAAAAAAAGAATTTAAAAAATGCAAGAATGGTTTCCGGGAACTATAAAAACCTACCTCGATGGTGTTCTCTGAAAACGGTACACTGTAGCTAAACATCTCCTTAAAAATAATAATAAAATAACAAATGATTAAAACAAAAATCAAGCACACATTTTTGTCCACTATTTACTCCTACAGTCTTTGCCTTATAAAAGTAAAAAATAATTATAATTTAAATATGAACTATTATAACTGATATTTAGAGGTCTTCTTAATAGAATATCGCAAATAAAGAAGCACACACACCTAGAGTATAATTTAGCAAAATACACAAATTTGTGGAAAAATCTGAATCCGCGTTTTTCCGCCAGTAAGATTCAAACTTTCTCTAGTACTTGTTTATTTGGTGTACACATACGCGCGCGCGCTTTATCGTCTCGTTGATAACACAGGTACATTACAAGTGTCACTACGAGCAAATGTCATACCGAGCAAGCGTTCCAACCCCGTCTAGCACGGAAGAGGGATGAGTAGATAGAATATGAGCAGTTTTCGCTTAGTGTTTTATGACGGTTGTATGGTAAGTTACTATAGTAAAGCGTATACAAGTGGAAAGATTTGTCGATTGCAGGAAGATTAACTATAATAGGGATGTAGATAGTGATTGGCTTGGGGAAAGATGTAGACTGAGCCTCGAAAAGATCTTTGCCCAAAATCGCGTTATTTTGCCCAAATGAATAAATATTTGCATACTCAACACAACCAAATTTTAAACAAACACAGACTTTCAGTTGAAAAGTTTCTATTTACTGTCTTCTTTAATTTTGATCGGAGGCATTTAGTGTTTTCTCACCTTTTATAATTTGATATGCACACAATACAGATAGCCATGAAATAGGCGCTGCTCAGCTTTCAGTCTCCTCTTCATCAGAGACTTTCAGTTGAAAAGTTTCTATTTACTGTCTTCTTTAATTTTGATCGGAGGCATTTAGTGTTTTCTCACCTTTTATAATTTGATATGCACACAATACAGATAGCCATGAAATAGGCGCTGCTCAGCTTTCAGTCTCCTCTTCATCAGTTATCACTGTAGCTCCAAACTATATGACATAGCAACATTAAATAAATTAGAAAAACGCAATAAAGTTATCTACAAATCTAAACTTTATTATAACTACTTCAGGTAGTCCTATGCGTGTTTTTGTGCTTTGGCGTGATAGCCAACAGCCAGAGTGTCTTACATTACACTGTACGTATTTATTAGAGGGAAAAATATTCATTTACGATTACATAGGTCTATTCAATTAGTCTGTACATAAACATAAATTCGAATTCATAGATTAGATGGTTGTCATGTGACTTAAACACAAAAATGACGTAACCACTCAAGTAAATAACGAGTAAGGCCCTTCGCATTCTTAGGATAGGATAAATCACAAACTGTAAAACAAGTTGGGCATGAATGAAGTAGAGATGAGGAAGTTGGGAACACAACGCCGACTATCGATTGCAGAGGACGCGACGTTAACAAAGTATATACACAGGTACAAAGAATGAAAGCTTATAATACCCGCCTCACGTATGAATTTGCAAACATGAAAAACTATCGAACACCATCAGAGATATCAAAAGAAAACAAATAAAAAATTTAACATACGTACATACATTAAATCCTATAAATCCCGCTTACTTGAATCAATTAAGTCAGCTGACTTGATGAATAAATTTATGAAATTTCACTTAATTCCAATAAGCGGCTTTGCCGTATTTGAATGCATATATAATATTATATAACTATGAGCGCCCGCTGGTACTGCTGCTGCCTAATTTTATTGTGCATGCATACGGTGCGCGTGTGTACGTGCGTTTGCGTTTGCGGGTGCGCGTATGGTCGTCCTGAGTCCGTATGGCATCGGTTCAATATGCGACTTAGCAATGCAGGACCCAACTAATAAATCTTATTTTCAGGTACAGAGACGGTTGTAAAATTGTTCAGTAGGACCATTTTGAAGAAGCAGTTTTTATAGCAAGTCCATTGTTACTCAAGGATACTCTGTCCCACGGCAGAGATCCCTTTTAACCTTCAAGATAAAAAAAATATGTACGTGTACCTAACCAACAAAGGGGCGACAAGCAAAAATAAGAATCGCAAATAAACTTGCAGCCCTGCGTGAGCCTCGGCTCGTTCACTGATGACTGGCTCTTCTCACATTTGTTAGTGAATGGAAAACATAACAAGCAAAAAATATTAAGCGAAGAGGCTTTTGGAACAAGTACTAATATGATCTTGATGACTTTGTCTTAATAATTATGAAACTCTTGATTCAGTAGGAAAAAATAATTTAGAAAATACAATGAAAAAACTAACATAAAAGGTAATAGAAAACAAAAATAAATAGATTAAATACGTAAGGAAACATACGCCATAAGGAAATATACAAATATGGTGATGTAAAATGAACAACTTTTTTTTGGCAGTGTTAAACAAATGGTATACCATTGTATGATAAGTTACAGTAAAAGTTTTTTATTATATCCCACTGGAAATCCCCCCCCCCGTTATATAATCACACAACAACATCGCTTGTAGTTATACAATCATATTACTTGTTATCACTTTCAGAAAGGTTTCATTATTTTTGCGTTAGGATACCGAGAAACAGTGAGTTGTCTCCAAGCCAAATAATCCATTTTGTTTTCCAGATAAAAAACAAAGCTAAGTGCAACACACTAAGAATGAAGTCACTGTGGCACAGATGTGTCATGTTCAATACAGTAACACCATTGTGTTTAGATCTGTTTTTCTTAAACTCCGTAATTGGCAAACAATGAATCAGGTTGTGTACGGTTAGGAAATTATTTATAGCTATTTCTGTAGACAAGCTGACGAGATATGAGAAATAAACTTTGCAAACGTATTGTTGATAACGATAAATTATCGGAATACATACTCTTACATCTCGGTGGAGGTCATTGTCAGTTCGTTGACAAGCTATAGAAAATAAACTCAGTGCCAAAGATATGAACGAAATTTTTTCAGTAAATACGACTAATTCAAATATAAAAATGACCTACGTTTGGAAAAAATATACCTCACGGGCAGAAAATACTGTTACTACATGAACTTGGGAGAACCTTAAATAAATATTTTGGATAGGAAAGTACAGAAATCCTCACATCACTACTATTAACTTGGCATAACTAGGCGAGACAGACAAATAATTAACCTTTCCCTTTTTTATTAAAAAGTGTTATTTACAACAGGCCTAAAAATTATGCCGTACATGTGCATGCGGTACAGTACATATCCTATTCAGAAATAGCAGCGTTTTTTACTAGCACAAAATGCCGAAGGCATACAAAGAAGCGTTTCTAACTTTGGCTGATGGACAAAAGAACGTGAGTTACACCCTGAATATTCTCCTTTAAGAACTTGAACTGAGGTATGCCGTATGAATAATGCAAATTCATTTCCTATTTTCCAAAACTTCAATAGACAATTTAGTGCAGTAAATATATGTGATAAGGTTTGTTTCATAATGAATACTCTTTGTTAAAAGCATATCTTTTCTTCCTATAAATAAGGTTTTTGAACGTCCTCATTACGGAATTATAAAACGCACGTGGAAAACGCAATGAGACAACGTGTCGAAGGAATTAGTTTTAATACCTTTGTGAATTGTTTTAATCACATTTAAAAAAAAGTTTTTTTGTTGTTGTTAAAAACATATTTTCAGTGTAATATGGTAATCAAAGGTGAAAACAGAAAAATCTACGGTGAAAATAGAAACCATACGGTTACGTTTATAGACACTCTATGGGCACGTCTTTTTAAAAAACGTTTAGTAAAACATTCTTACGAAAGGTGCTTCGATGATTTTAAGTTCTGATTTGAACTTAAGTTCTAATCACTTTTAGAACTTCTAATCACTTTAAGTTTTAAG
The DNA here is from genome assembly GCA_034769895.1 of Magicicada septendecula. Classification (NCBI taxonomy): domain Eukaryota; kingdom Metazoa; phylum Arthropoda; class Insecta; order Hemiptera; family Cicadidae; genus Magicicada; species Magicicada septendecula. The sequence continues at coordinate 321,608,110 of CM068367.1, forward strand.
TTTTGATCACTTTAAGTGATGAATTCGCCTTGTCATAGTTGCGGTTATTCCTATAGTAATCAACCTTCATTAATTAAGTAGTAGCCTACAAGATCATTAAATAACCGCTTAAATTAGACTTCAATAGTATCTAGTAAACATGATGTTTTCTCCATAATCGATAGGAGACAAGTCAATGCCAGTTACAATCTAATTAGTTTATAATTAGGTATTATCAGGAAAAAGAGAAAGGCTCGGAAATCCTGGCAGAGGGTTCGCACCCCAGAAAATAAAAGAAAAGTAAATTTGTTCTGTAATGAACTCAATGAGCTGATAAAGAAAGTTACAAATGAGAGTGTTCAAACAATTCTTGGTGGACTTACAGCACAGAAGGACACAGTACTCACTGTGAAAAGCGACGAAAGGACTGAAAAGACTGAAGATCCAATCGTCTGCACTCAGGCAGGAGGATGGATCTTGGCAAGGAGCCCAAAAGAGAAAGCAGATCTCTTCGCGAGGCACCTCGAAGAAACTTCGCCCACTGCCCAGACAAACAGGAGAGGAAAGTACTATCTTTGTACCCAAGATTGATAGGGAAGATATACAAAGAGCAACGTTGCAAGAATTAAGGAATGAAATTAAAAACAATTTGTAAGCGAAAAAAGCTCTAGGGTATGACCTTATAACAGGAAAAATACTAAAGGATCTACCAGAAAAACGTCTGAAAAGATACAACATTTAGTCAATCCTGCATTCAGACTAAAGCACTTTCCAAGCCAATAGAAAGTAGCTGAGGTGATCTTGATCCTGAAACCTGACAAGGCACCAAGTGATAAAAAAATCTTACAGACCAATTTCACTGTTGCCAGTGATCTCAAAACTGTTTGAAAAACTGCTCTTAAAAACGCTCAAACCTTTCATTGAGGAAAGAAACCTTATACCTCAACACCAATTTGGTTTCAGAAACAAGCACTCCACAGTAGAGCAAGTGCATAGAATCACACAGGTGATTGAGAAATCGCTGGAGGGAAAAAATTTGCTAAGCTGTATTCCTGGATGTAGGGCAGGCATTTGAGAAAGTTTGGCACCGTGGACTTGAATATAAGTTACACAGAGATCTTCCGGAGGAATTCTACCTCATACTTGGGTCGTATATTGCAGACCGATATTTTCGTGTCAAGTGTGGGAATTGAAGAGGATTTCTGCGGATGTTCCTCAAGGCAGTGTGCTGGGACCCATCTTGTATCTATTGTTTCACGAGGGATTTGCCTAATCGTGAGGAAGTTACCATGGCAACATTTGTTGACGATACTGCGATCCTAACAGTGGGCGACGAGGCTGAAGCATCAGCAAACAAGCTCCAGAGCTCTATCGCAGAAGTATGTGCATGGACCAAGCGGTGGAGAATCAAACTTAATGAATCCAAATCATTTCATATCAACTTCACCAACAGAAAAGTAGATCCAGTAAGGGTTTATATTAATGGGCTGGAAGTGCCATATGCTAACACAGAAAAGTATCTAGGTATGACACTGGATACAAAGCTTAAATGGAAAGAGCATGTAAAAAAGAAGAAGGAGGAACTCAGCACTAAATACAGAAAAATTTACTGGCTGTCAGGGAGAAACTCACACCTAACAGTTGAAAACAAACTGCTGTTGTACAAACAAGTTCTGAAGCCTGTGTGGACTTACGGAATTCAGCTGTGGGGCTGTACAAAGAAAACAAACTTAGAAAAGATGCAAAACTTTCAGAACAAAGTACTCAGAAGCATAGTGAATATAAGGAACGATAATCTACACAGAGACCTCAATGTAGAATATGTCAGCGAAATAATAACAAAATAAGCAGACAAACTGATCAGAGGATTCAGATCCACGATAACCCAATAATGCGACACGTGGTGGAAGGAGGTCCACATGTCTTGAGGCGACTCAAAAGACAGAAGCCACATGATCTGGTATTGCAATAGGAAGCAATTAATATGTATAGATCTATAAAACTTTCCGTGAGAGAAAGACAGAATAATCTTGGGATTAGCCACTGGGCTTCACCTCATCTCCCGTGAAGGAAACATGAAGGAGAAGCTGCTGGATGAGCTTGCTCAGTTCTAGCATTAAGGAAGGTGTTTTCAGTGGGTTAGAGTCCCACACTACGGGGTTCCTACTGTTTATAGAGATTTTCACTTACTCTCGTAGGGGGTACATATTTATTTGTTCTGCCACAGGATGCAACAATTTCACAGGAAATAAGACAATGATGTATCTCTTGACCCACATAGTAGGGCATAATTGTTTGCTGTTTTTGTTTTGTTATTCAACTCGAGGAGCCTACTTTGGTTAATTTTAAAATATGCTAGCGGCCTCTTGAAAAGTCTACACTTTTGCTTTCACCCCTAACAAACTCTGGAGTATTTATCATTGTCACGGTTAACAAACAAATAATTATTTTAAATGGTATAAAACGGATCTTAGCATATTCTGTGGCCTTCAACAACATGACATATATCACTTAAATAGTAAAACTGTGACGCGCAGCTGACACGAGTGGTAACTTAAATGTACCACAAGCCTTTAACGTTGGGTCGCTTTACTTTATGTACCCTTTGTTTAAGAGCCCCCGCACACTGAGACAAAACAGTTCCGTAACTTCTTTGTATTTAAATGTTTTCTTTACTGCTATTAACTAAAATAGTTAAGAATCCCTGGTAACACATTCTTTGTATTTCGTTATTCTACCATCTCTTTGAGAATAGCTTAATCGGCTGAAACATTTGTCAGAATTTAACAATAAATTTTGTGTTTAAACTACTAAGCGTTTATAGTTTTTAAATTGAATAAGCGTTTTTCGTTTTTAACTGAAAATTCTTATTGTTAGTATTTTTTATAGGCACCTGAAAAATTTGTTTCAGGTACTATTATTTTTATATTAGTACCTGAAAAACTAGAAATTATAGACAAGCAGGTTTATCGTTACTCCACGGGTTATTGTTACTGCTTTCATTACAATATGACAAAAAGTGAATATTTATGTAGACCGTTATCCTTCTCAAACATTAGCGTGGATAATCGAGAGTTGTTCATTTACGAAAATGTGTACGCGCTGTAGGGTAATTGGGGGTATAAAGAAGTTTTTAGTCCTATTATTGTTATTAAAGTCTTAATTAAAGTTCCATTAAACAATTTTTGCTTAGTTTTCTTTTCCTATAGCGAATAACTAAAGCACAAACAGCGACAGCGTCTTCAAAAGACAACTTGAGCGAACGAAAAAACTAAAGAAGTAAAGGAACGAATTAAGTGGACGAGCAACTGTTTCGTCTCAGTGTGCGCAGGTATAGAGACAAAACAGTTTTGTTGCGTGGGCGAGAAACAGAGACGAAACAGTTCCGGAACAGTATCGTGTCAGTGTGCGGCCTCTCTTAGCGTTAATAGCGAGACAACTGACTGTTGAGATGTCACTAGTTCTGTCTAAGACTACGTATGTTGCCTACGTAGTTTTTTGGTTTTTGACTAAATTTTCGTTTTATTACTACCACAAAATTCAATGAAATAGAACTGAAATATCGAGTTGAAGTAAGCTGTATTTTACCTCAAGTTAAAAAAAATTGTCTGGTGTTTCACTACTCTGCTTCAACATGTAATGGTAGTAGCCCTATATGAAAGTTTCTCTTTAGCTGGAATTTTGAATTAACACAAAATCTTTGTGGTGCCTGTAGGGAACCCTGCCACGTGTCTGAGAAATCTCATTTCAGCCGCTTGGATACGACTGAAAGGGCAACCACCTTGTAGAATTTTAGACGTTTTTCTTTACTTCCTGACTTTATTGTTCGACTGATGTTCCCGAACATGAGGCTGAACTTATACACCTTATTCACAACGTCGTTGCTTGTATTATAAGACACACTGTAGCCCAGGTATTCAAAATTGCCGACTCGTTCCAGGAAAGTACCATTTATAACAATTTTTGCCCTTACGGGATCAGTTCCACGAAAAGCCATCACCTTGATCTTACATGTGGATATTTGTAATCCAGAGTCTTTGCAGATTCGATGTAACAAATGTATACCCATCTGCAACATGTTTTCCTAGTCCGACAGAATAGTCTGGTCGTCCGCAAACAACAAAATGTCAATTGCAGAGTGGCCAATCATAAAATGCTCCAGAAGACGCATCTCCAATTTTTGTATGAAATCGTCAATATATAAATTAAAAAGAGAAGGTGATAATGAGCACCCTTGTCGTACTCCGCAACTGATCAGGCCAACTCCAGGAGCTGTTCTCGGTTTCCCTGTTTCAATTAAGATTTTATTCTCCACATAATGACTCTATATAGCTTTAATTAGATGTTTTTTAACTTTCGTTACCATTGTTGCCCATAGTTTGCTCCGATTTACTCTGTCAAACGCTTTCTCGAAGTCCATAAAAGCTATGTATGTTGGCAGCTAATACTTTTACGCTGATACGCTTTTCAATGAGCTGGGCTATTGTAGATATGCAATCTAAACATGACCTGCCCTTCCTGAAACCGTTCTGGGCCTCTGAAAGCATGGTCTCCGTTGTTGCATTCAACCGTGTTCTTACTATAGATGCATATAATTTATATGAAGTATTAAGAAGGCCGACTCCTCTGTAGTCCTACAGAGTTTCTCCCTGTAATTCCTACTACACTCCTCTAGTACTTCATCGCTACAGTCTATATTCATTTAAAAATCAAGAATCAGATCCAAAAGATAGTAGGCCTATAGTTCTGTAAACAAGCATGACTGCCCTCAGCTTTATTTCTCATGCGATTTCTTGTTATGTGTGGGTAATTGGTTTGAAATAGCGATTCACTTCGTTTACCGAATTTGTTTGTGTATGCATCAAGAAAAAACGTTTGATTCTTTTCTCTAGTTCGCTGACGCTAGAAGATTTACATTCATAAAAAATATTTTTTTAATTTGAATAAATAAATAAATTTATTCTTATTCTTAAGTACTAGTTGCTCTTTGTTATCAGTTGGCTATAGAGTCTGCTCTGACAATGTCGTCGTACACAGGAAATAATGCTATAAATAGGCGCAGTCTTCAAAGAAAGCATCCTTTTTCTACAGAAATTGCTACTGCTATTTGGTGGTTGGAAACAGATAAAGTCCGCATTGTCAACTTAATACACAAGTCAATAGATTGTAAAGATACACGTCACTTTGTCAGGAAGTAGTCGTCGATCCTTTAACAACCCGTTATAAAAATGTAATGACAAACTTTAAAAAATTAATTTCAAGACAAGGAAATTTATTGAGTATAAGGTCAGAAGGGATCCTATAAGTGAACACAGATAATAAAATTTTAACCAGCCTCGTATATAATGATGTTTCGTAAATGTACACCGAGGTAACAAAATCAAAGTAAAAAATTAAAATGATAAATGATGATCTCTTTAATGCTTTTTGTAGTTATTCAGACTGTGCTGGCATTTCTACAGGGATAGATAATTTAGAAATTATAAACATATAAATAACTATAGCCAGCATGGCTTGTGAATAGTTTGACTTTAGGTTACCAAAAGGACAGTAACCTATAGGGTAATACAATTCTTTCCCTTTTACAAGGGTCGTTATAATGTTTTCCGTAAACATTCCGTTAGTCGTAGCGACAAAAATAGTCAACCTGATGTTAGTTATAACATATCTTTTTACTTTCTTCCCTTATAACGTTTCTTTTCTGAAGGAAAGGTTCATTTCAGCTGTTTACGACTATTATGTGTATAAGTATCCGTCGTAAATAATACTGGCAGAAAACATTAGCAAAAAATTCTCATTCCTTCAAGCAACCGACTCTATCAATTGTTTATTTCGTTTTCCTTTAAAATCTAAAACAAAAAGTCCACCTTACACATCTAGTATGCTTTAGTGAGTGCTAAAACTAAACGCCCTACTGCAGGTGTTTTGCTAAACACCTTCTGCAAAATTTTGAATTATGAAAGTTTTCAAGGCTTAATAAATGTCTGCAAGGCTTCGAACGTTTTTCGTAAGTCGTATAACCTTGATATACGAAAAATCGTATATTCGTGGGTTGTTACAAACAGAATTTCATTAAAAAATGCAAGCTTCATGATACTTTTTAAAAATTAAGTTAACCTTAAATTACAAAAATGTAAACATTTCAATATAAAGTACAGGCTACACTGTACGGTTTACTGGTGGCGCTGACTACAATTACAAAATACTACACAGAAACTTTGCTTTTCTAACCAGGAATTCATGTCCGACAACCTAACTATAGGCTACTAACGAATGTAAGTCATTTGACACGTTATTTCCACTCAGTAACCAGAAACTTATAATCTCTATCCAAGAAAGGCATTGTAAGTACATATCATGAAAGGATAGAAATGCACGCCAGTCCGCTCCTCCAACATTTGAACATCACACCAAAAGGCTGAAGAGGTGTTTGCCAACAGACCAGAGATACCGTGAAAAAGAAGCTTGTGACACTGGAGAAGTCAGGAGGGAAGCTAATAACATCAAGTTCCCAGATCAGCGAAATTTAATACACTTAAGTTTAGCTCACTTGTATATGGTACTAACTTCGAGCAAAGGATATGTGTAAAGTAATAAGAAATTATACCATAGAAATTCCTATTCCGTTTTATTTTGTTCTATGTTTCTTCGTGCGCGCGCGCACGTATACAGAAATGTGCAGACTATAGTCTGTACACACAATCTGTAAAATAGCAAACGTGTCATGTCGGGTTATTAATACTACCATCGGCAATGAATTTGTCCACATATAAAATTTATTATTTGTGCTTTTTGTAGTTTTAAGTAAATGTAGTTCTTTTGCGGTTGTCTGATTGCTACTGTTACAGATTGGACCCTTTCTTAACAGAATTAATCGCATAAGTTCAGCGTTAGCTTGGGTTACACGCATCTGTTACATGTCACAAGTTGCTTCATTAAGCTGCTTTTAAGTGTTAACGTAATTTAATTTAAGGTGCTAATACCTGAATATTCCAAGTATTAGAGAGGTTTAGGATTTCCAAGCGTCTGTGTGTTGAACGCGCTGTGAACAAAGCGAAGGACCACCACGCAAACAGGTTGTTTACGTAAAGTTACACAGCTTATGGTCACACAGATGCAAAGCTATAAACATGCAAAATGTTTTGAAGTACGCCGACAGAACAGTGTTCCGGTACGTCCTTGCATTATCCACTTTGCTTTGTCAGCCTTCTTTATTATATGGGGAACGTGACTCTAACCAAAATATTCAGTTTAGGCAAAGTAGTAGTAGCATATATTCAGTTTAGGCAAAGTAGTAGTAGCATATCTGTTGTAAACAGATGACCTTAGGAAATTTTGTTGCCGGCGGTTCTTATGTACGAATTGTGACAGTGAGAGTCCGTGTGGGCGCGCGTGGCGTGGATGTACAAAGGAGGTACACGGGTACACTTCCCTTGCAGACACAAACATAGGTATGTGTGTCTTAGACAAAATAGTATATACGTGTTGTAAACTAAACAGAAGGCCTGCCGAAATATTGGTTCCTTGCGAGTCTTGCAGTTTTACAATCTACTCATTTCACAGAGTAATAAGTAAAAGTGATGTATAAGTCGTCACTTGAGGTGGGAACCATCCAGCGATGATTACCACGTTCACCGGGTCAGGTCATCTGGCCACTGTCTCTTCAGCCTTCTTACATCCAGTGATGGATTGAGGAGCTCGTTGATCAGGTTATTGCTGTGTCCTATGTTGCGGTTCCTGTACTTAGCGGCGTGCATCTTGTAACATCAGAAATGTATGGAATGTTGAAGTCTTTGTGAAGAGTATAATTAGAGATGAACCAGGGAGCATTCGTTATGCAGCGCAAGATTTTTGACTGAACTGTCTGCAGAATCTTTGTGTTGGAAGGTTTAGAGCAGCCCCACAATTCTATACCGTAAGTCCAGATTGGTCTGAGCACAGCTTTATATATGATGACTTTGTTTGCGAGAGATAGTTGAGATTTTCTACCTATGAACCAGTACGTTTGCCTAGCTTTAAGTTGAGTTGTTGTTTCTTAGCCTGAATGTGAGCTTTCCATGTTAATTTGTCGTCCAAATGCAGCCCCAGGTATTTAACTTCTGATTTTATAGGTATGGGGGCATCGTTTATGGTGACTTGTGGACAAGAGCTACGTTTCATGGTGAAGGTTATTTGAGTGGATTTTGCAGAATTAACTCGGATCCTCCACCGCTGGAACCAATCTTGCAGGAGGTAAAGATGGCTTTGCAGTTTCTCAGAGGCTCGTTCCGGGTTGGGATCTACTGCGAGGATAGCGCTGCCCTGAGGCACTCCCGACTTTATAGGAGAGATTACTGACACAGTGTCTTAGATTTTGATTTGGAAGTGTCTATCTTGCACATATGATTTCAACAGTAAATATAGTTGATCAGGAAGTTGTTTCTTCAGCTTGTACAGAAGGCCATCATGCCAGACTTTATCAAAAGCCTGCTGAATATCCAGGAAGACAGCTGCGCACATCGTCTTCTTTTCCAGGCTATCCCTAATTTTGTTCACTATTCTGTGGCATTGCTGCACTGTAGAATGTTTTTCTCTGAACCCAAATTGATGTTCAGGGATCAGGTACCTAAAGAGCACTATTTGTTTTAGTCTGGTCAGGAGAAGTCGTTCAAATATTTTTGACAAGAGTGGAAGAAGGCTTATTGGCCTAGTAGGGGGTTTGCCAGATTTTGCGACCATGACAATTTGGGCAAATTTCCATTGGATTGGAAAGTAGCACAGTCTGAGCATACTGTTGTAAATAGTTGTAAGTAGTACTAACGCTTTTTTGGGAAGATGTTTCAGAACTTCTCCAACTATTAAATCGTAACCGGGGGCTTTATGTTTCTTGGAATGTTTTATCTCCCTGAGAACTTCAGAGAATGCAAACGTTTTGATTGGAAGAGATAATTGGCAGGGAGCATCAAGGTAAGTTAGAATTTCTGAGTCATCAATTGCTGATGAGGTTGGGGTGAAAACCTGGGAAAGGTGATCTGCGAACACATTCACCTTATCTTCATTTGCTCGAGCCCAACTGCCGTCAGGTTTACGAATGGGAGATACTGGGATTACCGGTCGTTTGATTTTTTTTTGTCGCCTTCCATATTGAATGATCATGGGGTGTTAAACATGTTACGTAGTGTTCAAACGATGCGTTTCGGGCCTCTTGCATAGCTGCGCGAATTCTATGGGTGAGCCTATTGAGAATTGTTTTATACTGGGGGTTTCTCGTTCGTTGCCACTTACCGCAAGCTTGTCGTTTTTCTTGAATAAGTTGTTTGATGTGCAGAGGTATATTATGATAATCAGGTAAAACTTTTCTTCTTTCTGGTGTAGCTTGCCATGCAGCATCCTGTAGTAGTTTAGTAAAGTATTGAACGGCTATTTCAATGTCTCTGGAATCCGTAATGCGAAAGTTAGAGTTGATATTCTCATTGATAATCTGTTCAAATAAATCCCAGTTAGTCTGCTTAGTGCATAAAACAGGTGGAGGTTCCCTCCAGATTACATTAGTGCTTAATGTAATTATAATGGTGCTATGATCAAAGCTTAAGTCGAGATTTGGTTCGATTTTGGTATATAAGTGCGAGATTCCTTTTGTTATCGCAAAATCAAGAAGATCTGGAATTTTATTTAAGTCTGTGGGCCAATACGTAGGTTATCCTGTTGATAAGTAGCTGAGATGAAGATGGTGTATAGCTTCCAGTAGATTTCGACCCTTTGGTGTGATAAGCCTTGAGCCCCAGGCAGTATGCTTTGCATTCCAGTCCCCCGCTACAAGAAAGTGTGATCCCAGAGTGGCGAAAAACTCTTAGATATTCGTCTGTTGATATGGAATGGCGTGGCGGGCTGTATGTAGCTGCTAAGGTCAAGGGCCATGGAAGGGCGAGAACTTTAATGATTGCACTCTGGATTTTTGCAGTGACATGTGGCTCAATTACATAATGATGAAGAGTGTTTCGTATGATGAGAGCTGAACCTGCGTGAGCTGAACCGTCAGGGTGGTTAGCATAGAATATGTTATAATAAGGTATTTTGAAGACTGTTCGATCCGTTGAGTGGGTTTCTGTAATTAGGAGGATGTCAATTTTATTGATATTCAGGACGAGGATAATTTCTTGTATGCGGCCGGAAAGCCCATTCGAATTCCAGACAGCTATTCTTAGTGCTGTCGTCATTGCTGAGGTATTCTATTTATGACTGTAGATAACATGTTGAGGATAATGCTGTTTTGATTAATGAGTTGAGCGAAATTAGTTTTGAACTCACTTAGGAAAATTGCCAGTTGGTCCATTACTTCCCTGTTAGTGGGGTTTGCGTGGCTGTTGCTAGTCATCTGTGTCCTTCTACTTCCGCCCGTGATTTGAGCATATGTAGAAGTTGTATTTCGCGGTGGTGGTACAGGGGATGGAGATTCTGAATCACATTAGATTGTGTTTGTGGAGTAGCACTACTTAGCAGTTGTGGATTGCCCCTAAGTTTAGATCTTATCAGGTCTTCGTAGACAGAACACCCTTTATAATTGGCTGGGTGACTGCCATCGCATAGTGCACAGGTAGCAGGGGTATCTCTAGGTTTCTTGCACGTTTTAGTGTCATGAGATTTTCCACACTTTACGCAGATAAATGATTTTCTGCAGTAAGTTTTCGAGTGGCCATATTCCTGGCATCGTGTGCATTGGATTATTGTGTTCTGACTCTTGGAGGTTCAACTTTAATTTTTGTATTTTGTAGATATTCCAATTTATATTTCCTTATTGTTATCTTGGGGCTCAAGGTCTACAAAAAATAGAGGCAGTGGGTCCTTGGATTTCCTGTGTCTCGCGTTTATGATATTCCGAATTTTGTGGCCATATTTAGCTAGCTCGTCTTTAATTTCTTCTAGTGGCACTGAATAGTGAAGATCTCTTATGACAATACGGTAGGCTCTCTCATGTTTCAACTGGTAGGTTGTGATGGACTATATTTTTTTCACAGAGTAGTCTAATTAATTTTCTGTAAGTGTCAACGGTGTGGGGGTGAATTTTAACTGTGTTGTTTGAGAGAGCTTTGCTGTGGTATGTTTCGTCTTCTGCAGCCGATGCCAAAAAGTCTGTCATTGCTTTATAATTCGTAACACCGTAAATATAGATTGGCGGAGGCTTTGGTGTTTTCGGTTGATTGTTTTTATTAACGTTATTTGAGTTGCCAGAATCGTCATGATTAAGAGACGTATCTATGTTGGACAAGGGATCGAATCTATTTGCTGTTTGAGTTAAGTAAATGCTTTTAGTTGCTGTAGCAGATCGTTTCCTTTTTTTTTAGAGGGGCGTTTAACTTGCTGCCAAGGCACGTTATGTACGCAAGATTCATTTGCAGTTTCAGTTTCATTAGGTTCAGAGTAGGATAAGTCTTCACTTAATGAATCATAATCTATGTCCTCTTGGGAGTTCTGTGTCATGTTGGTAGGACAACTGAATGGAGGTATTGCTTGGGACATATTGGTATTAGTGTTCATTAATATTTGCGATGACATTTGGTTCGGGAGTTGATTGCAGACATTAGGTGCCGGCATATTTGAGAATGGGTATTTTAGGGCATCAGTAGATTGACAGTTTGCTTGTTGCTGGGTCGATGGTGTATAAGAAATATTGCTGGTCGGTATGGTTTGATTTATTATTGGTATAAACTGGGTTTGATTACTTGTTGGAAGTGACTGACCTATTTGGTTGGTATACATTTGGAACATTTGTGTATTAGGCATTGAAAAATGTGGTGGATTTGATGGTTGCATTGCTACTTGATTGAGTTGATTAGACATATCGCTTGTACCGGGTCCATTTCCAGCTGGCAACATGTTTGTTTGTTGAACAGGGTAGCCCTGTATATTTTGTGGATTTGCCACGTTTAAGGAGAACGCGAGCCGACAGGCGGCTTCGCGTCTCCAAGAACACAAGCACACTTACTCGCAGGAACGAGGGTACGCACGCGTACCCACTGAAGATAGCCTGCGGTTTGTTCAATGTGGTCTTGATAACGACTAATTTGTACGTTTGTGACAACTGTGAAAGTGAATGAGATGAAAATGAATTATGTGAGCGCGCATAATTATACAATATATGCAAACTATGCTCACAGATAAGCAAGTTATATTCAATAAAATGTCCAAATACATCTTACTATTCAGTTCCACTTTGACATAGTTGCCATTTCATAAAATGAACTCGAGGGAGAATCTGGTTGAAAAACTACGAGTATCACGGAATCCATAACAACCTGTAGGCCTACATCAAAAAAAAAAAAAAAAACGAGTTATGCTATGATATGTCGTTAGCATTATTCATAACAAAAATCCTATATTGTTGACAAATAAAAACGATGTTCAAAATGACTTTTTGGTTTAAAAAAATTTAAGTATAAAAATTTAATTTTTTTTAATAATAGAAAACATACATAGGCCTTGCCCATATAGGGTCTACTACTGCCACAGTTTTCAGACCTTTATCCGAGGCTACTTCGGTACTACAATTATTATGTAGTTTTACATGAACAGGTTACTGGCCTGTTGCACAACCCCCCTACCAGGAGGTTGTTTTTTTATAAGACAATTGCAATACCCACATTGACATATGCGAGTGAGGTGTGGGTCATGACAAAAAAGGAATGCGGCAAGATTCAGAGTGCTGAAATGGAAGTTTCTTCAAAATACTTTAAATTATACATTGCAAGATTATTAAGATTATTTCATTCACTAGTCCACTGTGAATGTATAGGCCTAAAGATGTAAATAATTTGTCAACGTTGGGATCGTGAATCGGTATAACAAACTTGGTAACGCGTGACATGTGAACTCTGTAACACCTGAAGGAGTTTTAATAACTAGTTCAATAACACCTCGGAAACGGAATTTTTAAAGCACTTTAATGTATACGAGTTGTCATTTACTTCTTCGTTTTTAGGTAAGACGTGTAATATTTAAATTGCACCACCGAGTACATAATTTCGAGTTGTCCATAGCTATTCCTTTGATAATAATAGGAAGGCCTATATTCTAGGATTGTATTATGTTTTTAATTGTTTCTCTTTCACATGAAAAAGAGGGCATGTTCTGGAAAACCTAGGTCATCATTCCTGGGCCCATGTTTATGTCATATAATATGATCATATGGTCATATTTTTCAAAACTTGTAGCATGTTCTGCTTAATGCGTCCTTGTACCCATAATTTTAATGGATGGACAGAAGTAGTAACGTACTTGCCTCATGCCACAATCATCGTTCTTGAGTGTTGTATTTTGAATATTCAAAATTATATTATTTTGAGAGTGGCAAGAACATCTCATCATAATAACAAGAACACTGATGAAACAGCCTTACAAAAAAGTAATGACAAGTTTAAGGATATAATTAAGAAAAAAAAACATTAAATGAAAAACAATATATTTGTGTATATTCGGTTTCAGTTACGATTTGTAAACGTATGACAAATTTTAACTACGTCCGTGATCTGTTCCCAGAGAACCTGCTCGTGCAAGTGGTGCTTTGCGGCAGCCGTCCACTTAAGCCATGGCAACAGACCGTTGTGGCCGACGCCCTTCGGTGACCACGTGTGTTGCCGTCAGCAGAAAGCCTCATACACTGTAAGCAGGAACAGTGCAACCACGAACATACGATATGGCCTTCCTGCCTTCCACGCTAGTTCCAGTATTGGTGGCTCAACAATTTGACTTACTCCATCTGCAAACCATGCCGCCCAGTCTGGAAAGTCATGGGGCTGTGACTAGGGCACCTCACTTCTGTCTGTCTAACGACACCTTGCTTCTTAAGTAGCAGTTACGTGGCACTGGCAGCAGGAGAAAGATAAAATGTCATTTTCATCTTGATGTCAAGCGCAGTGTTGGTTAGGCTACCTGTCTTGTGTAATGGACAATTCAAGCTGGTTACCTATCCTGCCTGACAGGCCCACGTTACTTGCTGTACAATTATTATTAGAGCCTTCTTTTGATGTAATTGTCTTTCCTTCCCTATGGATTGCTGCGAGCATATAGATCAGTAAAATAATTCCAATCCCATTATCCGAGTAATTTATGTTTCAGACACGTAGTGGTTAAAACTACTCCCCCCCTAAAACACACACACACACACACACACACACACTTAAAATTAATTGGGGAAGACTACTCGCGATCCCTCAGAACTGTGTAGGCCTGTTGTTTAACAAACTGACTATTTGCCTCTTGTTTATCATCACTATTCACTGAGATTGCTCCCTAAAACCGAGCAATAACTGAAATGAATTTCTGTGTGTGACGAAATTATAGTGGACGAATACTCCTGCATGAACATATACTCCTTGATGTTTTGCATAAACGTTATTTTTGTTGGTTGTAGGTTGTAGCCTAATCTGATTATTACAGCGGATTGAATGTTCAGAGTTTGCTTCCACGTTCACTGTTTCTTTTATACTTTTAACTTCTAACTTCATTAACGGAGTGTTTATTCATACAGTGGTAGTCGATACAAATTTAAAGCAGTTCCTAGCATATTATAGTTGCTGGTTTTCCTGCAAAATTAGTATAGTAGGTAGCGTCGACGTGATGTTTATTGAAACCGAACTAATAATAAGATAAATAAATGTCTTACAGTCGTCTGACACAAGTTAAAAATACGGAGTACAAACACTTCTGGTAGTCCTATGCTATCGAATAAATTATCTATATAAATAATTATTACATTTTGTCTATCCTTCCGGGTACAGAGAATAGTACCGAATTGCGACCGTCACACCTGATTGAAGATGTGATCAAACAAACAAACTTCAAAGATACTGTGTGCTATGAATAGTAGACCAAGCGAATTAGGCCTACTACTGCAACTGTAACTTAGTAAAACTTCTAATGATTTTTGCTTTCTGAAGACAAACTACTGTATAATATTTAAGAGGAGACGTTGGTATGAAAATATTTAATAACAATACACCTACAATTTAATAGAAATAACAGTAACAATTAAATGTCACTACACTAATAACAATTATTGACTGTACTGTAATTCTTGTAAAATTAAGCACTAGACTACATGTATAAATACAAGACACTAAAGAATGACCACCGGCGGTTCGGTATTTGGGGACCTCTACACTCATATCTCGATTTGATAAGTAACAGTACGTATCATTCTCATTAAATGTGTATAACCAACGCACCGTGGTTCATCAACAACAAACACATCTATAGCGACCTGGACCTGCCCTCAGTCAGCGAAACCATTGAGATGTTCAGCGAAAGATATGTGAAACGGCTTGAAGCGCACACAAATCCTTTGGCCATAAATCTACTAGACAACAGCCTGCAGAGAATACGATTAAAGTTAACATTTTCGCTGGACTTGCTTACACTTTAACACTCTAAATTGTACATAATATGTTACTTTTAAATATTCATACAAAGAACTAGTCAATGGACTAGTTCTCTTCATGCCATGTATTCTGTAAACAATTATGCTTATTGTTAAGTACAGACTAGATAAATAAACGTATACAAAATTTTTTTTAATGTGTATCGGAAAATCTACCAGTATGTATGTATTTTCTGAACATACTATAGGCTACACATGAAATTTAATAAATGTTATTCAGAAACATTGCATATTTCATTCAGTAAATAAATATTGGAACAACAATCTAACACCATGATGTTGTTCTTAAAAATACCGTCTAAAATGCTGGGAAGTAGGCCTACACAGCATGGAGGAGGATGAAGGGAACGGTAAATCACGTGACAAGGAGACAGCTTACCCCTTACAACAAGTAATAATTCTCCGAAAGTTTTACTAGTTTTTAGTTTAAAAAGGACAAGTACTCTTCTTCTGTGACCTTAAGATTTAACAATAAACCGTAGCGAATTAATTGTACTACCCCCGCAATAAATTACACCCTTCACAGAACACAGTTTTTGCTAAAATGCAACTCAATTTTATTTTGTTCTCTTTGTGCACCAAAAACAAGTGTGACCGTTTCACACGCACCATCCTATGGAACATGAAAGTAATAAATTGTCTGACTCTTGACAGTTTGGCAACTGGTCCACACAGTTTGTTTGAATGTGTGTTTTCTTTCCTTTATATAAACTTGGGGTTTTCTTCAGACTGGCTCCAACAGCGTGCCGCCTGTCTCAACTTTCTGATGTATAAAGTAAGAATAAAGCTGAAGGTCTTAATAGGCGGTAAAACCCGTCTGTAGTAGGTCAAAAATTAAAATACCTGGACAGTTTACAAGTGCCCTCGAGAATAAATAAAATTTTGTTGTGTAAATACATTTTTGTGTTTGCTTAACACTTTTGTATTCTTGTGATCCTAGTGAAAGCAAGAGTATGAGTCAACAACTTCTTCGGTGTTATACAAAAGCAACTATGCAACTACATATTCGCAATTATGGAATTCTATGACAATTATTCTTCTACTCAAAGAGTTTTCTGCTATGACAGTAAATATTTTTCCTTGTTTACTCACGGCTGTGATTGAATATACACGAGCAAAAACGCTGTCAATTAAGTTTCTTGGAAATGGGCGCATGCGCTTTATAGACAAAAAGTCTTTCAGAAAAAATCATGGTTTCCATCGTTTAACAACGTTTTAACAAGTTCTCATTTTTATTACTACCAACTGTTTCACCCAATCCACGATGAGACAATCTTAATCGCTCGAGTGAGACAATTTAGCAAAATTTGTTAAGGCACTGAGTATATAATACTATAGGCGAAACGTATAGGGTTTCCAGAAAAAAAAACATGTTACGTGCCCAAACAGTGTGATTTTTAAAGCAAGAAACTTTGAGATTTGGTGTCAATAAAAATAAAACCTTGTTACAGCATGTTACGTGTCCAAAACAGTGTCATCCTTAATACAAATAAGAAAAATTTCAGTGTCTGTATTGTAATAAGACTTTGTGTAGTATTATAAATATAATATTATAATATATTATAACACTTTATAATGATAATTATAATCAAAACATACAATTTATACAAAGCAGCAATAAAAATGATTATATGAGTTAATTTGTTGGCGTCAATGTCGTGATAGGGAACCTGTCCAATAACCTTGTCTTACTAAAGGTTAATATGTGAACTCTCTGGACCAGAAATGTTTTAGATACCCTACAAGGATGAGTATCAAAGCTAGATCATTAGGTTTGGCTCACAAGTCGTTCGACGTTTTTTTTATAAAAAAAAAACTCTTTCTGCACGTATCTCTGACTAAAGGAATATAGAAGTCACCGTGGAAAGTGTCCTGCAGACCAAGAATGCCGGATCTTGACATATTTGATTATAAGTTTTGAATTATAGGCCTATTAACATATTGATTTGAACAATATTAATATTTGACAAACCCCGTAACTCAATGTCATTCGTCCATATTGTTTTGACAACGGCTTTATTCAGTCCTCCAGTGACAAGCATAATTATATTATTATAATTATCATTACTGTTCAGAAATATAAAAATATCAAAAATGTATAAAAATCATTAACATTAAATAGTTCTGTTTTGAGATATATTGCACACGTTAAACTACTCTCAGAAATTGAATGTAACATTCCTTAGTTTCAGTTCAAGAGAATGCAGATTTCTTTCCGAAGAATATCCTATGCATGAAGAAGATGACGGATGAAGATCATCAGAAGAAATTCTGAAAGTCGAGAAGATGTTTTACTAGCTATCTTCGAGAAGATGTCTGACAACTTATCTTCAAAGGAGATAACGTTCTACTCTTCTGGACGTTATGATAATCCTTATTACTCCAACGTAATACTTATACGTGGTTATATTTAACAATTTTTTTTTTTGATTCACTGAGAAGACTGAAAGAAACGTATCCATCCTATTTTATTAAAATCTGACGCATGAGCTGAGCGGGACGTCTCACAAAATTGTAAACCGGCAGTAATCAGTAAGGTGGCTTTGTATCATATTTTCACGTCGGCATTCGTTAACAATCATTGAAAATAAGACAGAAGTACTACTGACCTACCGAAGTAGGTACCTTTAGATTATTTCAGATAATAGACTTCTACGACAGACAAAGAACTAAATGTCAATAGTAATTATATTTAGTAACGAAATGTCTTTTGAGGCAATTTAGTAGTGAATATGTCCCCTGGATATGTTACTAGCATATCGCAGGATAAGACCTATGGTGGGGCTGCCACCTTCAGGCTTAACGTACAGCCCGATTTTCTGTCTGGGTGTTCTCCCATAAACTGGCTGTCTTACCAGACTAAAGAGACCAGTTTTCCTTGTTGAGATAGCCATAAGGATCTTTAATGTGGTGGTTTCTCCTTGGCTCCCACAACCTACATCGCTGACCAATGGAAGGTCATCTGTCGTTAGGGGCAAATTTCGTATGGGTCTGAGAATTGGACTTTAACGAAAGACCAGGCCAGTCGCATCCAAGCGGCTGAAATGAGATTTCTCAGGCACGTGGCAGGGAATACTCTCTATGATCATAGAAGAAACACCGACATACGGCAGGAACTAAATATTATGAGTATATTCGACAGGATTCCCTAGTATGGGCTTAATTGCTGGGAACATCTTTGCCGAATAGGGCCGCATCCCCAAACAACTATGGAACTATAAGCCGAGTGGGCGGAGAGGTGTGGGACGTCCGAGGAAGAGCTGGAGTGACCAGCTCTATCTTTGGCTGTTTTGAGACCTGAACAAACCATCCTTGGTTTAATCGTTGAAGATAATAATGATGATGATGATGATGAACTAAATGTCATGTGTCTTTTCATATTGCACCTAAGAAGAGGGACGACTACTACAACTCAAACATACAACCGACTAAAAATCTTCATTCTACCTCTTTATATTGTCGAGCTGCGTGATGTCTTATTAGATGTGATAATCATTTATAAACTGCTTTACAGAAGTATTTCGTTTAAAATTAAATAATTGGTCCGTATTATTTACAAAATAAAGTGTAATACCCACATAACGTTATTAGCCAATGTCAACTTATTGTTTATCCAAAAAATGTTATTAGAACGTTATCTCCAAATGGAAGAAACAGCAAAAAAATTAACAAAAAATCGTCGTCGTCACTTTACCGTGTTGGCTTATGGCCTGTTCCGTCTTCACTGCAGCCAGCTCTTCCAGTTTCTGCCAACTGGTTTGTAGTCTACAGCGCGCTTTACTAGCCTCTGGTGGTCGATCCTGTAGACGTGCTCCATCCAGTGCTGCTTTCGATCTTCTATCTTATCATTTATGGAGAATATACCCAGTTCGGCACTTATATCTTCATTACGCATTCGATACCTTAGACAATAACCACTCACGTGCCTTAAAAAATTCATTTCAGCGGTTTGTAGGCCTATATGGTGCTTTTATTTCCCAGTTATCGTCCATGTTTCGCTATGTAGCATATGCAAGAATAGGTATCGCCATTACTTTATAGACCTTAATTTTAGTAGGCCTATCAGTTCTTGTTTTCTTTCTTAGTGTAAGGCTGGCTGCCAGGAGATAACTGGGCTAGTTCGTCGGCAGGTTCAACAGAACCCTGCGGAACTCCGGCAGCGACAGTTCGAACTGTAGAGAATTATCCATCGACGCTCACCCTGAATGTCGATCAGCGAGACGCGACCGGAGGAAAAGCACAATGGACGGATGGGCGAGCTTGAAGAGAAGACCTTCGTGCCAGATTCGTCTGCGTGATGCGCAGCAGTTGGTGCTCTCGATCCATACAGGGCATTCGGTCCAGGAAAATAGACGAAAATAAAATATAATTCATTTTTTTTATTTATTTATTTTTATTACAACTGAGTACTACCCATCTAGTAATTTACATTTCATAATTAAAGACACTAATCAAGAGATATAACCCATTGGGTATAATCTCCCCATTTAACTAGTATCCGATGACCAATCTTTCGATTTGTAAAATTTACTATGACTGACTTCATCTCATTTAATCTAATGCGCCATTTTTTGGTCCATTATATAATTCATAATGTTAGTTTATATGCACACGTGAATTTATAACAAAACACGTACAAAGCTATGAATGACCACGTCACGACGAATAGCATGGCCTACAGGCCTATTGTTATTTCTATATAGCCTAGTGTTCATTGTACGTTTCGCGTTTCTACAGTAGTGGTAACCACTTAATGGTTATGCTTTAGTCTTTGTTGAAAGTAAACTTTATCGAGTGTGTGTAGGTGCGTGCGTGTACAACCGCATGTTTCAATTTAGTTTGTAAATTAAGTTTTTTCGGATCTCGGTTAGTATAACTCTCATACGTATGTTAAATATGGTATATTATTTAAAACGTTATAAAAAAATTATTATTATAATTATTTATAGTAGTTGAAAAATAGTGGGGTTAAAACTTATGTCAACTATTTTACTAGTTTAAATAGTACAGTATATTTAAACTACTTATTTTACTAAGTTACAAGTTTAAAAACAGTATCCTATTAGCCAGCAAGTGCTGTTCATTTGCAGAACAAATTAAGAATTAATATAGGTTTATAAAAGAAATTTATTGTTTATCCTTTGTAAATTTCTTGTTGACTAACGCCAGTTAATTAACTGATTCTTATACAGTCAAAAACCATATACACAACTCTAAGAGTAGGATTTTGAAAAATCAGAATGTTTCAAGAAAATTGACAGAATTTTCTAAACGTTTGTCGGATTTAAGAAAGGAGGATATTTCCTCTTTTTCTAGACATTTTATGAACGTAATTGCACCTATATTATACTACATATGAGAAAGTGGTGTTAGCAACTCCAAAGGATTGGGCTTTCATTTCTTTTATTAAAGCTCAGTGAGAAGGCAGAAAGAAAACCAACCCCTTTCTATTAATTTCTGACTCGTTATACGAGCGGAACATCTTAGAAAATTCTCAACTGACTATTGTACACAGGCTAAGTTGGTCTGGCTATGTATTGCCATCAGTAGGGGTCTACTCCTTACAGAACGTTTAAAGATAGGATAGGAGTGTTATTGATCTGGAACAGTGGTCGACAAAGTAAAGTCGCTCGCCGGGGGGGGGGGGGTTATATAAGTTTTATATGTTGCAAACGAAGTTCCATTTTGCGATTTTTGTACACTATTTTAAGAGAAAAGAAATTAATATCACTGAAAATGTTACTGAATTGCCAAAAACAAAATCACTGGAACCATTTATCCCTGACAGTGGCGTAACAGCCGGGCCCGCGCAAATATTTTCCTAATTTTTTAAGAATAGGTATAAACCATTGAACTTAAGTGGAACCAGATTTCCCCGTATGTATTTGCACTTAAAAGGAAATACATTTACTTTGTTTACTGTTATTTTACCAGTACCTAATGATGTAGGCCTACTTAGAGTATAAATTATAAATTATTTGGTTAACTGCACCGTAGGGCGGTGACTACAGTTAAGAATGCACCAAGGACGTGCTAGGGCGTTATGAGCTACGGAAGGAAACTAATAAATGGGCCGAAGTACTGGATCGCGTTGTTCTTGTTAGTGTTACTCTGGCATTGGCAGCTTCAACGTAGGCTTTACAGGCCACGAAGAGAAGATAGGTCATCCCAATAGCGGAAATATTTTGGCATCGATCTTTTGAGTAAGACTATTCATTGTTGCAAGAGATAATCAGTGGTCCAAAGAACACGGAGTATTCCTATGAGTTCCAAAATGCAGAATGATTCATTCAGCTTTTGTCTAAAAAAGTTGAAAATGTTGTTTGAAACAGATTGAATCTGCTCAGTTTTTCTTTGTTATAATGGATAGGCCTACTACAGAAAAAAATAATAGAAAGAACTATTGAATCAAATAATTAGATTGAAGAGGGAACAATCGGATGGATTAAGTTAAGATACTGGGGGGGGGGGGGCGCAAAGGATTTCTTGTGGAGGGGCCAGGAAAAAGAGTTACCCCACTGATTGTTGAAGACAGAAGCATACTCGTCAACATTAAGCGTGGTACTTAAAAATGTCAAGTAATGAGACTGACATTAAGAGTTGCGATGGCAAAAACTGAACTAGATCGATTTATTCTAGAATTGTTGGAAAGGTATTCTGCCATAGAGGAAATAGCAAATACATTTAATATCGTATAATTAAAATTCTTCATTGAGCGTCTGATAATGATATAGAATTGGCCGTAAGCAGCTGTTACATGGACAATGTTATCTGATTATTATTATTTAGCAATGTTATCTGAAGAAAGAAAAACTACATCTTCTTTGGATTATGGCGATACAACAGACAAATTCAGTAAATTACAAGTTTGAAAACATGTATAATTTCTATATAATTTAATAGGCCTAATAAGTGAATCAAATTTTGATTTTCTTTGTTTTATGCGGTCTTATTTTTTCTATTTCGTTGAAATCTATAATAATGAGTTAAATATTTAGATATCTATTAGCAAAATCACTACAAACTCTAGAGTTTATTATATAACACATAATATGTACGTATTGTATGTATATGTATAATATCTAATATATGATCATATAGGGTTCTGGCGCTAGAGTCACATTATCTTTAACAAGAAAATTGAAGTTGTTACAACTTGAATAGTCTACATGTAAAAACAACTTTGGCGCTGTTTTTTTTAGCGAAAACTGGTTAACGATATATTTTGCATACTTAAGCATATACGACAAATTTTTGGTATAGAGTAGGCTTGCTCTTTATAGGCTACATCGCCTACCAGGAGCATTATTTCTTCTCGATTTCTTGATTTTCTACTGACTCAGATCTCACATTTCATTACTGTGATTTGAATACGTATTTCTCTCGTAACACGTGGAAGGATCAGATTAAGCCTGTGTAAAATCTACTAAAATTTGATCATACCCCATCCTTGGTAATTGTCAACAATTACTTTTCTATAGGCTACATGCACTACACAAAACTAAAGACTTATTGGAATCATTGCAACTCGATACCGTTTGAAAACTAGAAGAATTTTAAATTTGAAAATTTTAAATAATGAGAATAACGACTGCTACGATATCGATAATATACGTAACTGTTGACATAGACATTGCGGCAATCTCGTTGTGTATACAAGCAGGTGATTTTGTATCTTGAGAAGTGTAATTGTAGTGCTTGGAATAAATCCATACGCAGTGTACTGCGTTAACTAAGGGAACACTAAAACTCTGAGCTACTATGTGTAATGCTAAAGATAAATGTTATTAATTTTATTATTAACATAATATTTACGATTTTATTGTTATCACCGATATGCTTTTATTATTATTATTATTATTAGGCCTATTATTTTGTCATTTATCAAAACGCTTTATTATTTATATACTATTACGCAGTCATTATAATAGTTTATAAATTATTTTTTTATACAGTTGAACTATATAGAACTATAATATTATACAATTTACAATTGTATGATTTTTATTTTATTATATATAATTAAATACATAATTATTAATTATATAATTATTTTATTACATAATTTTTATTATAAAATTATATGTTTACAACATATATACACTGCAATTCATATAAGTATTTGTATAAGTTACTATGTAAATTGTAACATAATTTCCCTTAACTTTTGGAAACGAAAATTGTTGTCTTTCCCCCAATCTTAGATCGCAAATCCAATAGGGAAACTGCGATGACTGGATTGGTTAAACTCTCCCCATTTCTCCCACCAGACTGCTAGGGGAAGTTTACTTAAGCCAAGTGAAACAAAGCAATGAATCCGTTTGCAGTCTGTTAGCAATAGGGTTGGGCCGCCTCGGCTTTTCAGAACAAAAGTTCTAGGTTACTCTACTTTAACTCGCACAATCTGTATGGGTTAGGTACAAAGATTTTACAGGGTATATGATTTGGTTGCATAGTGTATTAAACGAGTTTATTAAAACTTTTCAAGATTTATACTTTACAAAACACACACACACACACACACACACACACACACACACACACACACACACACACACACACACACACACACACACACACACACACACACACACACACACACACACACACACACACACAAAATTATACTCAGACGGGGTACACAAAGTATCCAACAGAACTTATAGGCGGTATTCCTAACGTTACCTACAACATGGTCGACCAAGAACCCGTATCGAGTCACGATTTTACAGTCTGCATGAAGATGGGAGATGTAGGTAAGTCGGACATGTTTGTATTTGTATGATATTCTGCTGTGATGCCAAAGAATACTATAAGCCGTTATCTGTGATTTTTACAAACGTTACATTCTTCAATGTCCTAACCGCTGTATAACCGTTTTAATTTGGCTAGCGCTTTTGGTATTTACACAATTTTCATTTATGAAACTAACCGTGGCGGTTTTTGTGCCATCTCTCAGAACTTTTAATTTAATATATCGATAAAGTGTTTTATAACGTGATCGTAACTTGTGAAATTACATAAAATGAGACCTCTGATGGAGCAGCCGGTGCACTGGTGATTGTATGCTTTGTTTAATAGACAAAACGTTTTCACAGCCTTTGAAATTTAACTAAGTCTATTGCTACTCCCTTCCCTGTGACTTGATTATCATTCAGGTGTGCCGATTAACAACTATAAAGGTTTTTATTTCTTGAAACATACTCGTCCCGGACTACAGACTGTGAAAGAAAATAGCTGTAATTTTTATCCGATGTTAAATAAATATTCAGTTGGTATAATCTCAGGCTGTAGTTTTCTAAGAGACATGCCATGCATTAACAGCGCAGAATGTTTTATTAAACCCTCAATTCAGGGTTTAAATTTTTTTAAATCGGTATTGCTGAGTCTGCACAGTCGTAGACCTACATCGCACCAAAATACGTGTAGAAGTCTATTACAAATACAATTTTTATATTTTGTGCGTGCGCGCGCGTCATATATATTTACTTATATGCGTTATTCGTTATAAAATAAGATTAATAGGATATTTTAGTGGATGGTTAGTGAGGATCGGTCAATAATACAACTTTTAGTTATTTTGCGTCGACGTTTCGACAATATTTATTGTCATCTTCAGGACCTGTGTATGAAATACAATAGAAATATCAAACATAACGAAACAATTAAATATTTGGGTGAACGTGTTGGTGATGTGAGTGTGTGCGTGCGTATGTACGTATCATTTTATTGACCGATCCTCACTAACCATCCACTAAAACATTCACTGATTGACGGTCACTAAAAATTTAAGGATTTAATTAATAGGATACTGTCATTATTGTATATAGCCTATTTTTCCATACTTTTTTCCACTAGCACTAGATAAAGTAGAATATCCTTAAAAACGAATTTTTGTAGACAAGTGTAGGCCTATAGCATAAATTTTGTAATTAGTAATTATTTTAATTTGCTGCCATTATAGATTTTACACTTTTTAAAATTTGCTAAGTGTTGTTATAATTGCATTTAAACAGCAGAACATGAGAATTATTCAAAATTTGTATTATTTTTTTACTGGAAATCAAAGTGCAGGCACGTTATGATGTAACGTGGCCAGTAGGTGTGTCATGTTAATCTCTTTTTACTCTATTTCTTTGTGAAGCCGGTTAGTGAAGCCAAGAAGAAAGTAGTTAATAGAAAGCGGGATGATTCCTTCTTTTTGTGGACACAATAACTTACGTAATGCGAGTATAAAAACGTAAAGGGTGGACAGTTTGCCATCGTTTTTATTTAATACTTACCTGAAGAACGTGTATGTTTCTTAACTGTAGAAGTAGGGGAACAAGTTTTTATTTTTAACTCTTGAGGAACAGAGTTAGGACATTTAAAATGTTTTTTTAACAAAAATTCATTTTTATGAAATTACTAAACGGTCTTTTTCCAGTTACACGATTGTTTTGTTCAATGTATGTAACATAAACTAGGTGCAGAACTAATCTCTTTCATAATGTAGCAGAAAACAAGTTTTTTAGAAGGGGAAGTTGTTTACCGGTAGGCTATTCAATTTTTAATTTTGAAATGGCCCTTTTAATTTTTTTAAGATAAGAAATTTGTTATCACAATTTGCTACTTGAAACATTATCTGTGCATCAAAACATCATACTATTTCAATATACATCTTCAAAAGAAGTACAGAAGTAGGCCCATTTTTAATACATGATTATTTGTTAAAATTTTATGTTAAAAATCTTTAAAAACCGCTGGTAATAACTGGTCAATAACAGCATTTTATGCAAGGTCAAATTGTGTAAAACTTTCATGAAATTATAGGATGTAACTCACAGACTCGGAAGCTGTGTAATACATTAGCGCCTCTTTGTGTATTATTTTTAAATGTGGTGTTGAGTAATAATTGCGAAATTGTAAAAATGAAACATGTTTCGAACGCAACGTAATTCTGAAACAACTAAAAGAACGAGTAAATAGAATTAGGCCTGTTTGTTCTTGAAGCATCCTTGTTTTTTATTTCTTATTAGGCCTATAAGAAGAAAACACGCCAGTTATTAACAATTTTGTCTGTTTTGATGATAACGAATTAATACAGTGTTATGAAGAGAAAGCAAAAATAGCATTATTTTTTTGAATTCTGTATTTTTAACCGACCGAAATTTGTTGCTAATAAAATTGTTAAACGAAGTATTTCAAACTGATATTAGTTTATCTGGTTAACTTAACAGTTCATTACACTTTTGGTTCATGCACATCTTGAACCTCAGAATGATTGATCGTGTCATCATGTATAATACGTATTGAAATAGATTATACAAAAATTAATGTTATTGCTTTAATGTATTAAATTAATATCAAATTAGTATGAACTGTTTCCTCAAAACACATAATTAAAAGAATACTTATTTAGATTATTTGTAACAAGCAAAGATCAGCAAAGATAGGCCTAGCGGGTGTTGCTACGAAAGAAATGTTTTTAAATTACTAAATGGAAGGTAATAATACTGTTTTACGTTTTAAAATTTGAATGCATGCATTTTTATTTGGTTTTGTTTTGTAAACGACATAGCAAACGTTTGTTCCAGTACGATAAACAAAAAACAGTACGACAGAGTAAAATCTCATACAAAGAAATCTTTGTATTTTTTTTACAAAGAAATTTATTTTTCCAGTCAATAAGGTAGCCTATGTAGTGGTAATTTCCATACATAACATTACATTAAAAAAAAGTGAAGACTAATTTAGAATACGTAAAAACAGTAGGCCATCTCTACTACAAAGGTCTGTTTTAGCTACTACCGCTCTCAGCTAAGGTCGATAAAGCCTTAGCATACGTTTTTAACTCTAGAAATGTACACCGTGTTGTACTCGTACACTTTATTTTTTCACATATTAATGTATAATGTTTTGGAACTTTTAAAATATCTTTTCTAATATAGAAATTACGTGGAATTATTTTAGGTTATATCAGTGTAAATTTCGTTTTACACATGTTAGTTAACTCTACTTAAAATTGTATTTCAGTATACCCTGTATACAGTCAAGGTAAGGGAAAAATTTTTAGTTATTAAATGTCTTAATTTTATTGTATTACGATAGGTATTTTAGGTTTCTTTGATACTATCTATATCACTATGAATTTTCAAGAAAACGCAAGCGTGTTAATTATATACTGTTAGCAGGTATATTAAGAGCACCATAATGTAAATTTTGAGCCAAATTATTTTGGATGAACATTCCAATTAAATTTTATATTTGACGTTACCCCACCACGATTGTGGCGCCCTGGGGCTCTACCCCCTTCACACGACACTACGCCTGACTTTTATTTCTTGAGTTCTTTGAGGGGGGGGGATATTTTTAATTCTAAAATTAACTATTAACAGTTATATTTTATGGTTTCCATTGCTGCCTAATATTTTCATAATTTTCTAAGTGTCCTGTTATTTCTACCAACTCGTCTTTTGGAAGAACATGGTTGTAGGTTGTAAAAGCAATTTCTTACAACTTTGTCCTACTTACGCCCAAAGCATATTACTTTTATAGTATTCTGTTTTTTCTCTGTCAACAAACAACTGCAACTTAGTTTGGCGGTAAATTTTTCTTCACACTTCCACTGAAATAAATTTCCCAATTCCCACTTGGACGACCTTTACTTGCTTTTCTTGTTTCGTTTGCAACTACTGTATTTATTTGCATTCATCCTGCATACACATGGAGACATCGTCAATACTTAGCTTGCTTATTAGATTTTATTCCTTTGATATACAAATATAAAAACTTGTTACTTGTTTTCACCTAGCATTATTTAGCCAACACCAGTTTTCTCAGAATTATATTATCTACAATTTCATTTAAAATGTTCTTTGTTAATTAACAAATTTAACAAAGCACCTTAAAAAATACACCTTTAGCAATTTAACAAAGTTACTATACACCAAACTTATGTTTTCCGACTACAGTTGTTGCACTTTTTACGAATTTTCTTGAAAACTACTAGGGCTACAGCTCTGTGATCTGTTTGTATATTTCATATTTACTATCCGAGATGGCATATAATTTGCGTTCGCGTAACTTCAGAACAAAGCATTTCAGCACATTGTTTATATTTTTCATATTTATATAGCTCTAGAAACACGTGGTGAATTGGCAACTTTTTCTAATGGAACAGTCTGTGTAATTTACGTAAAACAATAAAAATCTGAAGACCAAATTAATATGACGCCAGCATCTACAATGTCTATTCTAATGTACCGGTACATGCCATAGCTGCTTTACCTGTTATTTAAATGTTCTGAAGATTCGAATGTTTCTCAAATCTAGCAAACTATTCTCTAGTTTGAGGGCGTTTTCAATTCCAGTAGTGAGTGAAACGTTATACAGTAAATTTTCATAATATATATAATTGACATCCTACAATCTGTATTCAGTTGTTTTACTTGTTATATATAGAGATGTATATGTAGAAATGATTTATGTAGCAATTCTAATATATAATAATTGATTACTGCTTTTATAATTAATTACAAATACCATTAAGGATCTTTTACATTATCAGAAATTTAAATTATATTATTGTATCAATTATGTTTTGGGGATTATAATTTTCTTGACGTATTTAAGGAAAACTGTAATAATCCAATTATTTTGATGTAAAACAAACTGTTTCAACCTCCTTCACACGTACACACAAACACGCACATACTCACAAGCACGAACACATTCACTCAGCCAATTTATCTGTTCTGTTTGATACTTTCTCTTGTGTCCGTACGCAGGTCCTGATGATGACAATAAATATTGTCGAAACGTCAAATAATATAAAGTTTGTGTTATAGTTTTTTGACCGATCCTCGCAAACCCTTCATCGTTAAAATTCATTGTCAGTATAAATTAATGGATGTTATGAATAGCAAAAAAAAAGTGCAACGAATACTTTTGCTAAATACACATTGTGTAAATTTACTCAAAGATATTTCTTTCTTATTCTAGTATAGAAAATGAGTTTTTTACTATTACTTTCCATCAAGTGGAAGTCTCTTCCCCATCCGTTTTCAAAGTATATCTAAAAATATAACGGATATTTATATCACGCAAACAATGGACACTACCTTGTTTTTTTGGTGGTAGTGTCTTTAGATTTCGCGAAGTCAGTATCCAAACTACAGAAATGATTGCAACTACAGGACGCCCACATTTCATTGATTCATATGGTACACTGTCACGAAGGTGCAGTGTTGCCAGGTCTAAAAAAAATTTTCTGAAGATTTGACACGAAAATTTCGGAAGTTGTTTTAACAAATTTCAAGAAAACGTAGTAAGCTTAAATAAAAAAATATATACAGTATAATTATTATCACAAAATAATTTTCACTCACCAACGTTGTCTTATATTCTAAACCTCCTCCTCCACCACTTTTTCTTCTTCCCCGCCAGTCATGTAGATACTGTTGTTCATCAAACTTGTAAACTCCGCGCCAACTTTGAAATCATAGCAGGATGCAGATTTTATATTTCTTTTGGTATGCAGAAGTCCGGAGATCGTTTGGGTGCTCAGTCTATTTCTGATTTTAGTTTTCGTACGGTTTATAGTAGAAAATACTCTCTCAACACTTGCGGATGAATGGTGTAAACACAGAAGTGACTGCATAAAGGTAAACAGCTTCCGAAACATAGTTGAACCATCCCCCTTTTTCACATTACGCACGGCATTCCAAAATTCTGTTGGATTTTCGCTGTCTATGTCTACCTCTGTATTTCTCAGTATCCTCCACTCAGTGTCAAGTTCCTGAATATCTTTAACTAAGTTTGGAAATTTTTATGCCAGAGTGGCAATAGATGAAATTTTCTTGCTTCTAATAGAACTAGGGTCAAGAGCCTCCAAATCTTTCATTACAGTATCTGCAAAAGAAAATCTTTTAAACATCTGTTGGGTACTTTCAATAAAGAACTCTAAACATCGAAGTTTAAAGTGTTTCATCTGTTTACTAGTTAAATTCTTATTTGTTTCAATATTCAACAAAACTTTTGCACCTAAGTACAGTTCATAAAGAGGCTTAAAATGAGAAGGATTTCGATATTGAACATCCTTCAAGGGGGTTTTTTCTAGATAATCCTCCTTCATGTAGCACTCTAATATTGTTTTCAGCGTTCCCTCAACATTACGGTAAATGGTGTGGATTTGAGGGGTTTCTGATTGCATCTTTAGATTTAAGGAGTTAAAGATTGGCAAGACAAAATCAAGAAACTGGAGAAACAATTTGGTTTCATTATCATTTTAATTTTTGCAAAATTGT
This sequence comes from Magicicada septendecula, assembly GCA_034769895.1. NCBI lineage: Eukaryota > Metazoa > Arthropoda > Insecta > Hemiptera > Cicadidae > Magicicada > Magicicada septendecula. The sequence goes on from CM068367.1 coordinate 321,638,788, forward strand.
GTTGGTTGCCAAAAGTCCATCATTACCCGTGGCATCAATAAAAAAAGTCTTAGGGCATCGTATTGTTCTAGAAGCCTAGATACAACCATATGTAAGGAAAGCCATATGGGATGAAGTAATAATGTGTCTGGCTGGGATGAAGTAATTTGTGGGGTTTTACTTTCACAAAATTTTGAAATTCTTTTAGTTGACATATACGCTTAGGGCTACACTGAAAATAACTATACACATCTCTTGCTAGATCCTCTATTCCCCTTGTTAATTTTAAGGAAGCATAAGATGCGCACAATGCGAATGAATGACAAATGCATTTCATAAGAAAAAGTTCCGGTATATCTTGCTTAAACAAGGCGGACAGTGAATGGTGCCCCCAACATTGAATTTGCTCGATCTGCTGCGAAACCAATCATATTCTGCTTATAAGGAATATTATTTTCAGTAAAAAACTTGACAACACTTTGATATAACGTGTTACTACTTGCGTCAGCGAGTGGAATTAATCCAAGAAAATCATCAGATGTAACGTCACTCTCCCCCAGAAAACGAACTCCATACACAAATGCTTTATGCACCTTTTGTCTGTAGACTCGTCAACAATAAGACTGAATTTATTTATTTTAATCGCATCGATTAATCGTTTTAAGCCTGCCTTCCCTGTAACGTGATTGATAATTCCCGTCAATTTTGTTCTACCACACTGGATATGTTTTGCAACCTCTGAATCAGGACATACAGATTTAATAAGATTTGGTAAATGTTCTATCACTCGAATTGGTAAATCATGTTCTGCTACAAAACTTGCAAGGCGAATTTCACTAGTCATAACTGTTTCATTTAATTTTGATTTGCTACTAACTGAAGGCATATCACTAAGTTTCATTTGCTTTTTAACACCAGCACAGTTACTTACGTGTTTCTTTCCACTGGCATGTTTTATCAGGTCACTTTTTCCCGATGTAATTTTTAAATCACAATCACACGCACAACAATAAGCATTATACGGACCTTTATTGCTTTTTCGGACCCACCCACGGAATGTTACTTCTTTTTCCCACTCGCAATTGTATTTAGAAATATATTTACATTTTTTGTTTTTTGGTTCCGACACCAAACTTTGAACTCGTATTTCTATGCACAAATAACGCTACACAACACACGCCTACGAACTCTCTCAGTCAACTGTGTGCTCACACTGAAAAAAAAGTCGAAATGAATTTGGCTCTATCTATTGCGAGAGCCCCCGAATTGTAGAGTTCCACGAATTTGATGTTTTGAACAGTGTTGGCTCGATGTTTTCAATTTGCCAGAGCTCGAACTTCAGGACCGCAGAGATGTAGACATAACAACAGCTCAACACTCTTCATATCCAACACAGATTATTTTAGCCGCCACGTGGAGTACTTTTATTTTCATGTTTATCACGGCGACTTGACATTATTATGACCTGGTGTGGGCTAGATATTACAGTTTCTGTTTATTCAGGTGCAGTCACGTAGTGCGATTTTGTCATCAAATTCGTACATAAAGTAATGAACACTAAACAATAACGATTAGTCACTCTTAGTTGAATAGCAGTATGGTAAAATAAGTGGATATTGCAAAATGCTTATTACATCATTGTGTATGGGTGGTTATAATTGTTTGTGACAGGAGGAAGGAACTATAATTTTGGACAAGACCTCTTATAAACTTTTATTGAAAGCAATTATAATTACGGTTGCAGTGAAACTCCAGATTTGACGTCATATCGTACGCAAAACCAAAACTCTAGAAATGCGACATAGCACTGAAACGAGAGTAGAAAAACATTCGGAAGATTTACACCAAATTTCGTATTTTCTGGAATATTAAAAAAAATCGGAAGATCTTCCGAAATTTCGGAAGACCTGGCAACACTGCGAAGGTGGTATGTATATTTGTCACTGTCACGGTGACCTATGTTCCCCGGTGAGTCATGTGACGTCTGACTGAAATAACGACCTTATGGAGACTGTAGAAAGGAGTAACTTGTCATACCTACACTAGAATTAGGTGTTTTTATGTTTGATGTTTATTTAGATGTATATATTTATGTTTATGGAACTTTATGCTCTTGCAAACTGTATGTGGAATAGCTATAGTATACAGGTCCACAAGAATGAAGTAAGGATTACGAAGTCTTCGTTATGTGTGTCTGTTCTGCGTGCTTCGGGTGAATGAAACTTTGAGCATGAACCTAGTACTTTGTGTTGGTTTATGCACTCCGTTTCCATGACGTCGATATGCTAAGGAAACACCTGGATCCTGATAAGTGAATTTTGGACTTTTTTATTGTGTGGTCGTATCACGTAGGTTACTGTCGCCAAATCTTGACCCTGACGTAGAAGTGGAATGTGTGGCAGCCTCTGAGATTGAGTGGAGAATGTTCCCTTAAATGATATTAAGATGACCAAGCTTGTATGGCCAGTTTCTGTCAGTCTTCATTTCATCTTTGCTTGATTTTATTTCCTAAAAATGTAGAATAGTATCTCCAAAAATATGTGATAAAAATATGCAGTATCACCAATAGGTAGACGGCACATCTGCAAAATTTTAAACTTAAAGTTCTCTTTGTCTAAATAAAATATGAAAGAAACCAGGAAAAATAGTTTCCTTCCAGCATTAAACTGACTTATTATACATGGAGTTCTTAATCGTTGTATTACATGTATACTATGCGTCTTTCGCGAATTTTTCTTCATATTATTCATTGTCTGTATTCACTTTGTTCCTGACTATCAGTAAATTGCATGCATTTAATTTTAATCACAGATTAGCAACATCACAAAAGGATAGTGAGTATATTTCAGGTTGTAAGCCAGTGTTTTGAATGTTCCTGCTGCGAGTGTGAACAGTGGAACATTACGCAGCATCGTAAGTTAACTGCATTTTAGTCTGTATTGTGTTATGCAGTGTCCACTTTCGGGACCTTGCGTGCGCGTCATACTTTATATTTTGGGAGAAGAAGCGTTATCAGCGTTAACATCAACGTAGCCAGTGGCGTACCTAGCCACTGGCGGCCCGGGGAGGATTTCTTTCTCAGGCCTCCCAACGATGAGACGGGTGTTTATAATCCAATTTATCTTTAAGTAATACATAGAAAAAACACTTTATTGTTACATATTTATTGTCTAATTACTATATTGATACATCTAGTTAGGAAACTTTATAAGAAGCTGTAGTAATATTTTAAATAAAAATCCACTTTCATATTGTAAATACAAAGTTTAAAGAAATAGTAAAAGTAGTGTTATTTATAGACCGCATTAAATTTATTACAATACTTTATAATAATATAGGCCTACAATAATCGTACATGCTGCAAAACAAATTTATCATTACTGGAAACAATACTTATGAATTTTTTTTTTCAAGTCAGTTAGCAGTTTTAGTGCAAACTTTCTAAGGTAAACCTCCAGTAAGTTAAACTTTCTACAGTAGCCGTTTTCTAGTTTTCGCCTGGGAAAATTCGAGTAACTGACCCGACTTCCGCACTCCGAATTATTCACTATTCGGTAAAAATTCTGATGAGAGATTTAAAATAAATGTTGGTGTCCTGAAATGTTAAATATTGTTCACTGGTGCAATCTCTTTTCGCGTAAGCCTAGATGTTATCGTCCGATATTTAACTCCACCGTTTACGTTTTCGTAGCGAGGCACGGCCTTCTTAAGTCGCTGGCGCTGCCGTTGCCGTCCGTGCTGTTTGGGGTCCACTTTGCGACTTCCCACTGAGTAGTGAGGCATTACAACTGACTCTTCTTTTTTAGTATGAATATATTTCTAATAATAAACTTACCTTTATAAGCTTTTTTAAATATCTGTAAACAGTTTATGAGGTAGGGGTTGTAAGGTAGATTTAAAAATATATGAAAAAATCCTTGGAATCGCTCGTTTAAATCCTGGACCTTTCCTAGTGTTGCGTTTCAGGACGTGCCGGTAGTATTTTTTCAAATTACCAAAAAAAAAACTTAATTTTTCAAGTCTGGAATTCCCCTACTAAATGGGGGCCAGGGCGGTCCGTCCACTCCGCCCCACCTTTAGTCCGCTACTGACCGTAGCTTACTCTTAAGTGTAATAATTCATCCACCTCCTTTAGAATCAAGTAATAACACAACAGCATTTAATTCTGTCTACGCATATACCTTCTGCTGGTTATTTTCAACAACAGTACTGCATCGATTGCGTCGAGGAGTACTGGGCAGTGATAACGTTGCAATTGTAGTTGTCGCTCTCCAGTGTGTCGCGTGTAACAGTTAGTACTACACCGTCTGGCATTATGGAGGACTCTGAAATGCTGTGATATGTCTACTTGCTCTATAAGTTCAGAAGGGACACCCCATACGTCACGGGTAATAATTTTAATTTCGACCTAAAGCTAAACAGTATTAACGAGTAGCTGCTTATTCTTTCTCAAGAGTTTTGTCTGGTTTTGTGAACAAAAATGGTAAACATGAATTAGGACTTCATAAAATGTCGTCTAATTCTTATTGCCTACGAAACTGGTACTTTCTTCATACACTGAAACAGTGTCTTCAGTTAGCTTATGTGTTTACTATGAATGTGTTTCTCCTGAGAAATTACGTGTTGGCATCTTTGAGCGCTGAGCTTGTATTTTCTGCTGGTTCGTAGTTTCAGTTTTCATGAAGTCTGTATCCACAGGCAACGACTATTGCAACTGGTACTACGTCGTGGTCGTCTTAGACTCCGGTAAGTGGATTGTTGACTTTCTGATCTATTACTCTTTACATGATGGAGTCGTCGAATCTCAACACTGTTGTAAACGTGTGACGTCACCCTTGCAATAACTGACCCTCCATCCCATATTAAGAATTATGATGATAGCAGCAAGATTTATGTCTCTGATTCATTTAGCGCTAACATTACATTAGTATTAATGTCCACATCCCGTATTAAATTGCTGGAACTTCATTATGGTCTTCAATGTTTGTTTGATCGCGTGCCCGTTAGAGGTGGGCCATATTCATGTAAATGGTGTTTTGTAACTAACTGTTACTTAAATATCGGTTCCGGTTACTCGCCCCCCCCCCACACTTACATCTTATCAAGTAAACGAGTACAGAGAACCAGTTATAAGTATCAGTTACTGCTACTGAGTACATGCTTCTGCGTATGTTCAGATTACCGTAAAATACGAAGCGAAGCGAGGTATTTAGACATTCTCTGTGCGAGCGAGGCGACAAAGCTACCATATACTTATAAAGAATTAGCTGAAACAGGCGATAAAAACAGGCATACCGATGTTACGTTTATTCTCCTGTGTAATACAGGTATACAGTATACATTGCAGTAACAAATAATAATAGTTACCAAGTGTAAATTACAATATCTTGTTATAACCTATATAGTGACTGATAGGCTATACCCTACAGTAACATTCTGTTAATGCGATTTCGGAGATGATTTTAAGTTAGGCCTACTGTAGTAATTTGTTTTTAGTAAAATAATTTTAATTTGCTCCGTTGATAATACTGTTATGTTAAAACAATACTTTCTTTAGTTGACGTTTCATTTATATTATTAATTCTGAACATGTTGCCACCTATTCTATAATGTAGGCAACAGCCTCATAGATTCATAAATTGGCAGTTAAAAAATTTTCAGCGGGAAAGTTGTAGTGAAATGTCCTGATTTTGTTTTTATTCAGAGTTTATAATATTAGAACTACTGGTAGGCTTACTTATTTAAAAGCGAGAGTATTTTTTCTAATCATTAACTTCTCTCCGGGCCGCGGGCTGTTTGTAGTCGTGACAACACACCATAAAGAATCAGTGCTACTATGGTTTAATTTTAACCTAATTTTAAATTTAAAAACTGTTATTTGATTATTTTTACTGTTGTTATTGTTAACTTAATTAATAAGTTGTTTTTTTAAACAAAACATTTTAAATACAGTATTTATTTTACTTTATAGAAGTCAAACTCAAGAGAAAGCATCTTTAACTATTTTCTGCTTTGGAAACAAAATAATGTATTATTTTATACACCATCATTACAGATATTGACTTAGGAAGAAAAGTAGTACTGATAAATAATGTGCATTATATATTAAGGCAACATTACTTACATTAAAACGTTCGTCTGTTGATAGTCAGAAAAACAGTTACCTTAAAATTTGGTAAAACGCTTCTTCACTGTCACATTCTTCACTAACGTTTTTATCTTCAGGCGCGTATCTTTCTTCTTACTGTACACACAAAACAGGCCATCTTCATATTGCTCCTTGCCATATTAATCTCCATTTAGCCACAGATGCCTGTCAGTTTCCTTGTCTTCCTCACTTGCACTGTCACTATCATTGTTTAACGAAATGATAATTCACGAATCCTTCATGAATTGCTTCGTCTTTCTAAGCCTCGGATATCACTTTTCATGTGTGATCGACAACTTTCTACCAGTTGTTTTCCGTAATCTGTTAGATACCGTCTACTGTTAGCTGCAACGTGTCCCTTAAATTGAGCCATATCAACTGAACACGTTAAAATGACAGTAAAATGACAGTGAAACGGAGGCAGTCGTGTCCATATTCCTTAGCAATTTCTGTAAATTTGTAATATTCCTTGTGTAAATACACAGTATTCCTTGTGTTTGTAATATTCTGTAAATTCTCTGATGCAAGACTGTAATTCTCTAGTCATTTTGTACACAATTCTCTAAATTAAAGACGGTTATTTCAATACCAGTAGTCACTGAGAAACGATAAAAGTAAATTTTAATAATATACATAATTGAACATCCTACAATCTCTATTCAGCTATGTTTTGCTTATTATAAAATATGTAGACGTGTATATGTAGAAATGTTTTCTGTTCCAATTAATATATATTATTGTTGATTACTGCTGCTCTTATAACTAATTACAAATACCATTACGGAACTTTTACATTATCAGTAATTTAAATTGTAATACTGTATAAATTATGTTCTAGGGTATTATAATTTTGTCGATGTATTTAAAGAAAATAATATGTAATAATGCAATTATTTTGATGATGTAAAACAAACTGTTTCAACTCCTTCACACGTACACACAAACACGCACATACTCACAAGCACGAACACATTCACTCAGCCAATTTATCTGTTCTTTTTGATACTTTCTCTTGTGTCCGTACACAGGTCCGATGACAATAAATATTGTCGAAACGTCAACACAAATAATTTAAAGTTTGTGTTATAGTCTCTTATTCTAGTATAGAAAATGAGTTTTCTACTATTACTTTCCATCAAGTGGAAATCTCTTCCTCATCCGTTTTCAAAGTATATCTAAAAATAATGGATATTTATATCACGGAAACAATGGACACTACCTTGTAAATTTGTGGTAATATCTTTAGTTTTCGTGAAGTCAGTATCCAAACTACAGAACTGATTATAACTACAGGGCACTTACATTTCATGGATTCATATGGTACGCTGTCACTGTCACGTGGTGGTGTATATACTTGTCACTGTCACGGTGACCTGTCTTCCCCAGTGAGTCATGTGACACCTGACTGAAATATCGACCTTATGGAGACTGTAGAAAGGAGTAACTTGTCATACCTACACTAGAATTAGGTGTTTTTATGTTTGATATTTATTTATATGTACATATTTATGTTTATGCAACTTTGTTCTTGCAAACTGTGTGTGGAATAGCTAGTATACAGGTACACAAGAATGAAGTAAGGATTACGAAGTCTTCGTTATGTGTCCGTGTTGCGTATTTACGTGATGGAAACTTTGAGCATAAACCTTGTACTTTGTGTTGGTTTATGCACTCAGTTTCCATGACGTCGATATGCTAAGGCATCAACTGTCACTATTTGGAACACCTGGATCCTGGGTAGTGGATTTTGGACTTGGTAGTGGCCCGGGGCGGATTTCTGAGGCCCCCCTCCCATCTTTAAGTAATACATATCAAAAACACTTTACTGTCACATAATTATTGTCTAATTACTGTATTGATACCTCTAGTTAGGAAACTTTATAAGAAGCTTTAATTGTTTGAAATAAAAATCTACTTTCATACTGTACTAGTTAGGAAACTTTATAAGAATATGTAGTAATGTTTGAAATAAAAATCCACTTTCATACTGTACTAGTTAGGAAACTTTATAAGAAGCTGTAGTAATGTTTGAAATAAAAATCCACTTTCATATCGTAAATACAAAGTTGAAAGAAATAACAGAAGTAGTGTTATTTATAGACTGCATTAAATTTATTACAATACTTTATAATATACAATAAACGTATATGCTGCAAATCAAATTTATCATTACTGCAAACAATAGTTATCAATTTTTTACAAGTCAGTTAGCTGTTTTAGTGCAAGTAAGGTAAACTTTCTAAAATAGCCGTTTTCTTGTTTTCGCCTCGGAAAATTCCAGTAACTGATCCGATTTCCGCATAACGAATCATCCGCATCCGCATCACTGTTCGGTAAAAATTCTGATGAGAGATTCTATATAAATGTTCTGAAATGTTATATGTTGTTCACTGGTCTAATCCCTTTTCGTGTAAGCCTACTTGTTATCGCCCGATATTTCACTCTGCCGTTTACGTTTTCGTACGGAGGCGCTGCAGCTGCCGTTGCCGTCCGTGCTGTTTGGGGTACACTTTGCGACTTCCCACCGCGTAGTGAGGCATTGACGCCAGGTACAACTGACTCTTCTTTTCAGTATCAATATATTTCTAATAATAAACTTACCGTTATAAGCTTCTTTAAATGCCTGTAAACACTTTATGAGGTAGAGTTGTAAGGTAGATTTCAAAATAATATGAAAAAATCTTTGAAATCGGTCGATTAAATCCTGGACCTGCGTTCTAGGACGTGACAGTAGAACTTTTGCAAATAAATTAACAAATTTACAAAAACAAGTTAATTTTCCAAATCTGGAGGCCCCCTAAATAAGTGGGGCCCGGGGCGGTTTGCCCCACTTTAGTCCGTTACTGACTGTAGCATTAATCTTAAGTGTAATCATTCATCCACCTCCTCTGGGATCAAGTAATTACATAACAGCATAAATACTATCTATGCATATACCTTCCGCTGGTTCTCTTCATCAACTGTACTGCATTGACTGCGTCGAGGCGTACTGGGCAGTGATAACGTTGTCGCTCTCCAGTGTGTCGCGTGTAACAGTTAGTACTACACCCTCTGGGATTATGGAGGACTCTGAAATGCTGTGATATGTCTACTTGTTCTATAGGTTCAGAAGAGACACCCCATACGTTACGAGTAATAATTTTAATGTCGACCTAAGGCTAAACAGTATTAAGGAGCAGCTGCTTATTCTTTCTCAAGAGTTTTGTATGGATTTGTGTACAAAAATGGTAAACATGAATTAGGGACTTCATAAGATGTCTAGTATCTATTGCCTAGAAAACTGGCAATATATTGCCAGTTCGTACTTTGTAACAGTGTCTTCAGTTTAGCTTGTGTGTTTATTATGAATGTGTTTCTCCTGAGTTATTACGTGATGGAATCTTTGAGAGCTGAGCTTGTATTTTCTACTGGTTCGTAGTTTCAGTTTTCATGAAGTCTGTATCCACAGGCAACGACTATTTGCAACTTGTACTACGTCGTCGTCGTCGTCGTCCCAGACTCCGGTAATTGGATTGTAGACTTTCTGATCTTTTCCTCTTAACATGATGGAGTCGTCGAATCTCAACACTGCTGCAAACGTGTGACGTCACCCTTGCAATAACTGACCCTCCACCCCATATTAAGAATTATGATGATAGCAGCAAGATTTATGTCTCTGTCTCATTTAGCGCTAACATTACATAGTATTAATGTCCACATTCCGTATTGAATTCGTGGAACTTAATTCTCGTCTTCAATGTTTGCTTGATCGCGTACCCGTGAGAGGTGGTTCTATACTCGTGTAACTGGTGTTTTGTAACTGTTACTTAAATATCTGTTCTGGTTACTCGCGGGCCCCCCCTTACATCTTAACAAGTAAACCAGTACAAAGAACCAGTTACTGCTACTGAGTACTTGCTTTTGCGTATGTTCAGATTACCGTTTACAAAACACTTTAAATACAGTATTTTACATTGCTTCATAGAAGTGAAAGCATCTTTAATTATTTTATGCTTTGAAAACAAAAGAATGTATTATTTTATACAGGATCATTACAGATATTGACTTCGGAAGAAAAGAACAGTAGTGATAAATGATGTGCATTATATATTAACGTGACATTACTTTCATTAAAACGTAAGTCTGTTGATAGTCATAAAAACAATTCCTTAAAATGTAGAAAAATTTTAAATTTTCTTCACTGTCACATTCTTCGGAAATGTTTTTATCTTTAGGCGTGTCTCTTGCTTCTTCGGTGTCACTGTACACACAAAACAGGCCTTCTTCATATCGCTCCATATTCATTACCATTCAACCACAGGTTCCGGTCAGTTTCCTCGTCTTCCTCACTGGCACTGTCACATCGTTTACACTGCTTCTTCAAGAACTGCTTCGTCTTCCTAAGCCTCGGATATCACTTTAGATGTGTGATCGACAACTTTCTGCCAGTTGCTTTCCGTAATCTGTTCCATAGCATCTACTGTCAGCTGCCGCATATGCCTTAATTTGTGCCATATCAACTCAACACCGTTAAAATGACAGTGATACGGAGGCAGCAGTCGTGTCCATATTCCTTAGCAATTTCGTCTATCATGTACACAGTAATACCCTGCTTAGCGTTCGAGATACATTCCGTGATCGTAAGGGATCGTAACGAAACAACCCTGCGGGGTCGAATTTTTGAATGTTATTGTTTACTATTTGTTTTTTCTGTTTTACTTTTCTTTCTTTTCTTTCGTATCGGCCATCTAAGGACCACATGCCAATTTCAATTCTTTACTCTTTGTTCTTTCCTTTTTTCCAATATTCTTTCATCTTCTCACAGTGTCTCTTCTTCCTGTCTTCAGTCCACTTTGAACCTGCGTTTTTCTCTCTCCTACCCTGGACTCCCTCCATTTTTAACACTTTTGCCCGAAAAACTTCTCCTTCAATTGTTTCTTCTACATGTATATTATTTTTTTCTAAATCCCTTTGGACTTCTTCCCCCACAGATACTGTTTTACTTTTATTTATTTATATTTTAATTTATTTCTTCTCCTAGGTACTAAATATTTGCTTTGCTAAAAACGTTGCAAGTACATTAATACAAATAAATTTAATTAGGTATAATGCGTACAGAGCTTTAAACGACTCTTTGTGGTTTAAAACTATTATAAACGCTTTTTTCTTTATGGGAGTTGAATGTTCGAGAAGGCATTCGCTTCCAAAATAATCCCGTCTCATTCACATTGAAAATTGGTTTCGAGGATAATTTCCGCGTTCAACGATCGTTTTTAATTTCGTAGGAAATTCCAGCGCAGCTTGATAATCCACGCTAGCTGCTTCACCTGTTATTTCCATGGGGTGACAATTTGAACGCTTCTCAAATCTAGCATACCATTTCCTATGAATTCCAAATGTTTCTGATTTGTCTCCTTATAACCTCTTCTTTAGAGTTATAACGGAGGGAATCCAAAATAATTGGTTCTGCCAATTATTTCAGGCTGCCTTATTCGAGACGAGCTGAAATTTAAATCAGAACAACACACAGTAAGACATACAAGGAATCAGGGAAGGTGAAACTGTTGATTTATATACTCAGTATATGTGTGTAACAAGAAGACTTGCTTTATTAAACATTTGAAATATAACATTTACTCCAAAGAACAGATCCCATGACATTATTAATTAAATTATTAAAATTAAGTTAAATGCTTTATTTAAAATATGGGATCACAACAAATTTATCTAGCTATACCCCCGGATCCGGGTAACCATTGGTATTTAGTCTCTAATCTTTTAATTATATTTAATTCAAAATTTTATCTTGCAAGACTTTTACCTTTTTGCTTTATATATATTCCATTAGAAGAATGATATTAATAACACTACGTTACGTTAATATCTAAACTGTTACAATTGAATGATATTGAATAGTTACAATTAAATTCTCAAATTTAAGTTTTTATATTCTTATAAAATCAATCGTCTCTGAAAGTCTCTTAAATAGAGTATTGTGTTACAAAAACTATTATCATTATTCCTCGATAGACGTGCTATCGAGTCACCTCTATTTTTGGATGTAGTAATCGCCTCCATGTGGTTCCGTCTTGGGAGTCCTAAAACGTCGTCCTCGTCTTGGTCTGGTCTCTGTTGTTCATGGCTTAATACGTCTGCAGGATAGGAAGAGTCTTCTACGCCGATACTCGTCGATTCTCAGATGTCTCGAACTGCATCATCGGTAGGGTATACTGGAGTTCTCATTTAGATGGTCCATGACCACAGGTCAGATGTTGAAAAGATTCGTCCGTCGGTGAAGATTGCAGTCATCGTTTTTTCTTTATTAACACTCGTCGTTTGTAGTTACATCTTTCTTCTTGTTACAAAGTTTTTGGAATTTTCTTTTTGTTAACGCTACATGTTACACTTTTTGTAACAGTTAGTAAAATACAAAATAATAATTAATTAATCCACACTAACAACAAATTGTATAACTTTTGAACAGAGCATTTTGCTCGTGCCTCTGCACTGCTGGGCGTCGTCATCGCAAGAGAGCGATTTTTCGTCCGCTACCCTTGTACATGACAAGAGAGAGTGGGGTGTTTATTCCGCGAGCATATATAGTTCCTGTTTCTCTTTAAATAAACTTTTTTATTTATACTGACTATCGCTAGGTAAAAATACATCATTTAAATTAATTGTTTTAGTTACTATCTGTGTCTACAGATACTTTAATTATTAACATTAGTTTACTCTATTATTTTTAATTACAGTAGACTCGGAAAACATGTCGAGTCCGGTATCAACAGGTAGGCGCTTGATAGCAAGCAAAGGGTTAAATACGAACATAATAATTATTTACAATATGCCTTTTCTTTATGGATACTTTGCCCTTATTAATTACTTCTTCCATTCACACTTAGTACCTACATGTTTTTATTATTATTATTGTGAGATTTAAATGGTTAATTGTACGCAACCTTAATTAATTAAATTTTTTTTTATTCTGTAAATGTCACAATTTAAATCGTCACATCCTTTTTCTTTCGTTCCGAATATAGGCTAAGCAAAAATGCTTCTCGCTGATGGTAATATACATAATTATACAATAATTTATAGTACTCTGTATATACAAAGTTCTCGGTAAATAATAATTTACAACAATATGATTTTAAGTAACATCCATTTTCAACTGATAGATTGGTTTACCATACAGACGCATAGCTAGGGGGGGTCAAGGGGGCAGCCACCCCGAGTGGCATAGCCAGGAGGGGGGCAAAGTGAGCATAGAATTAAAAAGTTTGTTTTCAGTTTATAAAAAAATACAAATAAGCATAACCACCCAGTTTGTCTGGTTTATGCTTGGCCAAGCGAGATATCTCAGTCCTTCCGAGATAGAATGGTGAATAGAGGAACATGTTAGTTGTAGAACAAATACAGCCATTTTCCTAAAGATGAAGCTGGATGATCCTTAAATAATTATTGGTTTGATAAAACCTTGCAAAATGGCGAAAAGGTAAATCGCACTTGGATGTGTTTTTCTCCAACTAAAAAATCTCCACTTTGTTTTTGTTGCACTTTATTACCACAAATAAACTATAAAAGAAGCAATTTCAATAGTGAAAATGGGTTTTCGTCGTGGCGAAAGTTAATTCCCTGTATTCAATATCATGAAAATAGTTTGCTCATCTCTCTGCGTTTTTGGAATGAAAGTAATTGGAACGTTCTTGAAACAAAGGGGGACTTATTTTCAGGAACAAATGAGTAAAGTAGCTAAGACATGGAAAGAAATCCTTAAACGGGTCATTGTCATAGTACAAACTCTTGCACAACAAAATTTGGCAGTGGGAGGAGATCTGGAGTCAATTACTAAGGATCCAAATCCTGGAAACTTTCAGGTTTTGTTAAAATATTTGGCTAAATTTTACCCCGTCATGAGATCTCATTTGAATTCAGTTTCTCGTAAATCTGAGTATATATCGTATCTTTCGTCAAATATTCAAAATGAAATAATAAAGCCTGTTAGGAGAAAAGTCCGCAAATATATTGTTACTGCATGTAAGAAGGCGAAGTACTTTAGTATTATATTTGACACAACACCTGCACTTCAAGGGAGGAACGCTGCACTGGAGAAACAGGGATACACCGACTGAAACAATTGATACGAGGGAAGATGCAGCATTAATAATTACAAAACTAACTTATGACCTTGTTCTTTTTCTGGACAGATATTCCTTCTTCTATAAACGAAATCCAGAAAATCCTGCACACCAAAGGAATAAGCTTTATTTAAACATTCTAGAGACGCTGACGGACAAATTAAAAGTTTTGAGGAATGAGCTGTGTGACAATGTCATTACTTAGGCAGGGCAGGAAAGTAATGAATGGGGTGTCAGTATCACAAAAAGGGCAAGAAGGAAGCGGACGATTCCAGGGTAGTGTGCACACGATTCTGCATTAACCGTTTGGCCAGAAATGGGACGTTCTCTAATAGAAATTTTAGACAAACTGTCAGTTGAAATTTCAAACCGTTTCTCTAACACAAAAGAGCTAAAAACCGCTTTGGGTTCCTCTGTAAATTTGAAGCGTACATAAACGATGGGGATACACGTTTTAAGGAACAGCTTTCCCAAATCAATTTTAAGTGCACAAAACTGTATTCACATAACCTAAACAGTAAACAATTGTTCAGTGACTTGAAAGACGCCATAATTTTATTAAAAGGGACAAAAGGTAACGGAGAACAATTGGACTTTACACCTCAGGGACTGTTATAATACATTTCTTCAATGTGATTAGAAGCCTACAAAACACTAGCAACAACTTTTAAAAGTTTTTCTTACTTTACCAGTGTTTGTGTCTTCTTGTGAAAGATCGTTTAGTAAACTTAAACTGATTAAATCGTACCTACGATCAACAGTATCTCAAAACAGGGTATCAAATCTAGCGATACTTTCATCTGAAAACGACATTGCTTCGTCTTTAGATTACAGTGATTTAATAACTGTCTTTTGCAGCAATTAAGACTAGAAATACATTTTAAAATGTCTCGTTTTAAATATTTATTAAATATTAAAAATAAATGCTAAGTGTTTATTAATAGAAGACGTAACCATTAACTTGTAATGGTAAGTGATTTACTTTATTACTTTTAATGTAGTTTTTTGTTTAACTTTATGTTGCTTTAGGCTATTGTTTTGACGATGCGCTTTAGACCTACAAGGAATTTGCATGTTCATTAGAACATTTTTATGTTATAAATTTTTTATATTACTACGTTTTTTATAATCTACATTTGGTACTAATAAATGTATACAAACTGAATACCTGTAATATTTTAATATGTAATTTCTTAATTTTGACTCAACAAATATTCTTAAGACAGTTGCTGGACGTGCTTTCATACAAAAATCTACACATTTGAATTTTTTAAGTACTGTGTTCACTGTATGGGCCTTCATTTTTCCTCTTTTAATTGTGAAGGCGAGGCGGCCGAGGATCTCCTTCCCACGGGGACCAAAAAACCTAGATACGCTACTCTTTACCATAAACTTGATTCTACAAATTCTCTGATGCAAGTTTGTAATTCTCTACAGTTATTTTGTACAGAATTCTCTAAATTAATGACGGTGTTTTCAATACCAGTAATTAGTGAAACATGATCAAAGAAATTTTATTAATATACATAATTGAACATACCTACAATCTGTATTCAGCTATGTTTTACTTGTTATATGTAGAAATGTTTTCTGTACCAATTCTAATTTATAATTGTTGATTACTGCTTTTATAATTAATTACAAATACCATCAAGGAACTTTTACATTATCAGTAATTTAAATTGTAATATTGTATAAATTATGTTCTGGGGTATTATAATTTTCTCAATGTATTTAAGAGAAACAATATGCAATAGTGCAATTATCTTGACGATATAAAACATACTGTTTTAACTCCTGAACATGTACACACACATACGCACGCACACGCACTCACATGTACAAACACATTCACTCAATTTATCTGTTGTTTGATATTTTCTCTTGTATCCGTACACAGGTCCTGACGATGACAATAAATATTGTCAAAACGTCCACACAAATAGGCTAATTTAAAATTTGTGTTATACTTTTTTGACCAATCCTCGCAAACCCTTTACGTTAAAACTCATTGTCAGTATAAATTAATGGGAAAAGAATAAAGAAAATGCTGATATGAATTGCAATAGAAATATGGAATGAAAACGTTTGGTGAATACACACTGTGTAAATTTACTGCAAGATACTTCTTTCTCTCAGTACAGAAAATGAGTGTTCTAGTATTATTTTCCATCAAGTGGGTGTCCTGTTCTGGAACTCTTCCTCGTCCATTTTCAAAGTATATCTAAAAATATAATGGATATTTATATCACGGAAACAATGGACACTACCTTGTAACTTGGTGGTAGTGTCTTTTAGTTTTCGTGAAGTCAGTATCCAAACTACAGGATTTACTGGATAACTACAGGACGCCCAATGACCTATCTTCCCCAGTGAGTCATGTGACGTCTGACTGAAATATCGACCTTATGGAGACTGTAGAAAGGAGTAACTTGCCATACAGTAGATTTAGGTGTTTTTATATTTATATACATATAAACATAAATTTATATATATATTTATGTTTATGCAACTTTGTTCTTGCAAACTGTGTGTGGAATAGCTAGTATACAGGTACACAAGAATGAAGTAAGGATTACGAAGTCTTCGTTATGTGTCCGTGTTGCGTATTTACGTGATGGAAACTTTGAGCATGAACCTTGTACTTTGTGTTGATTTATGCACTCAGTTTCCATAACGTCGATATGCTAAGGTAACAACTGTTACTGTCTGGAACAGCTGCATCCTGGAAAGTGGATTTTGGACTTTCTTATTGTGTGGTCATCTCACATAGGTTATTGTCACCAAATCTTTGACATTGACATGGAAATGGGATGTGTGGCAGACTCTAACATTGAACGGTGAATGTTCCCGTAAATGATATTAAGATGACCAATCACCATAAAGAGTCAATGCTAATATGGTCTATTTTTAATTAAAAAGTTATATTATTTGATTATTTTTACTGTTGTTATTGTTAACATAATTAATGAGTAGCTTTTTAAACAAAACATTTTAAATACAGTATTTAGTTTACTTTGCTTCATAGAAGTCAAACTCTAGAGAAAGCATCTTTGTTTTATGTTATGGGAACAAAATGTATTATTTTATACAGCATCATTCCAGATATCGACTTTGGAAGAAAAGAATAGTAGTGATAAATAATGTGCATTATTAAGGTGACATTACGAACATTAAAACTTTGGTCTGTTGACAGTCAGAAAAACAGTTTCTTTAAAATTTGAAACTTTCTTAACTGTCACATTCTTCACTGATGTTTTTATTTTCAGGCATGTCTCTTTACTTCTTCGGTGTCACTGTACACACAATTTTATACAGTAATGTAAAACAAACTGTTTCAACTCCTTCACACGTACACACACATACGCACGCACACATCCACACCACATACTCATATGCACAAACACATTCACTCGGCCAATTTATCTGTTGTGTTTTATACTTTCCTTGTATCCGTACACAGTTCCTGATGGTGACAATAAATACTGTCGAAACGTTCACACAAATAATTTAAAATTTTTGTTATACTTTTTTGACCGATCCTCGCAAACCCTTCACCGTTAACATTTATTGTCAGTATAAATTAATATAAAAAGAATAAAGAAAATGTTATGAATTGCAAAAAAAAGTGGAATGAAAATTTTTGCTGAATACATTTTGTAAATTTACTGCAAGATATTTCTTTCTCTCAGTACAGAAAATGAGTGTTCTAGTATTATTTTCCATCAAGTGGGTGTCCTGTTCTGGAACTCTTCCTCGTCCATTTTCAAAGTATATCTAAAAATATAATGGATATTTATATCACGGAAACAATGGACACTACCTTGTAACTTGGTGGTAGTGTCTTTTAGTTTTCGTGAAGTCAGTATCCAAACTACAGGATTTACTGGATAACTACAGGACGCCCAATGACCTATCTTCCCCAGTGAGTCATGTGACGTCTGACTGAAATATCGACCTTATGGAGACTGTAGAAAGGAGTAACTTGCCATACAGTAGATTTAGGTGTTTTTATATTTATATACATATACATATAAATTTATATATATATTTATGTTTATGCAACTTTGTTCTTGCAAACTGTGTGTGGAATAGCTAGTATACAGGTACACAAGAATGAAGTAAGGATTACGAAGTCTTCGTTATGTGTCCGTGTTGCGTATTTACGTGATGGAAACTTTGAGCATGAACCTTGTACTTTGTGTTGGTTTATGCACTCAGTTTCCATAACGTCGATATGCTAAGGTAACAACTGTTACTGTCTGGAACAGCTGCATCCTGGAAAGTGGATTTTGGACTTTCTTATTGTGTGGTCATCTCACATAGGTTATTGTCACCAAATCTTTGACATTGACATGGAAATGGGATGTGTGGCAGACTCTAACATTGAACGGTGAATGTTCCCGTAAATGATATTAAGATGACCAATCACCATAAAGAGTCAATGCTAATATGGTCTTTTGATTATTTTTACTGTTGTTATTGTTAACATAATTAATGAGTAGCTTTTTAAACAAAACATTTTAAATACAGTATTTAGTTTACTTTGCTTCATAGAAGTCAAACTCTAGAGAAAGCATCTTTGTTTTATGTTATGGGAACAAAATGTATTATTTTATACAGCATCATTCCAGATATCGACTTTGGAAGAAAAGAATAGTAGTGATAAATAATGTGCATTATTAAGGTGACATTACGAACATTAAAACTTTGGTCTGTTGACAGTCAGAAAAACAGTTTCTTTAAAATCTGAAACTTTCTTAACTGTCACATTCTTCACTGATGTTTTTATTTTCAGGCATGTCTCTTTACTTCTTCGGTGTCACTGTACACACAATTTTGTACAGTAATGTAAAACTGTTTCAACTCCTTCACACGTACACACACATACGCACGCACACATCCACACCACATACTCATATGCACAAACACATTCACTCAGCCAATTTATCTGTTGTGTTTTATACTTTCCTTGTATCCGTACACAGTTCCTGATGGTGACAATAAATACTGTCGAAACGTTCACACAAATAATTTAAAATTTTTGTTATACTTTTTTGACCGATCCTCGCAAACCCTTCACCGTTAACATTTATTGTCAGTATAAATTAATTTGAAAAGAATAAAAAAAATGTTGTTATGAATTGCAAAAAAAAGTGGAATGAAAATTTTTGCTGAATACATTTTGTAAATTTACTATTTACTGCAAGATATTTCTTTCTTATTCTGATATAGAAAATGAGTTTTCTACTATTACTTTCCATCAAGTGGCTCTCCCATTCTGGAAAACTTCCCGCATCCGTATCCAAAGTATATCTAAAAATATAATGGATATTTATATCACGGAAACAGTGTCAGTACCTTGTAACTTGGTGGTAGTGTCTTTAGATTTCGTGAAGTCAGTATCCAAACTACAGGATTTACTGGATAACTACAGAACGCCCACATTTATGCATTCCTTATGATACCCTGTCACATGGTAGTGTGTATACAGTACTTGTCAGTGTCACGTGACCTATCTCCCCAGTGAGTCATGTGACGTCTGATTGAAATATACGACCTTATGGAGACTGTAGAAAGGAGTAATATGTCATACAGTAGATTTAGGTGTTTTTGTGTTTGATGTTTATATGTATTTATGTTTATGCAACTTTATGTTCTTGCAAGCTGTGGAGTAGTTAGTATACAGGTTCATAATAAGGATTACAAAGTCTTCGTTATGTGTCTGTGTTGCGTATTTACGTGATGGAAACTTTGGGCATGGACCTTGTACTTTGTGTTGGTTTATGCCTCAGTTTCCATGACGTCGATACGCTAAGGTATCAACTGTCATTGCCTGGAACACCTGGATCCTGGGAAGTGGATTTTGGACTGTCTTATTGTGTGGTCGTCTCACGTAGGTTACTGTTGCCAAATTTTTGACACTGACGTGGAAATGGCATGTGTGTCAGTCTCTGATATGAGTGGAGGCGTTTCACCGCTGTATACGGATTATAGACTTTATATACAGCAGATGAGTACAGTACGTCTCAATGTGCTCTAATATTTATTTAACCAAAGGACTAGGTATTGAATTTCCTTCTACTTCACGATCTACCCGTAAAAGACTTAACACGATTATTTTTATTCATTTGTTAAATAGTTTTTTGCTGATTGTAATTTAAGGTTTTAATATACTTTATAAGTTAAAAAAAACTTTCTGTAGGTTGATCTACCGCCTCACTTATTCTAGTTCTATTGCATCTGTCATCTGTTTCAACTTGACCTTATAACTAACTGGACTGTGTCCTAAGTCGGTGAACCGCTAGCTAGACTGGTGTGTTACGTCCGACACACTTAGAGATGTTACAGAGTAACTAACTAATCCTACTGCTATACATTAATGGAGTAACGATGTGTTTACGTATTAGATGGTTATGTGATGAAATCTTTGAGCATGAAGCGTTACGGATAGTTTATGAGACTATATCCAAAGACAACAACATTGTACGCGACTGATGTAAAGTAAAGACGTGATAATTGCGAATGCTTTTGAGAGAGGAGCTTAACGGGGATGTTCTCGGTTTTAACTTACGGCATTTTACTTAACAGTTATGATGAAGAACACTGTTAATGCTTGTTTCACAGTTATTTGGTTTTGCTTGCTACCTTAAGAATTCTGATAACAAACGGTTTTCTATTTTTATTAACTGACAAATTGTTAGTACGTTACTCCGACACACAGGACTATTATATTTACGCCGAGGTACACAATTACAGACTTTCTTTCGAGAATAGTTCTTACCCGACGACAATGAACTTTTTAAGACATAAGTGAAACACAAAACTTAAAAAGAGCCGATCAATGTTTTCTTTAACGTTAAGATCAAAAATTTTATAACGTTTGTCAAATGCCACAACTATCAGTGGCCGTGAGACAAAAACTAATAAAGTAAAAACCTGCGCAATGAAAACAAATGGTTTAAATCTGAGTGTACATGTGCGCGCATGCGCCAATTTGTATATTTTGATTTATTTGTATTTATAACTTTGGGGGAGGCGGCCAGAATACTGGATGTTCAGTTAATAAACAGGATGTTCGGTTAAAAATTTGTCAAAAATGCAACATTCACAACTGACAATGAACTAACAACTTAGAAAAACTAATAAAAATAATTATTTGTGAGCAGAAACTGCGTTAAGTTTGAGGCTTACCATTGCACTGTCCCGCATGTTTGAGATAACGAACCTATTTAACAACTAAGGTGAAACTAATAATTATTTTGCCGAGCTTCCATTTTCCCTTGTTCGAGGTTCTAACGAAAGTTTGTGGTATATCTCTGCACTTTGTTCTCGAAATTAATTTTACTACTAAACTTAAAACAGGGAAAAACTTGAACAAAGCATCATATGACAGGTTTAGAATTTGTACGTGTACGTAGCTCACCCACATGACACTTAGAGATGTTACAGAGTAACTAACTAATCCTACTGCTATACATTAATGGAGTAACGATGTGTTTACGTATTAGATGGTTATGTGATGAAATCTTTGAGCATGAAGCGTTACGGATAGTTTATGAGACTATATCCAAAGACAACAACATTGTACGCGACTGATGTAAAGTAAAGACGTGATAATTGCGAATGCTTTTGAGAGAGGAGCTTAACGGGGATGTTCTCGGTTTTAACTTACGGCATTTTACTTAACAGTTATGATGAAGAACACTGTTAATGCTTGTTTCACAGTTATTTGGTTTTGCTTGCTACCTTAAGAATTCTGATAACAAACGGTTTTCTATTTTTATTAACTGACAAATTGTTAGTACGTTACTCCGACACACAGGACTATTATATTTACCCCGAGGTACACAATTACAGACTTTCTTTCGAGAATAGTTCTTACCCGACGACAATGAACTTTTTAAGACATAAGTGAAACACAAAACTTAAAAAGAGCCGATCAATGTTTTCTTTAACGTTAAGATCAAAAATTTTATAACGTTTGTCAAATGCCACAACTATCAGTGGCCATGAGACAAAAACTAATAAAGTAAAAACCTGCGCAATGAAAACAAATGGTTTAAATCTGAGTGTACATGTGCGCGCATGCGCCAATTTGTATATTTTGATTTATTTGTATTTATAACTTTGGGGGAGGCGGCCAGAATACTGGATGTTCAGTTAATAAACAGGATGTTCGGTTAAAAATTTGTCAAAAATGCAACATTCACAACTGACAATGAACTAACAACTTAGAAAAACTAATAAAAATAATTATTTGTGAGCAGAAACTGCGTTAAGTTTGAGGCTTACCATTGCACTGTCCCGCATGTTTGAGATAACGAACCTATTTAACAACTAAGGTGAAACTAATAATTATTTTGCCGAGCTTCCATTTTCCCTTGTTCGAGGTTCTAACGAAAGTTTGTGGTATATCTCTGCACTTTGTTCTCGAAATTAATTTTACTACTAAACTTAAAACAGGGAAAAACTTGAACAAAGCATCATATGACAGGTTTAGAATTTGTACGTGTACGTAGCTCACCCACATGACAATTGCGTATTTGTTGAGTTGAGAAAAAATTAACAGTTTTAAATATAAAAATACATTTTTGAATGTATATTGGGCTTATTTGGGCGGGGGAGGGAGTCAAGGCTGGTAACGGGTACCGAACAGGACGTTCGGTTAATGCCCACTGGTACTGACGAACGAATCAGAGCTCAAGTAATCGAGTCAGCTCTGCCAGAAAATCCTACTTCCAACGTCCAAGTTCGTGACTCCCGGGTAATGCTCTCTTTATGCACACAAGAGAGGAGAGTAGCTGATGGAAGAGGGTGCAACGTTAGTTTTTTGCCTGCAAGTAAGGGTGCTGAACGGAGGCCGTCAGGTTTTGCAGAGGCCAGTACGCAATATCGAGGAAGGCCAAGCCTGGACCGATACACATCTGAAGCGATTTTAGCAGATTCGTGTTTCAGTTTGGTATAAGGTTCGCCAGTGACTGTATCACGTCTAAGGCACAGCTCAGGAGTTTATCCACAAAAACTTGAAGTGGGCGCAGCCAATATAAGAAGCTGCTCGCTTTTGGTGAAATGCAGTGAGCGGGATCAATATCTTTCTCATACATCGCAGAACTTCGAAGCACGACCCGTAGAATTCCGGGCAACAGAACAGCCAAGGCGGAATCATTTTCGATTCTGTACTTCCAAAGTTAGAGATAAAGCACATCTGTGAAAAAGGCGCGATACCAGATGGTTTATCGAAACAGGTTCATGGATCGAAAGACAGTTGTTCGATCGAAAGTCGCGAAGTGACGCGGACAGAGTTTAGAAAAGGATTGCGATTTTGAGGTAATCTAATTCATTATGTATTTAAACCCAAGCAAGCATCGCCAGTGGTACCACGTTCCGATTACGTTACCATCTGTTGTCTCTTATCTACATATTGTTAATTATCTATTGTCTCTGTTAAAGAGACTACATTATTGTCCAAATTATTTCACGGTATCACTTTGTAATCTTATTCCTTGAAATTCAATGTATGTAGGGAGTCAAATTCGCGGACTTCGCAATCCAAGTGGTGGTCCACTTTAAATAAACTATGCGAGTTACTGTCATCAAATTCTATACAACAGATTTGAGGACCCTGAGGATTTGACAATTCCAGAAATGTACGCTTTTACTCATCACTTACTTGCGTCATGTATACCGGTGTGTATTTATGTGCAGAACAAAAATTGAACTATTAGGTTTATATTTTTGGCCAGCTTACAAAATCCGATTTTCTTTCTTCAAAGAAAAATTCTACAGACTATAGGCCTATTTATTTTCCTAATTGATTTACGGTATTTACTTGGTAATGATGAAAAACAGGGCTAATTAATTTGTTTTAGTGTGGAAAGCTTATTGATTACCTGCGGCGAAATGCTCTTCTATTTTAGTAGTATTCAACAATTTCTTTGAATATTATTGAATTTTATTCATAACCATCTGCACATTAATTGCCGATTTCCTTCCTCCGCGAAAAAGTTTTTTTCGGTCGGCAATGAATTTTTAAAAAGACGTCTCATGTACGCTGAACTAGGAGGTAAAAACGGATTACTTCCTGATTTTGCTCCTGTTACAAGTTAAGAAATTTAAAAATTTGTCACAAAGACTGAAAATAAGCGTAAAAATGAATTGCCAATTGTAATACTGACAATGATCTAACGGATTGTGCAGAAGAATAAACTTATAAATTAAATATTAGCGTGCCGAAAATATAAATAAAACATTGTGTTTGTGTACGCGCATCTCTTGTGTTTGTTTGGTGTACCAGACAGAGACTGGTAGGAAAATATAAATAAAACATTGTGTTTGTGTACGCGCATCTCTTGTGTTTGTTTGGTGTACCAGACAGAGACTGGTAGGTAACGAGTACTGTACACGACACCGTTCTGGTATGCCCACTGTTACGAACAAGTCGGAGCTCGACCGATCGAGTCAGCTGTGTCAGGCAAATCCTATTTTCAACGTCAAGGTTGGCAATTTCTTTGTAGTTTATGTATATGTAATTTTTATTTTTTATATTGCAATTTTAATGTTACTATTTTAATAGTTTTATTATTTTCAAAATTTGTTTTTTGTGCGGTTATACGACTACCCTTGACTTTCCGAATACTAGAAGTTCACATATCGGGAATTGTGGCTTCCATATTTTAACCACTGTTTTAGTATGTATTTATGGAAGAAAAAGTATGTGAAAGTACGTTGAGTATCTCGTCTCGTGTGGACCATAATGATTAATTTTATCCCACACAAATAGATCATGATAATACCAGATGACTGGGTTGTAAAGACAGATGGAACACGTAGCAGTCACAACTCCTGGACTGTGCATGTTTACGGTTCGCGGCTCGATTAGCGCGTACTGGTCGGTCATGTGTTTGGAGTACATACAAGGAAGTTATCATGCGTATCTACGATGATATCATGTGTATCGAATAGTGTACAAGCCGGAGAAGACGTAGGCTGTACCGCTCCCCTGAGGCACAGCATAGAGAACCATACAGCTTTCGCAAAGAGGCTAGTGCGAGGCTCAAGTCTGTACGTCACAGCATCTGAAGCGATTTTAAGAGTTCCGTTTTGCTTCTGAGTTTATAAGTACAGCTGATATGTGGTTTCTACCTATATGTGTGCGACAAATAATATCTAATATCCTAAAAAGAAGAGCTTAAATAAAACACAAATATTAGGTTTAGGAAGGCCTGTATCTGATTAGAGATCGAAACAGCTGACTGTGGACACTTTTTTAAAAATGACAGCTTCTGCAAATAGGCTAACGCATAGTATCGAGGAGGGTCAAGTCTGTAGGACACAGAATCTGAAGCTATGTTAAGAAATGCATGTTGCTTCTGGGTTTCTAGGCACAATCTGACACCTATTTTGACGCACGGTTCAGTAATTGTCTGTGGAACCTGGACGGAAGACGAGTGAATTTAGGGGACGACGGTCAGTGTGGGACCAAGAGTGTATTATGTAATGCGGGGTACAGATGTTTTCAGATGACGGAGGTGTGGGAAGCTCTGGTCATGGATGCCGTGATCGTTCGCTCACTAGGCGAACAGTGACGGGGGACAGCGAGCGAACGAAATCTCCTAGGGTAGAAACCTGGATTCCCTAACTGTTCGGAATCTGACAAACTAAAAACTAAGCGGCCTTCGAAATGTTTTTAATGAATTTAGTTGAAGTCTACAAATTGGTGATCGCTAGGAGAGACCAGCATTCCCTTATTGAAAGAGCAGATTTGATGTGAAAACAGTGGGTCCACCAGACCGTGCGCTTCCGTACAGATGTCGGGTCGAGTGTATTGGATGAGCGACTCTCCTCGAAGAAACCTATTGGCACATTGAAGCAGACTCGCGTCTGGAGCCGAGAGCTTGAGATTTGTCTGCATTGTTTCCTACTTGTCTGTGGTGATCACCGAGTACTTATTACGTCATTTTTACCTTTTTATGTAACATTTTCTCTCCTTCTGTAAAAGACAGAAACAATTTTTTCTTGCAAATTGTAGAGAAATTACTGTGCATCTTCTGAATCGAAAATTGTCTAAATATTTTGATTTTTTCGAAGAGTTTACCAACTTTTCATAATTTCTTGGTTACTTTGTGCTAATGTTTTTAAAAGGTTCAGATAATATATTGTAATTAGGTGTCCAACTTGCAAAAAGAATTGCTTCTATCTCTTTCAGAACTACACACCATATGGTTCTCCATCATTTTGTTCTGAGTTCTGCTTTTCTTGATTGCCTTTGACAGTGCAAAATTACATGCTTTTTATTTAAAGAAAAGAGGATCTGATACTGGAATTCATATCGATTCAGGTTAAGAACAATCAACAGTGGTTTCCGTCTTAAAAATCACTGAGGCTCTGTTACTCGGCGAGGTTAAGTGTGTGTGTTGTTTAAAGTCATACAACTTATCATCTCCGAGTAATGGGGTCTTAAGATTTCATCTGTACTGGACTGTAGGGTTATTCGGAAAGATTTTCAGCAATTCATAAATGAAACACAGATTATTGCAACTGAAACAAATTTGAGTTTCATAACAACTACTTCAACAAGAACCAGAAAAGATAAGATTTAACTACTCGTAGATAACAACTCCGTTACATCTCATCCTGGATGTTGATAAATGAACATGGTGAAGTAGATGTTGATAAATGAACTTTCTTATTGCATGGTGTAGTATGGATTTCTGTTGTTGCTGAATGTCAACGGTACTGAAATGTCTCACTTCATGACGTAATTATATAGGACTTGACAAGATATTTGATTATTTGGTAAAAACTGATGTAATAAATTAATGTTTACTGCATTTAGATTAAATTTATACTTTTAAGATTAATAAATATTTTTAACGCATAATTTATTAAAGATTAATAAATATTTTTAACGCATAATTTATTATGAATAGAATTAATCAGATGCCTCATTTATTTTAGTTAATATCTATCATAATAACTGATTTTTAGAGTAATGATTAGTAATTTGTAAAGTAATAATTTATGCCATACAAATACTGCTCTACGTGGATGGTAACTATTATGAAATGTTTTAATGTATTTGTGCTGGATATTATTTACACGGTGGAAACTTCGGACACGATCCTTTTAACCTTGTACTTTTGGATGGTTCGTGCTTTTAGTTTCCATGGTGTGTAGGTACCCAAAGCCAACAGTTGTCTGCAAAGGGTACTACCACCATCTTGGACTCTGGAAAGTGGATTTGCTTCTGCGTTTGTCTAAATACTTGCTAGGGAATTTCATATTAGCAGGAGCTTCATCCTGCTAGAATCTTTAATTAAGTATACTAATTAGGAGATGTGAGGCGTTTAGACGTACGAAAACCTAATCTACAGCTAGACCTAACCAATTTTTTTTTTTTGTTATAGTTATATTAGGCGTCTGTATTGATGACTATGTTGCATAATGTTGGTGACATGTTAGGCGTCTGTAACATGTCACCAACAGTCCAGTTGATCCCATTAACCTCAGTATGACCTGCACTTCAAGGCTTAAAGACAACTCGAGTAGTTGTGACCTGTTCTAAACTAGATTGTAAATACGCATGTTAATTATTATTTGATAGTCCAGCATTATTGTACGTTGCATCTTATAGTATTCTAGTCTAGTGTACACTGCTTATTTGTTTTCTAACTGTCCATTACAATTAAGCGATTGCTTCGTATATTGTATAGTTTATTAATAAACCTGCTCTATTGTAACTACTTGATTTCAGCATATCTTCAAGCCGCCAACTCTACGGAGGGAGCAGTTTACAACTAATTAATTTACCTGAAGTAACAGGATAGAATTTATGTAAATGGGTAATGATTGGTAATTGACACGTACCTTATACATGTCAATTTGCTGACTGTTGTTGTTTTTCAAGGCAACGTGTGATCATCGAAAGGCAATCACTGTCTAAAAACTACTGTACCACAATCGGTGTTCGTCAGTATGGTGGACAGGGGAGGATTAACAATTAGGCTGACTAGGCTGTAGCCTAGGGCGCGGTACTTCGGGAGGCGCAAAATTTTAGCTAAAAAAAAAAAAATACAATTTTACAGCTAAATGTAAAACTGGTAATAAATTACAAGGATAAAAATTTGAGTTCATTCTGATCACAGGCGCCTGTTAGCGAGAAATTATGGTAAAACTGTACATAAATAATAGAAGTGCTTTACAAACTGTTTTCTCCGGTTATGACTCATCGGCGGCCGGCGCTCATAGAACTATGCCGCCCGCCCGTCTTTCGTGGAATTGCCGACCACGTTATCTATTCCAAAAACAAAGTGTCTCCTTTCCGGCACATCAACTCACTACAAAGTCGCAAAAAATATTGGAGGCAACAAGTGAATACAAAGAGCAAACATGATCACTGATAAAAAAACCGTACTGAATAAACGTCTATTCAATCACTGGCACACAAGATAACAAAACTCATTTAAAACAGCATCCACTGTTTAGAAACACCGAGATAAGGAACCACAGACTAAACACCGCATAGACCAACTAAGGCATAATGAACACAGAGAATGAAATACTGTATTGTACAGAGAGGGACAAAGAGCCTCTGTTACAGCGTAATTTGTTATCATAATGAATTTTAATTACGATTCTTTAGTATAGACTAATACTGTTTATCACTTATGACAACAACCAAGCTGGCTGGTTATGCTTCTTTTTTGAAAGGAATAGTCATATCAAAGAAACAAGGTGTCTGTAGTTTTATAAAATGAAAACAATTTTTGCAAGCCCCCCCCCCCCCGAGCTACGCCTCAGTGTAGCCTACTTTTAATTTATTTTCATTAATGGGGAATGAACTAGTTCATAAACACTGACTGAGTGGATTATTGTGTGATGGAAGTTTTGTCTAAAAGTGTTGTTTTCACGATGAGCAATCAAAGTGCTAACATTTTTAAGAAACCTAGTGGAGCGCAATACAGGAAACGCTCGCAGGAAAAATATGATAGGAATGAGTCTCTATTGACAAAAATTCCAAAATTAGACACATTCATCAACCGCCTACCAGAAAGTTCGAACTGTAGTATAAGTGATAACAACTCGGCCTTTCCTCCCCCGACACCGACCTCCAGCGCCGTAGAGTTGGACTCAGGCAGCAACGGCAACCTCGTGGAGATACCACTGACACCATAGCCACCTGAGTCTCCCAATACTGAGGAAGGCAGCGGCACTCTCATGGAGGCGACAACACAGTCACCCGATCCTGAGGTAGGGTCTAATGAAAAAGTTGATTTTAATGATCCTACTAAGTGGGTTGTTACCAATGGATTGAACCATCTGTGGTGATATGTGCTATGTCATACTAGCTGGGGAGTGCATTAAGAAAATCAACATCAAAGAATAAATTATACACACAATTTGCATTTATTAAGGAAATAATTTTCTTTTCATGTTTTCTATTTGTTTTAGTTGGGTATTCATGTCATGGTGCACCATGTACTACATCTTCAGAATTTATTCTTTTCTTTTAAATTTATGAGATAGGTTGTGAAACGTTCAGTACCATTATAGCTGATTACAGGTGTAAAAAAATTTGAAGAAAAGAAATGTCTGTAAAATCAGACCAGTCAGCACCACCACAAGTCAGGTCTTGCTGTACACACAGGAAGTTACACAGTTTGTTTTTTATTTTTGTCTGTTGCCTACAATTTGTTGTAGTTTTTGTTTAATCTAAAGGAGGTGAGATTGATTACAATTATTTTCAAAATTATAATTACTGAAAACGTTTGGAATTTCTTCAATAGAAGTGTAAAACAAAGAGTAAAGTAATACACGTCTTAAAATAGTAAAGAAGTACAATAGCGTGATCAAACGCTCTCCTATTTATGCTAATTACGACATGATCTCGTCACAGTCCAGTATCTCGCATAATATTAAGTGCGTATGTCTTATGTCTGTCTATATTATGGACCAGCATACGCTAATACATGTATATTGTAGTCGCAGAGTATCGACTGCGAGTGCTGTGAACTTGCAAAACTCTCACAATGATTTAACAATTTTTCTAACATTAAGATAACGCCGTCTAGGATTGAACCCCCAAATAGTAAAAAGTTACATATATATAAAATCTAGTATCCAATAAATCGATATTATTTTTAGTCTTGCAGCCTATATGTTGAAAAAATTAAAAGAAAATGATAAAAATTTATTTTACCTCAGTTAATTCATCACGTTAACTCTAGTTTATTGCTTGACAGATATTAACGACTCTGAGACTTGATAAGGTTTTTGTATTGGGACCAAAACAAATACGAATACATTCCTTACTGTACGTACAATAAAAAAAAAATTCTGTTCACTGTCGTAAAATATAATGGATATTTATATAATGGAAACTTTGGGCACTAGCTTGTAAGTTGGTAGTCGTGTCGTTAGTTTTTATGAAGTTAGTATCCGGACTACAGTACACCCAGATGTCTTGGATTTACGTGGTACGCTGTCGCCAAGGTGTGTATACTTATCATTGTCACGGTGACCTGGCAGTTTTTCCAAAAGTATGAACATTGTGTATTGCGTAGATATGTAATGTAGTGAGTATGCATTGAGGGTATGTGTAGTAGATGTATTGCATTACTGCACTGTATGCATTGCTGGTAGATGCAGTCAGGCGCATTGCAATTTCAGAACACTGTAATTTAGATTATACAAATTTCAATATTCTCTGAACCTAAGACGACAAAGGCGAAAGCTGATTCAGCTTAGGTGTTCCAAACGTAGGTGTCGAACACATCGTGGACAACAAAACCGGAACATTTTTAATGCTTTTTTAGTGTTTTTAATATCTAATAGGAAAAAGAGAATACTTGCACTTAACATTGAGAAAGTAAAATTTAGTAGTTAAAAATTTATTTCAAGTGCATGATGCTATTTCTGTATTACAAGAGTTATAAATAAATGTATGAATTGTCGTATCGTTTTTACTCATTAAAATGTAACAGATTCTTATGAGATTAGGCCGTCTCATGGCTGTGTTAATAATTGCCTCCAAAAACTGCTAACTTTAGGACAGTAGTATTTACTAATCTCAAAACTTTCCGAAATTCTAAATTTCTTGAATAACTTATCCTGAATACGGAGGTCTACAAATATACTAAAGTGAATTTCATAAAACTCACTATCACTGGACCACCACTTGTATTAGTGTACAACTGGTGAGCACACGATGGCGTCGTCAAACATCCACGACAGCTAAAAAGAAAATGGTGGAATCGACAGAATTGACTCGAATTCTGTTAACCCTGTGAGGTCAGTTAATATGTAGTTTCTTGTCATGTTGACTAACCCTTTAGGGTAAACAGCGTTTGAGATTTCGTCTTAAGTTGTGGGATGAACTTCATCATGGAAGAAGGTAAACGTACATTATTTACAATTTACATGAACACAAAAAACTTGTTTGAAGTGCATTTCAGCGTAGAAACCTTTGGAAGCGGCATTGAGAGGGGCGTTAATACGGGATAACGTCACTGAAAATGTTTGTAATACTTTGCGTAATTATCTACACATAAATATTTTGTGGTACTTGATAAATAATAGTAATTCTTGCATGTATTGTTGTAATATAGCAATGTTGACATTTCCTGCCACTTGAACAGCATTTACGTAGAGGACGATCTGCCTGTGGGTGCTCAATGCCGGGTGGGACCGTCAAAGGGGGCAAATAAGGCCTCATATTTCAAGCAACAATCTCCTTTAAAAAGACTACCTAGGTTCCCTTCCTCCCTTGTGGACATTTTACGTCTTCTTACTTCTGTCTCTATTGACCAGTCTCACCATCCCGATGTAGTTTTATTGTTGTGGAAAAATGTTATAAAATAATGTATTAATGTAATGTTATAAACAGTAGATTAAATTACAAATTAGAACAGCAACAGCGCGCGTGGCTATACTGTCAAGTGTCTGTGTAGTTTTTGTTTGTGCAAGTTCAGACACAAAAATCTCTTTGGAAGACGTTGTATGTTACGGTGACCTATCTTCCCTAGTGAGTCATGTGACGTCCGACTGAAATATCAACCTTATGGAGACTGTAGAAAGGAGTAACTTGTCATACATTAGATTTACGTATTTTTATGTTTGACGTTTATTTATATATATATATACTATAATACTTATACTATTTTACCTCAAGATGTATTTTTTCTTTAGTATAAGTATTATAGTATTACATACATCAAGAAACGGACTGTAGCAGAAAGTGATTGAAATATATATATATATATATATATATATATATATATATGTTTATGGAACTTTATGTTCTTGCAAACTGTATGTGGAATAGCTAGTATACAGGTCCACAGTAAGGATTACAAAGTCTTCGTTATATGTGTGGGTATTTACCTGATGGAAACTTTGAGCATGAACCTTGTACTTGGGTTGGTTTATGCACCCAGTTTCCATAACGTCGATGTCCTAAGGTAACAACTGTCACTGTCTGGAACACCTGGATCCAGGGAAGTGGATTTTGGACTTTCTGATTGTGTGGTCGTCCCACGTTGCCAAATTTTTGACACTGACGTGGAAATGAGATGTGTGGCAGTCTCTGATATGAGTGGAGGCGTTTCACCGCTGTATACGAACGATATACTTTATACAGCAGGTGAGTGCAGTACGTCTCAATGTGCTCTAATATTTATTTAACCAAAGGACTGGGTATTCAATTTCCTTCTAGTGCATGAAGTTCATGACATAACCATAAAAAACAAACACGACTATTTTTATTCATTTGGTAAATAATTTGTTTTCTGACTGTAATTTAAGTGTTTTAAGATACTTTAAGTTAAAAATATAACTTTTGCTGGTTGATAAACTGTCTCACTTATTCTAGTTCTATTGCATCAGCAATTAATTTGCAGAGTAGTAATGTCCTTTGTAAATTTTTTATGATTGGTGGTAATTATGGAAAATTTAAATGGAATGTTTCAACTTCACCTAGTAATTAACTGGACTGTGTCCTCACTGGATAACCGCTCTTGTGTTACGTCCTACATATTTGGGGATGTTACTGGGAATGTTTCAACTTCACCTTGTAATTAACTGGACTGTGTCCTAAGTCGGTGAACCGCTAGCTTCACTGGATACCGCTCTTGTGTTACGTCCTACATATTTGGGGATGTTACTGAGTAGCTAATCATCCTGCTATATAATGGAGTAACAATTATGAGTGTGTTAATGTGTTTATGTATTAGATGGTTATGTGATGAAATCTTTGAGCATGAAATTTTACGGATGGTTTATGCTTTTAGTTTATGAATCTGTATCTAAAGGCAACAACATTGTATGCGACTGATGGAAAATAAACCATGATATTTGCGAATGCTTTTGAGAGAGAAGCTTAACGGGGATTTTCTCGGTTTTAACTTACGGCATTTCACTTAAGTTATGGAAAAGAACACTGTTAATGCTTGTTTTGCAGTTCATTTGGTTTTGCTTGCAAACTTAAGAATTCTGATGACAAACTGTTTTATATTTTTATTAATTGACAAATTGTTAGTACGTTAGTCCGGCACACAGGACTATTATATTTACGCCGAGGTACACAATTACAGACTTTCTTTCGAGAATAGTTCTTACCCGACGACAATGAACTTTTTAAGACATAAGTGAAACATAAACTTAAAAAGAGCCGATCAATGTTTTCTGTAACGTTAAGTTCAAAAATTATAAAGTTTGTCAAATGCCACAACTATTAATGACCATAAGACAAAAAGTAATACAGTAAAGACTTGCGTAATGAAAACAAATGGTTTACATGTCAGCTTACGTGTGCGCGCATGCGTCAATTTGTAATATTTTATTTATATTTATAATTTTGGAGGGGGGGGTCACATAAGTTATCGGATACTAAAGAGATGTTCGGTTAAAAATTTATCAAAAATGCAATATTTACAACTGACACTGAATTAACAACTTAGAAAAACTAATAAAAATGAATATTTCTGAGCAGAAACTGCGTTACTTTTGATGCTCACCATTGCCCTGTCCCGCATGTTTGAGATAAACCTATTAACAACTAAGGTGAAACTAATAATTATTTTGCAGAGCTTCCATTTTCCCTTGTTCGAGGTTGTAATAAAATTTTGTAGTATATTTTTGCACTTTGTTCTCGATTTAGTTTTACTACTAAACTTAAACAGCGAGAAACTTAAATATCATAATCATATGACAGGTTTAGAATTTGAACGTGTATGTAGCTCACCCACCTTACAATTGAGAATTCGTCTGTGATAAAATTAAACAGTTTAAATATAAAAATACATTTTTGAATGTATATTGGGCTTATTTGGGGGGGGGGGGTCAAGGCTGGTAACGGGTACCGAACACGACGTTCGGTTAATGCCCACTGGTACTCACGAACGAGTCAGAGCTCAAGTAATCGAGTCAGCTCTGCCAGCAAATCCTACTTCCAACGTCCAAGTTCGTGACACCCGGGCAATGCTCTCTTTATGCACAGAGAGAGAGAGTAGCTGATGGAAGAGGGTGCAACGTTAGTTTCCTGTCTGCAAGTAAGGGTGCTGAGCGGAGGCCGTCAGCTTTGCAGAGGTCAGTACGCAATATCGTAAAAGGCCAACCCTAGACGATACACATCTGAAGCGATTTTAGCAGATTCGTGTTTTAGTTTGTAGTAGGTTCGGCAGTGACGTGTAAGGCACAGCTCAGGAGTTCATCCACGAAAACTTGAAGTGGGTGCGGCCAACATAAGACACTGCCCGCTTTTGGTGAAATGCAGTGAGTAGGATCAATATCTTTCTCATACATCGCAGGACCTCGGACCACAACCTCGCAGAATTTCGGGCGACAAGACAGCCAAGGCTGTATGCGATTTTCGATTCTGAACTTCTAAAGCGAGAAATAAAGCATATATGTGAAGGGGCACTGGTGATGCGCAAAGAGTTTTAAAAACGATTGTGACTTTGAGGTAATGTAGTTCATTATGCATTTAAACCGAAGCAAGCATCGCCAGTGGTGCCACGTTCCGATTACTTTACTATCCGTTTTCTATTATCTACGTATTGTAGTTTTATAGCTGAAATTTTCGTGACAAGTTAAAAGAGACTATTAGACCGTATTGTCCAAATTATTTCACGGAATCACTTTGTAATCTTATTCCCTGAAATTCATGTATGTAGGCAGAGGAATTTGCATGTCCAAAAGGTGTTCCACTTTAAATGAACTACGTAAGTTACTGCCATCAAATTCTAGAAAACAGAGTTGGAGGGACCTGAGGATTTCATTATTTCAGGAATATACGCTTTTACTCCTCACTTTCTTGCGTCATGTGTACCGAGTATGTATTTATGTGCAGAACAAAAATTTATGTGCAGAACAAAAATTGAACGCACAAACTATTAGGCTTATATTTTCGCCCAGCTTACGCAATCCGATTTTCATTCTTTAAAGAAAAATTCAACAGACTATTCATTCTTTAAAGAAAAATTCAACAGACTATATTTATTTTTCGGACTGATTTACGGCATTTGCTTGGTAATCACGATGGCGTAGCATTTACGTAGAGGACGATCTGCCTGTGGGTGTTCAATCCCGCGTGGGATCTTCAAAGGGGCCAATAAGGCCTGTTGTATTGTTTCAAGCAACAATATCCTTTAAAAGCCTTCGTAGATTCCCTCCCTCTCTTGTGGACATTTTACGTCCATCTTTATTGACCAGTCTCACCATGCCGATGTAGTTTTAGTATTGTGTAAAAATTTTATAAAAAATAGATTAATGTAACGTTATAAACAGTAGATTAAATTAGGAATTAGAACAGTAATTGTGCGCGCGCGCGCGCGTGTTCACAGGCCAGAATTTACATGAGCTGACGGTGTATAGCGTGTTTGTTAGTATATGGGTTACAAAAGAATTAGTGGGTTTACTGTCAAGTGTCCGTGCTGTTTTTTTGTGTGCAAAATATGTAAGTATATATAGTTTATGTACTTTTCTGTTTGAGTGAGCGATTTCTATAATAGTGTCCATTTTCTTTATTACGAATTCTTTGACACTGTTTGAAATATTTTCAAATTTATAACTGTATTTCAGGGATTTGCTTTCTACAGGCATATTTTTTATGCATATATCTCTAAATTCTGACATAAAATCGTTCGAAATTTGACAACTTTTCATTATAAGATTGTAAACATATGCAATCAACGGACTTACATAACGCGACACACTTGCACAAGTAACGGGAATATTATTTGGGAATGATGAACTCCTGACAACATATCACACTCCACTCTGCAATGTCACACAAAGTTGCCGTTAAGTACCTCTCTCTCTCTCCCCCACACACACACGCGCGCGCAATTCTTCTAATGAGTTTAAGATCCGTTTCGTACGGTAACGGTAACCTTAAAGGACGTACCGTTCGCAGTTGTAGGGGATCAGCCTTGGTATCCAGATGTCTACTTTTTCCGTTACATTTTCGTTTTGTGCATGGATTTTTTATTTCTCTGTTGTAAAAAACATTAACAGATTATGGCATTTTATTTGGTCAGTTAACAATAATTCTGTTTCTTAACGTTACCTAATAATTTACCGTCTACTACTAAATTAAACTAATGGCATGACCACTGCGTCATTGATTTTGTTAATTAGTATTACGCATAGCACAAAAATAAAACTTTTTCATAAATGTATGCCTGCTGCCAAAAAGAGTGCAGCGACTTTGACAAAATGTACAGAATGTTTAAAGAAATAGGCTGGTGGTTGGGGCGACATGTAATAATAAATCGTTCATCTTATTGTGGGGAATAAACAGATTTTAAGTTTTTTTCTTCAACTTGTTTAAAGTGACATTTACGTAAAAGAAAAGCATTACTCGTTGTTGTAACCAGCAGTTGGATCCGGAAGCTCGTCAAGCGATGCCTACAGTTTGGACAGTATGATCTAACGCTTGGAGCTTGCCTTTGTCAGCTCGTGTACTTTTTGTAACCATGAGCGGTTGAAGACAAACTACTAGCGAGATTTTAGCCAGCGATGTCCGACAAAAACAACGTGAACAAAATATGGTGAATCCTGGTTCTCTGCTCGTATCAATTATCGGAAACTGGATTTCTAGCACGGTAAAAAATTTCATATTTCAATTCGGGTTGTAGAAGATGTTATAAAAGTTGTACGGAATTAAACTATAAAATGAAAAAAGGAAATTACATCCAATACATATTTATATTGAAGTCATTAATATTGTATGTTGTATGTATTATTATACAATGTCGGAATAGGTGTCGAATTCATGGACAACAAAATAGAAACATTTTAAATATTTTTATACTGTTTTACTTCCATATTCCTGAAGGAAATGGAAGTATCGCGATGGCAAAAATATCGGTATGGAGAACCATACATGACTTCCATATTCTAAGATTTATATTTAAAATCATTTTCAGCCAAACAGCCAGGCTGTGTCTTACCTGCCTTTTTATTGCTGTATTAAATGAAAAATATTATATTACATTAAAATGAAAAAATTATAATTTTATTGCCTGGCAACAAAATTATTTTATTTTTAACAATTACCATTGTTTCAAAAAGTTTAAATAAATTTTCAAGTACTTTACTCTTGTTAAAACGTAAAAGGTTGCAGGTAAACTACCCCTTCCCCTTAACCGATCTTCACCAAAATCGAAAGTCATTGAGACCTCTACAATTCAGGGACGTATGCAAAAAATTATTTGATTCTGTTTGAATTTGCGGCTGTTATCGTTTGCCATAGAAAATACGCTTGATAAAAAAACGTTGCAGGTAAACTACCCCTTCCCCTTAACCGATCTTCACCAAAAACAATAGGTCTTGAGTACTCTACAAATCAGGGCTGTATGCAAAACATTATTTGATTCTGTTTGAATTTGCGGCTGTTATCGTTTGCCATAGAAAATAAAACGTAAAAGGTTGCAGGTAAACTACCCCTTCCCCTTAACCGATCTTCACCAAAAACAATAGGTCTTGAGTACTCTACAAATCAGGACTGCATGCAAAACATTATTTGATTCTGTTTGAATTTTCGGCTGTTATCGTTTGCCATATAAAATACCCTTGTTAAAAAAACGTTGCAGGTAAACTACCCCTTTCCCTCAACCGATCTTCACCAAAAACAATAGGTCTTGAGAAATCTACAATTCAGGGCTGTATGCGAAACATTATTTGATTCTGTTTGAATTTGCGGCTGTTATCGTTTGCCAAAAAAAAAAAAAATTTCCCTTGATAAAAAAAACCGTTGCAGGTAAACTACCCCTTCCCCTCAACCGATCTTCACCAAAAACAATAGGTCGCGAGTACTCTACAAATCAGGGCTGTATGCAAAAAATTATTTGATTCTGTTTGAATTTGCGGCAGTTGTCGTTTGCCATAGAAAATACGCATGATAAAAAACGTTGCTGGTAAACTACCCCTTCCCCTCAACCGATCTTCACCAAAAACAATAGGTCTTGAGTACTCTACAAATCAGGGCTGTATGCAGAAAATTATTTGATTCTGTTTGAATTTGCGGCTGTTATCGTTTGCCATAGAAAATACCCTTGTTAAAAAAACGTTGTAGGTAAACTACCCCTTTCCCTTAACCGATCTTCACCAAAAACAAAAGGTATTGAGAACTCTACAATTTAGGGCTGTATGCAAATAATCTTTTCATTCTGTTTGAATTTGCGGCTGTTATCGTTTCCCATAGGAAATACCCTTGTTAAAACATAAAACGTTACAGGTAAACTACCCCTTTCCCTTAACCGATCTTCACCAAAAACAATAGATCTTGAGAACTCTACAATTCAGGGCTGTATGCGAAACATTATTTGATTCTGTTTGAATTTGCGGCTGTTATCGTTTGCCAAACAAACAAAATTTCCCTTGCTAAAAAAAAACCGTTGCAGGTAAACTACCCCTTTCCCTCAACCGATCTTCACCAAAAACAATAGGTCGCGAGAACTCTGCAAAACCGGGCTGCATGCAAAAAATTATTTGATTCTGTTTGAATTTGCGGCAGTTATCGTTTGCCATAGAAAAAAAATCTACAGACAGACAGACAGACAGACACACAGACACACAGACACTTTTCGGAAAACGACTTTTTTTCATGTTTTGAGTGTAGTAGAATCAGAATCTGCAATAATCTCGAACACGATTTTTTTTGCCATCACCATACTTCCATTCCTTAAGGAATATGGAAGTAAAATATCGGTATGGAGAACCATACATGACTTCCATATTCTAAGATTTATATTTAAAATCATTTTCAGCCAAACAGCCAGGCTGTGTCTTACCTGCCTTTTTATTGCTGTATTAAATGAAAAATATTATATTACATTAAAATGAAAAAATTATAATTTTATTGCCTGGCAACAAAATTATTTTATTTTTAACAATTACCATTGTTTCAAAAAGTTTAAATAAATTTTCAAGTACTTTACTCTTGTTAAAACGTATAAGGTTGCAGGTAAACTACCCCTTCCCCTTAACCGATCTTCACCAAAATTGAAAGTCATTGAGACCTCTACAATTCAGGGACGTATGCAAAAAATTATTTGATTCTGTTTGAATTTGCGGCTGTTATCGTTTGCCATAGAAAATACGCTTGATAAAAAAACGTTGCAGGTAAACTACCCCTTCCCCTTAACCGATCTTCACCAAAAACAATAGGTCTTGAGTACTCTACAAATCAGGACTGTATGCAAAACATTATTTGATTCTGTTTGAATTTGCGGCTGTTATCGTTTGCCATAGAAAATACCCTTGTTAAAAAAACGTTGCAGGTAAACTACCCCTTTCCCTCAACCGATCTTCACCAAAAACAATAGGTCTTGAGAAATCTACAATTCAGGGCTGCATGCGAAACATTATTTGATTCTGTTTGAATTTGCGGCTGTTATCGTTTGCCAAAAAAAAAAAATTTCCCTTGATAAAAAAAACCGTTGCAGGTAAACTACCCCTTCCCCTCAACCGATCTTCACCAAAAACAATAGGTCGCGAGTACTCTACAAATCAGGGCTGTATGCAAAAAATTATTTGATTCTGTTTGAATTTGCGGCAGTTGTCGTTTGCCATAGAAAATACGCATGATAAAAAACGTTGCTGGTAAACTACCCCTTCCCCTCAACCGATCTTCACCAAAAACAATAGGTCTTGAGTACTCTACAAATCAGGGCTGTATGCAGAAAATTATTTGATTCTGTTTGAATTTGCGGCTGTTATCGTTTGCCATAGAAAATACCCTTGTTAAAAAAACGTTGTAGGTAAACTACCCCTTTCCCTTAACCGATCTTCACCAAAAACAAAAGGTCTTGAGAACTCTACAATTTAGGGCTGTATGCGAAACATTATTTGATTCTGTTTGAATTTGCGGCTGTTATCGTTTGCCA
This sequence comes from Magicicada septendecula, assembly GCA_034769895.1. Lineage (NCBI taxonomy): Eukaryota > Metazoa > Arthropoda > Insecta > Hemiptera > Cicadidae > Magicicada > Magicicada septendecula. The sequence goes on from CM068367.1 coordinate 321,679,422, forward strand.
TAGGAAATACCCTTGTTAAAACATAAAACGTTACAGGTAAACTACCCCTTTCCCTTAACCGATCTTCACCAAAAACAATAGGTCTTGAGAACTCTACAATTCAGGGCTGTATGCGAAACATTATTTGATTCTGTTTGAATTTGCGGCTGTTATCGTTTGCCAAACAAACAAAATTACCCTTGCTAAAAAAAAAACCGTTGCAGGTAAACTACCCCTTTCCCTCAACCGATCTTCACCAAAAACAATAGGTCGCGAGTACTCTGCAAATCAGGGCTGCATGCAAAAAATTGTTTGATTCTGTTTGAATTTGCGGCAGTTATCGTTTGCCATAGAAAAAAAATCTACAGACAGACAGACACACAGACAGACACACAGACACACAGACAGACACACAGACACTTTTCGGAAAACGACTTTTTTTCATGTTTTGAGTGTAGTAGAATCAGAATCTGCAATAATCTCGAACACGATTTTTTTTGCCATCACCATACTTCCATTCCTTAAGGAATATGGAAGTAAAAATCGTGTTGAGATTATTGCAGATTCTGATTGTACTACACTCAAAACATGAAAAAAGTCATTTTTCGAAAAGTGTGTGTGTGTAGATTTTTTTCTATGGCAAACGATAACAGCCGCAAATTCAAACAGAATCAAATAATTTTTTGCATGCAGCCCTGATTTGTAGAGTACTCACGACCTATTGTTTTTGGTGAAGATCGGTTGAGGGAAAGGGGTAGTTTACCAGCAACGGTTTTTTTTTATCAAGGGCAATTTTGCGATAACAGCCGCAAATTCAAACAGAATCAAATAATGTTTCGCATACAGCCCTGAATTGTAGAGTTCCCACGATCTGTTCATTCTGGTAAAGATCGGTTAAGGGAAAGGGGTAGTTTACCTGCACCGTTTTATGTTTTAACAACGGTATTTTTTATGGCAAACGATTACAGCCGCAAATTCAAACATAATCAAATAATGTTTTGCATACAGCCCTGATTTCTTGAGTACTAAAGACCTATTGGTTTTTGGTGAAGATCGTTTAAGGGAAAGGGGTAGTTTACCTGCCACGTTTTTTGTTTTATCAAGGGTATTTTGTATGGCAAACGATAACAGCCGCAAATTCACAAAAAATCACATAATATTTTGCATACAGCCCTAAATTGTAGAGTTCTCAAGACCTATCGCTTTTGGTGAAGATCGTTTAAGGGAAAGGGGTAGTCTACCTGCAACGGTTTTTTATCAAGGGTAATTTTTTTCTATGGTAAACGATAACAGCCGCAAATTCAAACAGAATCAAATGATGTTTTGCATACAGCCCTGTATTGTAGAGTTCTCAATACCTATTGGTGTTGGTGAAGATCGGTTAAGGGAAAGGGGTAGTTTACCTGCAATGTTTTATGTTTTAAAAGAGTATTTTCTATGGCAAACGATAAGAGCCGCAAATTCAAACAGAATCAAATACGTTTTTGCATACAGCCCTGTTTTGTTGAGTACTAAAGACCTATTGTTTTTGGTGAAGATCGGTTAATGGAAAGGGGTAGTCTACCGGACACGTTTTACTTCCATATTCCTTAAGGAATGGAAGTATGGTGATGGCAAAAAAAATCGTGTTCGAGATTATTGCAGATTCTGATTCTATTACACTCAAAACATGAAAAAAAGTCGTTTTCCGAAAAGTGTCTGTGTGTCTGTCTGTCTGTGTGTCTGTAGATTTTTTTTCTATGGCAAACGATAACTGCCGCAAATTCAAACAGAATCAAATAATTTTTTGCATACAGCTCGGTTTTGCAGAGTTCTCGCGACCTATTGTTTTTGGTGAAGATCGGTTGAGGGAAAGGGGTAGTTTACCTGCAACGGTTTTTTTTTAGCAAGGGTAATTTTGTTTGTTTGGCAAACGATAACAGCCGCAAATTCAAACAGAATCAAATAATGTTTCGCATACAGCCCTGAATTGTAGAGTTCTCAAGACCTATTGTTTTTGGTGAAGATCGGTTAAGGGAAAGGGGTAGTTTACCTGTAACGTTTTATGTTTTAACAAGGGTATTTCCTATGGCAAACGATAACAGCCGCAAATTCAAACAGAATGAAAAGATTATTTGCATACAGCCCTAAATTGTAGAGTTCTCAAGACCTTTTGTTTTTGGTGAAGATCGGTTAAGGGAAAGGGGTAGTTTACCTACAACGTTTTTTTAACAAGGGTATTTTCTATGGCAAACGATAACAGCCGCAAATTCAAACAGAATCAAATAATTTTCTGCATACAGCCCTGATTTGTAGAGTACTCAAGACCTATTGTTTTTGGTGAAGATCGGTTGAGGGGAAGGGGTAGTTTACCAGCAACGTTTTTTATCATGCGTATTTTCTATGGCAAACGACAACTGCCGCAAATTCAAACAGAATCAAATAATTTTTTGCATACAGCCCTGATTTGTAGAGTACTCGCGACCTATTGTTTTTGGTGAAGATCGGTTGAGGGGAAGGGGTAGTTTACCTGCAACGGTTTTTTTATCAAGGGAAATTTTTTTTTTTTGGCAAACGATAACAGCCGCAAATTCAAACAGAATCAAATAATGTTTCGCATACAGCCCTGAATTGTAGATTTCTCAAGACCTATTGTTTTTGGTGAAGATCGGTTGAGGGAAAGGGGTAGTTTACCTGCAACGTTTTTTTAACAAGGGTATTTTCTATGGCAAACGATAACAGCCGCAAATTCAAACAGAATCAAATAATGTTTTGCATACAGCCCTGATTTGTAGAGTACTCAAGACCTATTGTTTTTGGTGAATATCGGTTAAGGGGAAGGGGTAGTTTACCTGCAACGTTTTTTTATCAAGCGTATTTTTTATGGCAAACGATAACAGCCGCAAATTCAAACAGAATGAAATAATTTTTTGCATACGTCCCTGAATTGTAGAGGTCTCAATGACTTTCGATTTTGCTGAAGATCGGTTAAGGGGAAGGGGTAGTTTACCTGCAACCTTTTACGTTTTAACAAGAGTAAAGTACTTGAAAATTTATTTAAACTTTTTGAAACAATGGTAATTGTTAAAAATAAAATAATTTTGTTGCCAGGCAATAACATTATAATTTTTTCATTTTAATGTAATATAATAGTTTTCATTTAATACAGCAATAAAAAGGCAGGTAAGACACAGCCTGGTTGTTTGGCTGAAAATGATTTTAAATATAAATCTTAGAATATGGAAGTCATGTATGGTTCTCCATACCGATATTTTTGTTTTATCAAGGGTATTTTATATGGCAAACGATAACAGCCGCAAATTCAAACAGAATCATATAATATTTTGCATACAGCCCTGAAATGTAGAGTTCTCAAGACCTGTTGGTTTTGGTGAAGATCGGTTAAGGGAATAGGGTTGTTTACCAGCAACATTTTATGTTTTATCAAGGGTAATTTTTTTTTGACGAACGATAACTGCCGTACATTAAAACAGAATCAACTACTCTTCTGCATACCATTTGAATTATACAGAACTCAAGGTCTGTTGATTTTGTTGAAGATCGGTTAAGGGAAAGGGGTAGTTGACCTGCAACGTTTTATGTTTTAACAAGGGTATTTTTTCTCTGACGAACGATAACCGCCGTAAATTCAAAGAGAATCAACTAATGTTTTGCATGCAGGCCTGAATTGTAGAGTTCTCAAGACCTGTCGTTTTTGGTGAAGATCGGTTAAGGGAAAGGGGTAGTTTACCTACAACGGTTTTTTATCAAGGGTAATTTTTACTTCCATATTCCTTAAGGAATGGAAGTATGGTGATGGCAAAAAAAATCGTGTTCGAGATTATTGCAGATTCTGATTCTACTACACTCAAAACATGAAAAAAAGTCGTTTTCCGAAAAGTGTCTGTGTGTCTGTCTGTCTGTCTGTCTGTTTGTTTGTCTGTCTGTCTGTGTGTCTATAGATTTTTTTTCTATGGCAAACGATAACTGCCGCAAATTCAAACAGAATCAAATAATTTTTTGCATACAGCTCGGTTTTGCAGAGTTCTCGCGACCTATTGTTTTTGGTGAAGATCGGGTGAGGGAAAGGGGTAGTTTACCTGCAACGGTTTTTTTTTAGCAAGGGAAATTTTGTTTGTTTGGCAAACGATAACAGCCGCAAATTCAAACAGAATCAAATAATGTTTCGCATACAGCCCTGAATTGTAGAGTTCTCAAGACCTATTGTTTTTGGTGAAGATCGGTTAAGGGAAAGGGGTAGTTTACCTGTAACGTTTTATGTTTTAACAAGGGTATTTCCTATGGCAAACGATAACAGCCGCAAATTCAAACAGAATGAAAAGATTATTTGCATACAGCCCTAAATTGTAGAGTTCTCAATACCTTTTGTTTTTGGTGAAGATCGGTTAAGGGAAAGGGGTAGTTTACCTACAACGTTTTTTTAACAAGGGTATTTTCTATGGCAAACGATAACAGCCGCAAATTCAAACAGAATCAAATAATTTTCTGCATACAGCCCTGATTTGTAGAGTACTCAAGACCTATTGTTTTTGGTGAAGATCGGTTGAGGGGAAGGGGTAGTTTACCAGCAACGTTTTTTATCATGCGTATTTTCTATGGCAAACGACAACTGCCGCAAATTCAAACAGAATCAAATAATTTTTTGCATACAGCCCTGATTTGTAGAGTACTCGCGACCTGTTGTTTTTGGTGAAGATCGGTTGAGGGGAAGGGGTAGTTTACCTGCAACGGTTTTTTTTATCAAGGGAAATTTTTTTTTTTGGCAAACGATAACAGCCGCAAATTCAAACAGAATCAAATAATGTTTCGCATACAGCCCTGAATTGTAGATTTCTCAAGACCTATTGTTTTTGGTGAAGATCGGTTGAGGGAAAGGGGTAGTTTACCTGCAAAGTTTTTTTAACAAGGGTATTTTATATGGCAAACGATAACAGCCGCAAATTCAAACAGAATCAAATAATGTTTTGCATACAGTCCTGATTTGTAGAGTACTCAAGACCTATTGTTTTTGGTGAAGATCGGTTAAGGGGAAGGGGTAGTTTACCTGCAACCTTTTACGTTTTATTTTCTATGGCAAACGATAACAGCCGCAAATTCAAACAGAATCAAATAATGTTTTGCATACAGCCCTGATTTGTAGAGTACTCAAGACCTATTGTTTTTGGTGAAGATCGGTTAAGGGGAAGGGGTAGTTTACCTGCAACGTTTTTTTATCAAGCGTATTTTCTATGGCAAACGATAACAGCCGCAAATTCAAACAGAATCAAATAATTTTTTGCATACGTCCCTGAATTGTAGAGGTCTCAATGACTTTCGATTTTGGTGAAGATCGGTTAAGGGGAAGGGGTAGTTTACCTGCAACCTTTTACGTTTTAACAAGAGTAAAGTACTTGAAAATTTATTTAAACTTTTTGAAACAATGGTAATTGTTAAAAATAAAATAATTTTGTTGCCAGGCAATAAAATTATAATTTTTTCATTTTAATGTAATATAATATTTTTCATTTAATACAGCAATAAAAAGGCAGGTAAGACACAGCCTGGCTGTTTGGCTGAAAATGATTTTAAATATAAATCTTAGAATATGGAAGTCATGTATGGTTCTCCATACCGATATTTACTTCCATATTCCTTAAGGAATGGAAGTATGGTGATGGCAAAAAAAATCGTGTTCGAGATTATTGCAGATTCTGATTCTACTACACTCAAAACGTGAAAAAAAGTCGTTTTCCGAAAAGTGTCTGTGTGTGTGTGTGTCTGTCTATAATTTTTTTTCTATGGCAAACGATAACTGCCGCAAATTCAAACAGAATCAACTACTCTTCTGCATACCATTTGAATTATACAGAACTCAAGGTCTGTTGATTTTGTTGAAGATCGGTTAAGGGAAAGGGGTAGTTTACCTGCAACGTTTTATGTTTTAACAAGGGTATTTTTTCTATGACGAACGATAACCGTCGTATATTCAAAGAGAATCAACTAATGTTTTGCATGCAGCCCTGAATTGTAGAGTTCTCAAGACCTATTGTTTTTGGTGAAGATCGGTTAATGGAATAGGGTAGTTTACCAGCAACGTTTTATGTTTTATCAAAGGTGTTTTATATGGCAAACGATAACAGCCGCAAATTCAAACAGAATCAAATAATTGTTTGCATGCAGGCCTGAATTGTAGAGTACCCAAGACCTGTCGTTTTTGGTGAAGATCGGTTAAGGGAAAGGGGTAGTTTACCTACAACGGTTTTTTATCAAGGGTAATTTTACTTCCATATTCCTTAAGGAATGGAAGTATGGTGATGGCAAAAAAAATCGTGTTCGAGATTATTGCAGATTCTGATTCTACTACACTCAAAACATGAAAAAAAGTCGTTTTCCGAAAAGTGTCTGTCTGTCTTTCTATAGATTTTTTTTCTATGGCAAACGATAACTGCCGCAAATTCAAACAGAATCAAATAATATTTTGCATACAGCCCTGATTTGCAGAGTACTCGCGACTTATTGTTTTTGGTGAAGATCGGTTGAGGGAAAGGGGTAGTTTACCTGCAACGGTTTTTTTATAGCAAGGGTAATTTTGTTTGTTTGGCAAACGATAACAGCCGCAAATTCAAACAGAATCAAATAATGTTTTGCATACAGCCCTGAATTGTGGAGTTCTCAAGATCTGCTGATTTTGGTGAAGATCGGTTAAGGGAAAGGGGTAGTTTACCTGTAACGTTTTATGTTTTAACAAGGGTATTTCCTATTGCAAACGATAACAGCCGCAAATTCAAACAGAATCAAAAGATTATTTGCATACAGCCCTGATTTGTAGAGTACTCAAGACCTATTGTTTTTGGTGAAGATCGGTTAAGGGGAAGGGGTAGTTTACCTACAACGTTTTTTTATCAAGCGTATTTTCTATGGCAAACGATAACAGCCGCAAATTCAAACAGAATCAAATAATTTTCTGCATACAGCCCTGATTTGTAGAGTACTCAAGACCTATTGTTTTTGGTGAAGATCGGTTGAGGGGAAGGGGTAGTTTACCAGCAACGTTTTTTATCATGCGTATTTTCTATGGCAAACGACAACTGCCGCAAATTCAAACAGAATCAAATAATTTTTTGCATACAGCCCTGATTTGTAGAGTACTCGCGACCTATTGTTTTTGGTGAAGATCGGTTGAGGGGAAGGGGTAGTTTACCTGCAACGGTTTTTTTATCAAGGGAAATTTTTTTTTTTTTGGCAAACGATAACAGCCGCAAATTCAAACAGAATCAAATAATGTTTCGCATACAGCCCTGAATTGTAGATTTCTCAAGACCTATTGTTTTTGGTGAAGATCGGTTGAGGGAAAGGGGTAGTTTACCTGCAACGTTTTTTTAACAAGGGTATTTTCTATGGCAAACGATAACAGCCGCAAATTCAAACAGAATCAAATAATGTTTTGCATACAGCCCTGATTTGTAGAGTACTCAAGACCTATTGTTTTAATATCGGTTAAGGGGAAGGGGTAGTTTACCTGCAACGTTTTTTTATCAAGCGTATTTTTTATGGCAAACGATAACAGCCGCAAATTCAAACAGAATGAAATAATTTTTTGCATACGTCCCTGAATTGTAGAGGTCTCAATGACTTTCGATTTTGCTGAAGATCGGTTAAGGGGAAGGGGTAGTTTACCTGCAACCTTTTACGTTTTAACAAGAGTAAAGTACTTGAAAATTTATTTAAACTTTTTGAAACAATGGTAATTGTTAAAAATAAAATAATTTTGTTGCCAGGCAATAACATTATAATTTTTTCATTTTAATGTAATATAATAGTTTTCATTTAATACAGCAATAAAAAGGCAGGTAAGACACAGCCTGGTTGTTTGGCTGAAAATGATTTTAAATATAAATCTTAGAATATGGAAGTCATGTATGGTTCTCCATACCGATATTTTTGTTTTATCAAGGGTATTTTATATGGCAAACGATAACAGCCGCAAATTCAAACAGAATCATATAATATTTTGCATACAGCCCTGAAATGTAGAGTTCTCAAGACCTGTTGGTTTTGGTGAAGATCGGTTAAGGGAATAGGGTTGTTTACCAGCAACATTTTATGTTTTATCAAGGGTAATTTTTTTTTGACGAACGATAACTGCCGTACATTAAAACAGAATCAACTACTCTTCTGCATACCATTTGAATTATACAGAACTCAAGGTCTGTTGATTTTGTTGAAGATCGGTTAAGGGAAAGGGGTAGTTGACCTGCAACGTTTTATGTTTTAACAAGGGTATTTTTTCTCTGACGAACGATAACCGCCGTAAATTCAAAGAGAATCAACTAATGTTTTGCATGCAGGCCTGAATTGTAGAGTTCTCAAGACCTGTCGTTTTTGGTGAAGATCGGTTAAGGGAAAGGGGTAGTTTACCTACAACGGTTTTTTATCAAGGGTAATTTTTACTTCCATATTCCTTAAGGAATGGAAGTATGGTGATGGCAAAAAAAATCGTGTTCGAGATTATTGCAGATTCTGATTCTACTACACTCAAAACATGAAAAAAAGTCGTTTTCCGAAAAGTGTCTGTGTGTCTGTCTGTCTGTCTGTCTGTCTGTGTGTCTGTAGATTTTTTTTCTATGGCAAACGATAACTGCCGCAAATTCAAACAGAATCAAATAATTTTTTGCATACAGCTCGGTTTTGCAGAGTTCTCGCGACCTATTGTTTTTGGTGAAGATCGGGTGAGGGAAAGGGGTAGTTTACCTGCAACGGTTTTTTTTTAGCAAGGGAAATTTTGTTTGTTTGGCAAACGATAACAGCCGCAAATTCAAACAGAATCAAATAATGTTTCGCATACAGCCCTGAATTGTAGAGTTCTCAAGACCTATTGTTTTTGGTGAAGATCGGTTAAGGGAAAGGGGTAGTTTACCTGTAACGTTTTATGTTTTAACAAGGGTATTTCCTATGGCAAACGATAACAGCCGCAAATTCAAACAGAATGAAAAGATTATTTGCATACAGCCCTAAATTGTAGAGTTCTCAATACCTTTTGTTTTTGGTGAAGATCGGTTAAGGGAAAGGGGTAGTTTACCTACAACGTTTTTTTAACAAGGGTATTTTCTATGGCAAACGATAACAGCCGCAAATTCAAACAGAATCAAATAATTTTCTGCATACAGCCCTGATTTGTAGAGTACTCAAGACCTATTGTTTTTGGTGAAGATCGGTTGAGGGGAAGGGGTAGTTTACCAGCAACGTTTTTTATCATGCGTATTTTCTATGGCAAACGACAACTGCCGCAAATTCAAACAGAATCAAATAATTTTTTGCATACAGCCCTGATTTGTAGAGTACTCGCGACCTGTTGTTTTTGGTGAAGATCGGTTGAGGGGAAGGGGTAGTTTACCTGCAACGGTTTTTTTTATCAAGGGAAATTTTTTTTTTTTTGGCAAACGATAACAGCCGCAAATTCAAACAGAATCAAATAATGTTTCGCATACAGCCCTGAATTGTAGATTTCTCAAGACCTATTGTTTTTGGTGAAGATCGGTTGAGGGAAAGGGGTAGTTTACCTGCAACGTTTTTTTAACAAGGGTATTTTATATGGCAAACGATAACAGCCGCAAATTCAAACAGAATCAAATAATGTTTTGCATACAGTCCTGATTTGTAGAGTACTCAAGACCTATTGTTTTTGGTGAAGATCGGTTAAGGGGAAGGGGTAGTTTACCTGCAACCTTTTACGTTTTATTTTCTATGGCAAACGATAACAGCCGCAAATTCAAACAGAATCAAATAATGTTTTGCATACAGCCCTGATTTGTAGAGTACTCAAGACCTATTGTTTTTGGTGAAGATCGGTTAAGGGGAAGGGGTAGTTTACCTGCAACGTTTTTTTATCAAGCGTATTTTCTATGGCAAACGATAACAGCCGCAAATTCAAACAGAATCAAATAATTTTTTGCATACGTCCCTGAATTGTAGAGGTCTCAATGACTTTCGATTTTGGTGAAGATCGGTTAAGGGGAAGGGGTAGTTTACCTGCAACCTTTTACGTTTTAACAAGAGTAAAGTACTTGAAAATTTATTTAAACTTTTTGAAACAATGGTAATTGTTAAAAATAAAATAATTTTGTTGCCAGGCAATAAAATTATAATTTTTTCATTTTAATGTAATATAATATTTTTCATTTAATACAGCAATAAAAAGGCAGGTAAGACACAGCCTGGCTGTTTGGCTGAAAATGATTTTAAATATAAATCTTAGAATATGGAAGTCATGTATGGTTCTCCATACCGATATTTACTTCCATATTCCTTAAGGAATGGAAGTATGGTGATGGCAAAAAAAATCGTGTTCGAGATTATTGCAGATTCTGATTCTACTACACTCAAAACGTGAAAAAAAGTCGTTTTCCGAAAAGTGTCTGTGTGTGTGTGTGTCTGTCTATAATTTTTTTTCTATGGCAAACGATAACTGCCGCAAATTCAAACAGAATCAACTACTCTTCTGCATACCATTTGAATTATACAGAACTCAAGGTCTGTTGATTTTGTTGAAGATCGGTTAAGGGAAAGGGGTAGTTTACCTGCAACGTTTTATGTTTTAACAAGGGTATTTTTTCTATGACGAACGATAACCGTCGTATATTCAAAGAGAATCAACTAATGTTTTGCATGCAGCCCTGAATTGTAGAGTTCTCAAGACCTATTGTTTTTGGTGAAGATCGGTTAATGGAATAGGGTAGTTTACCAGCAACGTTTTATGTTTTATCAAAGGTGTTTTATATGGCAAACGATAACAGCCGCAAATTCAAACAGAATCAAATAATTGTTTGCATGCAGGCCTGAATTGTAGAGTACCCAAGACCTGTCGTTTTTGGTGAAGATCGGTTAAGGGAAAGGGGTAGTTTACCTACAACGGTTTTTTATCAAGGGTAATTTTACTTCCATATTCCTTAAGGAATGGAAGTATGGTGATGGCAAAAAAAATCGTGTTCGAGATTATTGCAGATTCTGATTCTACTACACTCAAAACATGAAAAAAAGTCGTTTTCCGAAAAGTGTCTGTCTGTCTTTCTATAGATTTTTTTTCTATGGCAAACGATAACTGCCGCAAATTCAAACAGAATCAAATAATATTTTGCATACAGCCCTGATTTGCAGAGTACTCGCGACTTATTGTTTTTGGTGAAGATCGGTTGAGGGAAAGGGGTAGTTTACCTGCAACGGTTTTTTTATAGCAAGGGTAATTTTGTTTGTTTGGCAAACGATAACAGCCGCAAATTCAAACAGAATCAAATAATGTTTTGCATACAGCCCTGAATTGTGGAGTTCTCAAGATCTGCTGATTTTGGTGAAGATCGGTTAAGGGAAAGGGGTAGTTTACCTGTAACGTTTTATGTTTTAACAAGGGTATTTCCTATTGCAAACGATAACAGCCGCAAATTCAAACAGAATCAAAAGATTATTTGCATACAGCCCTGATTTGTAGAGTACTCAAGACCTATTGTTTTTGGTGAAGATCGGTTAAGGGGAAGGGGTAGTTTACCTGCAACGTTTTTTTATCAAGCGTATTTTCTATGGCAAACGATAACAGCCGCAAATTCAAACAGAATCAAATAATTGTTTGCATGCAGGCCTGAATTGTAGAGTACCCAAGACCTATCGTTGTTGGTGAAGATCGGTTAAGGGAAAGGGGTAGTTTACCTACAACGGTTTTTTATCAAGGGTATTTTACTTCCATATTCCTTAAGGAATGGAAGTATGGTGATGGCAAAAAAAATCGTGTTCGAGATTATTGCAGATTCTGATTCTACTACACTCAAAACATGAAAAAAAGTCGTTTTCCGAAAAGTGTCTGTGTGTCTGTCTGTCTGTCTGTCTGTTTGTCTGTCTGTCTGTAGATTTTTTTTCTATGGCAAACGATAACTGCCGCAAATTCAAACAGAATCAAATAATTTTTTGCATACAGCTCGGTTTTGCAGAGTTCTCGCGACCTATTGTTTTTGGTGAAGATCGGGTGAGGGAAAGGGGTAGTTTACCTGCAACGGTTTTTTTTTAGCAAGGGAAATTTTGTTTGTTTGGCAAACGATAACAGCCGCAAATTCAAACAGAATCAAATAATGTTTCGCATACAGCCCTGAATTGTAGAGTTCTCAAGACCTATTGTTTTTGGTGAAGATCGGTTAAGGGAAAGGGGTAGTTTACCTGTAACGTTTTATGTTTTAACAAGGGTATTTCCTATGGCAAACGATAACAGCCGCAAATTCAAACAGAATGAAAAGATTATTTGCATACAGCCCTAAATTGTAGAGTTCTCAATACCTTTTGTTTTTGGTGAAGATCGGTTAAGGGAAAGGGGTAGTTTACCTACAACGTTTTTTTAACAAGGGTATTTTCTATGGCAAACGATAACAGCCGCAAATTCAAACAGAATCAAATAATTTTCTGCATACAGCCCTGATTTGTAGAGTACTCAAGACCTATTGTTTTTGGTGAAGATCGGTTGAGGGGAAGGGGTAGTTTACCAGCAACGTTTTTTATCATGCGTATTTTCTATGGCAAACGACAACTGCCGCAAATTCAAACAGAATCAAATAATTTTTTGCATACAGCCCTGATTTGTAGAGTACTCGCGACCTGTTGTTTTTGGTGAAGATCGGTTGAGGGGAAGGGGTAGTTTACCTGCAACGGTTTTTTTATCAAGGGAAATTTTTTTTTTTTTGGCAAACGATAACAGCCGCAAATTCAAACAGAATCAAATAATGTTTCGCATACAGCCCTGAATTGTAGATTTCTCAAGACCTATTGTTTTTGGTGAAGATCGGTTGAGGGAAAGGGGTAGTTTACCTGCAACGTTTTTTTAACAAGGGTATTTTCTATGGCAAACGATAACAGCCGCAAATTCAAACAGAATCAAATAATGTTTTGCATACAGTCCTGATTTGTAGAGTACTCAAGACCTATTGTTTTTGGTGAAGATCGGTTAAGGGGAAGGGGTAGTTTACCTGCAACCTTTTACGTTTTATTTTCTATGGCAAACGATAACAGCCGCAAATTCAAACAGAATCAAATAATGTTTTGCATACAGCCCTGATTTGTAGAGTACTCAAGACCTATTGTTTTTGGTGAAGATCGGTTAAGGGGAAGGGGTAGTTTACCTGCAACGTTTTTTTATCAAGCGTATTTTCTATGGCAAACGATAACAGCCGCAAATTCAAACAGAATCAAATAATTTTTTGCATACGTCCCTGAATTGTAGAGGTCTCAATGACTTTCGATTTTGGTGAAGATCGGTTAAGGGGAAGGGGTAGTTTACCTGCAACCTTTTACGTTTTAACAAGAGTAAAGTACTTGAAAATTTATTTAAACTTTTTGAAACAATGGTAATTGTTAAAAATAAAATAATTTTGTTGCCAGGCAATAAAATTATAATTTTTTCATTTTAATGTAATATAATATTTTTCATTTAATACAGCAATAAAAAGGCAGGTAAGACACAGCCTGGCTGTTTGGCTGAAAATGATTTTAAATATAAATCTTAGAATATGGAAGTCATGTATGGTTCTCCATACCGATATTTACTTCCATATTCCTTAAGGAATGGAAGTATGGTGATGGCAAAAAAAATCGTGTTCGAGATTATTGCAGATTCTGATTCTACTACACTCAAAACGTGAAAAAAAGTCGTTTTCCGAAAAGTGTCTGTGTGTGTGTGTGTCTGTCTATAATTTTTTTTCTATGGCAAACGATAACTGCCGCAAATTCAAACAGAATCAACTACTCTTCTGCATACCATTTGAATTATACAGAACTCAAGGTCTGTTGATTTTGTTGAAGATCGGTTAAGGGAAAGGGGTAGTTTACCTGCAACGTTTTATGTTTTAACAAGGGTATTTTTTCTATGACGAACGATAACCGTCGTATATTCAAAGAGAATCAACTAATGTTTTGCATGCAGCCCTGAATTGTAGAGTTCTCAAGACCTATTGTTTTTGGTGAAGATCGGTTAATGGAATAGGGTAGTTTACCAGCAACGTTTTATGTTTTATCAAAGGTGTTTTATATGGCAAACGATAACAGCCGCAAATTCAAACAGAATCAAATAATTGTTTGCATGCAGGCCTGAATTGTAGAGTACCCAAGACCTGTCGTTTTTGGTGAAGATCGGTTAAGGGAAAGGGGTAGTTTACCTACAACGGTTTTTTATCAAGGGTAATTTTACTTCCATATTCCTTAAGGAATGGAAGTATGGTGATGGCAAAAAAAATCGTGTTCGAGATTATTGCAGATTCTGATTCTACTACACTCAAAACATGAAAAAAAGTCGTTTTCCGAAAAGTGTCTGTCTGTCTTTCTATAGATTTTTTTTCTATGGCAAACGATAACTGCCGCAAATTCAAACAGAATCAAATAATATTTTGCATACAGCCCTGATTTGCAGAGTACTCGCGACTTATTGTTTTTGGTGAAGATCGGTTGAGGGAAAGGGGTAGTTTACCTGCAACGGTTTTTTTATAGCAAGGGTAATTTTGTTTGTTTGGCAAACGATAACAGCCGCAAATTCAAACAGAATCAAATAATGTTTTGCATACAGCCCTGAATTGTGGAGTTCTCAAGATCTGCTGATTTTGGTGAAGATCGGTTAAGGGAAAGGGGTAGTTTACCTGTAACGTTTTATGTTTTAACAAGGGTATTTCCTATTGCAAACGATAACAGCCGCAAATTCAAACAGAATCAAAAGATTATTTGCATACAGCCCTGATTTGTAGAGTACTCAAGACCTATTGTTTTTGGTGAAGATCGGTTAAGGGGAAGGGGTAGTTTACCTGCAACGTTTTTTTATCAAGCGTATTTTCTATGGCAAACGATAACAGCCGCAAATTCAAACAGAATCAAATAATTGTTTGCATGCAGGCCTGAATTGTAGAGTACCCAAGACCTATCGTTGTTGGTGAAGATCGGTTAAGGGAAAGGGGTAGTTTACCTACAACGGTTTTTTATCAAGGGTATTTTACTTCCATATTCCTTAAGGAATGGAAGTATGGTGAGGGCAAAAAAAATCGTGTTCGAGATTATTGCAGATTCTGATTCTACTACACTCAAAACATGAAAAAAAGTCGTTTTCCGAAAAGTGTCTGTGTGTGTGTCTGTCTGTCTGTCTGTCTATAGATTTTTTTTCTATGGCAAACGATAAGTGCCGCAAATTCAAACAGAATCAAATAATTTTTTGCATGCAGCCCTGATTTGCTGAGTACTCGCGACCTATTGTTTTTGGTGAAGATCGGTTGAGGGAAAGGGGTAGTTTACCTGCAACGGTTTTTTTTTAGCAAGGGTAATTTTGTTTGTTTGGCAAACGATAACAGCCGCAAATTCAAACAGAATCAAATAATGTTTCGCATACAGCCCTGAGTTGTAGAGTTCTCAAGATCTGTTGATTTTGGTGAAGATCGGTTAAGGGAAAGGGGTAGTTTACCTGTAACGTTTTATGTTTTAATTAGGGTATTTCCTATGGCAAACGATAACAGCCGCAAATTCAAACAGAATCAAAAGATTATTTGCATACAGCCCTAAATTGTAGAGTTCTCAAGACCTATTGTTTTTGGTGAAGATCGGTTGAGGGAAAGGGGTAGTTTACCTGCAACGTTTTTTTAACAAGGGTATTTTCTATGGCAAACGATAACAGCCGCAAATTCAAACAGAATCAAATAATGTTTTGCATACAGCCCTGATTTGTAGAGTACTCTAGACTTGTTGTTTTTGGTGAAGATCGGTTAAGGGGAAGGGGTAGTTTACCTGAAACGTTTTTTTATCAAGCGTATTTTCTATGGCAAACGATAACAGCCGCAAATTCAAACAGAATCAAATAATGTTTTGCAAACGTCCCTGAATTGTAGAGGTCTCAATGACTTTCGATTTTGGTGAAGATCGGTTAAGGGGAAGGGGTAGTTTACCTGCAACCTTTTACGTTTTAACAAGAGTAAAGTACTTGAAAATTTATTTAAACTTTTTGAAACAATGGTAATTATTAAAAATACAATAATTTTGTTGCCAGGCAATAAAATTATATTTTTTTCATTTTAATGTAATATAATATTTTTCATTTAATACAGCAATAAAAAGGCAGGTAAGACACAGCCTGGCTGTTTGGGTGATAATGATTTTAAATATAAATCTTAGAATATGGAAGTCATGTATGGTTCTCCATACCGATATTACTTCCATATTCCTTAAGGAATGGAAGTATGGTGATGGCAAAAAAAATCGTGTTCGAGATTATTGCAGATTCTGATTCTACTACACTCAAAACATGAAAAAAAGTCGTTTTCCGAAAAGTGTCTGTGTGTCTATCTGTCTGTCTGTAGATTTTTTTTCTATGGCAAACGATAACTGCCGCAAATTCAAACAGAATCAAATAATATTTTGCATACAGTCCTGATTTGCAGAGTACTCGCGACCTATTGTTTTTGGTGAAGATCGGTTGAGGGACAGGGGTAATTTACCTGCAACGGTTTTTTTATAGCAAGGGTAATTTTGTTTGTTTGGCAAACGATAACAGCCGCAAATTCAAACAGAATCAAATAATGTTTCGCAAAGAGTCCTGAATTGTAGAGTTCTCAAGATCTGTTGATTTTGGTTAAGATCGGTTAAGGGAAAGGGGTAGTTTACCTGTTATGTTTTAACAAGGGTATTTCCTATGGCAAACGATAACAGCCGCAAATTCAAACAGAATCAAATAATGTTTTGCATACAGCCCTGATTTGTAGAGTACTCAAGACCTATTGTTTTTGGTGAAGATCGGTTAAGGGGAAGGGGTAGTTTACCAGCAACGTTTTTTTATCAAGCGTATTTTCTATGGCAAACGATAACAGCCGCAAATTCAAACAGAATCAAATAATTTTTTGCATACGTCCCTGAATTGTAGAGGTCTCAATGACTTTCGATATTGGTGAAGATCGGTTAAGGGGAAGGGGTAGTTTACCTGCAACCTTTTACGTTTTAACAAGAGTAAAGTACTTGAAAATTTATTTAAACTTTTTGAAACAATGGTAATTGTTAAATATCGGTATGGAGAACCATACATGACTTCCATATTCTAAGATTTATATTTAAAATCATTTTCAGCCAAACAGCCAGGGAAGGAATTTTAACAAAAAAATACTTCTTTCTTGCCAATAACGTAGTACACGTATAAAAAATATTATCCCCTCCCCCTTCAACTATAATTTTGATTTATAGAAAATTACCCCCAGCCCGTTCAACTAGCCTCTTCATTTATAGATATTTCATCTACGTTTCTACAGTGGATTATTAAGATCTTATCAGGATACTTTATCAAAATTAAGTACTTTACTCATGTTACAACAAAAAATGTTTCAGGTAAACTGCCCTTTCCCCGTAACCGATCTTCACCAAAATCAACAGACATTGAGTTCTCTATAGCTCTGGCGCATATGTAAAAAATTATTTGATTCTGTTTGAATTTACGGCAGTTATGGTTCGTCATATAAAAAATTACCCATGTTAAAACATAAAACATGAGATTTATAAAACATATCTAAGATTTATATTTAAAATCATTTTTGAAATAAAATATTTTCATAGAACCTACTAACGCTGGGGAAATCTGAGGAGCCAATCAGAGTTGGGCCTACCTGTCACTCTGCTGAATTTGGTGGAAAGCCCTGTCACTGTCGTCAAAGTATCAGCCTTGACAGGGTCCTCTTTTTCTGCAAAATGGGAGAGGAGGCTTGAGAGTGACATGGTCCCCACCTCAATGAAGAACCCATTGTTTTATAAAAATATATTTAAATTTTGAAACCTGAAAATTCTTTTCTTGTTGTAAATATTTATATTTAATAATCAAAATGACTTTATCAAAAAACAAACATTATTTTTTTATAATAAGTACTTACATATTTTTCTTAATATGCTTACTTTTCTTCAATGTTGATGATCATTTCCAAACATTCTGACAAAATTGTATCTACAGAACAGTTAACATTCCCCAGGTTTCCATTTCTGCTAATTTCTCATTACACCTTCCACTGACGTATTATTAACCATTTCATAAACTATCGTATAATCTTTTCAGATTTTGTGGTACAAAATCTGAAATTTTCAGATTGCCTGGCAACAAAATTATTTTATTTTCAACAATTACCATTGTTTGAAAAAGTTTAAATGAATTTTCAAGTACTTTACTCTTGTTAAAACGTAAAAGGTGGCAGGTAAACTACCCCTTTCCCTTAACTGATCTTCACCAAAATCTAAAGGCCTTGAGTCCTCTACAATTCACTGACGTATGCAAAAAATTATTTGATTATGTTTGAATTTGCGGCAGTTATCGTTTGCCATAGAAAATACGCTTGATAAAAAACGTTGCAGGTAAACTACCCCTTCCCCTCAACCGATCTTCACTAAAAACAATAGGTCTTGAGTACTCTACAAATCAGGGCTGTATGCAGAAAATTATTTGATTCTGTTTGAATTTGCGGCTGTTATCGTTTGCCATAGAAAATACCCTTGTTAAAAAAACGTTGTAGGTAAACTACCCCTTTCCCTTAACCGATCTTCACCAGAAACAATAGGTCTTGAGAACTCTACAATTTAGGGCTGTATGCAAATAATCTTATGATTCTGTTTGAATTTGCGGCTGTTGTCGTTTCCATTGGAAATACCCTTGTTAAAACATAAAACGTTACAGGTAAACTACCCCTTTCCCTTAACCGATCTTCACCAAAAAAAATAGGTCTTGAGAACTCTACAACTCAGGGCTGTATGCGAAACTTTATTTGATTCTGTTTGAATTTGCGGCTGTTATCGTTTGCCAAAAAAAAATTTCCCTTGATTAAAAAAAACCGTTGCAGGTAAACTACCCCTTTCCCTCAACCGATCTTCACTAAAAACAATGGGTCGCGAGTCCTCTACAAATCAGGGCTGCATGCAAAACATTATTTGATTCTGTTTGAATTTGCGGCAGTTATCGTTTGCCATAGAAAAATATCTGTATGGAGAACCATACATGACTTCCATATTCTAAGATTTATATTTAAAATCATTTTCAGCCAAACAGCCAGGCTGTGTCTTACCTGCCTTTTTATTGCTGTATTAAATGAAAAATATTATATTACATTAAAATGAAAAAATTATAATTTTATTGCCTGGCAACAAAATTATTTTATTTTTAACAATTACCATTGTTTCAACAAGTTTAAATAAATTTTCAAGTACTTTACTCTTGTTAAAACGTATAAGGTTGCAGGTAAACTACCCCTTCCCCTTAACCGATCTTCACCAAAATCGAAAGTCATTGAGACCTCTACAATTCAGGGACGTATGCAAAAAATTATTTGATTCTGTTTGAATTTGCGGCTGTTATCGTTTGCCATAGAAAATACGCTTGATAAAAAAACGTTGCAGGTAAACTACCCCTTCCCCTTAACCGATCTTCACCAAAAACAATAGGTCTTGAGTACTCTACAAATCAGGACTGTATGCAAAACATTATTTGATTCTGTTTGAATTTGCGGCTGTTATCGTTTGCCATAGAAAATACCCTTGTTAAAAAAACGTTGCAGGTAAACTACCCCTTTCCCTCAACCGATCTTCACCAAAAACAATAGGTCTTGAGAAATCTACAATTCAGGGCTGTATGCGAAACATTATTTGATTCTGTTTGAATTTGCGGCTATCGTTTGCCAAAAAAAAAAAAATTTCCCTTGATAAAAAAAACCGTAGCAGGTAAACTACCCCTTCCCCTCAACCGATCTTCACCAAAAACAATAGGTCGCGAGTACTCTACAAACCAGGGCTGTATACAAAAAATTATTTGATTCTGTTTGAATTTGCGGCAGTTGTCGTTTGCCATAGAAAATACGCATGATAAAAAACGTTGCTGGTAAACTACCCCTTCCCCTCAACCGATCTTCACCAAAAACAATAGGTCTTGAGTACTCTACAAATCAGTGCTGTATGCAGAAAATTATTTGATTCTGTTTGAATTTGCGGCTGTTATCGTTTGCCATAGAAAATACCCTTGTTAAAAAAACGTTGTAGGTAAACTACCCCTTTCCCTTAACCGATCTTCACCAAAAACAAAAGGTATTGAGAACTCTACAATTTAGGGCTGTATGCAAATAATCTTTTCATTCTGTTTGAATTTGCGGCTGTTATCGTTTGCCATAGGAAATACCCTTGTTAAAACATAAAACGTTACAGGTAAACTACCCCTTTCCCTTAACCGATCTTCACAAAAAACAATAGGTCTTGAGAACTCTACAATTCAGGGCTGTATGCGAAACATTATTTGATTCTGTTTGAATTTGCGGCTGTTATCGTTTGCCAAACAAACAAAATTACCCTTGCTAAAAAAAAAACCGTTGCAGGTAAACTACCCCTTTCCCTCAACCGATCTTCACCAAAAACAATAGGTCGCGAGAACTCTGCAAAACCGGGCTGTATGCAAAAAATTATTTGATTCTGTTTGAATTTGCGGCAGTTATCGTTTGCCATAGAAAAAAAATCTACAGACAGACAGACAGACAGACAGACACACAGACAGACAGACAGACAGACACACAGACACTTTTCGGAAAACGACTTTTTTTCATGTTTTGAGTGTAGTAGAATAAGAATCTGCAATAATCTCGAACACGATTTTTTTTGCCATCACCATACTTCCATTCCTTAAGGAATATGGAAGTAAAAATCTACAGACACACAGACAGACAGACACACAGAGAGACAGACAGACACACACACAGACACTTTTCGGAAAACGACTTTTTTTCATGTTTTGAGTGTAGTAGAATCAGAATCTGCAATAATCTCGAACACGATTTTTTTTTGCCATCACCATACCTCCATTCCTTAAGGAATATGGAAGTAAAAATAAAATAATTTTGTTGCCAGGCCTTAAAATTATAATTTTTTCATTTTAATGTAATATAATATTTTTCATTTAATACAGCAATAAAAAGGCAGGTAAGACACAGCCTGGCTGTTTGCTGAAAATGATTTTAAATATAAATCTTAGAATATGGAAGTCGTGTATGGTTCTCCATACCGATATTTTACTTCCATATTCCTTACGGAATGGAAAAAAAAAATGGTGATGGCAAAAAAAATCGTGTTCGAGATTATTGCAGATTCTGATTCTACTACACTCAAAACATGAAAAAAAGTCGTTTTCCGAGAAGTGTCTGTGTGTCTATCTGTAGATTTTTTTTCTATGGCAACGATAACTGCCGCAAATTCAAACAGAATCAAATAATTTTTTGCATACAGCCCTGATTTGTAGAGTACTCACGACCTATTGTTTTTGGTGAAGATCGGTTGAGGGAAAGGGGTAGTTTACCTGCAACGGTTTTTTTTTATCAAGGGAAATTTTTTTGTTTGGCAAACGATAACAGCCGCAGATTCAAACAGAATCAAATAATGTTTCGCATACAACCCTGAATTGTAGAGTTCTCAAGACCTATTGTTTTTGGTGAAGATCGGTTGAGGGGAAGGGGTAGTTTACCTGCAACGTTTTTTATCAAGCGTATTTTCTATGGCAAACGATAACGGCCGCAAATTCAAACAGAATCAAATAATATTTTGCATACGTTCCTGAATTGTAGAGGTCTCAAGGACGTTCGATTTTGGTGAAGATCGGTTAAGGGGGAAGGGGTAGTTTACCTGCAACCTTTTACGTTTTAACAAGAGTAAAGTACTTAAAAATTTATTTAAACTTTTTGAAACAATGGTAATTGTTAAAAATAAAATAATTTTGTTGCCAGGTCTTAAAATTATAATTTTTTCATTTTAATGTAATATAATATTTTTCATTTAATACAGCAATAAAAAGGCAGGTAAGACACAGCCTGGCTGTTTGCTGAAAATGATTTTAAATATAAATCTTAGAATATGGAAGTCGTGTATGGTTCTCCATACCGATATTTTACTTCCATATTCCTTACGGAATGGAAGTATGGTGATGGCAAAAAAAATCGTGTTCGAGATTATTGCAGATTCTGATTCTACTACACTCAAAACATGAAAAAAAGTCGTTTTCCGAGAAGTGTCTGTGTGTCTATCTGTAGATTTTTTTTCTATGGCAAACGATAACTGCCGCAAATTCAAACAGAATCAAATAATTTTTTGCATACAGCCCTGATTTTTAGAGTACTCACGACCTATTGTTTTTGGTGAAGATCGGTTGAGGGAAAGGGGTAGTTTACCTGCAACGGTTTTTTTTTATCAAGGGAAATTTTTTTTGTTTGGCAAACGATAACAGCCGCAGATTCAAACAGAATCAAATAATGTTTCGCATACAACCCTGAATTGTAGAGTTCTCAAGACCTATTGTTTTTGGTGAAGATCGGTTGAGGGGAAGGGGTAGTTTACCTGCAACGTTTTTTATCAAGCGTATTTTCTATGGCAAACGATAACGGCCGCAAATTCAAACAGAATCAAATAATATTTTGCATACGTTCCTGAATTGTAGAGGTCTCAAGGACGTTCGATTTTGGTGAAGATCGGTTAAGGGGAAGGGGTAGTTTACCTGCAACCTTTTACGTTTTAACAAGAGTAAAGTACTTAAAAATTTATTTAAACTTTTTGAAACAATGGTAATTGTTAAAAATAAAATAATTTTGTTACCAGGCAATAAAATTATAATTTTTTCATTTATGTATTTTTTTCTCAGTTATGTACTGTTTACGTTTCCATTTTATTATTATGACTACCGCAATGAAAAGGCAGGGAAGACACACGCGCGCGCGCGCACACACACACACACACACACAGACACACAATTCGCGTTATGTCTGGCCTCATTCATGTTTATTTTCTTATATTTGCACGGTTTTTAAATGGAAAGTGCCGAACCCATACCAACATAACAAATGCAAGCCGAAAAGTGTCCAGCACCACAGTACTGTGGTTAAGGCTGAAGCAGTAAGTAGAAAGAAGTAGTTTCTATGGTAATATTTCATTTCGAAAATGATTTTAAATATAAATCTTAGAATATGGAAGTCATGTATGGTTCTCCATACCGATTTTTTTATATAGTAAACGATAACAGCCGCAAATTCAAACAGAATCAAATGATGTTTTGCATACAGCCCTGTATTGTAGAGTTCTCAATACCTATTGGTGTTGGTGAAGATCGGTTAAGGGAAAGGGGTAGTTTACCAGCAACATTTTATGTTTTAGCAAGGGTAATTTTTTATATGACGAACGATAACTGCCGAAAATTCAATGAGAATCAAATAATTTTTTGCACCCTTTCCTGAGTTGCAGAGAGCTCAAGGTCTATTAATTTTGGTGAAGATCAGTTTAGGGAAAGGGGTAGTTTACCTGCAACATTTTATGTTGTAACAAGAGAAATGTTTCCATGACGAACGATAACTGCCGCACATTCAAACAGAATCAAATATTTTTTTGCATGCTTCCCTGAATTGTAGAGGACGGAAGGTCTGTTGATTTTGGAGAAGATCGGTTAAGAGAAAGGGGTAGTTTACCTGAAACATTTTATGATTTAACAAGAGTAAAGTACTTAATTTTTATAAATAAAGTATCCTGATAAGAAGCTCATAGTAATCCACTGTAGAAACGTAGATGAAATATCTATAAATGAAGAGGTTAGGTGAACGGGGTGGGGGTAATTTTCTATTATTAAAAATTATAGTTGAAGGTGGAGGGGAGAATTTTTTATATGTGTACTACGTTATCGGCAACAAAGAAGTAGTTTTTTTGTTAACATTGCTTCCCGGGCTCTTTAGCCGTAGTCCAATGTTTTCTGCAAAACCAGACTTTTCGGCAGTGCCATCGACTGCCATCATCAGTGAAAATCGAGTACGAAAACGTGAGGTGGTATACGTTAATGACCACAGTACTGTGGTTAATGCTGAAGCAATAAGTAGAAAGACGTATTTTCTATGGAAATATTTCATTTCGAATATGATTTTAAATATAAATCTTAGAACATGGAAGTCATGTATGGTTCTCCATACCGATTTTTTACTTCCATATTTCCTTAAGGAATGGAAGTATGGTGATGGCAAAAAAAATCGTGTTCGAGATTATTGCAGATTCTGATTCTACTACACTCAAAACATGAAAAAAAGTCGTTTTCCGAAAAGTGTCTGTGTGTGTGTCTGTGTGTCTGTAGATTTTTTTTCTATGGCAAACGATAACTGCCGCAAATTCAAACAGAATCAAATAATATTTTGCATACAGCCCTGATTTGTAGAGGACTCGCGACCTATTGTTTTTGGTGAAGATCGGTTGATGGAAAGGGGTAGTTTACCTGCAACGGTTTTTTTTATCAAGGGAAATTTTTTTTTTTTGGCAAACGATAACAGCCGCAAATTCAAACAGAATCAAATAATGTTTCGTATACAGCCCTGAATTGTAGAGTTCTCAAGACCTTTTGTTTTTGGTGAAGATCGGTTAAGGGAAAGGGGTAGTTTACTTGTAACGTTTTATGTTTTAACAAGGGTATTTCTTATGGCAAACGATAACAGCCGCAAATTCAAACAGAATGAAAAGATTATTTGCATACAGCCCTAAATTGTAGAGTTCTCAATACCTTTTGTTTTTGGTGAAGATCGGTTAAGGGAAAGGGGTAGTTTACCTACAACGTTTTTTTAACAAGGGTATTTTCTATGGCAAACGATAACAGCCGCAAATTCAAACAGAATCAAATAGTTTTCTGCATACAGCCCTGATTTGTAGAGTACTCAAGACCTATTGTTTTTGGTGAAGATCGGTTGAGGGGAAGGGGTAGTTTACCTGTAACGTTTTTTATCAAGCGTATTTTCTATGGCAAACGATAACTGCCGCAAATTCAAACAGAATCAAATAATTTTTTGCATACAGCCCTGATTTGTAGAGTACTCGAGATCTATTGCTTTTGGTAAAGATCGGTTGAGGGGAAGGGGTAGTTTACCTGCAACGGTTTTTTTTATCAAGGGAAATTTTTTTTGGCAAACGATAACAGCCGCAAATTCAAACAGACTTAAATAATGTTTTGCATACAGCCCTGATTTGTAGAGTACTCAAGACCTATTGTTTTTGGTGAAGATCTGTTAAGGGGAAGGGGTAGTTTACCTGCACCGTTTTTTTATCAAGCGTATTTTCTATGGCAAACGATAACAGCCGCAAATTCAAACAGAATCAAACGATTATTTGCATACAGCCCTAAATTGTATAGTTCTCAAGACCTATTGTTTTTGGTGAAGATCGGTTGAGGGAAAGGGGTAGTTTACTAGCAACATTTTTTTTTTACCAAGGGTATTTTCTATGGCAAACGATAACTGCCGTACATTAAAACAGAATCAACTACTCTTCTGCATACCCTTTTGAATTATACAGAACTCAAGGACTTTCGATTTTGGTGAAGATCGGTTAAGGGGAAGGGGTAGTTTACCTGCAACCTTTTACGTTTTAACAAGAGTAAAGTACTTGAAAATTTATTTAAACTTTTTGAAACAATGGTAATTGTTAAAAATAAAATAATTTTGTTGCCAGGCAATAAAATTAAAATTTTTTAATCTTAATGTAATATAATATTTTTCATTTAATACGGCAATAAAAAGGCAGGTAAGACACAAACACACAATTCACGTTATTTCTGGCCTCACTCATGTTTATTTTCTTACGTTTGCACGCTTTTTAAATGGAAAGTGCCGAAACCCACACCAACATAACGCGTGCAAGCCGAAAAAATGGACATCAATTTGCTTACTGGCGAAGCTAGTAGTTAATGAATGGATAGGCAAAAATCTTATCTTAAATTTTTTTTAAGGAATCACTAAAAGGACGGTGGGTCAAATCGGACGCTGAGGTAGAGTTGCTGTAACTGAATGGTTCCACAAACAGCCGTAAGAATTTTACTAGCAGGGAATCTACAGGTTAGCGCAACAGTGGAACTCGTGTCTTAATGTTATTGGAGACTTCTTTTAAAATCGTTGAATAAAAAATGCTTTACAGCTCTATACGTGTGTCTATTGAACAATCCTTGTATTAGTCATACACAATAATACAACTGATTGAACTTCAAATTTTTAAACTTGATTAGTTTCTATATATATGTTTAATGTTACAAATAATTCAAATAACAATCTTGATCATCTGTTAGTTCAGCGGAATAACAGTGACACTTTTAATAACCGCATAAAATAAACACTTAGAAACAACACAGGCGCTTTAACTTAACTGTTTGGACCACAGAAGTGAGGCATGCCTCAACGCTCTATGTGTACAGCGCGGGACAATCCCCCCTCCCTACACTTCCCTATCACACCACTACATTGCTTACATACGATGTATACAAAAAACTCTGAGGCAAGTTCAGGTTGCCTCATTCGCTTTAAACGAACTATGCCGAATCTCACCTGTCACCATCTAGCGGTCGCTCAATAAAGCACGTTTCGGTTTAATAAATTTGACAGTCCCAGTAACAATGTATAATCTTTACGTTATGTAGTTCATACGTATTTATAATTTTTATTCTACAGAATTTGTTAGGGTAGGCATTGCCTCAATTGCCTCCATGTAACTTCGCCACTGATATATATGTGTACAACGTTATCGGCAACAAAGTAGTTTTTGTTTTTACGTTATGTAGTTCATACGTATTTATAATTTTTATTCTACAGAATTTGTTAGGGTAGGCATTGCCTCAATTGCCTCCATGTAACTTCGCCACTGATATATATGTGTACAACGTTATCGGCAACAAAGAAGTAGTTTTTGTTAAAATTCCTTCCCGGGATATTTGGCCGTAGTCCAATGTTTTCTACAAAACCAGACGTTTCGGCAATGCCATCGACTTCCATCATCAGTGAAAATCGAGTGCAATAACGTGAGGTGGTATACGTTAGTGACCACACTACTGTGGTTAAGGCTGAAGCAGTAAGTAGAAAGAAGTAGTTTCTATGGTAATATTTCATTTCGAAAATGATTTTAAATATAAATCTTAGAATATGGAAGTCATGTATGGTTCTCCATACCGATATTTCTATGATGAACGATAACTGCCGTAAATTCAAAGAAAATGAAATATTTTTTGCATACCTTCGTAAATTGTAGAGAGCTCAAGGCCTGTTGATTTTGGTGAAGATCGGTATAGGCAAAGGAGTTGATTTTGGTCCTCTGCATTGCAGAGGAGTGAAGGTCTATTGATTTTGGTGAAGATCGGTTTAGAGAAACGGGTTGTTTACCTGCAACGTTTCACGTTTTAACAAGAGTAAAGTACTTAATTTTGATAAATAAGGTATCTTGATAAGAAGCTCATAATAATCCACTGTAGAAACGCAGATGAAATATCTATAAATGAATAGGTTAGGTGAACGGGGTGGGGGTAATTTTCTATAAATGAAAATTATAGTTGAAGGGGGAGGGGAGAATTTTGTATGTGTACTACGTTATCGGCAACAAAGAAGTAGTTCTTTGTTAATTCCTTCGGGCGGTTTAGCCGTAGTCCAATGTTTTCTGCAAAACCAGACTTTTCGGCAGTGCCATCGACTTCCATCTCAGTGAAAATCGAGTGCGAAAACGTGAGGTGGTATACGTTAGTGACCACAGTACTGTGGTTTAAGGCTGAAGCAACAAGTAGAAAGAAGTAGTTTCTATCGAAATATTTCATTTCCAATATGATTTTAAATATAAATCTTAGAACATGGAAGTCCTGTATATTTTCTATGGTAAACGATAACAGCCGTAAATTCAAACAGAATCAAATAACGTTTCCCATACAACCCTGAATTATCGAGTTCTCAAGACCTATAGTTTTTGGTGAAGATCTGTTAAGGGAAAGGGGTTGTTTACCTACAACGTTTTCTGTTTTAACAAGGGTATTTTCTATGGCAAACGATAAAAGTCACAAATTCAAACAGAATCAAATAATGTTTTGCATACGGCCCTGAATTGTAGAGTTCTCACGACCTGTTGTTTTTGGTGAAGATCGGTTAAGGGAAAGGGGTAGTTTACCTGCAACGTTTTGTTTTAACAAGGGTATTTTATATGGCAAACGATAAGAGCCGCAAATTCAAATACCTATTGGTGTTGGTGTAGATCGGTTAAGGGAAAGGGGTAGTTTACCAGCAACCTTTTATGTTTTAACAAGGGTAATTTTGATATGACGAACGATAACTGCCGTAAATTCAAACAGAATCAACTAGGTTTTTGCATACAGCCCTGTTGTTTTGAGTTCTCAAGACGTTTCGTTTTTGGTGAAGATCGGTTAAGGGAAAGGGGTAGTTTACCTGCAACGGTTTTTTATCAAGGGTAATTTTTACTTCCATATTCCTTAAGGAATGGAAGTATGGTGATGGCAAAAAAAATCGTGTTCGAGATTATTGCAGATTCTGATTCTACTACACTCAAAACATGAAAAAAAGTCGTTTTCAGAAAAGTGTCTGTGTGTGTGTGTCTGTCTGTCTGTCTGTAGATTTTTTTTCTATGGCAAACGATAACTGCCGCAAATTCAAACAGAATCAAATAATTTTTTGCATACAGCCCTGATTTGTAGAGTACTCGCGACCTATTGTTTTTGGTGAAGATCGGTTGAGGGAAAGGGGTAGTTTACCTGCTACGGTTTTTTTTTATCAAGGCAAATCTTTTTTTTTTGGCAAACGATAACAGCCGCAAATTCAAACAGAATTAAATAATGTTTCGTATACAGCCCTGAATTGTAGAGTTCTCAAGACCTATTGTTTTTGGTGAAGATCGGTTAAGGGAAAGGGGTAGTTTACCTGTAACATTTTATGTTTTAACAAGGGTATTTCCTATGGCAAACGATAACAGCCGCAAATTCAAACAGAATCAAAAGATTATTTGCATACAGCCCTAAATTGTAGAGTTCTCAAGACCTATTGTTTTTGGTGAAGATCGGTTGAGGGAAAGGGGTAGTTTACCTGCAACGTTTTTTTAACAAGGGTATTTTCTATGGCAAACGATAACAGCCGCAAATTCAAACAGAATCAAATAATGCTTTGCATACAGCTCTGATTTGTAGAGTACTCAAGCCCTATTGTTTTTCGTGAAGATCGGTAAAGGGAAAGGGGTAGTTTACCTGCAACGTTTTTTTATCAAGCGTATTTTCTATGGCAAACGATAACAGCCGCAAATTCAAACAGAATCAAATAATATTTTGCATACGTCCCTGAATTGTAGAGGTCTCAAGGACTTTTGATTTTGGTGAATATCGGTTAAGGGGAAGGGGTAGTTTACCTGCAACCTTTTACGTTTTAACAAGAGTAAAGTACTTGAAAATTTATTTAAACTTTTTCAAACAATGGTAATTGTTAAAAATAAAATAATTTTGTTGCCAAGCAATAAAATTAAAATTTTTTCATTTTAATGTAAATCATGTATAAGAGAAAATATATCGCGCTTGGCAGGCGATATTAAGATTTAAATATAAATCTTAGAATATGGAAGTCATGTATGGTTCTCCATACCGATATTTACTTCCATATTCCTTAAGGAATGGAAGTATGGTGATGGCAAAAAAAATCGTGTTCGAGATTATTGCAGATTCTGATTCTACTACACTCAAAACATGAAAAAAAGTCGTTTTCCGAAAAGTGTCTGTGTGTGTGTCTGTCTGTCTGTCTGTGTGTCTGTCTGTCTGTCTGTAGATTTTTTTTCTATGGCAAACGATAACTGCCGCTAATTCAAACAGAATCAAATAATTTTTTGCATACAGCCCTGATTTGCAGAGTACTCGCGACCTATTGTTTTTGGTGAAGATCGGTTGAGGGAAAGGGGTAGTTTACCTGCAACGGTTTTTTTTTAGCAAGGGTAATTTTGTTTGTTTGGCAAACGATAACAGCCGCAAATTCAAACAGAATCAAACAATGTTTTGCATACAGCCCTGATTTGTAGAGTACTCAAGACCTATTGTTTTCGGTGAAGATCGGTTAAGGGAAAGGGGTAGTTTAGCTGTAACGTTTTATGTTTTAACAAGTGTATTTCCTATGGCAAACGATAACAGCCGCAAATTCAAACAGAATCAAAAAGATTATTTGCATACAGCCCTAAATTGTAGAGTTCTCAAGACCTGTTGTTTTTGGTGAAGATCGGTTGAGGGAAAGGGGTAGTTTACCTGCAACGTTTTTTTAACAAGGGTATTTTCTATGGCAAACGATAACAGCCGCAAATTCAAACAGAATCAAATAATGTTTTGCATACAGCCCAGATTTGTAGAGTACTCAAGACCTTTTGTTTTTGGTGAAGATCGGTTAAGGAGAAGGGGTAGTTTACCTGCAACGTTTTTTTATCAAGCGTATTTTCTATGGCAAACGATAACAGCTGCAAATGCAAACAGAATCAAATAATGTTTTGCATACGTCCCTGAATTGTAGAGTTCTCAAAGACTTTCGATTTTGGTGAAGATCGGTTAAGGGGAAGGGGTAGTTTACCTGCAACCTTTTACGTTTTAACAAGAGTAAAGTACTTGAAAATTTATTTAAACTTTTTGAAACAATGGTAATTGTTAAAAATAAAATAATTTTGTTGCCAGGCAATAAAATTATAATTTTTTCATTTTAATGTAATATAATATTTTTCATTTAATACAGCAATAAAAAGGCAGGTAAGACGCAGCCTGGCTGTTTGGCTGAAAATGATTTTAAAAATAAATCTTAGAGTATGGAAGTCATGTATGGTTCTCCATACCGATATTTTACTTCCATATTCCTTAAGGAATGCAAGTATGGTGATGGCAAAAAAAATCGTGTTCGAGATTATTGCAGATTCTGATTCTACTACACTCAAAACATGGAAAAAAGTCGTTTTCCGAAAAGTGTGTGTGTGTGTGTGTCTGTGTGTGTGTCTGTCTGTAGATTTTTTTTCTATGGCAAACGATAACAGCCGCAAATTCAAACAGAATCAAATAATTTTCTGCATACAGCCCTGATTTGTAGAGTACTCGCGACCTATTGTTTTTGGTGAAGATCGGTTGAGGGGAAGGGGTAGTTTACCTGCAACGGTTTTTTTTATCAAGGGAAATTTTTTTTTTGGCAAACGATAACAGCCGCAAATTCAAACAGAATCAAATAATGTTTCGCATACCGCCCTGAATTGTAGAGTTCTCAAGACCTATTGTTTTTGGTGAAGATCGGTTAAGGTAAAGGGGTAGTTTACCTACAACGTTTTTTTAACAAGGGTATTTTCTATGGCAAACGATAACAGCCGCAAATTCAAACAGAATCAAATAATTTTCTGCATACTGCTCTGATTTGTAGAGTACTCAAGACCTATTGTTTTTGGTGAAGATCGGTTGAGGGGAAGGGGTAGTTTACCTGGAACGTTTTTTATCAAGCGTATTTTCTATGGCAAACGATAACTGCCGCAAATTCAAACAGAATCAAATAATTTTTTGCATACGTCAGTGAATTGTAGAGGACTCAAGGCCTTTAGATTTTGGTGAAGATCAGTTAAGGGGAAGGGGTAGTTTACCTGCAACCTTTTACGTTTTAACAAGAGTAAAGTACTTGAAAATTCATTTAAACTTTTTCAAACAATGGTAATTGTTGAAAATAAAATAATTTTGTTGCCAGGCAATCTGAAAATTTCAGATTTTGTACCACAAAATCTGAAAAGATTATACGATAGTTTATGAAATGGTTAATAATACGTCAGTGGAAGGTGTAATGAGAAATTAGCAGAAATGGAAACCTGGGGAATGTTAACTGTTCTGTAGATACAATTTTGTCAGAATGTTTGGAAATGATCATCAACATTGAAGAAAAAGTAAGCATATTAAGAAACATATGTAAGTACTTATTATAAAAAAATAATGTTTGTTTTTTGATAAAGTCATTTTGATTATAAAATATAAATATTTACAACAAGAAAAGAATTTTCAGTTTTCAAAATTTAAATATATTTTTATAAAACAATGGGTTCTTCATTGAGGTGGGGACCATGTCACTCACTCCATCTCAAGCCTCCTCTCCCATTTTGCAGAAAAAGAGGACCCTGTCAAGGCTGATACTTTGACGACAGTGACAGGGCTTTCCACCAAATTCAGCAGAGTGACAGGTAGGCCCAACTCTGATTGGCTCCTCAGATTTCCCCAGCGTTAGTAGGTTCTATGAAAATATTTTATTTCAAAAATGATTTTAAATATAAATCTTAGATATGTTTTATAAATCTCATGTTTTATGTTTTAACATGGGTAATTTTTTATATGACGAACGATAACTGCCGTAAATTCAAACAGAATCAAATAATTTTTTGCATATGTGCCTGAGCTATAGAGAACTCGATGTCTGTTGATTTTGGTGAAGATCGGTTACGGGGAAAGGGCAGTTTACCTGAAACATTTTTTGTTGTAACATGAGTAAAGTACTTAATTTTGATAAAGTATCCTGATAAGATCTTAATAATCCACTGTAGAAACGTAGATGAAATATCTATAAATGAAGAGGCTAGTTGAACGGGCTGGGGGTAATTTTCTATAAATCAAAATTATAGTTGAAGGGGGAGGGGATAATATTTTTTATATGTGTACTACGTTATTGGCAAGAAAGAAGTATTTTTTTGTTAAAATTCCTTCCCTGGCTGTTTGGCTGAAAATGATTTTAAATATAAATCTTAGAATATGGAAGTCATGTATGGTTCTCCATACCGATATTTTTCTATGGTAAACGATAACAGCCGCAAATTCAAACAGAATCAAATGATGTTTTGCATACAGCCCTGTATTGTAGAGTTCTCAATACCTATTGGTGTTGGTGAAGATCGGTTAAGGGAAAGGGGTAGTTTACCAGCAACGTTTTATGTTTTAAAAGGGTATTTTTTATGGCAAACGATAAGAGCCGCAAATTCAAACAGAATCAAATACATTTTTGTATACAGCCCTGTTTTGTTGAGTACTAAAGACCTATTGTTTGTGGTGAAGATCAGTTAAGGGAGAGGGGTAGTTTACCTGACAAGTTTTTTGTTTTATCAAGGGTATTTTATATGGCAAACGATAACAGCCGCAAATTCAAACAGAATCATATAATATTTTGCATACAACTCTGAAATGTAGAGTTCTCAAGACCTGTTGGTTTTGGTGAAGATCGGTTAAGGGAATAGGGTTGTTTACCAGCAACATTTTATGTTTTATCAAGGGTAATTTTTTTTTGACGAATGATAACTGCCGTACAATAAAACAGAATCAACTACTCTTCTGCATACCTTTTTGAATTATACGGAACTCAAGGTCTGTTGATTTTGTTGAAGATCGGTTAAGGGAAAGGGGTATTTTACCTGTAACGTTTTATGTTTTAACTAGGGTATTTTTTCTATGACGAACGATAACTGCCCTAAATTCAAAGAAAATCAACTAATGTTTTGCATACAGCCGTGAATTGTAGAGTTCTCAAGACCTATTGTTATTGGTGAAGATCGGTTAATGGAATAGGGTAGTTTACCAGCAACGTTTTATGTTTTATCAAGCGTGTTTTCTATGGCAAACTATAACAGCCGCAATTTCAAACAGAATCAAATAATTGTTTGCATACAGGCCTAAATTGTAGAGTACCCAAGACCTGACGTTTTTGGTGAAGATCGGTTAAGGGGAAGGGGTAGTTTACTAGCAACGATTTTTTATCAAGGGTAATTTTTTTCTATAGTAAACGATAACAGCCGCAAATTCAAACAGAATCAAATGATGTTTTGCATACAGCCCTGTATTATAGAGTTCTCAATACCTATTGGTGCTGGTGAAGATCGGTTAAGGCAAAGGGGTAGTTTACCAGCAACATTTTATGTTTTAACAAGGGTAATTTTTTATATGACGAACGATAACTGCCGTAAATTCAAACAGAATCAACTAGGTTTTTGCATACCTTTTTGAACTAAAGACAACTCAAGGTCTGTTGGTTTTGTTGAAGATCAGTTAAGGGAAAGGGGTAGTTTATCAGCAACGTTTTATGTTTTAAAAAGGGTAATTTTTATTATGACGAACGATAACTGCCGAAAATTCAATGAGAATCAAATAATTTTTTGCACCCTTTCCTCAGTTGCAGAGAGCTCAAGGTCTATTGATTTTGGTGAAGATCGGTTAAGGGAAAGGGGTAGTTTACCAGCAACATTTTATGTTGTAACAAGAGAAATGTTTCCATGACGAACGATAACTGCCGCAAATTCAAACAGAATCAAATATATTTTTGCATGCTTCCCTGAATTGTAGAGGACGGAAGGTCTGTTGATTTTGGAGAAGATCGGTTAAGAGAAAGGGGTAGTTTACCTGAAACATTTTATGATTTAACAAGAGTAAAGTACTTAATTTTTATAAATAAATTATCCTGATAAGAAGCTCATAGTAATCCACTGTAGAAACGTAGATGAAATATCTATAAATGTAGAATTTAGGTGAACGGGGTGGGGGTAATTTTCTATTATTAAAAATTATAGTTGAAGGTGTAGTGGAGAATTTTTTATATGTGTACTACGTTATCGGCAACAAAGAAGTATTTTTTTGTTAAAATTCCTTCCCTGGCTGTTTGGCTGAAAATGATTTTAAATATAAATCTTAGAATATGGAAGTCATGTATGGTTCTCCATACCGATATTTACTTCCATATTCCTTAAGGAATGGAAGTATGGTGATGGCAAAAAAAATCGTGTTCGAGATTATTGCAGATTCTGATTCTACTACACTCAAAACATGAAAAAAAGTCGTTTTCCGGAAAGTGTCTGAGTGTGTGTCTTGTCTGTCTGTCTGTAGATTTTTTTTTCTATGGCAAACGATAACTGCCGCAAATTCAAACAGAATCAAATAATTTTTTGCATACAGCCCTGATTTGCAGAGTCCTCGCGACCTATTGTTTTTGGTGAAGATCGGTTGAGGGAAAGGGGTAGTTTACCTGCAACGGTTTTTTTTTAGCAAGGGTAATTTTGTTTGTTTGGCAAACGATAAAAGCCGCAAATTCAAACAGAATCATATAATATTTTGCATACAACTCTGAAATGTAGAGTTCTCAAGACCTGTTGGTTTTGGTGAAGATCGGTTAAGGGAATAGGGTTGTTTACCAGCAACATTTTATGTTTTATCAAGGGTAATTTTTTTTTGAAGAACGATAACTGCCGTACAATAAAACAGAATCAACTACTCTTCTGCATACCTTTTTGAATTATACGGAACTCAAGGTCTGTTGATTTTGTTGAAGATCGGTTAAGGGAAAGGGGTATTTTACCTGTAACGTTTTATGTTTTAACTAGGGTATTTTTTCTATGACGAACGATAACTGCCCTAAATTCAAAGAAAATCAACTAATGTTTTGCATACAGCCGTGAATTGTAGAGTTCTCAAGACCTATTGTTATTGGTGAAGATCGGTTAATGGAATAGGGTAGTTTACCAGCAACGTTTTATGTTTTATCAAGCGTGTTTTCTATGGCAAACTATAACAGCCGCAATTTCAAACAGAATCAAATAATTGTTTGCATACAGGCCTAAATTGTAGAGTACCCAAGACCGGACGTTTTTGGTGAAGATCGGTTAAGGGGAAGGGGTAGTTTACCAGCAACGTTTTTTTATCAAGCGTCTTTTCTATGGCAAACGATAACAGCCGCAAATTCAAACAGAATCAAATAATTTTTTGCATACGTCCCTGAATTGTAGAGGTCTCAATGACTTTCGATATTGGTGAAGATCGGTTAAGGGGAAGGGGTAGTTTACCTGCAACCTTTTACGTTTTAACAAGAGTAAAGTACTTGAAAATTTATTTAAACTTTTTGAAACAATGGTAATTGTTAAATATCGGTATGGAGAACCATACATGACTTCCATATTCTAAGATTTATATTTAAAATCATTTTCAGCCAAACAGCCAGGGAAGGAATTTTAACAAAAAAATACTTCTTTCTTGCCAATAACGTAGTACACGTATAAAAAATATTATCCCCTCCCCCTTCAACTATAATTTTGATTTATAGAAAATTACCCCCAGCCCGTTCAACTAGTCTCTTCATTTATAGATATTTCATCTACGTTTCTACAGTGGATTATTAAGATCTTATCAGGATACTTTATCAAAATTATGTACTTTACTCATGTTACAACAAAAAATGTTTCAGGTAAACTGCCCTTTCCCCGTAACCGATCTTCACCAAAATCAACAGACATTGAGTTCTCTATAGCTCTGGCACATATGTAAAAAATTATTTGATTCTATTTGAATTTACGGCAGTTATGGTTCGTCATATAAAAAATTACCCAAGTTAAAACATAAAACATGAGATTTATAAAACATATCTAAGATTTATATTTAAAATCATTTTTGAAATAAAATATTTTCATAGAACCTACTAACGCTGGGGAAATCTGAGGAGCCAATCAGAGTTGGGCCTACCTGTCACTCTGCTGAATTTGGTGGAAAGCCCTGTCACTGTCGTCAAAGTATCAGCCTTGACAGGGTCCTCTTTTTCTGCAAAATGGGAGAGGAGGCTTGAGAGTGACATGGTCCCCACCTCAATGAAGAACCCATTGTTTTATAAAAATATATTTAAATTTTGAAAACTGAAAATTCTTTTCTTGTTGTAAATATTTATATTTAATAATCAAAATGACTTTATCAAAAAACAAACATTATTTTTTTATAATAAGTACTTACATATGTTTCTTAATATGCTTACTTTTCTTCAATGTTGATGATCATTTCCAAACATTCTGACAAAATTGTATCTACAGAACAGTTAACATTCCCCAGGTTTCCATTTCTGCTAATTTCTCATTACACCTTCCACTGACGTATTATTAACCATTTCATAAACTATCGTATAATCTTTTCAGATTTTGTGGTACAAAATCTGAAATTTTCAGATTGCCTGGCAACAAAATTATTTTATTTTCAACAATTACCATTGTTTGAAAAAGTTTAAATGAATTTTCAAGTACTTTACTCTTGTTAAAACGTAAAAGGTTGCAGGTAAACTACCCCTTTCCCTTAACTGATCTTCACCAAAATCTAAAGGCCTTGAGTCCTCTACAATTCACTGACGTATGCAAAAAATTATTTGATTATGTTTGAATTTGCGGCAGTTATCGTTTGCCATAGAAAATACGCTTGATAAAAAACGTTGCAGGTAAACTACCCCTTCCCCTCAACCGATCTTCACTAAAAACAATAGGTCTTGAGTACTCTACAAATCAGGGCTGTATGCAGAAAATTATTTGATTCTGTTTGAATTTGCGGCTGTTATCGTTTGCCATAGAAAATACCCTTGTTAAAAAAACGTTGTAGGTAAACTACCCCTTTCCCTTAACCGATCTTCACCAAAAACAATAGGTCTTGAGAACTCTACAATTTAGGGCTGTATGCAAATAATCTTTTGATTCTGTTTGAATTTGCGGCTGTTGTCGTTTGCCATAGGAAATACCCTTGTTAAAACATAAAACGTTACAGGTAAACTACCCCTTTCCCTTAACCGATCTTCACCAAAAAAAATAGGTCTTGAGAACTCTACAATTCAGGGCTGTATGCGAAACTTTATTTGATTCTGTTTGAATTTGCGGCTGTTATCGTTTGCCAAAAAAAAATTTCCCTTGATTAAAAAAAACCGTTGCAGGTAAACTACCCCTTTCCCTCAACCGATCTTCACTAAAAACAATGGGTCGCGAGTCCTCTACAAATCAGGGCTGCATGCAAAACATTAATTGATTCTGTTTGAATTTGCGGCAGTTATCGTTTGCCATAGAAAAAAAATCTACAGACACAGACAGACAGACACACAGACAGACAGACAGACACACACACAGACACTTTTCGGAAAACGACTTTTTTTCATGTTTTGAGTGTAGTAGAATCAGAATCTGCAATAATCTCGTACACGATTTTTTTTGCCATCACCATACTTCCATTCCTTAAGGAATATGGAAGTAAAAATAAAATAATTTTGTTGCCAGGCCTTAAAATTATAATTTTTTCATTTTAATGTAATATAATATTTTTCATTTAATACAGCAATAAAAAGGCAGATAAGACACAGCCTGGCTGTTTGCTGAAAATGATTTTAAATATAAATCTTAGAATATGGAAGTCGTGTATGGTTCTCCATACCGATATTTTACTTCCATATTCCTTACGGAATGGAAGTATGGTGATGGCAAAAAAAATCGTGTTCGAGATTATTGCAGATTCTGATTCTACTACACTCAAAACATGAAAAAAAGTCGTTATGAAAAAAAGTCGTTTTCCGAGAAGTGTGTGTGTGTGTGTCTGTGTCTGTAGATTTTTTTTCTATGGCAAACGATAACTGCCGCAAATTCAAACAGAATCAAATAATTTTTTGCATACAGCCCTGATTTGTAGAGTACTCACGACCTATTGTTTTTGGTGAAGATCGGTTGAGGGAAAGGGGTAGTTTACCTGCAACGGTTTTTTTTTATCAAGGGAAATTTTTTTTGTTTGGCAAACGATAACAGCCGCAGATTCAAACAGAATCAAATAATGTTTCGCATACAACCCTGAATTGTAGAGTTCTCAAGACCTATTGTTTTTGGTGAAGATCGGTTGAGGGGAAGGGGTAGTTTACCTGCAACGTTTTTTATCAAGCGTATTTTCTATGGCAAACGATAACGGCCGCAAATTCAAACAGAATCAAATAATATTTTGCATACGTTCCTGAATTGTAGAGGTCTCAAGGACGTTCGATTTTGGTGAAGATCGGTTAAGGGGAAGGGGTAGTTTACCTGCAACCTTTTACGTTTTAACAAGAGTAAAGTACTTAAAAATTTATTGAAACTTTTTGAAACAATGGTAATTGTTAAAAATAAAATAATTTTGTTGCCAGGCAATAAAATTATAATTTTTTCATTATGTATTTTTTTCTCAGTTATGTACTGTTTACGTTTCCATTTTATTATTATGACTACCGCAATGAAAAGGCAGGGAAGACACACACGCGCGCGCGCGCGCACACACACACACACACACACACACACAATTCGCGTTATGTCTGGCCTCATTCATGTTTATTTTCTTATATTTGCACGGTTTTTAAATGGAAAGTGCCGAACCCATACCAACATAACAAATGCAAGCCGAAAAGTGTCCAGCACCACAGTACTGTGGTTAAGGCTGAAGCAGTAAGTAGAAAGAAGTAGTTTCTATGGTAATATTTCATTTCGAAAATGATTTTAAATATAAATCTTAGAATATGGAAGTCATGTATGGTTCTCCATACCGATTTTTTTATATAGTAAACGATAACAGCCGCAAATTCAAACAGAATCAAATGATGTTTTGCATACAGCCCTGTATTGTAGAGTTCTCAATACCTATTGGTGTTGGTGAAGATCGGTTAAGGGAAAGGGGTAGTTTACCAGCAACATTTTATGTTTTAGCAAGGGTAATTTTTTATATGACGAACGATAACTGCCGAAAATTCAATGAGAATCAAATAATTTTTTGCACTCTTTCCTGAGTTGCAGAGAGCTCAAGGTCTATTAATTTTGGTGAAGATCAGTTTAGGGAAAGGGGTAGTTTACCTGCAACATTTTATGTTGTAACAAGAGAAATGTTTCCATGACGAACGATAACTGCCGCACATTCAAACAGAATCAAATATTTTTTTGCATGCTTCCCTGAATTGTAGAGGACGGAAGGTCTGTTGATTTTGGAGAAGATCGGTTAAGAGAAAGGGGCAGTTTACCTGAAACATTTTATGATTTAACAAGAGTAAAGTACTTAATTTTTATAAATAAAGTATCCTGATAAGAAGCTCATAGTAATCCACTGTAGAAACGTAGATGAAATATCTATAAATGAAGAGGTTAGGTGAACGGGGTGGGGGTAATTTTCTATTATTAAAAATTATAGTTGAAGGTGGAGGGGAGAATTTTTTATATGTGTACTACGTTATCGGCAACAAAGAAGTAGTTTTTTTGTTAACATTGCTTCCCGGGCTCTTTAGCCGTAGTCCAATGTTTTCTGCAAAACCAGACTTTTCGGCAGTGCCATCGACTGCCATCATCAGTGAAAATCGAGTGCGAAAACGTGAGGTGGTATACGTTAGTGACCACAGTACTGTGGTTAATGCTGAAGCAATAAGTAGAAAGACGTATTTTCTATGGAAATATTTCATTTCGAATATGATTTTAAATATAAATCTTAGAACATGGAAGTCATGTATGGTTCTCCATACCGATTTTTTACTTCCATATTTCCTTAAGGAATGGAAGTATGGTGATGGCAAAAAAAATCGTGTTCGAGATTATTGCAGATTCTGATTCTACTACTCAAAACATGGAAAAAAGTCGTTTTCCGAAAAGTGTGTGTGTGTGTGTGTGTGTGTGTGTGTGTGTGTGTGTGTGTGTGTGTGTCTGTCTGTCTGTAGATTTTTTTTCTATGGCAAACGATAACAGCCGCAAATTCAAACAGAATCAAATAATTTTCTGCATACAGCCCTGATTTGTAGAGTACTCGCGACCTATTGTTTTTGGTGAAGATCGGTTGAGGGGAAGGGGTAGTTTACCTGCAACGGTTTTTTTTATCAAGGGAAATTTTTTTTTTGGCAAACGATAACAGCCGCAAATTCAAACAGAATCAAATAATGTTTCGCATACCGCCCTGAATTATAGAGTTCTCAAGACCTATTGTTTTTGGTGAAGATCGGTTAAGGTAAAGGGGTAGTTTACCAACAACGTTTTTTTAACAAGGGTATTTTCTATGGCAAACGATAACAGCCGCAAATTCAAACAGAATCAAATAATTTTCTGCATACAGCTCTGATTTGTAGAGTACTCAAGACCTATTGTTTTTGGTGAAGATCGGTTGAGGGGAAGGGGTAGTTTACCTGCAACGTTTTTTATCAAGCGTATTTTCTATGGCAAACGATAACTGCCGCAAATTCAAACAGAATCAAATAATTTTTTGCATACGTCAGTGAATTGTAGAGGACTCAAGGCCTTTAGATTTTGGTGAAGATCAGTTAAGGGGAAGGGGTAGTTTACCTGCAACCTTTTACGTTTTAACAAGAGTAAAGTACTTGAAAATTCATTTAAACTTTTTCAAACAATGGTAATTGTTGAAAATAAAATAATTTTGTTGCCAGGCAATCTGAAAATTTCAGATTTTGTACCACAAAATCTGAAAAGATTATACGATAGTTTATGAAATGGTTAATAATACGTCAGTGGAAGGTGTAATGAGAAATTAGCAGAAATGGAAACCTGGGGAATGTTAACTGTTCTGTAGATACAATTTTGTCAGAATGTTTGGAAATGATCATCAACATTGAAGAAAAAGTAAGCATATTAAGAAACATATGTAAGTACTTATTATAAAAAAATAATGTTTGTTTTTTGATAAAGTCATTTTGATTATAAAATATAAATATTTACAACAAGAAAAGAATTTTCAGTTTTCAAAATTTAAATATATTTTTATAAAACAATGGGTTCTTCATTGAGGTGGGGACCATGTCACTCACTCCATCTCAAGCCTCCTCTCCCATTTTGCAGAAAAAGAGGACCCTGTCAAGGCTGATACTTTGACGACAGTGACAGGGCTTTCCACCAAATTCAGCAGAGTGACAGGTAGGCCCAACTCTGATTGGCTCCTCAGATTTCCCCAGCGTTAGTAGGTTCTATGAAAATATTTTATTTCAAAAATGATTTTAAATATAAATCTTAGATATGTTTTATAAATCTCATGTTTTATGTTTTAACATGGGTAATTTTTTATATGACGAACGATAACTGCCGTAAATTCAAACAGAATCAAATAATTTTTTGCATATGTGCCTGAGCTATAGAGAACTCGATGTCTGTTGATTTTGGTGAAGATCGGTTACGGGGAAAGGGCAGTTTACCTGAAACATTTTTTGTTGTAACATGAGTAAAGTACTTAATTTTGATAAAGTATCCTGATAAGATCTTAATAATCCACTGTAGAAACGTAGATGAAATATCTATAAATGAAGAGGCTAGTTGAACGGGCTGGGGGTAATTTTCTATAAATCAAAATTATAGTTGAAGGGGGAGGGGATAATATTTTTTATATGTGTACTACGTTATTGGCAAGAAAGAAGTATTTTTTGTTAAAATTCCTTCCCTGGCTGTTTGGCTGAAAATGATTTTAAATATAAATCTTAGAATATGGAAGTCATGTATGGTTCTCCATACCGATATTTTTCTATGGTAAACGATAACAGCCGCAAATTCAAACAGAATCAAATGATGTTTTGCATACAGCCCTGTATTGTAGAGTTCTCAATACCTATTGGTGTTGGTGAAGATCGGTTAAGGGAAAGGGGTAGTTTACCAGCAACGTTTTATGTTTTAAAAGGGTATTTTTTATGGCAAACGATAAGAGCCGCAAATTCAAACAGAATCAAATACATTTTTGTATACAGCCCTGTTTTGTTGAGTACTAAAGACCTATTGTTTGTGGTGAAGATCAGTTAAGGGAGAGGGGTAGTTTACCTGACAAGTTTTTTGTTTTATCAAGGGTATTTTATATGGCAAACGATAACAGCCGCAAATTCAAACAGAATCATATAATATTTTGCATACAACTCTGAAATGTAGAGTTCTCAAGACCTGTTGGTTTTGGTGAAGATCGGTTAAGGGAATAGGGTTGTTTACCAGCAACATTTTATGTTTTATCAAGGGTAATTTTTTTTTGACGAATGATAACTGCCGTACAATAAAACAGAATCAACTACTCTTCTGCATACCTTTTTGAATTATACGGAACTCAAGGTCTGTTGATTTTGTTGAAGATCGGTTAAGGGAAAGGGGTATTTTACCTGTAACGTTTTATGTTTTAACTAGGGTATTTTTTCTATGACGAACGATAACTGCCCTAAATTCAAAGAAAATCAACTAATGTTTTGCATACAGCCGTGAATTGTAGAGTTCTCAAGACCTATTGTTATTGGTGAAGATCGGTTAATGGAATAGGGTAGTTTACCAGCAACGTTTTATGTTTTATCAAGCGTGTTTTCTATGGCAAACTATAACAGCCGCAATTTCAAACAGAATCAAATAATTGTTTGCATACAGGCCTAAATTGTAGAGTACCCAAGACCTGACGTTTTTGGTGAAGATCGGTTAAGGGGAAGGGGTAGTTTACTAGCAACGATTTTTTATCAAGGGTAATTTTTTTCTATAGTAAACGATAACAGCCGCAAATTCAAACAGAATCAAATGATGTTTTGCATACAGCCCTGTATTATAGAGTTCTCAATACCTATTGGTGCTGGTGAAGATCGGTTAAGGCAAAGGGGTAGTTTACCAGCAACATTTTATGTTTTAACAAGGGTAATTTTTTATATGACGAACGATAACTGCCGTAAATTCAAACAGAATCAACTAGGTTTTTGCATACCTTTTTGAACTAAAGACAACTCAAGGTCTGTTGGTTTTGTTGAAGATCAGTTAAGGGAAAGGGGTAGTTTATCAGCAACGTTTTATGTTTTAAAAAGGGTAATTTTTATTATGACGAACGATAACTGCCGAAAATTCAATGAGAATCAAATAATTTTTTGCACCCTTTCCTCAGTTGCAGAGAGCTCAAGGTCTATTGATTTTGGTGAAGATCGGTTAAGGGAAAGGGGTAGTTTACCAGCAACATTTTATGTTGTAACAAGAGAAATGTTTCCATGACGAACGATAACTGCCGCAAATTCAAACAGAATCAAATATATTTTTGCATGCTTCCCTGAATTGTAGAGGACGGAAGGTCTGTTGATTTTGGAGAAGATCGGTTAAGAGAAAGGGGTAGTTTACCTGAAACATTTTATGATTTAACAAGAGTAAAGTACTTAATTTTTATAAATAAATTATCCTGATAAGAAGCTCATATAATCCACTGTAGAAACGTAGATGAAATATCTATAAATGTAGAATTTAGGTGAACGGGGTGGGGGTAATTTTCTATTATTAAAAATTATAGTTGAAGGTGTAGTGGAGAATTTTTTATATGTGTACTACGTTATCGGCAACAAAGAAGTATTTTTTTGTTAAAATTCCTTCCCTGGCTGTTTGGCTGAAAATGATTTTAAATATAAATCTTAGAATATGGAAGTCATGTATGGTTCTCCATACCGATATTTACTTCCATATTCCTTAAGGAATGGAAGTATGGTGATGGCAAAAAAAATCGTGTTCGAGATTATTGCAGATTCTGATTCTACTACACTCAAAACATGAAAAAAAGT
Source organism: Magicicada septendecula (assembly GCA_034769895.1). Lineage (NCBI taxonomy): Eukaryota > Metazoa > Arthropoda > Insecta > Hemiptera > Cicadidae > Magicicada > Magicicada septendecula. The sequence goes on from CM068367.1 coordinate 321,723,527, forward strand.
CGTTTTCCGGAAAGTGTCTGAGTGTGTGTCTTGTCTGTCTGTCTGTAGATTTTTTTTCTATGGCAAACGATAACTGCCGCAAATTCAAACAGAATCAAATAATTTTTTGCATACAGCCCTGATTTGCAGAGTCCTCGCGACCTATTGTTTTTGGTGAAGATCGGTTGAGGGAAAGGGGTAGTTTACCTGCAACGGTTTTTTTTTTAGCAAGGGTAATTTTGTTTGTTTGGCAAACGATAAAAGCCGCAAATTCAAACAGAATCATATAATATTTTGCATACAACTCTGAAATGTAGAGTTCTCAAGACCTGTTGGTTTTGGTGAAGATCGGTTAAGGGAATAGGGTTGTTTACCAGCAACATTTTATGTTTTATCAAGGGTAATTTTTTTTTGAAGAACGATAACTGCCGTACAATAAAACAGAATCAACTACTCTTCTGCATACCTTTTTGAATTATACGGAACTCAAGGTCTGTTGATTTTGTTGAAGATCGGTTAAGGGAAAGGGGTATTTTACCTGTAACGTTTTATGTTTTAACTAGGGTATTTTTTCTATGACGAACGATAACTGCCCTAAATTCAAAGAAAATCAACTAATGTTTTGCATACAGCCGTGAATTGTAGAGTTCTCAAGACCTATTGTTATTGGTGAAGATCGGTTAATGGAATAGGGTAGTTTACCAGCAACGTTTTATGTTTTATCAAGCGTGTTTTCTATGGCAAACTATACAGCCGCAATTTCAAACAGAATCAAATAATTGTTTGCATACAGGCCTAAATTGTAGAGTACCCAAGACCTGACGTTTTTGGTGAAGATCGGTTAAGGGGAAGGGGTAGTTTACTAGCAACGATTTTTTATCAAGGGTAATTTTTTTCTATAGTAAACGATAACAGCCGCAAATTCAAACAGAATCAAATGATGTTTTGCATACAGCCCTGTATTATAGAGTTCTCAATACCTATTGGTGCTGGTGAAGATCGGTTAAGGCAAAGGGGTAGTTTACCAGCAACATTTTATGTTTTAACAAGGGTAATTTTTTATATGACGAACGATAACTGCCGTAAATTCAAACAGAATCAACTAGGTTTTTGCATACCTTTCTGAACTAAAGAGAACTCAAGGTCTGTTGATTTTGTTGAAGATCAGTTAAGGGAAAGGGGTAGTTTATCAGCAACGTTTTATGTTTTAAAAAGGGTAATTTTTATTATGACGAACGATAACTGCCGAAAATTCAATGAGAATCAAATTATTTTTTGCACCCTTTCCTCAGTAGCAGAGAGCTCAAGGTCTATTGATTTTGGTGAAGATCGGTTAAGGGAAAGGGGTAGTTTACCAGCAACATTTTATGTTGTAACAAGAGAAATGTTTCCATGACGAACGATAACTGCCGCAAATTCAAACAGAATCAAATATATTTTTGCATGCTTCCCTGAATTGTAGAGGACGGAAGGTCTGTTGATTTTGGAGAAGATCGGTTAAGAGAAAGGGGTAGTTTACCTGAAACATTTTATGATTTAACAAGAGTAAAGTACTTAATTTTTATAAATAAATTAATCCTGATAAGAAGCTCATAGTAATCCACTGTAGAAACGTAGATGAAATATCTATAAATGTAGAATTTAGGTGAACGGGGTGGGGGTAATTTTCTATTATTAAAAATTATAGTTGAAGGTGTAGTGGAGAATTTTTTATATGTGTACTACGTTATCGGCAACAAAGAAGTATTTTTTTGTTAAAATTCCTTCCCTGGCTGTTTGGCTGAAAATGATTTTATATATAAATCTTAGAATATGGAAGTCATGTATGGTTCTCCATACCGATATTTACTTCCATATTCCTTAAGGAATGGAAGTATGGTGATGGCAAAAAAAATCGTGTTCGAGATTATTGCAGATTCTGATTCTACTACACTCAAAACATGAAAAAAAGTCGTTTTCCGGAAAGTGTCTGAGTGTGTGTCTTGTCTGTCTGCTGTAGATTTTTTTTCTATGGCAAACGATAACTGCCGCAAATTCAAACAGAATCAAATAATTTTTTGCATACAGCCCTGATTTGCAGAGTCCTCGCGACCTATTGTTTTTGGTGAAGATCGGTTGAGGGAAAGGGGTAGTTTACCTGCAACGGTTTTTTTTTAGCAAGGGTAATTTTGTTTGTTTGGCAAACGATAAAAGCCGCAAATTCAAACAGAATCATATAATATTTTGCATACAACTCTGAAATGTAGAGTTCTCAAGACCTGTTGGTTTTGGTGAAGATCGGTTAAGGGAATAGGGTTGTTTACCAGCAACATTTTATGTTTTATCAAGGGTAATTTTTTTTTGACGAACGATAACTGCCGTACAATAAAACAGAATCAACTACTCTTCTGCATACCTTTTTGAATTATACGGAACTCAAGGTCTGTTGATTTTGTTGAAGATCGGTTAAGGGAAAGGGGTATTTTACCTGTAACGTTTTATATTTTAACTAGGGTATTTTTTCTATGACGAACGATAACTGCCCTAAATTCAAAGAAAATCAACTAATGTTTTGCATACAGCCGTGAATTGTAGAGTTCTCAAGACCTATTGTTATTGGTGAAGATCGGTTAATGGAATAGGGTAGTTTACCAGCAACGTTTTATGTTTTATCAAGCGTGTTTTCTATGGCAAACTATAACAGCCGCAATTTCAAACAGAATCAAATAATTGTTTGCATACAGGCCTAAATTGTAGAGTACCCAAGACCTGACGTTTTTGGTGAAGATCGGTTAAGGGGAAGGGGTAGTTTACTAGCAACGATTTTTTATCAAGGGTAATTTTTTTCTATAGTAAACGATAACAGCCGCAAATTCAAACAGAATCAAATGATGTTTTGCATACAGCCCTGTATTATAGAGTTCTCAATACCTATTGGTGCTGGTGAAGATCGGTTAAGGCAAAGGGGTAGTTTACCAGCAACATTTTATGTTTTAACAAGGGTAATTTTTTATATGACGAACGATAACTGCCGTAAATTCAAACAGAATCAACTAGGTTTTTGCATACCTTTTTGAACTAAAGAGAACTCAAGGTCTGTTGATTTTGTTGAAGATCAGTTAAGGGAAAGGGGTAGTTTATCAGCAACGTTTTATGTTTTAAAAAGGGTAATTTTTATTATGACGAACGATAACTGCCGAAAATTCAATGAGAATCAAATAATTTTTTGCACCCTTTCCTCAGTTGCAGAGAGCTCAAGGTCTATTGATTTTGGTGAAGATCGGTTAAGGGAAAGGGGTAGTTTACCAGCAACATTTTATGTTGTAACAAGAGAAATGTTTCCATGACGAACGATAACTGCCGCAAATTCAAACAGAATCAAATATATTTTTGCATGCTTCTCTGAATTGTAGAGGACGGAAGGTCTGTTGATTTTGGAGAAGATCGGTTAAGAGAAAGGGGTAGTTTACCTGAAACATTTTATGATTTAACAAGAGTAAAGTACTTAATTTTTATAAATAAATTATCCTGATAAGAAGCTCATAGTAATCCACTGTAGAAACGTAGATGAAATATCTATAAATGTAGAATTTAGGTGAACGGGGTGGGGGTAATTTTCTATTATTAAAAATTATAGTTGAAGGTGTAGTGGAGAATTTTTTATGTGTACTACGTTATCGGCAACAAAGAAGTATTTTTTTGTTAAAATTCCTTCCCTGGCTGTTTGGCTGAAAATGATTTTAAATATAAATCTTAGAATATGGAAGTCATGTATGGTTCTCCATACCGATATTTACTTCCATATTCCTTAAGGAATGGAAGTATGGTGATGGCAAAAAAAATCGTGTTCGAGATTATTGCAGATTCTGATTCTACTACACTCAAAACATGAAAAAAAGTCGTTTTCCGAAAAGTGTCTGAGTGTGTGTCTTGTCTGTCTGTCTGTAGATTTTTTTTCTATGGCAAACGATAACTGCCGCAAATTCAAACAGAATCAAATAATTTTTTGCATACAGCCCTGATTTGCAGAGTCCTCGCGACCTATTGTTTTTGGTGAAGATCGGTTGAGGGAAAGGGGTAGTTTACCTGCAACGGTTTTTTTTTTAGCAAGGGTAATTTTGTTTGTTTGGCAAACGATAAAAGCCGCAAATTCAAACAGAATCATATAATATTTTGCATACAACTCTGAAATGTAGAGTTCTCAAGACCTGTTGGTTTTGGTGAAGATCGGTTAAGGGAATAGGGTTGTTTACCAGCAACATTTTATGTTTTATCAAGGGTAATTTTTTTTTGACGAACGATAACTGCCGTACAATAAAACAGAATCAACTACTCTTCTGCATACCTTTTTGAATTATACGGAACTCAAGGTCTGTTGATTTTGTTGAAGATCGGTTAAGGGAAAGGGGTATTTTACCTGTAACGTTTTATGTTTTAACTAGGGTATTTTTTCTATGACGAACGATAACTGCCCTAAATTCAAAGAAAATCAACTAATGTTTTGCATACAGCCGTGAATTGTAGAGTTCTCAAGACCTATTGTTATTGGTGAAGATCGGTTAATGGAATAGGGTAGTTTACCAGCAACGTTTTATGTTTTATCAAGCGTGTTTTCTATGGCAAACTATAACAGCCGCAATTTCAAACAGAATCAAATAATTGTTTGCATACAGGCCTAAATTGTAGAGTACCCAAGACCTGACGTTTTTGGTGAAGATCGGTTAAGGGGAAGGGGTAGTTTACTAGCAACGATTTTTTATCAAGGGTAATTTTTTTCTATAGTAAACGATAACAGCCGCAAATTCAAACAGAATCAAATGATGTTTTGCATACAGCCCTGTATTATAGAGTTCTCAATACCTATTGGTGCTGGTGAAGATCGGTTAAGGCAAAGGGGTAGTTTACCAGCAACATTTTATGTTTTAACAAGGGTAATTTTTTATATGACGAACGATAACTGCCGTAAATTCAAACAGAATCAACTAGGTTTTTGCATACCTTTCTGAACTAAAGAGAACTCAAGGTCTGTTGATTTTGTTGAAGATCAGTTAAGGGAAAGGGGTAGTTTATCAGCAACGTTTTATGTTTTAAAAAGGGTAATTTTTATTATGACGAACGATAACTGCCGAAAATTCAATGAGAATCAAATTATTTTTTGCACCCTTTCCTCAGTAGCAGAGAGCTCAAGGTCTATTGATTTTGGTGAAGATCGGTTAAGGGAAAGGGGTAGTTTACCAGCAACATTTTATGTTGTAACAAGAGAAATGTTTCCATGACGAACGATAACTGCCGCAAATTCAAACAGAATCAAATATATTTTTGCATGCTTCCCTGAATTGTAGAGGACGGAAGGTCTGTTGATTTTGGAGAAGATCGGTTAAGAGAAAGGGGTAGTTTACCTGAAACATTTTATGATTTAACAAGAGTAAAGTACTTAATTTTTATAAATAAATTAATCCTGATAAGAAGCTCATAGTAATCCACTGTAGAAACGTAGATGAAATATCTATAAATGTAGAATTTAGGTGAACGGGGTGGGGGTAATTTTCTATTATTAAAAATTATAGTTGAAGGTGTAGTGGAGAATTTTTTATATGTGTACTACGTTATCGGCAACAAAGAAGTATTTTTTTGTTAAAATTCCTTCCCTGGCTGTTTGGCTGAAAATGATTTTATATATAAATCTTAGAATATGGAAGTCATGTATGGTTCTCCATACCGATATTTACTTCCATATTCCTTAAGGAATGGAAGTATGGTGATGGCAAAAAAAATCGTGTTCGAGATTATTGCAGATTCTGATTCTACTACACTCAAAACATGAAAAAAAGTCGTTTTCCGGAAAGTGTCTGAGTGTGTGTCTTGTCTGTCTGCTGTAGATTTTTTTTCTATGGCAAACGATAACTGCCGCAAATTCAAACAGAATCAAATAATTTTTTGCATACAGCCCTGATTTGCAGAGTCCTCGCGACCTATTGTTTTTGGTGAAGATCGGTTGAGGGAAAGGGGTAGTTTACCTGCAACGGTTTTTTTTTAGCAAGGGTAATTTTGTTTGTTTGGCAAACGATAAAAGCCGCAAATTCAAACAGAATCATATAATATTTTGCATACAACTCTGAAATGTAGAGTTCTCAAGACCTGTTGGTTTTGGTGAAGATCGGTTAAGGGAATAGGGTTGTTTACCAGCAACATTTTATGTTTTATCAAGGGTAATTTTTTTTTGACGAACGATAACTGCCGTACAATAAAACAGAATCAACTACTCTTCTGCATACCTTTTTGAATTATACGGAACTCAAGGTCTGTTGATTTTGTTGAAGATCGGTTAAGGGAAAGGGGTATTTTACCTGTAACGTTTTATATTTTAACTAGGGTATTTTTTCTATGACGAACGATAACTGCCCTAAATTCAAAGAAAATCAACTAATGTTTTGCATACAGCCGTGAATTGTAGAGTTCTCAAGACCTATTGTTATTGGTGAAGATCGGTTAATGGAATAGGGTAGTTTACCAGCAACGTTTTATGTTTTATCAAGCGTGTTTTCTATGGCAAACTATAACAGCCGCAATTTCAAACAGAATCAAATAATTGTTTGCATACAGGCCTAAATTGTAGAGTACCCAAGACCTGACGTTTTTGGTGAAGATCGGTTAAGGGGAAGGGGTAGTTTACTAGCAACGATTTTTTATCAAGGGTAATTTTTTTCTATAGTAAACGATAACAGCCGCAAATTCAAACAGAATCAAATGATGTTTTGCATACAGCCCTGTATTATAGAGTTCTCAATACCTATTGGTGCTGGTGAAGATCGGTTAAGGCAAAGGGGTAGTTTACCAGCAACATTTTATGTTTTAACAAGGGTAATTTTTTATATGACGAACGATAACTGCCGTAAATTCAAACAGAATCAACTAGGTTTTTGCATACCTTTTTGAACTAAAGAGAACTCAAGGTCTGTTGATTTTGTTGAAGATCAGTTAAGGGAAAGGGGTAGTTTATCAGCAACGTTTTATGTTTTAAAAAGGGTAATTTTTATTATGACGAACGATAACTGCCGAAAATTCAATGAGAATCAAATAATTTTTTGCACCCTTTCCTCAGTTGCAGAGAGCTCAAGGTCTATTGATTTTGGTGAAGATCGGTTAAGGGAAAGGGGTAGTTTACCAGCAACATTTTATGTTGTAACAAGAGAAATGTTTCCATGACGAACGATAACTGCCGCAAATTCAAACAGAATCAAATATATTTTTGCATGCTTCTCTGAATTGTAGAGGACGGAAGGTCTGTTGATTTTGGAGAAGATCGGTTAAGAGAAAGGGGTAGTTTACCTGAAACATTTTATGATTTAACAAGAGTAAAGTACTTAATTTTTATAAATAAATTATCCTGATAAGAAGCTCATAGTAATCCACTGTAGAAACGTAGATGAAATATCTATAAATGTAGAATTTAGGTGAACGGGGTGGGGGTAATTTTCTATTATTAAAAATTATAGTTGAAGGTGTAGTGGAGAATTTTTTATGTGTACTACGTTATCGGCAACAAAGAAGTATTTTTTTGTTAAAATTCCTTCCCTGGCTGTTTGGCTGAAAATGATTTTAAATATAAATCTTAGAATATGGAAGTCATGTATGGTTCTCCATACCGATATTTACTTCCATATTCCTTAAGGAATGGAAGTATGGTGATGGCAAAAAAAATCGTGTTCGAGATTATTGCAGATTCTGATTCTACTACACTCAAAACATGAAAAAAAGTCGTTTTCCGAAAAGTGTCTGAGTGTGTGTCTTGTCTGTCTGTCTGTAGATTTTTTTTCTATGGCAAACGATAACTGCCGCAAATTCAAACAGAATCAAATAATTTTTTGCATACAGCCCTGATTTGCAGAGTCCTCGCGACCTATTGTTTTTGGTGAAGATCGGTTGAGGGAAAGGGGTAGTTTACCTGCAACGGTTTTTTTTTTAGCAAGGGTAATTTTGTTTGTTTGGCAAACGATAAAAGCCGCAAATTCAAACAGAATCATATAATATTTTGCATACAACTCTGAAATGTAGAGTTCTCAAGACCTGTTGGTTTTGGTGAAGATCGGTTAAGGGAATAGGGTTGTTTACCAGCAACATTTTATGTTTTATCAAGGGTAATTTTTTTTTGACGAACGATAACTGCCGTACAATAAAACAGAATCAACTACTCTTCTGCATACCTTTTTGAATTATACGGAACTCAAGGTCTGTTGATTTTGTTGAAGATCGGTTAAGGGAAAGGGGTATTTTACCTGTAACGTTTTATGTTTTAACTAGGTTATTTTTTCTATGACGAACGATAACTGCCCTAAATTCAAAGAAAATCAACTAATGTTTTGCATGCAGCCGTGAATTGTAGAGTTCTCAAGACCTATTGTTATTGGTGAAGATCGGTTAATGGAATAGGGTAGTTTACCAGCAACGTCTTATGTTTTATCAAGCGTGTTTTCTATGGCAAACTATAACAGCCGCAATTTCAAACAGAATCAAATAATTGTTTGCATACAGGCCTAAATTGTAGAGTACCCAAGACCTGACGTTTTTGGTGAAGATCGGTTAAGGGGAAGGGGTAGTTTACTAGCAACGATTTTTTATCAAGGGTAATTTTTTTCTATAGTAAACGATAACAGCCGCAAATTCAAACAGAATCAAATGATGTTTTGCATACAGCCCTGTATTATAGAGTTCTCAATACCTATTGGTGCTGGTGAAGATCGGTTAAGGCAAAGGGGTAGTTTACCAGCAACATTTTATGTTTTAACAAGGGTAATTTTTTATATGACGAACGATAACTGCCGTAAATTCAAACAGAATCAACTAGGTTTTTGCATACCTTTTTGAACTAAAGAGAACTCAAGGTCTGTTGATTTTGTTGAAGATCAGTTAAGGGAAAGGGGTAGTTTATCAGCAACGTTTTATGTTTTAAAAAGGGTAATTTTTATTATGACGAACGATAACTGCCGAAAATTCAATGAGAATCAAATTATTTTTTGCACCCTTTCCTCAGTTGCAGAGAGCTCAAGGTCTATTGATTTTGGTGAAGATCGGTTAAGGGAAAGGGGTAGTTTACCAGCAACATTTTATGTTGTAACAAGAGAAATGTTTCCATGACGAACGATAACTGCCGCAAATTCAAACAGAATCAAATATATTTTTGCATGCTTCTCTGAATTGTAGAGGACGGAATGTCTGTTGATTTTGGAGAAGATCGGTTAAGAGAAAGGGGTAGTTTACCTGAAACATTTTATGATTTAACAAGAGTAAAGTACTTAATTTTTATAAATAAATTATCCTGATAAGAAGCTCATAGTAATCCACTGTAGAAACGTAGATGAAATATCTATAAATGTAGAATTTAGGTGAACGGGGTGGGGGTAATTTTCTATTATTAAAAATTATAGTTGAAGGTGTAGTGGAGAATTTTTTATATGTGTACTACGTTATCGGCAACAAAGAAGTATTTTTTTGTTAAAATTCCTTCCCTGGCTGTTTGGCTGAAAATGATTTTAAATATAAATCTTAGAATATGGAAGTCATGTATGGTTCTCCATACCGATATTTACTTCCATATTCCTTAAGGAATGGAAGTATGGTGATGGCAAAAAAAATCGTGTTCGAGATTATTGCAGATTCTGATTCTACTACACTCAAAACATGAAAAAAAGTCGTTTTCCGGAAAGTGTCTGAGTGTGTGTCTTGTCTGTCTGTCTGTAGATTTTTTTTCTATGGCAAACGATAAATGCCGCAAATTCAAACAGAATCAAATAATTTTTTGCATACAGCCCTGATTTGCAGAGTCCTCCTCGCGACCTATTGTTTTTGGTGAAGATCGGTTGAGGGAAAGGGGTAGTTTACCTGCAACGTTTTTTTTTTAGCAAGGGTAATTTTGTTTGTTTGGCAAACGATAAAAGCCGCAAATTCAAACAGAATCATATAATATTTTGCATACAACTCTGAAATGTAGAGTTCTCAAGACCTGTTGGTTTTGGTGAAGATCGGTTAAGGGAATAGGGTTGTTTACCAGCAACATTTTATGTTTTATCAAGGGTAATTTTTTTTTTGACGAACGATAACTGCCGTACAATAAAACAGAATCAACTACTCTTCTGCACACCTTTTTGAATTATACGGAACTCAAGGTCTGTTGATTTTGTTGAAGATCGGTTAAGGGAAAGGGGTATTTTACCTGTAACGTTTTATGTTTTAACTAGGTTATTTTTTCTATGACGAACGATAACTGCCCTAAATTCAAAGAAAATCAACTAATGTTTTGCATACAGCCGTGAATTGTAGAGTTCTCAAGACCTATTGTTATTGGTGAAGATCGGTTAATGGAATAGGGTAGTTTACCAGCAACGTTTTATGTTTTATCAAGCGTGTTTTCTATGGCAAACTATAACAGCCGCAATTTCAAACAGAATCAAATAATTGTTTGCATACAGGCCTAAATTGTAGAGTACCCAAGACCTGACGTTTTTGGTGAAGATCGGTTAAGGGGAAGGGGTAGTTTACTAGCAACGATTTTTTATCAAGGGTAATTTTTTTCTATAGTAAACGATAACAGCCGCAAATTCAAACAGAATCAAATGATGTTTTGCATACAGCCCTGTATTATAGAGTTCTCAATACCTATTGGTGCTGGTGAAGATCGGTTAAGGCAAAGGGGTAGTTTACCAGCAACATTTTATGTTTTAACAAGGGTAATTTTTTATATGACGAACGATAACTGCCGTAAATTCAAACAGAATCAACTAGGTTTTTGCATACCTTTTTGAACTAAAGAGAACTCAAGGTCTGTTGATTTTGTTGAAGATCAGTTAAGGGAAAGGGGTAGTTTATCAGCAACGTTTTATGTTTTAAAAAGGGTAATTTTTATTATGACGAACGATAACTGCCGAAAATTCAATGAGAATCAAATTATTTTTTGCACCCTTTCCTCAGTTGCAGAGAGCTCAAGGTCTATTGATTTTGGTGAAGATCGGTTAAGGGAAAGGGGTAGTTTACCAGCAACATTTTATGTTGTAACAAGAGAAATGTTTCCATGACGAACGATAACTGCCGCAAATTCAAACAGAATCAAATATATTTTTGCATGCTTCTCTGAATTGTAGAGGACGGAATGTCTGTTGATTTTGGAGAAGATCGGTTAAGAGAAAGGGGTAGTTTACCTGAAACATTTTATGATTTAACAAGAGTAAAGTACTTAATTTTTATAAATAAATTATCCTGATAAGAAGCTCATAGTAATCCACTGTAGAAACGTAGATGAAATATCTATAAATGTAGAATTTAGGTGAACGGGGTGGGGGTAATTTTCTATTATTAAAAATTATAGTTGAAGGTGTAGTGGAGAATTTTTTATATGTGTACTACGTTATCGGCAACAAAGAAGTATTTTTTTGTTAAAATTCCTTCCGTGGCTGTTTGGCTGAAAATGATTTTAAATATAAATCTTAGAATATGGAAGTCATGTATGGTTCTCCATACCGATATTTACTTCCATATTCCTTAAGGAATGGAAGTATGGTGATGGCAAAAAAAATCGTGTTCGAGATTATTGCAGATTCTGATTCTACTACACTCAAAACATGAAAAAAAGTCGTTTTCCGGAAAGTGTCTGAGTGTGTGTCTTGTCTGTCTGTCTGTAGATTTTTTTTCTATGGCAAACGATAAATGCCGCAAATTCAAACAGAATCAAATAATTTTTTGCATACAGCCCTGATTTGCAGAGTCCTCCTCGCGACCTATTGTTTTTGGTGAAGATCGGTTGAGGGAAAGGGGTAGTTTACCTGCAACGTTTTTTTTTTAGCAAGGGTAATTTTGTTTGTTTGGCAAACGATAAAAGCCGCAAATTCAAACAGAATCATATAATATTTTGCATACAACTCTGAAATGTAGAGTTCTCAAGACCTGTTGGTTTTGGTGAAGATCGGTTAAGGGAATAGGGTTGTTTACCAGCAACATTTTATGTTTTATCAAGGGTAATTTTTTTTTTGACGAACGATAACTGCCGTACAATAAAACAGAATCAACTACTCTTCTGCACACCTTTTTGAATTATACGGAACTCAAGGTCTGTTGATTTTGTTGAAGATCGGTTAAGGGAAAGGGGTATTTTACCTGTAACGTTTTATGTTTTAACTAGGTTATTTTTTCTATGACGAACGATAACTGCCCTAAATTCAAAGAAAATCAACTAATGTTTTGCATACAGCCGTGAATTGTAGAGTTCTCAAGACCTATTGTTATTGGTGAAGATCGGTTAATGGAATAGGGTAGTTTACCAGCAACGTTTTATGTTTTATCAAGCGTGTTTTCTATGGCAAACTATAACAGCCGCAATTTCAAACAGAATCAAATAATTGTTTGCATACAGGCCTAAATTGTAGAGTACCCAAGACCTGACGTTTTTGGTGAAGATCGGTTAAGGGGAAGGGGTAGTTTACTAGCAACGATTTTTTATCAAGGGTAATTTTTTTCTATAGTAAACGATAACAGCCGCAAATTCAAACAGAATCAAATGATGTTTTGCATACAGCCCTGTATTATAGAGTTCTCAATACCTATTGGTGCTGGTGAAGATCGGTTAAGGCAAAGGGGTAGTTTACCAGCAACATTTTATGTTTTAACAAGGGTAATTTTTTATATGACGAACGATAACTGCCGTAAATTCAAACAGAATCAACTAGGTTTTTGCATACCTTTTTGAACTAAAGAGAACTCAAGGTCTGTTGATTTTGTTGAAGATCAGTTAAGGGAAAGGGGTAGTTTATCAGCAACGTTTTATGTTTTAAAAAGGGTAATTTTTATTATGACGAACGATAACTGCCGAAAATTCAATGAGAATCAAATAATTTTTTGCACCCTTTCCTCAGTTGCAGAGAGCTCAAGGTCTATTGATTTTGGTGAAGATCGGTTAAGGGAAAGGGGTAGTTTACCAGCAACATTTTATGTTGTAACAAGAGAAATGTTTCCATGACGAACGATAACTGCCGCAAATTCAAACAGAATCAAATATATTTTTGCATGCTTCTCTGAATTGTAGAGGACGGAAGGTCTGTTGATTTTGGAGAAGATCGGTTAAGAGAAAGGGGTAGTTTACCTGAAACATTTTATGATTTAACAAGAGTAAAGTACTTAATTTTTATAAATAAATTATCCTGATCAGAAGCTCATAGTAATCCACTGTAGAAACGTAGATGAAATATCTATAAATGTAGAATTTAGGTGAACGGGGTGGGGGTAATTTTCTATTATTAAAAATTATAGTTGAAGGTGTAGTGGAGAATTTTTTATATGTGTACTACGTTATCGGCAACAAAGAAGTATTTTTTTGTTAAAATTCCTTCCCTGGCTGTTTGGCTGAAAATGATTTTAAATATAAATCTTAGAATATGGAAGTCATGTATGGTTCTCCATACCGATATTTACTTCCATGTTCCTTAAGGAATGGAAGTATGGTGATGGCAAAAAAAATCGTGTTCGAGATTATTGCAGATTCTGATTCTACTACACTCAAAACATGAAAAAAGTCGTTTTCCGAAAAGTGTCCGAGTGTGTGTCTTGTCTGTCTGTCTGTAGATTTTTTTTCTATGGCAAACGATAACTGCCGCAAATTCAAACAGAATCAAATAATTTTTTGCATACAGCTCTGATTTGCAGTGTCCTCGCGACCTATTGTTTTTGGTGAAGATCGGTTGAGGGAAAGGGGTAGTTTACCTGCAACGGTTTTTTTTAGCAAGGGTAATTTTGTTTGTTCGGCAAACGATAAAAGCCGCAAATTCAAACAGAATCATATAATATTTTGCATACAACTCTGAAATGTAGAGTTCTCAAGACCTGTTGGTTTTGGTGAAGATCGGTTAAGGGAATAGGGTTGTTTACCAGCAACATTTTATGTTTTATCAAGGGTAATTTTTTTTGACGAACGATAACTGCCGTACAATAAAACAGAATCAACTACTCTTCTGCATACCTTTTTGAATTATACGGAACTCAAGGTCTGTTGATTTTGTTGAAGATCGGTTAAGGGAAAGGGGTATTTTACCTGTAACGTTTCATGTTTTAACTAGGGTATTTTTTCTATGACGAACGATAACTGCCCTAAATTCAAAGAAAATCAACTAATGTTTTGCATACAGCCGTGAATTGTAGAGTTCTCAAGACCTATTGTTATTGGTGAAGATCGGTTAATGGAATAGGGTAGTTTACCAGCAACGTTTTATGTTTTATCAAGCGTGTTTTCTATGGCAAACTATAACAGCCGCAATTTCAAACAGAATCAAATAATTGTTTGCATACAGGCCTAAATTGTAGAGTACCCAAGACCTGACGTTTTTGGTGAAGATCGGTTAAGGGGAAGGGGTAGTTTACTAGCAACGATTTTTTATCAAGGGTAATTTTTTTCTATAGTAAACGATAACAGCCGCAAATTCAAACAGAATCAAATGATGTTTTGCATACAGCCCTGTATTATAGAGTTCTCAATACCTATTGGTGCTGGTGAAGATCGGTTAAGGCAAAGGGGTAGTTTACCAGCAACATTTTATGTTTTAACAAGGGTAATTTTTTATATGACGAACGATAACTGCCGTAAATTCAAACAGAATCAACTAGGTTTTTGCATACCTTTTTGAACTAAAGAGAACTCAAGGTCTGTTGATTTTGTTGAAGATCAGTTAAGGGAAAGGGGTAGTTTATCAGCAACGTTTTATGTTTTAAAAAGGGTAATTTTTATTATGACGAACGATAACTGCCGAAAATTCAATGAGAATCAAATTATTTTTTGCACCCTTTCCTCAGTTGCAGAGAGCTCAAGGTCTATTGATTTTGGTGAAGATCGGTTAAGGGAAAGGGGTAGTTTACCAGCAACATTTTATGTTGTAACAAGAGAAATGTTTCCATGACGAACGATAACTGCCGCAAATTCAAACAGAATCAAATATATTTTTGCATGCTTCTCTGAATTGTAGAGGACGGAATGTCTGTTGATTTTGGAGAAGATCGGTTAAGAGAAAGGGGTAGTTTACCTGAAACATTTTATGATTTAACAAGAGTAAAGTACTTAATTTTTATAAATAAATTATCCTGATAAGAAGCTCATAGTAATCCACTGTAGAAACGTAGATGAAATATCTATAAATGTAGAATTTAGGTGAACGGGGTGGGGGTAATTTTCTATTATTAAAAATTATAGTTGAAGGTGTAGTGGAGAATTTTTTATATGTGTACTACGTTATCGGCAACAAAGAAGTATTTTTTTGTTAAAATTCCTTCCGTGGCTGTTTGGCTGAAAATGATTTTAAATATAAATCTTAGAATATGGAAGTCATGTATGGTTCTCCATACCGATATTTACTTCCATATTCCTTAAGGAATGGAAGTATGGTGATGGCAAAAAAAATCGTGTTCGAGATTATTGCAGATTCTGATTCTACTACACTCAAAACATGAAAAAAAGTCGTTTTCCGGAAAGTGTCTGAGTGTGTGTCTTGTCTGTCTGTCTGTAGATTTTTTTTCTATGGCAAACGATAAATGCCGCAAATTCAAACAGAATCAAATAATTTTTTGCATACAGCCCTGATTTGCAGAGTCCTCCTCGCGACCTATTGTTTTTGGTGAAGATCGGTTGAGGGAAAGGGGTAGTTTACCTGCAACGTTTTTTTTTTAGCAAGGGTAATTTTGTTTGTTTGGCAAACGATAAAAGCCGCAAATTCAAACAGAATCATATAATATTTTGCATACAACTCTGAAATGTAGAGTTCTCAAGACCTGTTGGTTTTGGTGAAGATCGGTTAAGGGAATAGGGTTGTTTACCAGCAACATTTTATGTTTTATCAAGGGTAATTTTTTTTTTGACGAACGATAACTGCCGTACAATAAAACAGAATCAACTACTCTTCTGCACACCTTTTTGAATTATACGGAACTCAAGGTCTGTTGATTTTGTTGAAGATCGGTTAAGGGAAAGGGGTATTTTACCTGTAACGTTTTATGTTTTAACTAGGTTATTTTTTCTATGACGAACGATAACTGCCCTAAATTCAAAGAAAATCAACTAATGTTTTGCATACAGCCGTGAATTGTAGAGTTCTCAAGACCTATTGTTATTGGTGAAGATCGGTTAATGGAATAGGGTAGTTTACCAGCAACGTTTTATGTTTTATCAAGCGTGTTTTCTATGGCAAACTATAACAGCCGCAATTTCAAACAGAATCAAATAATTGTTTGCATACAGGCCTAAATTGTAGAGTACCCAAGACCTGACGTTTTTGGTGAAGATCGGTTAAGGGGAAGGGGTAGTTTACTAGCAACGATTTTTTATCAAGGGTAATTTTTTTCTATAGTAAACGATAACAGCCGCAAATTCAAACAGAATCAAATGATGTTTTGCATACAGCCCTGTATTATAGAGTTCTCAATACCTATTGGTGCTGGTGAAGATCGGTTAAGGCAAAGGGGTAGTTTACCAGCAACATTTTATGTTTTAACAAGGGTAATTTTTTATATGACGAACGATAACTGCCGTAAATTCAAACAGAATCAACTAGGTTTTTGCATACCTTTTTGAACTAAAGAGAACTCAAGGTCTGTTGATTTTGTTGAAGATCAGTTAAGGGAAAGGGGTAGTTTATCAGCAACGTTTTATGTTTTAAAAAGGGTAATTTTTATTATGACGAACGATAACTGCCGAAAATTCAATGAGAATCAAATAATTTTTTGCACCCTTTCCTCAGTTGCAGAGAGCTCAAGGTCTATTGATTTTGGTGAAGATCGGTTAAGGGAAAGGGGTAGTTTACCAGCAACATTTTATGTTGTAACAAGAGAAATGTTTCCATGACGAACGATAACTGCCGCAAATTCAAACAGAATCAAATATATTTTTGCATGCTTCTCTGAATTGTAGAGGACGGAAGGTCTGTTGATTTTGGAGAAGATCGGTTAAGAGAAAGGGGTAGTTTACCTGAAACATTTTATGATTTAACAAGAGTAAAGTACTTAATTTTTATAAATAAATTATCCTGATCAGAAGCTCATAGTAATCCACTGTAGAAACGTAGATGAAATATCTATAAATGTAGAATTTAGGTGAACGGGGTGGGGGTAATTTTCTATTATTAAAAATTATAGTTGAAGGTGTAGTGGAGAATTTTTTATATGTGTACTACGTTATCGGCAACAAAGAAGTATTTTTTTGTTAAAATTCCTTCCCTGGCTGTTTGGCTGAAAATGATTTTAAATATAAATCTTAGAATATGGAAGTCATGTATGGTTCTCCATACCGATATTTACTTCCATATTCCTTAAGGAATGGAAGTATGGTGATGGCAAAAAAAATCGTGTTCGAGATTATTGCAGATTCTGATTCTACTACACTCAAAACATGAAAAAAGTCGTTTTCCGAAAAGTGTCCGAGTGTGTGTCTTGTCTGTCTGTCTGTAGATTTTAACTGCCGCAAATTCAAACAGAATCAAATAATTTTTTGCATACAGCTCTGATTTGCAGTGTCCTCGCGACCTATTGTTTTTGGTGAAGATCGGTTGAGGGAAAGGGGTAGTTTACCTGCAACGGTTTTTTTTTAGCAAGGGTAATTTTGTTTGTTCGGCAAACGATAAAAGCCGCAAATTCAAACAGAATCATATAATATTTTGCATACAACTCTGAAATGTAGAGTTCTCAAGACCTGTTGGTTTTGGTGAAGATCGGTTAAGGGAATAGGGTTGTTTACCAGCAACATTTTATGTTTTATCAAGGGTAATTTTTTTTGACGAACGATAACTGCCGTACAATAAAACAGAATCAACTACTCTTCTGCATACCTTTTTGAATTATACGGAACTCAAGGTCTGTTGATTTTGTTGAAGATCGGTTAAGGGAAAGGGGTATTTTACCTGTAACGTTTCATGTTTTAACTAGGGTATTTTTTCTATGACGAACGATAACTGCCCTAAATTCAAAGAAAATCAACTAATGTTTTGCATACAGCCGTGAATTGTAGAGTTCTCAAGACCTATTGTTATTGGTGAAGATCGGTTAATGGAATAGGGTAGTTTACCAGCAACGTTTTATGTTTTATCAAGCGTGTTTTCTATGGCAAACTATAACAGCCGCAATTTCAAACAGAATCAAATAATTGTTTGCATACAGGCCTAAATTGTAGAGTACCCAAGACCTGACGTTTTTGGTGAAGATCGGTTAAGGGGAAGGGGTAGTTTACTAGCAACGATTTTTTATCAAGGGTAATTTTTTTCTATAGTAAACGATAACAGCCGCAAATTCAAACAGAATCAAATGATGTTTTGCATACAGCCCTGTATTATAGAGTTCTCAATACCTATTGGTGCTGGTGAAGATCGGTTAAGGTAAAGGGGTAGTTTACCAGCAACATTTTATGTTTTAACAAGGGTAATTTTTTATATGACGAACGATAACTGCCGTAAATTCAAACAGAATCAACTAGGTTTTTGCATACCTTTTTGAACTAAAGAGAACTCAAGGTCTGTTGATTTTGTTGAAGATCAGTTAAGGGAAAGGGGTAGTTTATCAGCAACGTTTTATGTTTTAAAAAGGGTAATTTTTATTATGACGAACGATAACTGCCGAAAATTCAATGAGAATCAAATAATTTTTTGCACCCTTTCCTCAGTTGGAGAGAGCTCAAGGTCTATTGATTTTGGTGAAGATAGGTTAAGGGAAAGGGGTAGTTTACCAGCAACATTTTATGTTGTAACAAGAGAAATGTTTCCATGACGAACGATAACTGCCGCAAATTCAAACAGAATCAAATATATTTTTGCATGCTTCCCTGAATTGTAGAGGACGGAAGGTCTGTTGATTTTGGAGAAGATCGGTTAAGAGAAAGGGGTAGTTTACCTGAAACATTTTATGATTTAACAAGAGTAAAGTACTTAATTTTTATAAATAAATTATCCTGATAAGAAGCTCATAGTAATCCACTGTAGAAACGTAGATGAAATATCTATAAATGTAGAATTTAGGTGAACGGGGTGGGGGTAATTTTCTATTATTAAAAATTATAGTTGAAGGTGTAGTGGAGAATTTTTTATATGTGTACTACGTTATCGGCAACAAAGAAGTATTTTTTTGTTAAAATTCCTTCCCTGGCTGTTTGGCTGAAAATGATTTTAAATATAAATCTTAGAATATGGAAGTCATGTATGGTTCTCCATACCGATATTTACTTCCATATTCCTTAAGGAATGGAAGTATGGTGATGGCAAAAAAAATCGTGTTCGAGATTATTGCAGATTCTGATTCTACTACACTCAAAACATGAAAAAAAGTCGTTTTCCGAAAAGTGTCTGAGTGTGTGTCTTGTCTGTCTGTCTGTAGATTTTTTTTCTATGGCAAACGATAACTGCCGCAAATTCAAACAGAATCAAATAATTTTTTGCATACAGCCCTGATTTGCAGAGTCCTCGCGACCTATTGTTTTTGGTGAAGATCGGTTGAGGGAAAGGGGTAGTTTACCTGCAACGGTTTTTTTTTAGCAAGGGTAATTTTGTTTGTTTGGCAAACGATAAAAGCCGCAAATTCAAACAGAATCAAATAATGTTTCGCATACAGTCCTGAATTGTAGAGTTCTCAAGATCTGTTGATTTTGGTGAAGATCGGTTAAGGGAAAGGGGTAGTTTACCTGTAACGTTTTATGTTTTAACAAGGGTATTTCCTATGGCAAACGATAACAGCCGCAAATTCAAACAGAATCAGAAGATTATTTGCATACAGCCCTTATTTGTAGAGTTCTCAAGACCTATTGTTTTTGGTGAAGATCGGTTGAGGGAAAGGGGTAGTTTACCTGCAACGTTTTTATAACAAGGGTATTTTCTATGGCAAACGATAACAGCCGCAAATTCAAACAGAATCAAATACTGTTTTGCATACAGCCCTGATTTGTAGTGTACTCAAGACCTATTGTTTTTGGTGAAGATCGGTTAAGGGGAAGGGGTAGTTTACCTGCAACGTTTTTTTATCAAGCGTATTTTCTATGGCAAACGATAACAGCCACAAATTCAAACAGAATCAAAAGATTATTTGCATACAGCCCTAAATTGTAGAGTTCTCAAGACCTATTGTTTTTGGTGAAGATCGGTTGAGGGAAAGGGGTAGTTTACCTGCAACGTTTTTTTAACAAGGGTATTTTCTATGGCAAACGATAACAGCCGCAAATTCAAACAGAATCAAATAATGTTTTGCATACAGCCCTGATTTGTAGTGTACTCAAGACCTATTGTTTTTGGTGAAGATCGGTTAAGGGGAAGGGGTAGTTTACCTGCAACGTTTTTTTATCAAGCGTATTTTCTATGGCAAACGATAACAGCCGCAAATTCAAACAGAATCAAATAATTTTTTGCATACGTCCCTGAATTGTAAAGTTCTCAATGACTTTCGATTTTGGTGAAGATCGGTTAAGGGGAAGGGGTAGTTTACCTGCAACGTTTTACGTTTTAACAAGAGTAAAGTACTTGAAAATTTATTTAAACTTTTTGAAACAAACGATAACAGCCGCAAATTCAAACAGAATCAAATAATTTTTTGCATACGTCCCTGAATTGTAGAGGTCTCAATGACTTTCGATTTTGGTGAAGATCGGTTAAGGGGAAGGGGTAGTTTACCTGCAACCTTTTACGTTTTAACAAGAGTAAAGTACTTGAAAATTTATTTAAACTTTTTGAAACAATGGTAATTGTTAAAAATAAAATAATTTTGTTGCCAGGCAATAAAATTATAATTTTTTCATTTTAATGTAATATAATATTTTTCATTTAATACAGCAATAAAAAGGCAGGTAAGACACAGCCTGTCTGTTTGGCTGAAAATGATTTTAAATATAAATCTTAGAATATGGAAGTCATGTATGGTTCTCCATACCGATATTTTTCTATGGTAAACGATAACAGCCGCAAATTCAAGCAGAATCAAATGTTGTTTTGCATAGAGCCCTGTATTGTAGAGTTGTCAATACCTATTGGTGTTGGTGAAGATCGGTTAAGGGAAAGGGGTAGTTTACCTGCAACGTTATGTTTTAAAAAGGTATTTTCTATGGCAAACTATAAGAGCCGCAAATTCAAACAGAATCAAATACGTTTTTGCATACAGTCCTGTTTTGTTGTGTACTAAATACCTATTGTTTTTGGTGAAGATCGGTTAAGGGAAAGGGGTAGTTTACCGGCCACGTTTTTTGTTTTATCAAGGGTATTTTATATGGCATACGATAACAGCCGCAAATTCAAACAGAATCATATAATATTTTGCATACAGCCCTGAAATTTAGAGTTCTCAAGACCTCTTGATTTTGGTGAAGATCAGTTAAGGGAATAGGGTAGTTTACCTGCAACATTTTGTTTTATCAAGGGTAATTTTTTTTATGACGAACGAAAACTGCCGTACATTAAAACAGAATCAACTACTTTCTGCATACCTTTTTAAATTATACAGTACTCAAGGTCTGTTGATTTTGTTGAAGATCGGTTAAGGGAAAGGAGTAGTTTACCTGCAACGTTTCATGTTTTAACAAGGGTATTTTTTCTATGACGAACGATAACTGCCGTAAATTCAAAGAGAATCAAATAATGTTTTGCATACAGGCCTGAATTGTGTGAGTTCTCATGACCTATTGTTTTTGGTGAAGATCGGTTAATGGAATAGGGTAGTTTACCAGCAACGTTTTATGTTTTAAAAGGGTTTTTTTATGGCAAACGAAAAGACCCGCAAATTCAAACAAAATCAAATAATTTTGTGCATATGTCCCTGATTTGTAGAGTACTCAGGATTTTTTGTTTTTAGTGAAGATCGGTTAAGGGGAAGGGGTAGGTTACCTGCAACGTTTTTCTTATCAAGGGTAATTTTTTTATATGGCAAAGGATAACAGCTGCAAATTCAAACAGAATCAAATAAGGTTTTGGATGCAGCCCTGAATTGTAGAGTTCTCAAGATCTGGTGGTTTTGGTGAATATCGGTTAAGGGAATAGGGTAGTTTACTGGCAACATTTTATGTTTTAACAAGGGTAATTTTTCTATGACGAACGATAACTGACGTAAATTCAAACAGAATCAACTACTCTTTTGCATACCTTTTTGAATTATACAGAACTCAATGTCTGTTGATTTTTTTAGAAGATCGGATAAGGGAAAGGGGTAGTTTACCTGCAACCTTTTTGTATTTTAACAAGGGCATTTATTATGGGAAACGATAAGAGCCGCAAATTCAAACAAACTCAAATAATTTTTTGCATACATCCCTGATTTGTAGAGTACTCAAGACGTATTGTTTTTGGTGAAGATCGGTTAAGAGGAAGGGGTAGTTTACCTGCAACGTTTTTCTTATCAAGGGTAATTTTACTTCCATGTTCCTTAAGGAAATGGAAGTATGTTGATGGCAAAAAAAATCGTGTTCGAGATTATTGCAGATTCTGATTGTACTACACTCAAAACATGAAAAAAAGTCGTTTTTCGAAAAGTGTCTGTGTGTGTCTAAAGATGTTTTTTTTTATGGCAAACGATAACAGCCGCAAATTCAAACAGAATCAAATAATTTTTTGCATACAGCCCTGATTTGTAGAGTACTCACGACCTATTGTTTTTGGGGAAGATCGGTTAAGGGAAAGGGGTAGTTTACCTGCAACGTTTTTTTATCAAGCGTATTTTCTATGGCAAACGATAACAGCCGCAAATTCAAACAGAATCAAATAATATTTTGCAAACGTCCCTGAATTGTAGAGGTCTCAAGGACTTTTGATTTTGGTGAAGATCGGTTAAGGGGAAGGGGTAGTTTACCTGCAACCTTTTACGTTTTAACAAGAGTAAAGTACTTGAAAATTTATTTAAACTTTTTCAAACAATGGTAATTGTTAAAAATAAAATAATTTTGTTGCCAAGCAATAAAATTAAAATTTTTTCATTTTAATGTAAATCATGTATAAGAGAAAATATATCGCGCTTGGCAGGCGATATTAAGATTTAAATATAAATCTTAGAATATGGAAGTCATGTATGGTTCTCCATACCGATATTTACTTCCATATTCCTTAAGGAATGGAAGTATGGTGATGGCAAAAAAAATCGTGTTCGAGATTATTGCAGATTCTGATTCTACTACACTCAAAACATGAAAAAAAGTCGTTTTCCGAAAAGTGTCTGTGTGTGTGTCTGTCTGTCTGTCTGTGTGTCTGTCTGTCTGTCTGTAGATTTTTTTTCTATGGCAAACGATAACTGCCGCAAATTCAAACAGAATCAAATAATTTTTTGCATACAGTCCTGATTTGCAGAGTACTCGCGACCTATTGTTTTTGGTGAAGATCGGTTGAGGGAAAGGGGTAGTTTACCTGCAACGGTTTTTTTTAGCAAGGGTAATTTTGTTTGTTTGGCAAACGATAACAGCCGCAAATTCAAACAGAATCAAATAATGTTTCGCATACAGCCCTGAATTGTAGAGTTCTCAAGATCTGCTGATTTTGGTGAAGATCGGTTAAGGGAAAGGGGTAGTTTACCTGTAACGTTTTATGTTTTAACAAGTGTATTTCCTATGGCAAACGATAACAGCCGCAAATTCAAACAGAATCAAAAGATTATTTGCATACAGCCCTAAATTGTAGAGTTCTCAAGACCTGTTGTTTTTGGTGAAGATCGGTTGAGGGAAAGGGGTAGTTTACCTGCAACGTTTTTTTAACAAGGGTATTTTCTATGGCAAACGATAACAGCCGCAAATTCAAACAGAATCAAATAATGTTTTGCATACAGCCCAGATTTGTAGAGTACTCAAGACCTTTTGTTTTTGGTGAAGATCGGTTAAGGAGAAGGGGTAGTTTACCTGCAACGTTTTTTTATCAAGCGTATTTTCTATGGCAAACGATAACAGCTGCAAATGCAAACAGAATCAAATAATGTTTTGCATACGTCCCTGAATTGTAGAGGTCTCAATGACTTTCGATTTTGGTGAAGATCGGTTAAGGGGAAGGGGTAGTTTACCTGCAACCTTTTACGTTTTAACAAGAGTAAAGTACTTGAAAATTTATTTAAACTTTTTGAAACAATGGTAATTGTTAAAAATAAAATAATTTTGTTGCCAGGCAATAAAATTATAATTTTTTCATTTTAATGTAATATAATATTTTTCATTTAATACAGCAATAAAAAGGCAGGTAAAACACAGCCTGGCTGTTTGGCTGAAAATGATTTTAAAAATAAATCTTAGAATATGGAAGTCATGGATGGTTCTCCATACCGATATTTTACTTCCATATTCCTTAAGGAATGGAAGTATGGTGATGGCAAAAAAAATCGTGTTCGAGATTATTGCAGATTCTGATTCTACTACACTCAAAACATGAAAAAAAGTCGTTTTCCGAAAAGTGTCTGTGTGTGTCTGTCTGTAGATTTTTTTTCTATGGCAAACGATAACAGCCGCAAATTCAAACAGAATCAAATAATTTCCTGCATACAGACCTGATTTGTAGAGTACTCAAGATCTATTGTTTTTGGTGAAGATCGGTTGAGGGGAAGGGGTAGTTTACCTGCAACGTTTTTTATCAAGCGTATTTTCTATGGCAAACGATAACTGCCGCAAATTCAAACAGAACCAAATAATGTTTTGCATACGTCAGTGAATTGTAGAGGACTCAAGGCCTTTAGATTTTGGTGAAGATCAGTTAAGGGGAAGGGGTAGTTTACCTGCAACCTTTTACGTTTTAACAAGAGTAAAGTACTTGAAAATTCATTTAAACTTTTTCAAACAATGGTAATTGTTGAAAATAAAATAATTTTGTTGCCAGGCAATCTGAAAATTTCAGATTTTGTACCACAAAATCTGAAAAGATTATACGATAGTTTATGAAATGGTTAATAATACGTCAGTGGAAGGTGTAATGAGAAATTAGCAGAAATGGAAACCTGGGGAATGTTAACTGTTCTGTAGATACAATTTTGTCAGAATGTTTGGAAATGATCATCAACATTGAAGAAAAAGTAAGCATATTAAGAAACATATGTAAGTACTTATTATAAAAAAATAATGTTTGTTTTTTGATAAAGTCATTTTGATTATAAAATATAAATATTTACAACAAGAAAAGAATTTTCAGTTTTCAAAATTTAAATATATTTTTATAAAACAATGGGTTCTTCATTGAGGTGGGGACCATGTCACTCACTCCATCTCAAGCCTCCTCTCCCATTTTGCAGAAAAAGAGGACCCTGTCAAGGCTGATACTTTGACGACAGTGACAGGGCTTTCCAACAAATTCAGCAGAGTGACAGGTAGGCCCAACTCTGTTTGGCTCCTCAGATTTCCCCAGCGTTAGTAGGTTCTATGAAAATATTTTATTTCAAAAATGATTTTAAATATAAATCTTAGATATGTTTTATAAATCTCATGTTTTATGTTTTAACATGGGTAATTTTTTATATGACGAACCATAACTGCCGTAAATTCAAACAGAATCAAATAATTTTTTGCATATGTGCCTGAGCTATAGAGAACTCAATGTCTGTTGATTTTGGTGAAGATCGGTTACGGGGAAAGGGCAGTTTACCGGAAACATTTTTTGTTGTAACATGAGTAAAGTACTTAATTTTGATAAAGTAGCCTGATAAGATCTTAATAATCCACTGTAGAAACGTAGATGAAATATCTATAAATGAAGAGGCTAGTTGAACGGGCTGGGGGTAATTTTCTATAAATCAAAATTATAGTTGAAGGGGGAGGGGATAATATTTTTTATATGTGTACTACGTTATTGGCAAGAAAGAAGTATTTTTTTGTTAAAATTCCTTCCCTGGCTGTTTGGCTGAAAATGATTTTAAATATAAATCTTAGAATATGGAAGTCATGTATGGTTCTCCATACCGATATTTTTCTATGGTAAACGATAACAGCCGCAAATTCAAACAGAATCAAATGATGTTTTGCATACAGCCCTGTATTGTAGAGTTCTCAATACCTATTGGTGTTGGTGAAGATCGGTTAAGGGAAAGGGGTAGTTTACCAGCAACGTTTTATGTTTTAAAAGGGTATTTTTTATGGCAAACGATAAGAGCCGCAAATTCAAACAGAATCAAATACATTTTTGTATACAGCCCTGTTTTGTTGAGTACTAAAGACCTATTGTTTGTGGTGAAGATCAGTTAAGGGAGAGGGGTAGTTTACCTGCAACGGTTTTTTGTTTTATCAAGGGTATTTTATATGGCAAACGATAACAGCCGCAAATTCAAACAGAATCATATAATATTTTGCATACAACTCTGAAATGTAGAGTTCTCAAGACCTGTTGGTTTTGGTGAAGATCGGTTAAGGGAATAGGGTTGTTTACCAGCAACATTTTATGTTTTATCAAGGGTAATTTTTTTTTTACGAACGATAACTGCCGTACAATAAAACAGAATCAACTACTCTTCTGCATACCTTTTTGAATTATACGGAACTCAAGGTCTGTTGATTTTGTTGAAGATCGGTTAAGGGAAAGGGGTATTTTACCTGTAACGTTTTATGTTTTAACTAGGGTATTTTTTCTATGACGAACGATAACTGCCCTAAATTCAAAGAAAATCAACTAATGTTTTGCATACAGCCGTGAATTGTAGAGTTCTCAAGACCTATTGTTATTGGTGAAGATCGGTTAATGGAATAGGGTAGTTTACCAGCAACGTTTTGTTTTATCAAGCGTGTTTTCTATGGCAAACTATAACAGCCGCAATTTCAAACAGAATCAAATAATTGTTTGCATACAGGCCTAAATTGTAGAGTACCCAAGACCTGACGTTTTTGGTGAAGATCGGTTAAGGGGAAGGGGTAGTTTACTAGCAACGATTTTTTATCAAGGGTAATTTTTTTCTATAGTAAACGATAACAGCCGCAAATTCAAACAGAATCAAATGATGTTTTGCATACAGCCCTGTATTATAGAGTTCTCAATACCTATTGGTGCTGGTGAAGATCGGTTAAGGCAAAGGGGTAGTTTACCAGCAACATTTTATGTTTTAACAAGGGTAATTTTTTATATGACGAACGATAACTGCCGTAAATTCAAACAGAATCAACTAGGTTTTTGCATACCTTTTTGAACTAAAGAGAACTCAAGGTCTGTTGATTTTGTTGAAGATCAGTTAAGGGAAAGGGGTAGTTTATCAGCAACGTTTTATGTTTTAAAAAGGGTAATTTTTATTATGACGAACGATAACTGCCGAAAATTCAATGAGAATCAAATAATTTTTTGCACCCTTTCCTCAGTTGCAGAGAGCTCAAGGTCTATTGATTTTGGTGAAGATCGGTTAAGGGAAAGGGGTAGTTTACCAGCAACATTTTATGTTGTAACAAGAGAAATGTTTCCATGACGAACGATAACTGCCGCAAATTCAAACAGAATCAAATATATTTTTGCATGCTTCCCTGAATTGTAGAGGACGGAAGGTCTGTTGATTTTGGAGAAGATCGGTTAAGACAAAGGGGTAGTTGACCTGAAACATTTTATGATTTAACAAGAGTAAAGTACTTAATTTTTATAAATAAATTATCCTGATAAGAAGCTCATAGTAATCCACTGTAGAAACGTAGATGAAATATCTATAAATGTAGAATTTAGGTGAACGGGGTGGGGGTAATTTTCTATTATTAAAAATTATAGTTGAAGGTGTAGTGGAGAATTTTTTATATGTGTACTACGTTATCGGCAACAAAGAAGTATTTTTTTGTTAAAATTCCTTCCCTGGCTGTTTGGCTGAAAATGATTTTAAATATAAATCTTAGAATATGGAAGTCATGTATGGTTCTCCATACCGATATTTACTTCCATATTCCTTAAGGAATGGAAGTATGGTGATGGCAAAAAAAATCGTGTTCGAGATTATTGCAGATTCTGATTCTACTACACTCAAAACATGAAAAAAAGTCGTTTTCCGAAAAGTGTCTGTGTGTGTGTCTTGTCTGTCTGTCTATAGATTTTTTTTCTATGGCAAACGATAACTGCCGCAAATTCAAACAGAATCAAATAATTATTTGCATACAGCCCTGATTTGCAGAGTCCTCGCGACCTATTGTTTTTGGTGAAGATCGGTTGAGGGAAAGGGGTAGTTTACCTGCAACGGTTTTTTTTTAGCAAGGGTAATTTTGTTTGTTTGGCAAACGATAAAAGCCGCAAATTCAAACAGAATCAAATAATGTTTCGCATACAGTCCTGAATTGTAGAGTTCTCAAGATCTGTTGATTTTGGTGAAGATCGGTTAAGGGAAAGGGGTAGTTTACCTGTAACGTTTTATGTTTTAACAAGGGTATTTCCTATGGCAAACGATAACAGCCGCAAATTCAAACAGAATCAGAAGATTATTTGCATACAGCCCTTATTTGTAGAGTACTCAAGACCTATTGTTTTTGGTGAAGATCGGTTGAGGGAAAGGGGTAGTTTACCTGCAACGTTTTTTTAACAAGGGTATTTTCTATGGCAAATGATAACAGCCGCAAATTCTAACAGAATCAAATACTGTTTTGCATACAGCCCTGATTTGTAGTGTACTCAAGACCTATTGTTTTTGGTGAAGATCGGTTAAGGGGAAGGGGTAGTTTACCTGCAACGTTTTACGTTTTAACAAGAGTAAAGTACTTGAAAATTTATTTAAACTTTTTGAAACAAACGATAACAGCCGCAAATTCAAACAGAATCAAATAATTTTTTGCATACCTCCCTGAATTGTAGAGGTCTCAATGACTTACGATTTTGGTGAAGATCGGTTAAGGGGAAGGGGTAGTTTACCTGCAACCTTTTACGTTTTAACAAGAGTAAAGTACTTGAAAATTTATTTAAACTTTTTGAAACAATGGTAATTGTTAAAAATAAAATAATTTTGTTGCCAGGCAATAAAATTATAATTTTTTCATTTCCTGTCTGTTTGGCTGAAAATGATTTTAAATATAAATCTTAGAATATGGAAGTCATGTATGGTTCTCCATACCGATATTTTTCTATGGTAAACGATAACAGCCGCAAATTCAAGCAGAATCAAATGTTGTTTTGCATAGAGCCCTGTATTGCAGAGTTGTCAATACCTATTGGTGTTGGTGAAGATCGGTTAAGGGAAAGGGGTAGTTTACCTGCAACGTTATATGTTTTAAAAAGGTATTTTCTATGGCAAACTATAAGAGCCGCAAATTCAAACAGAATCAAATACGTTTTTGCATACAGTCCTGTTTTGTTGTGTACTAAATACCTATTGTTTTTGGTGAAGATCGGTTAAGGGAAAGGGGTAGTTTACCGGCAACGTTTTTTGTTTTATCAAGGGTATTTTATATGGCAAACGATAACAGCCGCAAATTCAAACAGAATCATATAATATTTTGCATACAGCCCTGAAATTTAGAGTTCTCAAGCCCTCTTGATTTTGGTGAAGATCGGTTAAGGGAATAGGGTAGTTTACCTGCAACATTTTGTTTTATCAAGGGTAATTTTTTTTATGACGAACGAAAACTGCCGTACATTAAAACAGAATCAACTACTTTCTGCATACCTTTTTAAATTATACAGTACTCAAGGTCTGTTGATTTTGTTGAAGATCGGTTAAGGGAAAGGAGTAGTTTACCTGCAACGTTTCATGTTTTAACAAGGGTATTTTTTCTATGACGAACGATAACTGCCGTAAATTCAAAGAGAATCAAATAATGTTTTGCATACAGGCCTGAATTGTATGAGTTCTCATGACCTATTGTTTTTGGTGAAGATCGGTTAATGGAATAGCGTAGTTTACCAGCAACGTTTTATGTTTTAAAAGGGTTTTTTTTTTGCAAACGAAAAGACCCGCAAATTCAAACAAAATCAAATAATTTTGTGCATATGTCCCTGATTTGTAGAGTACTCAGGATTTTTTGTTTTTAGTGAAGATCGGTTAAGGGGAAGGGGTAGTTTACCTGCAACGTTTTTCTTATCAAGGGTAATTTTTTTATATGGCAAAGGATAACAGCTGCAAATTCAAACAGAATCAAATAAGGTTTTGGATGCAGCCCTGAATTGTAGAGTTCTCAAGATCTGCTGGTTTTGGTGAATATCGGTTAAGGGAATAGGGTAGTTTACTGGCAACATTTTATGTTTTAACAAGGGTAATTTTTCTATGACGAACGATAACTGACGTAAATTCAAACAGAATCAACTACTCTTTTGCATACCTTTTTGAATTATACAGAACTCAATGTCTGTTGATTTTTTTAGAAGATCGGATAAGGGAAAGGGGTAGTTTACCTGCAACCTTTTTGTATTTTAACAAGGGCATTTATTATGGGAAACGATAAGAGCCGCAAATTCAAACAAACTCAAATAATTTTTTGCATACATCCCTGATTTGTAGAGTACTCAAGACGTATTGTTTTTGGTGAAGATCGGTTAAGAGGAAGGGGTAGTTTACCTGCAACGTTTTTCTTATCAAGGGTAATTTTACTTCCATGTTCCTTAAGGAAATGGAAGTATGTTGATGGCAAAAAAAATCGTGTTCGAGATTATTGCAGATTCTGATTGTACTACACTCAAAACATGAAAAAAAGTCGTTTTTCGAAAAGTGTCTGTGTGTGTCTAAAGATGTTTTTTTTTATGGCAAACGATAACAGCCGCAAATTCAAACAGAATCAAATAATTTTTTGCATACAGCCCTGATTTGTAGAGTACTCACGACCTATTGTTTTTGGGGAAGATCGGTTGAGGGATAGGGGTAGTTTACCAGCAAAGGTTTTTTTTATCATGGGTAATTTTGTTTGGCAAACGATAATAGCCGCAAATTCAAACAGAATCAAATAATGTTTCGCATACAGCCCTGAATTGTAGAGTTCTCAAGATCCGTTGATTTTGGTAAAGATCGGTTAAGGGAAAGGGGTAGTTTACCTGCAACGTTTTATGTTTTAACAAGGGTATTTTCTATGGGAAACGATAACAGCCGCAAATTCAAACATAATCAAATAATGTTTTGCATACTGCCCTGAATTGTAGAGTTCTCAATACCTATTGTTTTTGGTGAAGATAGGTTAAGGGAAAGGGGTAGTTTACCTGCAACGTTTTATGTTTTAAAAGGGTATTTTATTTGGCAAACGATAACAGCCGCAAATTCAAACAGAATCATATAATATTTTGCATACAGCCCTGAAATTTAGAGTTCTCAAGACCTTTGGTTTTGGTGACGATCGGTTAAGGGAATAGGGTAGTTTACCTGCAACATTTTGTTTTATCAAGGGTATTTTTTTTATGACGAACGAAAACTGCCGTACATTAAAACAGAATCAACTACTCTTCTGCATACATCGGTTAAGGGAAAGGGGTAGTTTACCTGCAACGTTTTATGTTTTAACAAGGGTATTTTTTCTATGACGAACGATAACTGCCGTAAATTCAAAGAGAATCAAATAATGTTTTGCATACAGCCCTGAATTGTAGAGTTCTCATGACCTATTGTTTTTGGTGAAGATCTGTTAATGGAATAGGGTAGTTTACCAGCAACGTTTTATGTTTTATCAAGGGTGTTTTCTATGGCAAACGATAAGAGCCGGAAATGCAAACAGAATCAAATAATTGTTTGCATACTGGCCTGAATTTTAGAGTACTCAAGACCTGTCGTTTTTGGTGAAGATCGGTTAAGGGAACGGGGTAGTTTACCTGCAACGGTTTTTTATCAAGGGTAATTTTTTTCTATGGTAAACGATAACAGCCGCAAATTCTAACAGAATCAAATGATGTTTTGCATACGGCCCTGTATTGTAGAGTTCTCAATACCTATTGGTGTTGGTGAAGATCGGTTAAGGGAAAGGGGTAGTTTACCAGCAACATTTTGTTTTAACAAGGGTAATTTTTTATATGACGAACGATAACTGCCGTAAATTCAAACAGAATCAACTAGGGTTTTGCATACCTTTTTGAACTAAAGAGAACTCAAGGTCTGTTGATTTTGTTGAAGATCGGTTAAGGGAATAGGGTAGTTTACCTGCAACATTTTTATGTTTTAACAAGGGTAATGTTTTCATGACGAACGATAACTGCCGCACATTAAAACAGAATCAAATATTTTTTTGCATTCATACCTGAATTGTAGAGGACTCAAGGTCTGTTGATTTTGGTGAAGATCGGTTAAGAGAAAGGGGTAGAGTACCTGCAACGTTTTATGTTTTAACAAGAGTAAAGTACTTAATTTTGATAAATAAAGTATCCTGATAAGAAGCTCATAATAATCCACTGTAGAAACGGAGATTAAATATCTATAAATGAAGAGGTTAGGTGAAAGGGGTAGGGGTAATTTTCTATTAATGAAAATTATACTTGTAGGGGGAGGGGAGAATTTTTTATGTGTACTACGTTATTGGCAACAAAGAAGTAGTTCTTTGTTAAAATTTCTTCCCGGGCTGTTTAGCCGTAGTCCAACGTTTTCTACAAAACCAGACTTTTCGGCAGTGCCATCGACTGCCATCATCAGTGAAAATCGTGTGCGAAAACGGTAGGTGGTATACGTTAGTGACCACAGTACTGTGGTTAAGGCTGAAGCAATAAGTAGAGAGAAGTAGTTTCTATGGAAATATTTCATTTCGAATATGATTTTAAATATAAATCTTAGAACATGGAAGTCATGCATGGTCAGGCCCGTGCTGGGTACCTTAAGAGGGCGCGGGACAGGGAGTGATGAGGGCGCCTATCTTTTAGGAGTGTCTATCCGCACGACAGCATCAAGGCGAAAAGTGCAGAAAACGGCAAGTAACACTGTCAAAAACTGTCATTACAATAACCAAATAACCCAATAGCCAAAAAATCCAAAATATTTGCCATTTTATCTGAATGCTGTCGTGTGGATATACTTTTCTATCTTTTTAAGTAAGCAAAAATATTTTTTTTTATCAGTTCTGGCGTATAAATTAGGGATATAGAAATAAAACAGTTCATAGAGCTATAAACCAATTTATTAGTAAAATGAAGACAACAAAATAAACACAAAACTTATAATGCACTTGGCTGTTTTCGAAAACACTTGGAAAACCCAATCAGAGAAAAACATTTATTCGCCCCCATTCTAGATCAATTAAAGTTATTGTCTTACTCTTAAACAAGACATTATATCTTGTTTCTAACATCATATAAGAATGATCATTTTCGGATTAGAAAAATCTACTAACTCATCTACTAGCCTAAACTGTTGAATACACAAATACACTATAAAGTAGACTATAAAAAAATATTTACTTGTAAATCTAAGATCAATCATAATAATATAGCATGAATAATATAAATAATAAAAAAAGGTAACTGAAGGTAAAAAGCGACGCTTTTAAACCAAGCAAGTTTTACATTGGGATGAATTTATAACGAACAATTTGCCTTGTTAGTAACTAAAAGACTTTAAAAATTAACCTATATCACATGGCCATTAACAAAAACTAAATTAGAGTTAGTACTGTAAAACATGAATATATTTCGGAGATATGTAATAAAACCCTAAGGTTTAATAAAATAAAAGCGACACTTGATGTAAATACAGGCGCTGATTTATTTAGTATACAAATACACAGAAACCGATACACTTAGTCTGACACACAATTGTTAACTGAACTGAACTGCACTAAAGATCGACACTTTATATACCTTTTCTAAGACAACCTGAAAGATCCAGAAATCTCTATAGGTATACATACATCAATTACAAAAATGTTCCCCACTACAAAACTCTAGACACTTCCACACTACAAAGAAAACGCCGGCCCAATCAGAGCCTCACGGCACGCCCACGCGCCATGCAAGCAATACAATAACCCTGTTTTACAACTTTGTTTACTAGATGGATGGAGAGTTTTCGAGATCTTTCTCTTAACACCCTCCCTAAAACTCTGCATCCTTACAATAAATATCATCTTTATTAGTAAGTCCTAATTTTTCTTTCAAAAATTCGAATTTCGGTTTTGGCAATGCTTTCGTAAAGATATCTGCAATTTGCTCTTCACTTTTTACATATGTTACATTAATTTCACCCTTTTGGTAATTGTCTCGCACAAAATGATATTTAACATCGATATGCTTACTTCTTTGATGAAATTCCGGATTTTTAATTAGTTTAATTGCGCTCATATTGTCTATATATAAATTATAAGTTGTTATATTCATTTTACATTCATTGAAGATTTTCTTTAACCAAATTATTTCTTTTGTTACTGTTGCAGCACTAATATACTCAGCTTCAGTTGTCGATAGAGCTACGCATTGCTGCTTTTTACTTTGCCATGTTATTGGACCATTCGCAAATTTACATACAAAACCAGAAGTAGATTTTCTTGCAATTTTGTCACCTGCGAAGTCTGCATCGCTATAAGCTTCGAACATACCATTTTTACTATATAGAATTCCA
Organism: Magicicada septendecula; assembly: GCA_034769895.1. Classification (NCBI taxonomy): domain Eukaryota; kingdom Metazoa; phylum Arthropoda; class Insecta; order Hemiptera; family Cicadidae; genus Magicicada; species Magicicada septendecula. The sequence continues at coordinate 321,757,868 of CM068367.1, forward strand.
ACATTAATTGTACCTTTCAAATATCTCATAATTCGTTTGACTAAGAGGCAATGTTTTTCGCTAGGATTTTCTAATTCACGTGATACAATATTAACAGCAAAACTAATATCAGGTCTACTTACAATTTGCAAAAACATTAAACTTCCTACTGCTTCTCGATAAGGCAGTTTATAGATTACTTTTTCAGATATAATATCATAAAAACTACAATCAATTGGAGTGGAAACTGGATTTGCTGAGGACATATTAAACTTTTCTAAAATTTTTGCAATATAACTGCTCTGATGTATGAAAACGGAACCATCTTTTAATCTCGAGATTTCTACCCCCAAGAAATTTTTAACGTCTTTAATACTCTTTATAGTAAACTCTTTGCTCAAATCATTTAATATTTTATCAATTAATTCAATTTTCGACGCAGCTAATAAACCATCATCTACATAAATTGTAAGTAAAATTAAATCATTCTCTTTTCTGTAAATATAGAAGCACGGATCAGCAGTACTTTGATAAAAACCCAAGTTTAAAACTAAATTTTTAAAATGATCTGTCCAACATCTAGGAGCTTGCTTTAAACCGTACAAACTTTTCTTTAATTTGCAAACGCGGTTTGTACCATCATTAAAGCCTTCAGGCTGTTTCATGTATATATCCTCTTTAAGATTACCGTGTAAAAAAAGCTGTTTTCACATCAAATTGACCCAGTTTTAAATTAAAAAGTGCAGCAATACTTAACATGAATCTGATGGTATCAAATCGTGCTACTGGACTAAAAGTTTCATTGAAATCTACACCTGGCTTTTGGGAATAACCCTTAATGACTAAACGCGCTTTGTATCTATCAGTACCATCCGCATTGGGACTTTTCTCGTATAAACCCATCGATTATCAATAATTTTATGATTTTCTGGTTTATCAACTAGTACCCAGGTTCCATTTTCATACAACGAGTTTATCTCATCCTGCATTGCAGCTAACCAATTACCTTTTTCATCATTCATTATTGCTTTATTATAATTATTTGGTATATTTTTCGCGAGATGCGAAAAATGCGCAACAGGGAACCCATAAAATTCAGTTTTTCTCTGAGATCTATTGCGCAATTCTCGCCCTCCCTGATTGTCATCTTTCACTTGAACAGATTGTACGGGTTCTTGCAAAGTTTCTTCAAGTTTGTAATCATTATCTTCGCAACTGTTATTAGTGTTTTCTACAATATTACCATTCCCATGTTCATTTACAATATCTTTTATTTTTTCATTATTCAAAGGAACATTAACCGAACTATTAGATACTTTTTCAGGCTTAAATAAAACATCTCTACTTACAACTACATCTCTTAAACTTGGAACATCCACTCGATAACCTTTAAAATTTTCGTGATAGCCAACAAGATAGCCTTTAATTGCTTTTTTTGTCTAACTTTTTACGTTTCCCGACAGGTATATGTACAAAGCATTCGGTTCCAAAAATCTTTAACTTATCAACATTTGGTTCTTTATTATACCACAACTCATAAGGCGATTTTTTATTATCATGTCTTGTTGGTGCTGTTCGATTAATTACAAATACGGCCATGTTTATTGCTTCTGCCCATAAATATTTTGGCAAATTCGCGTTCGCATGCAACATGGAACGAGCAGCTTCTACGATAATTCGATTCTCGCGTTCCGCAACACCATTTTGTTCGGGTGTATAAGGAGTATTGACTGTCACTTTAATGCCTCTTTCGTTCAAAAAACGTTTTACCCATTGATTATCATATTCTTTTCCGCCATCCCGATGAATTTCTTTTATATTTCTTCCGAATTGATTTTCAACTTCCAAACAAAAAATCTTTAATTTATCAACTACTTGCGATTTATGTTTGATAAAATAAATATATCTAAATCCGGAAAAATCATCTTTAAATGTAACAAAATATGACTTCTTGCCAAGAGATTCAACTTCCATTGGACCGCAAACATCTGTGTAAATTAACTCTCGAACTTCTGTCGCACGATCAGTTTTCGCACGAAAAGGTAAACGGTGTTGCTTACCGTATGCACAGGCACCACAAAAGAAGTCATCATTTATAAATTTAATATTCGCATTTTTTCAGAAAATTTCGTACATATTTAACGTTTTGGTGACGAAGCCGCTCGTGCCATAATTGCAAGGAATAAGAATCATCCGATTTTTCTGTTTGATTTTACAATTTGTTCAACCGGTTCTATTTGTTTACTAAAATTACATGCTTTTGGAAGTTTTACACGCACATCTAATTTTAATAAGTTTCCAAATTCATGGCCTACTGCAATGATTTGTTTATTTTTCATTAAAAAGCATTGCTTACTGAAATTTGTTATCAAACAATCTATACCTTTCTTACCCGCACATTTAGTAGAAAACAAGTTATTAATTAAATCAGGAGTATATAATACATCCTGAAGAGTACATTCTAATCTATTACCATCTACATAAGATTCTAAGTCTATGTTACCTATTCCATATGCTGCCATGTAATCACCGTTGTTTATCTTCACATTTACTGGACGTGCGAATTCTTCATACGATGAGAACCAATCCCTTCGATGTGTCATGTGATCCGTTGCTCCTGAGTCCAATGCCCACATATGTTTTTTGGTTTTCTCCTTTGACTCCTAGCGGTGCTATTCTGGGAGATGATCCCGGATGCGATGAAGATACTTCATTTTCAACTTGTAGCGTTATATTGCTACTCTTCTTCTGGCGACAGTTGTAGCTCCTGTGACCCTTCCTTTTGCATTCGAAACACCTGAAGCAATCCCTTTTCAAATGATTGGTCCTACCGCAGTTGGTGCAGAATAATCCTTCCTTTTTCTTCTCCGGACAATTTTTAATATGCCGATGATACTCATTTTTCTGTTTTTCGTTGCCAACTTTTAATTTTGACATCAAAGCCGTTGATGACTCACATGTATCGTCCTTTTCTTGAAGTCTAGCTTCTTCAGCCATTAATCGGTCAGTTAAATTTTCTAGATTTTTCTTACTCTCTTAGACTGAATCCCAGGCACTGTGAAAGTGGTTATACTTTTTGGGCAAACAAGACAAAATTCGAGTGAGAAGCATGCCTTTTGGTAGTGAACTTCCAAGTGTGCATTTTCTTCGATAGAATTTCAAGCTTTGAAATATTTTGGGCAACACTTTCACTCTCAACCCACTTATAATAGAAGAACTGTTTTTGCACAATAGATAGAGTTTCATCGGATTTTCTATCGTATACCGAGCTTAATTTTGTCCACATTTCTCTGGCGCTTGTGCAACCCATAATCAGCTCCAATGGCTTGTCTTCGATCGTAGTCACAATCAGTTTCCTGGCAGTTTTGTCAGCCTTCAAAAACTTTTGCAATTTTTCTTCATATTCATCTTCTTTTGGGTCTTCATGTGGTCTTTGTAATTTTCCTTCACAAACAACTAGCACATCGTCATCTTCTAGAATTGTTCTTATAACGAAGTGCCACTTGTGCCAATTTTCTTTATTTCGCAACCTCTCAATTTTTAGATTCGAGATATCCATTTTGCTTCTTCAACTAGTTAGCACTTTCATTTTTTTTTTTATATTTGTGCACACACTTGATTTCACACTGCACTACACTCGAGCAAAGCCTGGGCCCATAACCTATGGAAGGTTTAATAAAATAAAAGCGACACTTGATGTAAATACAGGCGCTGATTTATTTAGTATACAAATACACAGAAACCGATACACTTAGTCTGACACACAATTGTTAACTGAACTGAACTGCACTAAAGATCGACACTTTATATACCTTTTCTAAGACAACCAGAAAGATCCAGAAATCTCTATAGGTATACATACATCAATTACAAAAATGTTCCCCACTACAAAACTCTAGACACTTCCACACTACAAAGAAAACGCCGGCCCAATCAGAGCCTCACGGCACGCCCACGCGCCATGCAAGCAATACAATAACCCTGTTTTACAACTTTGTTTACTAGATGGATGGAGAGTTTTCGAGATCTTTCTCGTAACATGTAAAAAAATCTTAACTGTAACCATTTCTTAACCACCCCCTGGTTGTGAACATGGTGGTAAAAGCCCTAACGCCCTTAAATGTTATACTGATAAAAGTCGTCTCATTTCTGAACTTGATGCACACAGTTTACTGATAAAGTCTGGTTCAATGTCATTCAATATATCTCTCTCAGTGTGCATCAGGATAAATGCTTCTAAAGTTTCATTGGTCATAGTTGCTCTCAGTCTTGTTTTAATCAATTTAAGTTTTGAAAAAACTCTTTCACAGGTGACCTGTGTTAATGGTATTGTTAGTAAATATTTGTAGACTTTATAAAGTTCTGTGTACTGGAAACTGTACATGTTATACTCTACTATCACTGCAAATGCGCATTTTATGCACGTATTACATTTATTTTTGGCATTACACGTTGAGAAGTCTGTATCCTCTTCATCTTCGACCTCTTCAACTGCATTTACATTGTCTTCAATGTCTTTGTCATCCTTGTCGTATTCATAGATTTCAGAACTTTCAAACGCATCAGTGGTGTAGTCTTGCTCTATGGATTTCCTACTTGTACTGGGCCAAACATTTATGAAGGACATCAGTTCTTCCCTAAGTTTGTCTTTGTCTAGTGAAGCAATCAACTTACAAATTTTGTCCAGTGCATTTGCTGGAAGTTTGTTTGATTTCAGTAAATCTTTTCGGGTCGAACAAAGCCAAGTCCAAGTACAGACATTTTTGTTTCACAAATCGGTTTTCCATTGTTTGAGTGACTGTATCTACAATGCAGTTAAATACATTTACTCTAAAGGAATCCTCAGGGGAAGATCGAATTTGTTCATCATCACACTCTTCTCCTGCCATCTTTTTGACTTTCTTTACACGTTTTGTTTTGAAATCAGTTTCAATTGGCATATCTTTAAGGGTATCTCTTTCTGAAGATGCTTCAATTTTTTCTGTGAATTTTCAAAGAAATGTTTTGGCTGCATCCAAAGTTTCGTCAAATCCGTTTCGTACAGCTTTCAGTCTTGAAACAGCTGACTCTACCAACCTCCACGCCTGAGCGTAGTCTAGGTTTTTGGTTTGGAGATAAGTCAGACAATGGTGTTGTGACCTTAAAGATTTTGAGAAAAGTCATAGCTGTAATTATTGTTTCAAAACTGAGAAATTTACGAATAAGTCCTGAGGCGTCATCCCTTTGATGTTAAATTCTTTTGACAAAGAAATCTTATACAATGCCACAGTCAGCTCGTAAAAACGTATTTTAGCCGAGACTGGTCTACCTGTGACTCTAATGTCCAGTTGTCAATTCTTCCAAAGATTTTAACACTGGCATCGCTTCGACTACGCCAACGTGTAGCAGTAGCTCCAATTGCTCCCAGCTTGTAAGCTGGGCTTTCTTCTGTATACATGTGTTGCCTCTTTAACGATTCCTTCAAAAAAACCTGTGCTTCTTGAAGCAAACCAAAAAATTATATAGTTGATGGCAGGACCTGTGCTGCGTCAGAGAGTACTAAGTTTAATACATGCGCATAGCACCATGTGTGGATGTGATTTGGTACTATGTCTGATAGTTTGGCAGTAAGACCATTGTAGGCTCCACTCATGTTTGATGCCCCATCGAAAGCATTTGCCACGCAATTTTCTATAGGAATTCCCACTTCTTTCATAGCATCACTTAATGAAGCTAACAGTGCCATAGCCGTAGTTGATGTGACACATTTTAAAGATAACAATCTTTCAACTACTTCACGTCCATGTACAAATCGGACCACAAACGCACACTGATCATTGCCTGAAATGTCAATTGTTGTGTCCATTAATATAGAGTACTTTACTGCTTCCTTTACACTTGCTGATATCGTTTCTTTCATTTCGTCTCGAATGATTGTGACTATTATCATAACAGTATTATTACTAAGAAATGTAACAAAACCTCCTCGTCCCACTACTTTGCTCTTCTTTCCAGTTTCCTTCTCTTTAAATTTTCTTGGCTCATGGGATTGTTTACTTTTTCTAGTAATTGCATCAAAACGATTTTTTAAAGTTGGATCATATTTGCTGAGCAGAAATATAATTTCCAAAAAATTACCGTGATTTATTGATTCATCATTGAATGTGTGTGCTTGTTCTGTAGATGCTCGGAAAGCAAGAACTTGTTTGCCTATTAATTTCAAAACATCGACGATGACTTGTACAATATGTCTCCTTTCTAATACCTATTGCTTCCTCTTTGCAACTGGTTATGAAGAAGTAGATCATGAGTAGATTTTGTTCCGCTTCGCTGCCGTGAATAAAGTGACGGACTCCAAATGTGCTTTAGAGGCTTCATGTTCTTCGATTCTTTGATGTACGAGCCTCCAATCGTCAAATCCTGTACAAAAACTTGAATTCACTCTGCTATAGACCAAACAAATGAAACAATACAGATTTTTATTTGTTTCTTTGTAGGACAGCCACTGTCTAGGAAAGAAAGGCCGTCGCTTTGTTTGACGGAAAATATTGTTTTCTTTTCTTTAAAAGGCAAATCTTTTTCATTGGGTTGGCGGGGATGATAGGAAAAAAAAATCTAAAAGATCGTTTATGCTTGGCCTTTTGAAGTAATCTTTTGTATCATCAGACACAGACGGAAATAACTCTTCTCTCTTTGATTCTATTTCAGATTGTAAGAGAGATGGTGGAAACGAGTTTTGCTCAGAAGATTCCAATGCCAGGGTATGATCTGTTGTCGTAATAAGATATTCATCATTATTATAATCAGAATAAGTTGCTGAAGTTCCACTGATATCATAATTAAGAATAGGTTTTTTGCTATGAATGTCATTTAGTGAAGAAACTGAGTCTGAATAAGCAGTTGAAGTTCCACTGACACCAGGTTTAGGAACAGGATTTTCTTTCTGAAGGTCATTTAATGAAGGAACTGAGTCTGCGGCCGTTTCTTGGCTGCATAAACGGAGGCTACCTTCATTTTCTGTACAAGTACTGTACTTGAGTGAGGTATAGTATAGAAACTGGTTATTATAGAAGAACCTTTGGCCGATTCATACAACTCTTTAAAATCTTTTTATCATTTCTAAATTGACAACCACTCTTGTTCCTTTTTTTACCATCCATGTTTTATGTTTCACTGAAGGAAGAAAGCATCAGGTGATATAATGCTTGTACAGAAAATGATAACGAACAAAACTACACTGAGAGGAATTTTTGATTGAATGAACAAGCTTTCTAGATCATATAATTCAATAAGCAGATCGTGTTGTTTCAACAAGCATATTATCATATTATAAATATGATTATCATATTATAAATATGATAATAATTTACACTCACACTAATATCATATGCTGGAACACCCTGTACATGAACTTCGTACGCGCGTTTTCTCAGTGTAGGGCGAGTTAGGCTAGACCTACACTGGACGCAGAAATCTTCCGATCCGATCAGGCACGGTTGTCTGGCCAGATTTCTCCCGGCAAGTGTGCCTACATTGATGGCGGACGTTTCCCGGCAGTTTGCTGCCTCCACTTGTCAGTGATTCAACGAAGTTCTCTTTTGTACGTCATGAATGACTCTGAGGAAGATTTGGAATTTTTTCGCTTGCTAAACTCTAATTACTGCTAGACTAAATCCTGTACGTGCTAATTATGAATCGTGTACAATATACTTTTGTGTGACGAAAATTTGTCAACAACTTGTCACTTAAACTAATGTCGCTCTTAAAAGAACGGATCTTACACGAACGAGCTTTGAGTGTAATATTTTTTTAAAATTTTAAATTACTATAATATTGCCAGGTTTTAGTTTTATTATCCTGACATCTACTGGTTTTAAGAGAAGTACTCATTTTCAGTTGTATATTCTAGAAAGATAAAAGATTTTTGTTTGATAATTTTATGCTACATAAAAGTGGACAATATATTAAGGATATTCACACTCATCACTTGGGGAAATAGACATTCATCACTTTATTACTATTCTGACAGATATTACAAACAAACAGGACAGTGTTCTCTCCTAATCAACTAAAAAATAGTATTGAAGTATGTAGGAAAAATATTATTAATATAAATGTGTAACTATTCTTCATTGGAAACTACTCTTGCAAGATATATTTATTATAGCATTATTTACTGTAGTATAATAAACGGTCTCCTGTATTTGTTCATTTTTATTTATGAACAAAAAACTCTTTGTTCATTTTTATAACAGGGGTAGTGCTCCCCCCAAGTTACGCTTGCCTTATTCATTTACTTTTTCATGTGTTTTATATGTCCGCGGATTTTGAGACAATAATACCTCAATATTATTATTATTATTATATGGCGTTAAATAAACAATAGATAATTAAAATTCAAGCTTAAAATTTTAATAATACGAAAAATTAACGCCAAATTCCTTCACTTTTTCTTTTGATGTAGACAATTAGAAAGTCTCTGTTGACAACTGCATGTTCTTGTATTTTCAAATGCTATTTTTTGTTTACTCAGCAAGTCACGGAACAGGCTGCCGGACTGGAAACAAACCAAGTTGTTCTGGCCCGGCATCGGAGGTCAACGGGAGTTGCCGGAACGGACCGACGCGTCCAGTGTAGGCACATGCTGTGGAACAAAGCAGTTTGTTTTGTTGAAAGCCCGCTCAGCCAACCGTGCCTGATCGGACATTGACGGTTCTGTGTCCAATGTAGGTGCTATACGTCCATGCGTTAACAATGCGTGAGCGAAGAATTCCTAATACCAGGGTGTCCACAGAAATTATGTTTTAATTTTCCCTGACTTTCCCTGACCTACTTACAGAAATTTCCCTGACTCACTAAAATGCATAGTACGTTAATTCTTTGAGCATTATATTTTACAAGGAAGAAAAAAGAAAACCCAGCCTCCACCTTCCCCATAGCTGGCCTAATTCTCTCTCCACTTTCTTTTTTCTTCCTCTTTTATTTTATTTATTTTTTATTATTTATTTATTGAAAAATACAAATACATTGATGGCATTTTAAAAATAAATATTTCCATTATCACCTAAAGGTAACACTTAGGTAACGTAAGAATGAGAGTATTTTCACTAGAACTTAATAAAATAATATATGAACAAGATAAAATGGACTAATTAATAGAACAACTTACATGGTAACAAATAATTATAATAATCAGCTATAGCTTTCAAAATTGAAAATGAACCAGTCCGACAGGATGAGAATGAAAAAGGAAAATATGCACTCCTTCAAAATTTACTAGTGTGATCTCTTCATGTTCTCCAGCAGTTTTTTCTTTTCCCCAATTTCTACATCCTCCATTTCTCTTTCAAGTTTCAACTTTTTTCTTTTTTCTTCCAACTGTAATTCAATTTTCCTTTTCTCTATTTTCTTTTTTTCCTCTTCTGACTGCATTTCTTTTTTCTTTTCCAAATATGATTGATATCTTCTTCTTGAAGATCTGACCGAGGTAAGCATACTTCTGTTGATAGTCACATTCCTCAAACCACCTAGATGCTTTATGCTATCACAAATAACTCTTTGGGACACAAGGGATTCTTCTAGAAGATTTTCAACTAGTAAATGCTTATTGACAGAAAAGCCAGATTCAACTGATGCATTACCATGGGATAAAATGAAACACAGCTTCATTACAGACCAGAGATCTTCATATTTCTTATCTTCTCCTAAAAGGCCGTAGTAAAATTCGTCCAATCCCATGTCATCAGATGTTTTGGAAATGAAATCGTTAGCTTCTTCAGTTAGCAAAGAAAACTGTAGTTTGGCCTTTTCAGCACTTTTATCACATATTCTTCTATGGCTGTGCAGGTTTTCTAGAACAACATCAATCCTTTTTATTGCCAAACTGGGTTTGAGCATTATCATTTTAGGGTCTAAGGCAGTGAGGCCTCGTGCTAAATGTGATTTCAAAGGACTTTTCTCTCTGAGTTTTTCTATCATGGTGGTAAGGAGATTTTTGAACTCATTTTTAAAAACAAGTTTCTCTTTTTCTGAGCATTAGTTTGTTTCATTAAGCTTTCTGCAGCATAACCAACGTCCACCTTTTCTACTGAAACCAAATTGGCACCGTCTTGCAAGTCCAAGTTCATCAATTTTTGAGTAGTACTTTCTTCAGCTATTTTTTCACAAATCTCATCATTAGGTTTTTCATAAGTTGTTCAAGTGAAGTAAAGAGATAAGAGACCATAGGCTTCTGACTTTGGAACCTTCTCAGGAACGGCTCAACGTCTGACAATATGCTTCTGAAAGCACTTAGTTTTGCCTTAAAAAATGGATTTTTCATAGCTTCTGTAAGGTATTGCAGGTTTTTGTTGTCTTTTTCGTTGTATTCTTTTACAAATTTATCGACATGATCAAATATTTTGAGAGCTTGATCTACACAGCGACCATTTTCCAGCCATCTTACTGCTGTGAATTTAAAAGGGAAAGAGGTGCTGGTTGTAATATCTGAGTATTTTGCTCGCCAAGCTGGGCTATCTTTGAAAAGACTGTAGAGAGATCTAAAAAAGTGAAAAAGTTCCCAACCAGTTTTGGAGATCCCAGTCTTCAGGGCTCCATTAACTGTATGCAAACTGCATATGCCAATATCAAGAAGGGACTTTCCCTCTGGATTTAAGACTTGCAAATGGCTCTCGAGTTTTTTCATAAAACTGAGGTTAATATTCGGCCAGTCCATTGAGATTTGCAAAATATTTCCTAAAGGTAAGGAGAGCCCTTGAATAAACCCATCTAACAAGTGATCTGCAGTTGCCCTGCCTAAAAATACACTATTCCAATATCGTGTTGAAACTTTCTGAAGGTTTACTTCCCAAAACCTTACACACAAGTCCATTTGTCCTCTTTGAACAAATTTGTTCAGATTCATCAAAACAAACAACATAGTCGGAGCACTGTTTCATGTTATTTTGCAACATTTCTTGAAAATATGGGGCTAACCCATGATTTATTACATAGGAAGCCTTAGTCTTGCCCATAGAAAAGCTCCGAGCGATTTTACTGTCTGGAAACATATTTTTGAAGGCTGCAGAGGTTTCATCACAAGAGTTTAGAGACATTTTCCCAGTGATGACGTGGAGAGCCCATATTGCTTCGGCTGACGTAACATCATCTTCATTCACACTGAAACTCTTTAAACTTGTTTGACTTGTTTCTGGCACTACTAATAATTCTTTTGTAGCTGAAGTTGAAGGTGTTGGCTGCACATCTTTTAATGGAGATGGAGTAGTAAGAAAAGAAATTGCCGGCTGGGAAGCCTTTGCTCTCATGTTTTTTACATGAGTTGGTCCCTTAGTATGAGAAACAATTGCTTGTTTCCCCATATTGCTTAGTTTAAAAGATTTGAGACACACTTGACAATAAGCCGAATTTGCATCACTAACCACCAAGTCCAACCAACCACTAAATTCCGGAAACACTTTACTGTCCAGCCAAAGTTTATTAAACAAACATTTCTTGTTAGCCATTGTAATGAGTTTAAGTCAGCAGCCTAAAAAAACTGAAAATAGAAAAAAATTAGCTAAATTGGTTGAAAAAAGGACACAAGGGCACAACAAAAAATATATAATTGTCTACAATAGTCTGGGTTACGGCAGACTAGAGCATTCAAAATTCCCCTCAAATCCATCATCGGAGAAGATTTCCCTGACTTTTCAGATTTTTCACGGGTTGCGGCAGACTAGAGTAAAAAATTACCCTCAAGTCTGTAATCGGGGAAGATTTCTTTGACTTTCCAGATTTTTTGTTTATTTCCCTGACTTTCCCTGACCAACTTTTTTTTCCCTGACTTTACGCGCTCGCCGCTCACCCGGCATTTCGTCGTGTATACACCTAAACGCACCGAATTCGCATGAATTGAGCACGTGCGTCAAAACTGTAAAATTGCGATTAATTCACAATATGATGAAACATGGGCTGAGGATACGATTGGGTCGATAAAGTAGTTTGCCTGTTTGCCTCTTTTAACTTCTTGCTTGTCAATTCAAACATCGTATAGTTAAAAGAATAATCAATTTGTTATTTCAACAATCTGATAGTTAAATGAATAACCAATTTGTTATTTCAACAATCTGATAATTCTTAATTATAAAGTTAATTCAGGCAATCAAAAATTTCTCTCAGTGTGATAAATGCTCATTTATCGCTAAACAATACGATTAAGAAAACACCTTACCTTCTTGCATAGATAAAGACACAACGATGACAACATTCCAAACGAATGAACTGGGACAAAGCGTAGCACTACAACACTGTACAGTAAGGTACGAGTTTTGATTGATATATTTATTAGCTGAAGATATCCATGTATACATTCAAACGTGGTTTTTCGCAGACAGCTACAGTTCTCACACAACTTAGCTAGCTATGCTAACCACGGCTATGCTTAGACAAGACAGGTTAACCAACCTTACACGCAGCGAAAACAATTCTTTAGCGAGGGCGGCCAACTTAGCATTTTAGTAAAATAAATTATTGTTCGAGTTAAACTTAATTTTGCAAATCAACATTAAAAAACTTATTATTTTTTTAATTTTAAAATCGTGATTAAAAATGCCAATAAAAAATAATGTTATTTTTTCAATCCAAGGGCGCCATTTTATTTTATAGGCAGGGGCGCACCGGGACACGTCCCGGTGTCCCGCCGGGCCTGTGTATGGTTCTCCATACCGATATTTAATTTCGAATAGAACTAAAAGAACTATATTCAAACAGTATTATTTATGATTTAAAAAATACAATTTAGTACAGTAGTTAAAATTTATTCTAAATGCATGACGCTATTTCTGTATTACAAGAGTTATAAACGTTTTCTGTATTATAGACTACTTTTACTTCCATGTTCCTTAAGGAAATGGAAGTATGGTGATGGCAAAAAAAATCGTGTTCGAGATTATTGCAGACTCTGACTGTACTACACTCAAAACATGAAAAAAAGTCATTTTTCGAAAAGTGTCTGTGTGTGTCTGTCTTTGTCTGTAGATTTTGTTCTATGGCAAACGATAACAGCCGCAAATTCAAACGGAATCAAATACTTTTTTGCATACAGTCCTGATTTGTAGAGTTCTCAAGACCTATTGTTTTTGGTGAAGATCGGTTAAGGCAAATGGGTAGTTTACCTGCAACGTTTTTTTTAATGAAGGGTAATTTGTTTCTACGGCAAACAATAACAGCCGCAAATTCAAACACAATCAAATAATATTTTGCATACAGTCCTGAATTGTAGAGTTCTCAATACCTATTGTTTTTGGTGAAGATAGGTTAAGGGAAAGGGGTAGATTACCTGCAACGTTTTGTTTTAACAAGGGTATTTTTTATGACAAACGATAACAGCCGCAAATTCAAAAAGAATCAAATAATTATTTGCATACTGGCCTCAATTGTAGGGATCGCAATGTCTGTTGATTTTGGTGAAGCTCGGTTAAGGGAAAGGGGTAGTTTAACTGGAACATTTTATGTTTTAACAACGGTAATTTTTTCTATGACGAACGATAACTGCCGCACATTCAAACAGAATCAAATAATATTTTGCATGCATCCCTGAATTGTAGAGAAATCACGACCTATTGATTTTGGTGAAGATCAGTTAAGAGAAATGGGTAGTTTACCTGCAACGTTTTATGTGATAACAAGGTTAATTTTTTTTATGACGAACGATAACTGCCGTAAATCAAACATAATCAAATAAGTTTCTGCATACGTCCCTAAATCTTGAAGATCTCAAGGCCTGTTGATTTTGGTGAAGATAGATTAAGGGAAAGGGGTAGTTTACCTGCAACATTTTATGTTGTAACAAGAGAAATTTTTTGATGACGAACGATAACTGCCGTAAATTCAAACAGAATCAAATAATTTTTTACATATGTGCCTGAGTTGTAGAAGACTCAATGCCTATTGATTTTGGTGAAGATCGGTAGCGGGGAAAGGGTAGTTTACCGGAAACATTTTTTGTTGTAACAAAAGTAAAGTAATTAATTATGATAAAGTATCCTGATAAGAAGATCTTAATAATCCACTGTAGAAACGGAGATGAAATATCTATAAATGAAGAGGCTAGTTGAACGGGGTGGGGGTAATTTTCTATAAATGAAAATTATAGTTGAAGGTGGAGGGAATAGTTTTTTTGTGTACTACGTTATCGGCAACAAAGTAGTAGTTTGTTGTTAAAATTCCTTCCCGGGCTGTTTGGCCGTAGTCCAATGTTTTCTGCAAAACCAGACGTTTCGGCAGTGCCGTCGACTGCCATCATCAGTGAAAATCGAGTGCAATAACGTGTGGTGGTATACATTAGTGACCACAGTACTGTGGTTAAGTCTGAAACAATAAGTGGAAAGAAGTAGTTTCTATGGAAACATTTCATTTCGTAAATGATTTTAAATATAAATCTTAGAACATGGAAGTCATGTTTGTTTCCATACCGATATTTTAATTTTCTTATAAGTACAAAGTAACTATTTCAGTTTAAATATAAGATTCTGTTGTAACAACTGCCTGTTTTCAGTTTAGTTTATGCAGACTGTAGACATGAAGTAACGTAATCGTAAGTTTTTTTATGTTAGATGTTTGTTATTTATGGAACATTATATTTTTGTAAACTTTATGTGAAATAGCTGTCCACAGGAATGGACTTAAAGTAGAAATCAGTTGAAATGCTTTGAAACGATTCCGAATCCTTGTTAATGTGTCTGTAGTGGGTATTTTACGTGATGGAAACTTTGTGCATGAACCTTGTAATTTTTGGTTGGTTATGCATTCAGTTTTCATGACATCGATATCCTAAGCCAATAAACTGTCTCTTGTCTGGGACACCTGGATCCTGGGAAGTGGATTACGGATGTCTTTCTTTTCGTTTAGTCTCCTGTGGATTGTTGTCTCCGAATCTCGACACTGACTGGAGCAGTAGCTATATACGGACGACATGCTTTATGTACCAGTAGGGAGTAGTAAGCCTACGTCTCATGTGTATTAATATTTATTTAACCAATGAACCAGTTATTTAAATTCCTTCTACTGCACGAACGTCACGACTTGACTTATTGACTTTAGATGAATTGACACGATTAATTTCATTCATTTGGTAAATACTTTTTGATGTGTTAATGATGAATGTAATTAAAGGCTTTTAAGATACTAATTTAAAAAAAATGTTTTTTGTTGATTTAGAACTGATCAACTACCTCACTTATTCTAGTTCTATTGCATCAGCATTAATTTGCAGAGTAGTAATTTGTTCTTTGTAATTTTTTTATGACTGGCACTTATGGATTGTTTTCATGTCTAGTTTTTGTTGATCAGTTGACCTTATTTCAAGTTTAAATGGACTGTTTCCTACTAGGTCGCTCTACTCGCGGGTAGACTGAATCTCATCTGGTGTACTGGTGTATCCTACGTGTTTAGGGATACAGTATTACCGAGTATTTTTATCAAGACAATTCGTTCTTTTAGGCACAGATAGGCCTACATCAGATTTAAATTACGCCTAGGTACACAGTTTCCGACGGCAATGAACTAGAATTGATCTAAGTCGAACTCGAAGGTAAAAGATCATAGACCAACATCTCCAGCAGTAACATACACGTGTTCAGTCTAGAAAAATCATTTCATAACCTCGTGTCCACTACCCTTCTGAGATGGACAAAAAATCCAAATAACGGGCCTGCATAAAATTGTGTGAAACTTCGTAGATCAGTTACTGGACTTTTGAAATGCTTCTCGAAACTTTTCTACGGCATTCGTTTTATCAACAACACACGTTTCCGTATGGCATGCTTCAATGCCCTCAATTCAAGGCTAGTTGAATGTCATTTGAAGACGATGATTGTTCAGGATGATAATCTTCCACAAAGAAAACATCTGAAAATGTTGAAAAAATTCGTGAACTCATAACTCGTAAATGAGGACCATCGCCAAACAGTCCATGAATTGTTGAAATTGGTTATGGGACATGCCAACAAATTTTAACTGAAAATTTAGGTACTCGTTGTGTTGGCACCAAGTTTGTCCATTGGGTCTTGCCATTTGATAACGAGTAGCGCCATGTTGATGCGTGCTGTGAGCTTCACATATGGCTAAAACCGATCCTACTTTCATCGCTAGGGTCAAACATTGAGATGAAAGTTGGTTTCGCGGTGGAAGAACCCACAGTCTCCGAGCGCAAAGAAGGGGTGGCAGGTCGGAAGCGGAACAAAATGAAAGCTTGGTGTGTTGTTTTAACATCGAAGTCACTGTTCACTGCAGATTTCTTCCAGCTGGTGTTACTGTGAATTCTGAAGTTTTGAGAGAACGCCGGCATGTGCGAAAACCACTGGAACTGTGTAAACAATAAAACTGCATCACGACAATGTACCTGGGCACAGCTACCTTAAAACGACGTAATTTCTTAAGAACATTGCAGAAGTCCCACATTCACGCTGCTCTCGATTTCAAAGTTTGTCAGAAAAGTAACAACTAACAATAGCCTAACGATTAAAACATAATACAAATTTATAACTAATAAAATAAACACTTTCCTAATGAAAACAAAGCGCTCGCGCGCGTGTGTGTGCGTGGGTACATTCGTTTATACGTTTTGTGTTTGGAATTTGGAAGAGGATCAGAGGCTAGCGACGGATATGTAACAGGCATTCGGTCAACTGACAATAGCCCAATCAAATTATATTAAAAAAAAAACAAATACTATATAAATATTTCCGTTTCAAAGCTGCATAATTTTGAGGCTGCAACATTGCCCTGACTGCTCGTCTGAGGCGGGAACCTCAGCTAAAGTGAAAACAAATATATAATTATCGCTTCATGTCCTTTGTATGTAACATGGTGTGCCCAGTTTCCATTTTTCCTTTTTGGAGGTTGTAACGAAATTTTGTTAACTGCGAGTTCTTTTGGGAAAAAAACTTGCGTTTATAATTTACTTACGATGGGTTCTTCAGCTGGGCCGGGAACAATTCTACACCCGTATCGTGATAAAAACTGTCCAACGTTTCTTCAAAGACAAACTGACTGCGCCGACGATCAGTTCTCTGCATGCCTTCACACATTCGTGTGTACGGACACATTTCCACACACATCGCGCTTACTGACTGTATCAATTGTATTATTTATGCATACCTTTCTTCAAATTAAGACGTGCACTACAGCCAACGTTTGCTAGTTGTAGGCATATATGGAAAAATATACAAATACAAGTACAATACATATTTCTTTCTTAATGTCTAAAAAAAAACGAAAAATTTTATAAAGGCATATCATAAATGAAATGGTATCATAACATCGTAAAAACCTTTGTAGCCTTGTGAATATAAAATAACCATAGATCCGTGAGTAGGCGACTGGTATAGTCAACCACAGTCAATCCATATATCGCTGGTAGAACTTAGCACTCCCGCCAAATAACCAACCATCAAACACCCGCCAACTAATACATTTTTAGTAGTTTTCTTTTATTTAAATTTAAATTTTTTAGTTTTATTTTATTTACTCCATCAGATCTTCTTGATGGAAGTCCAGTCTTGTCACGTCTCTGTCGTCTTTCGAAACATATACTATATAAAAAACATATGCCTTTTTTTAACATCTATTGGAAAATTTGCCTCATATAATCACCACTTTCTCTATGCAGCTACAGTCACTTCAAGCCGAAAGAAAGATAGATGAGAGAGAGAGATATTGTGAGAATGAGTGAAAGCATGGGTGTGTAAGAAAGGACATTTATGTTTGCGACTACAGCAGTTACTTCAAGCGCAGTCGATAGATTTATGTGCATTGTAGAGGAAGACATGAAACATAAGGAATTAATTAAACCTGGCGTAGCCGAAGTGCGCCCACTTCGAGCATTACAAAAAACCATACTGTTAATTTTTTTAAGGAGCTAATTTGTTTTTTCGCGGAAACCTCCCCGATTCTGTTGCGCTTTTCTATTTGTAGTAGTGGTCAACAATTTGTTGAAAGACTGAGCGTTTTATTGACGCCCAACTGTGCAATTGCTCATTTCCTTTCGCGAATAGTTTTTCTCGATCGGGAATGAACGTTTAAAGAACTCGTAACTATTCTACGATAAACTCAAAAATAAAAACAATAAATTAAAAAAATACATTTTTCCCAAAAGGCAACAACTGATAAATAACTTATCGAAATATATGTAACAAAAAGGCCAAAAAAAAAAAAAAAAAAAAAACTACTTTCTAATATAAAAGCGTGTGGGGGAAGGGGCGCGGGCGTGCTTTCGTGTTAAATTTATTTTGGGGGGGGGCAAAGCGTACCGACAGGACGATCGGCTAATGCCCACTAGCACTGACGAAAGAGTAGCTCGACCAATCGAGTCACCTTTGCCAGCAAATCCAACGTCAAATTTCCTACTTCCAACGTCAAATCTCGTGAGTCCCGGGCAATGCTCTCTGTGCACCGAGAGTAACTGATGGAAGAGGGTGCAACGCCACTTTCTTGCCTGCCAACCAAGGTTGCTGGGCCGTGACCGTCAGCTTTTGCAAGGTTAGTACACAATATCGTAGAAGGCCAAGCGTGGACGACACACCAGCTGAAGGTTTTTTTTTTTTAGTACATTCGTGTTTTAGGTTGGTAGTAGATTCGCCCCTGACTACATCACGTCTGAGGTACCTCTCCGGAGATGATACAAGGAAACTTGAAGTGGGCACTAGATAGCTGCCACCGTTAAGACGCTACCCGGATCGACGTCTGTCTCAAGATTAGTGCACAACAACCTCGCTTTCGATTCTGTACTTCCAAAGCGAGAGATAAAGCATCTGTGCAGGGATGCTGGCTACCATTTGTTGTCGGTTGTCTACATATTTCAGTTTTAGTACCGATATGCGCGGCCAGTTACGAGACTAGATTATTTTTAAAATTGTTCGTGGCATTTGGTGGTTACTTTCATTACATTCTATAAGTTAGAGGACCCTGAGGATTTTGCTGATTTAAAGAGCATACGGTTATACGCACTTTACATATGCATGTGACCGTATGTGTACTTTCAAGGATGGACTATAAATTGGATACACAGACTATTTTAGGTTTATATTATTTACGCTCTCTGATGGCAATGACGTAAGTTCAGCTCAAACGGAAAAGACCTCAACATTTTCGGTAACATACGTTCAGAACTTTCTAAGCTTGTCAAAAAACCAACAACACACAATGGGCCTAACGAAATGTTGGTACATAATATGAAAAACTAATTTAAACATTTCGCGACTGAATCCAGATCGTTTACATTTGAGCGTAGCGCGGGCGCAGGCGTGCGTCATTTGTATATTTGTTGTGTCTGGTATCGAAGATTGACGCAATGGAATCAGTTAAAAATTTGTCACAAAGGCAGCAACTAAATATAACTGACAATGACGTAGCGACTTATACATAATAAAAAAATGAATATTTGCGTTTTGAGGCTGTGTAATTCTAGGTGCACCCCGCTCCTACACAGTATACTATACATGGTTCTTCATTATTTTCTTCTTTCTTGCCTTCTTAATTTGTTTTATTACACTGCATAAAAATTACCTATTGTATGTGAAAAACAGAACTTTACGGTTTATAGCGAAAATAAAATGCCTCCACGTAAAATTTATGTGCTTTTTGTTTAAAGAAAAGATCAGATAAAAAGTATTCACTTCCGATTCAGCTTAGAAAAACACTTCATTGTGGCCAGGTTACTTGGTGAGGTCGGTGTGTATGTTATTTAATGTCGTACTACTAACTACGTAACGAGTAGGACAGTGCCGGATTTAAGCATACGCTGCAGCCTAGGAGCCCGCACCACAAACAAACAGAAATATCGGTATGGAGAACCATACATGACTTCCATATTCTAAGATTTATATTTAAAATCATTTTCAGCCAAACAGCCAGGCTGTGTCTTACCTGCCTTTTTATTGCTGTATTAAATGAAAAATATTATGTTACATTAAAATGAAAAAATTATAATTTTATTGCCTGGCAACAAAATTATTTTATTTTTAACAATTACCATTGTTTCAAAAACTATAAATAAATTTTCAAGTACTTTACTCTTGTTAAAACGTAAAAGGTTGCAGGTAAACTACCCCTTCCCCTTAACCGATCTTCACCAAAATCGAAAGTCATTGAGACCTCTACAATTCAGGGACGTATGCAAAAAATTATTTGATTCTGTTTGAATTTGCGGCGGTTATCGTTTGCCATAGAAAATACGCTTGATAAAAAAACGTTGCAGGTAAACTACCCCTTCCCCTTAACCGATCTTCACCAAGAACAATAGGTCTTGAGTACTCTACAAATCAGGGCTGTATGCAAAACATTATTT
Source organism: Magicicada septendecula (assembly GCA_034769895.1). Taxonomy (NCBI): domain Eukaryota; kingdom Metazoa; phylum Arthropoda; class Insecta; order Hemiptera; family Cicadidae; genus Magicicada; species Magicicada septendecula. The sequence goes on from CM068367.1 coordinate 321,778,149, forward strand.
GATTCTGTTTGAATTTGCGGCTGTTATCGTTTGCCATAGAAAATACCCTTGTTAAAAAACCGTTGCAGGTAAACTACCCCTTTCCCTCAACCGATCTTCACCAAAAACAATAGGTCTTGAGAACTCTACAATTTAGGGCTGTATGCAAATTATGTTTTGATTCTGTTTGAATTTGCGGCTGTTATCGTTTGCCATAGGAAATACCCTTGTTAAAACATAAAACGTTACAGGTAAACTACCCCTTTCCCTTAACCGATCTTCACCAAAAACAATAGGTCTTGAGTACTCTACAAATCAGGGCTGTATGCAAAACATTATTTGATTCTGTTTGAATTTGCGTCTGTTATCGTTTGCCATAGAAAATACCCTTGTTAAAAAAACGTTGCAGGTAAACTACCCCTTTCCCTCAACCGAACTTCACCAAAAACAATAGGTCTTGAGAACTCTACAATTTAGGGCTGTATGCAAATAATCTTTTGATTCTGTTTGAATTTGCGGCTGTTATCGTTTGCCATAGGAAATACCCTTGTTAAAACATAAAACGTTACAGGTAAACTACCCCTTTCCCTTAACCGATCTTCACCAAAATCAACAGATCTTGGGAACTCTACAATTCAGGGCTGTATGCGAAACATTATTTGATTCTGTTTGAATTTGCGGCTGTTATCGTTTGCCAAACAAACAAAATTACCCTTGCTAAAAAAAAACCGTTGCAGGTAAACTACCCCTTTCCCTCAACCGATCTTCACCAAAAACAATAGGTCGCGAGTACTCTGCAAATCAGGGCTGCATGCAAAAAATTATTTGATTCTGTTTGAATTTGCGGCAGTTATCGTTTGCCATAGAAAAAAAATCTATAGACAGACAGACACAGACAGACAGACAGACAGACACACACACAGACACTTTTCGGAAAACGACTTTTTTTCATGTTCTGAGTGTAGTAGAATCAGAATCTGCAATAATCTCGAACACGATTTTTTTTGCCATCACCATACTTCCATTCCTTAAGGAATATGGAAGTAAAAAAGAACAGTCAACTTGCATAAAAATTAAGGAAAAGGTATTACAAGACATCTATAGTGGGGCAAGAGTGCGCACTTAAATTTTTATTAATCTCAAACTGCACTCATTGCACCGAGACACGTTATTTTTTGACAGAAATATCATGAATCCCTTAACGTTCAATGAAAATAGACGCCATTTTAATAATTTCAACTACTGCAATACATGTAAATAAATATATTTCCAAAACATGTCAAATGCGAACTTTTGCCCTCATAGATGAGGCAAAAGGCGGCATATGGTCCGCAAATATCCTATGAAGATGGTCATAAGTAAATTTGTTAGTATTAAGTGTAGGCGACTGGCAATAAGTCAATCCAAATTATAATGAAAGTAGTAGGCTACACTACAATCATTTTGGATGTAGACAAACTGATTTACTTACAGATTTGTACAATGTAAATATACCATCTAATACTTTTTATGTTCTTTTGAAAAATGAGCTTAATTTGTGATAATTACAAATGACTTTCCTTTGAAAATCAGTTTTTTATTTTTTCCTACATTTATATTCTATTTAAGTGTAATGCAAAACGAGAGCAATCTTTTTATTATTTTTAGATTCCAGAATGCCATTCATTGTACATTGAGATACCGTGAAACCGTTAAATTGTTTTAACATAGTATTCAAAATTTACAAAAAACCATGTATCCCAATAATTTGTATACTTAACAATGATTTTATATGCAGTCCTGGAAGATATTTTTCAAAATTTTCTGGTGGGGGGGACCGGGACTTTTGGACCCCGGTTGTTCGGGGGCCCATTAACTCTAAATCTGGCTCTGACCATCCATAACTGTCAGAATCTCAACATTGATGTGGGATGTGACAGATTCTGACGCAGGTCAAGAGAGTGGAAGTTACATATACCTTGCCTTAGAAACTGGGTATTTCTTTCTACTGCTGGAACTTCATAACTACGTATTTTTTTTTACATGTTTATTTTATTTATTCGGTAAATAAAATTTTTATAAAGGCCTAATGATGATATTGATTACAATTAAATTAAATTTTTAGACTTCATTAAAAATATAGTTTAGCCTATATTAAATAGTTAGGCTAAGTTGCCTCACTTATTTTAGTTAATATTTATTGTATCAACAACGGACTTTCAGACCAATAATTACTGTTATTTGAAAAATAATTTGTACCTTATACTACTGTTCCTCATGAATGATAACGATCATGAAGTGTTGTATTATGTATCTGGGCTGGATATATTTACATCATGGAAACCTTGAGCATGAGCCTTGTACTTTTGGGTGGTTTGGTTTATGCTTTTAGTTTTCATGATGTAGATATCCAAAGGCAACGGCTGTCTGCGAATTGTGCTCTTGGTTGAACTCTGGGAAGTGGACTGTGGATTTTCTTATTATGTAATAATGTCATATGGACTGTTTGTTAGTCACTCGGTTTCAACACTACTGTAGAATGTGAATGTGACTTCACTCTAGCGGTAAGTGACAGTTTCAATAAGTTGCAGATTATCCAACATTAAGGGATAGGAGTTATCAGCAATAACGTGTAGATAATTAATGCTTGATGCCTTTACTTGGTGAAAATCCATTGTAAATTATAGTAAAAAATAAAACCATAAAATAGTTTTAGTGATTTTCACTCGTCAATGAAAATCACTAAAACTATTTTATGGTTTTATTTTTTACTATAATAACGTGTAGATGATATAATTACGTACGTTGTAACGTACCGCTTTTTTAGAGGCCTTCACCACTTACGAGTATCTTGCAATTACAAGCTTTGTTAATTCCGTCCCACAGTTGTACGCCAAATCTGTAACGTACCGCTTTTTTTGTGAGGTGTTATTTAGCGAAACGTCAGTCTGAGTCAAGCCCCAAATGTTGGGTTCGCCAAATCTGTAACGTACCGCTTTTTTTCGTGAGGTGTTGTATAGTTAAATTGTATGCCTCACGCAGTATGCGTCACTTTTGAATTATACTAACTGACGTTTTAAACGGTATAAATAAAGGATTTTGTTTATCTTGTTTTACTCAATCTAAAAGAAATCGAGAGTGTGTGATTTGGGGTCAAGGAGGTAATTTGTTCAGCCTTATGCAGAAGAGAGAGTATCATTATTGCCCCTCTGTTGTGACGATTTTTTCTGTATGTTGTGCTGAAATTTTCATTAACTACCCACTACAATAAATTATAACACGTTATAATTCAATATTAATTTTCAATAATATTGCTTTATTGATTATTGACTTTTGTCTCCAGCCACCCAAGTATAGGTATCACAATTAATCTTTTTAATAAGAAAACATCTTCTCGACTTTACCGAGTAAACATAGATCTGTCTAAAGAACAAAACATATATGTTGTTATTTAACCAATATTACGCTATAATAAAATACATCAGTTATTACATAATTCTTATTAATTCCCCAGGGTTCAGGGTGAAATCTTTGTGTTATGAGAGTGTCAGAAATGGCTAAATGCTACGCTTTACAAATATAAGAAATTAATAAATAATTTGGTTTAATTTTCAGATATTACGTAGTTTCCGGAACTGCCGTAAGAGAGCAGCATGTATTTGTTTACTTTTGAAATAAACATATGATACAATTAATATTTTTTGTTCTATTTCACTATTAAAAAACGAGTTTTCTTCTGTATTTATTACGAAAAATGTAATATTACCTCGCTCCGTGTTGTCCTTACTGGATTGAAGTTTTATTCTGTGACGAGGTACGTCTTGCGTTATTATTTCCTTTTCATTTTCGAGTATTTTTCTGATTGTCTATTAGACGTAGGCCGAATTATATTGGATCCTCAGAATGGTTTCATCCACTGGTTTTTAATGTATAACACCTTTTAATTTGGATTCCTCAGGTATAATTGGTTAGTATTCACTTTGTTTATTACTCTTGCGTGAATTTCGCCTCCTCCAACGTCCAAAAAAGGTTATTTTTTTATAATTTTTGTCGCATCGATTCTTCAACTCTGGTTCAGTTCAAAATTTTTTATTCTTATTAACAATACTTGTTATTTTCCATCACTCTTAGTAACACATAGTATTTTTATTATGTAGGCAGTTTGTGATTATTATAAATTTATATTTTTATTTATGGAAAAATAATTCCCTTCCATTCCGGTTTATTTACTAATTTAATTCACATAATATGTTTTGGTTAATTTTTTTATGACCTTGTATATAAATATTTTATCATTTTATTATCATTAAATAAATTTATATATTATTTATTTAGTATCGAATAGTGTTCATACCCGGTACTACTTCCTGTTGCCCTTTCCTTCCTAGGATTATTTTAATTTTATATTATCTTTGGTAGTTAAAATTTTTATGTCTTTTAAAATTAACCCTGGGTTTTCTTACAATCTAACATAATTATTTGAAACAATATAATATTAACTTGGGTATAACAAATTGTGGTTCATACAATATAAATTACAATAAATAAATAAAATCACAAAATCAATTAGTATTATTACATACTACTTCCATAGTTTTATCCTATCCAAAACATACAGCACAGTTTAGTAATACATTAATTTCACTTTGTTTTTTCACCTCAATGGGTACACTAGAACTCACTTCGCACTATATACCACTCGAATTGTTTATTATGTGGAGTGATATAATTAAATTTTGAGCGAGCTTTAGTTCTACCCATTTCTGACTTTTATTCTCATGATTTACTTTATTGGGACCGGGTTATGTACCGTTACAACGTTTAATGTAACAGATGGCCATAATGGATTGCAGCTTCCGCTCTTGTTCCAAAAATATCCACGAATTTAATATCAATTCCTGGAGCTTATCCTGCTAGAAATATTCAATTAACTCTACTAATTAAGGGCTACAGCTTTTCACATGAATTTAGATGTCTGAATTTTACTTTATAGTTACTTACATGACCCATTTCTATTTATGGCTATGTTACACAAGCTGGGCTGTAGCATGTTACAATTACCTGTTCTAAACTAACTGGTGAAGCTGCATGTTATATTATCTATGATCTGACAGGAATAATAAATACACTGTTTACATTAACATTTGATTGTACTTTCACCACTTCTAGCACACTTGTTTTCTAACTGTTCGCTACAATTGGTATAGTTTATGTAAGGCTCTGTTGTAACTGCTGCAGCTTACCTTTACCCATTAACCCTATGAAGGGAACAGTTTGCTATCAAGTACTCACTATATAAATGGTTGTTTTCGGTATTTATAGAATTTATAGGAAATACAGGAGCAATTTACAAATAACTAAAAATGCTCTGAACTAACAGGGTACAAAACTTAAGTAAATGGTTAATGTTTATATTTAAAAGACTACCAATTTGCTGACACTGATGTTGGTTTGCATGTGCTTAGTATCGAAAGTCGGTCATTGGCTAAAAATATTGTACTGAATTTCTGGTATTCATCACTGGATGTTATCATGCGATTAACATGGTAACAGTATGGCTTAGTAAGTGTATCCTTATGTCTGTGCTGGGTATTTACAGGATGGAAACTTTGAGCATTAACCTTGTAGTTCTACTGGTTAGGCTTTCAGTTTTCATGATGTTCGGAATCCAACGGTAACAACTGTTTTGTCACCGACTGGTTCAAACGAATGATGGAAAGTGGATTATGGACTAGCTGATCACACGGATTGTCACAACTTCTCTACTGACTGCGATGAACAATACTTGTCTGCGGCATGTTACATTAATCATACCGCATGCTAGTATGTTACATTACAGTCAGTACCACCTGCAGCAGTGTCGCATCATATTGTGAAGAATCAACCTATACACATCATACATCAGACAGTACAGATTAAATTCAAAGGAGGTAGTGGAAAAATTATTTGTTTTAAAAGTTACAATTTGAGACAAATCGTGTCCAGGATAGCTGCTTACTATTTGGTAACTTCTACAATCCTCTCAACTGATTCCTGTAAAGGCAGGCTTTTGTTATAATAAGTTAATTTATAATTATAAATCTGATAATTGAGTACGAAATTTCTCTCTTTCAGATGTCTATCTGATAATAGTGGAAAATCGCCGTTTGTCATAATTTCTTATTTGTGCAAGTTATAGGCCTACAGATAATGATGCAACAATGCAACTTGTCTGCAGCGATGCAATAACAATCCCAAAAGTATATGCCATTTATTCATCCTTTTTTCTTTCAATATGTGTATTAGGAAATTGTGTTTATGCTGTAATTTTTTGCTATTGTGTTATTTTTTTCCTGATGTCAATGACTTTGGTTTTCCTGCCTGCAAGTAAGTGGATTAGGGTGTCCCTAATGATATAGGGGACTAGAATTGTTTTAAACTGTCGGCGCTGTCTTCAAACTCTGGTTATTATTAACCCTTACGATTTTTTTTAATTAGGCTTTTAGATCGAGGTCGGAGGCTAAGAAATAAATTTTGAATGGTCATAACTTTTCGCATGGCTTCGCCGACCACTGTCTCGAAGACCAACTTCTCGCTTGGCTTTGCTGACCGCCGTATCGAAAGACTAATTTCTCGCTTGGATTTACCGACCACTTTCGCGAAAGGCTGTTGCAAATGTCCCGGTCAGGAGAGATCTCACGATGACTACTTTCCTAGATTTCACATTACTAAACTTACGTAACAATGTTCTCGCCTCTAAAAATTTGTACGGAATGTTAGGACGTGTTCAATGATCGTATTAAACTATAAGTATTTAAAGTTTTGATAATCATGAGCAGGGCCCAAGGTGGACTAATAAGATCCGAAAATTTTTTTAACCCATCCTCCGACTCTCCCTTATGATAGGCTGTAGTACGTAATATATTTAAAATGTCTGAATACGTTAATTGAAAATGTCTTCACTAGTAGGGCTATAATGATTACGCTAACCCGTTTTATAATGCCAGTTATAATATAGGCCTAATTGGAATGAAAAATACATTATGCATTATATAAATGAAAAAAAAAATGAAAGCCATTAATTACAAAAGTGAGAACAAATAAATCCTGTATATTTGAAAATATCGATTTACTTATTACTTTACCGAGCTTCCGTTTTTCTTTGCGAGATGTACTAGTCGATGAAGAGCCGCCGCCATTGAGACTACAAACGCTACTAACTTACATCTTCAGCGGTCATTGCAAATAATTATGGACATTTCGAAAATATTTTTGGTCTACATCCTACCTAGTTTCACATCTTCTATTTTTCGTGTTTAAGGTTGTGACGAAATTTTGGCATTGATAAATAAAATGTTCAATAGTTTGCATTCGTACGAAGCGTGCGTGCATGAAGCGCATGTGATAACTGAGAGAATTCTTATGGGAAAAATATCTTTGGTAAAAATAATTTCACCGCTTTACTAAAAAATTTGTTTATATATTGGGATTACTTTAGGGGAGGGTGGGTCAGACGCTGGTAACACGTTCTGTCCGGTTAACGCTCACACTGACGGCGAATCGCAGTTTCATCAATAGAATCCTACTTCCACTATCCAAGTTCGTGACTCCCGGTCAATCTGTCTCTGTATGCACTGAGAGTAACTGATGATAGAGCGACGTTTTGCCTGCAAGACGCAAAATCAAACTATAGTTAAAAATTTTCCCCTTAATACGTATTGAGCACAGTCGATGCCTGATCGGATTAAAACCGGTGAACAATGACTATCTTTTAAAACATCGGGAAGCCAATTCCAATTTAAGATCATCCAGATGGCTACTGTAATATATGCCAGTCTCTTTTTTTTTTTATAGATCCGTGGGCCAGCCGTCTGTATTTCCTGTAATGCCACAATGTCTCCTTTATAATGTGGTACAAATTATTCTATTAGCATCTTCATTGGGCACAAACAGCGTTCTAAAGTATAGTCCCTTTCTACGTTCTGGGTCAATTGCCTTTGATTCCGTACGGCTATTTCCTCTTTAACACACTCAACATTGAACTGGAGACCACCACGCCCAATCCTCATCACTTTAGAGGGCCAGGAACTTTGATTTTGGGCTGTTCTTCCCCTACGGAATTTGCCTTCATCTCCGCTCACGTGCGGTCCCTGCCCGGTCGCAGTAGACTATCTAACTCAGCCCATGTGTGCAGCCGCTAACCCACTAAAGAGTTCCTCCACTTGCACACTAGGCACACATTCTGCTGGCTCTGTGCACACTCCTGCCAGGTCGGGACCCAGGACACTTTCCAATAGTCAATGAATTTCCGCCAATTCCGTAGTGTAACTCGCGGAATTAAATGTGCGTTGAACGCGCAAAGAACATAGAATTTGGAGCCGTCTAATGTCACCTTTGCAACGATAAAACGTCTGCTAATGGGGTTTTTTTTTTATAGATTTTGTGAAATTATTATGCATTTCCGTCCGTCGCTTTGTTCCCAACAGCATACAAACGTCTGGCATCATGTTTTTTATACTTTATTTTACGATATTCTTTCAATAAGTATTACCTTGAGGGTTAATGTTTTTTACACTAGCAATTCGCAGTTATTTTCAGTAGAGCTCCGAGAATCGAAATTTTTAACCATTCTGGTTTTCAAGTGTTATGTGAAATTCTATGGAATGTCCTCATCATTTATTAGCTTGGGTCAAATGGTGTATTTGATCCTTACAACTTTAATCTTTCTGGCTGTCATAAAGACTATCATTGCCAGACCTCCTGATAGTTTGGTCATTGTTAAATCTTAAACTACTGTACCAAAGCAGTACACTGATACTCTCTACCAAACCTTAGCTTGGGCAAAATTGAATTTTGTTCAATTTTGCCCATTTTTTTTAATTTAAAAATTTTGAAACTCATCCTATGCACGCAACCGCACTTAAATTATGGCAATTGTCAATTTACATTTATTGTATCTAGGCCTATATAAAAATGTACATAGCAAATGAGTTTCTAATTTTTGGAGTGACCTGAACTTGTCCATTTAGTTAGGATAATGAGTCGTAGGCCTATTTATTGTATTACGTAAAACACCGTCTATGAAATGACCGTCTATGTATAAAAGACACAGTTGTTATGTAATGTAGTATAATAAAATTTAGTTGTAAATTGTACATTTATTCTTGGCTTGTCTTTTGTAAACTACATATGTATAGTTTTTAGATATTCTTTAAGGGTCATTTTTATTTTAACGTTTCTATTCATTCGTTTAAACAGAAATCAGGTTTATGATCACGACACTGGAGAAACACTCTTAGACCATGGGGATGAAACTGAGTAGTAGATTTAATAATGTTAACCCACAGGATCTAATCCAGTGAGTTTTTAAAAAAAGTAGGCCTACATTTAGTTTCTTAACCAGTAAAAGGTCATGTCATATTTAGATTCAGAAGGTAATAATTTAGATTAGGACCAAGTGCAAGTTTAACTCGAAGCTTCAGTTTAACTCAATTACTAAATTTTAATTTTGTGTATTTAATGGGAATTTGTGTTTGTTGTATTTATATCGCATAAATATTTTTTTATAGGAGTAAAAATACCATAATAAGTGATGCCAGTATTTTTCCTAGGCCTCACAGGGACTGACGATTTGATGGTAGTGTTAATTCGGTGTCCAGTCCAAACATCTGCCCCGAGTACTGTGATGGTACGTCTTATTATTACAACGGATTTAATCAACTTTGCGTCATATTTAATATCGTAACAGTTAGTTTCAGAAGAGGGACTTGGCACCCTAGAACATGACGCCCGTTTTGCTGTGGCCACAGTGCAACTGTTATCCGCTTACAACATAGGCCTATAATGTCTCATAGGATGCTGATAGTGATATATCTTTACCCCACTATTCTTCTGGAAGCAAGCGAGCCTTAGACATCCTTGCCTGTGAGGAACAAGTACGAAAGTTGGATCAAGTGGTCCACTTGTTAGAATACTCTAAACAATCGTTCTGTCATGATGCTTACGTATCATGAGAAGACGTATCATGTTTTTTTTACATATGAGAAGACGCTGTTACTACAACAGCTGTATATAAACGTTAACACTCATCAGTGAATTGATAATATAAATAAATGAAACTAATTGCGTTTTCTATAATAGTTAAGAAATTCTAGTGTGTTATATATAAACTCATATCAGAGCTACTGACTGCTATACAGGTTTATTTCTAGTTGCAGTGATGTGCCGAAGGAGTAGCGGTGTCGTCGCTGGGCTATCTGCAGTAGTCAGGTCAAGCCTTTCTTCGGAATTTGGCTGCAACTGCGACTCGCCGACAACAATCGTCCTCAAGTGGAGAACGACTGACTTCAGTTATGATGTATGACTCCTGGATACCAATTTTAGAGACTTTTGATTTAATATAAAGAGAAGATGAAACTTTAGAGATGTATTATGTCAAAATAATTCTGTGCATCAATTGTGTAGCTATTTGTGAAAAGTTTATAGCACATTTTATCTAATAAACCAGTGTATGTATGTATACTTTCGTAATAAATAGGCTTCATTTATTGTAGTCTTTTAATCAAGTAAATAACTGGTCCAGAATTATTGCTTACCATAATGCAATCCGATTCATAGCATGTTTGGATTTTAAAAAAATTGATAGTTTTTTTTTTATTCTTTTGTGTCCTAAAAAGCTTTAACAGTTAGCACCAGCTTCCACAGAACTAAGCTTTAACAGTTGTAGCACCAGCTTCTAAAAAATTAAATTCATGTGGAAGATTATTTAAAATTTGATGGTTCTAAACGAAGTACCATGGGATTCTAAGTAAACGACGGTATTATAGGAGATAAGTGCTAGTTTTTGTATAGCTCCAACAATGTTGTGTAGGTTATAAAATTGAGCTTTGGACAACAGTATTTGCTGTACGTTCTCGCTTTACAGTTGTACCTTTCGTTCTCGCTTTGGAAAAATTTATAAAAAAGATGTTTGTTAAGTGAGGATTGTCTCCACCAGCTTTTACAACAGACTTTTCAATACGAATCAACAAATCCCCAATCTCAATATTTTTATGTTTACCTATTAGGGATAACGCTACATAATTTACAGTACATCTATCTGTGTAGTATAAAACAAAAATAAGATGCTGTATAAAAAAATACGTTCTTCAAAATACTAAAAAATGATACACCTTCTACAGGGGCCGATCGATGCCAAGGGTATTTACTACAAAACTTAGAAACTGTTATCAGTTCAATATTCGGACCCAATTTAACCTATTTTTAGAAGGTTCATTAAAGATCGTATTATTGTTAGTAATAAATGTATGTGATGCCAGTTTCAAGGCCTACATATTGATAATTCTTATTTTTTGTCTCGATGCATACAGAAAGATTAAAAGAGTAAAAATTCAGCATTTTCCTATTTACTACACTATATACAATAATATACCTTGTCCAACACTCGGTCACACCGTTGACTGGAGCTGTGATATTATAAAAATCTCTATCCTGGTCGAAGCTTCAAGCGAACACACACACACACACACACCTCATTGGTCGGACACGTTACTGGAAATTTAGGAAAATTTTTTAACATGGCGTTTCGAATACACTTTATTTTTAATAAAATTGTCACAAAATGTGCAATTATTATATTTGTATTCATTAAGTGTTTGCAATGTACACAAATATATTTTTATTAATTAATTAATTCGTACACACAGTACACGATACACAGTACATACATACATTTTATATGTCACACTGTCATAACGTCATTATTATATATTTTTTACAAATTATATGTACTTGTTATGTCATACTGTTACAACGTGACAATATTACAAAGCAAATATATACCATTTATTTATGTTTAAACTAGTAATGAAAGTAACTAGTAAAGCCCTTAAAAACAATTTTAAAAAAATCGCCCGTTTTCTCTCCAGATAACAAGGAATCTCAGATTCCCTTTATTTTATTTAATAAAAATCACATTCAAAATTGACCGATTCCCTTCATTTTATTTAATAAAAATAAAATTCGAAATTGAATTGGGTCTATATACAAAGTATACACTGCATAACTAATTGTATAAATTGCTGGGTAGAAATGACATCACATTTCTTTTTTGATTGGTAAATTCATTATGCCAACTCGATGTATGTAATTCTAATTGTGTTACGTTAAGTCTGTGGAGTGCCACTAACTTAAAAAGAGCAGAACATTGGGACTCCGGCTCCTCTTAAGTGAATCGATATGAAAAAATTTATAAAAAACTTTTGCGTTGTCAAATAGTAATGTCAATAACTTAAATATACTGAGTATAAAAATATTTTTATCTTAGCGGTTTTCGGGATTTCCGAGCACGCCATTCGCATGCTAAAATTAGATGAGACATAATTGCTTGTGTCAGAATAAAAAAACAAATGATTTTTCGAGCTAGTCAAAAGAATCAATTACATTGGTGGACTTCAAACACAGAATGAATTATGACATTCCAAACATTGGAGGACAAGAATAAAACAGCAGAGATACACAGACTAAGAGAACGTAGGAAAATGCAGTGGGAAGAAGAATCAAGAGAGGAAGGGGGAATTTGGATTGAGCAAAGGTGTTTGCTGATAAATTTCGTTTGTGTATAGACTTTTTATTTCTAGGATTTATAAAAAAGTCAACATACCATTTTGGTAAATAGTGTTTTTATATTACATAAAACATGTACATAATACTAATTATATATGTAAACATATCCAAAGGTTTGATAACAGAGGCCAGGGAAACTGATGTGAACATTGTAGCCTGACAGATATAAGCATAATATTGAATGGCAATTGATCATTAGAATAATAAAGTTATAATATTTAAATTTGGAAGAAAGCATTAAGTTTAATATAAATAGATTAATTCATAGCAACTGTGGAAAGAAATCATTATTATAAAGAAAATACAAGTTCAAATAAAAGGAGTTACTAGTGATGAGTCATCCAAGACCAGTCTCATAACCAAAGGTTTTCAAACTATAACCCAGGAAGGTAAAATAGTAAATAACAAAGCAGTACAGAATATGACCAAACCCACAACGAGGGAGAATAAATAGAATAGAAACCCTAGAATAAGCCAAGATCAAACAATACAGGTGGTGTATTTCTGAAATAAAGAAGAAGATGGAGAAGATCCCAAGAAACCTGATGGCATCAAGAAGTAGATGGAGAAGATACCAGTCCCAGAAGGCAGGAGAAAAGAAGACCGAAGAAAGAAGAAGAGGGCAGCATCCTGAAGAAGATGTCATGCTCTTATAAAAGACACCCAAATTCCTATATCCCCAAAATAAATATCTAAAAATAAAAGTATAACGAAATAAAAACCACATGTATATAAATTTAAGAGAGAGGAGTGTATAAAGTAAAAGTTTCCTGTGAACTAAGATGAAACAATAATATAGTACCCATGGAACAAATCTCCATTGAAAAAACGCCCGACCATTTAGCATTAACATAATATATAAGTGCAAAGTGAACCAGTGATAGTTTTGGGTATTATAAAAAATGAACCTTGTGTTTCATTCTTGGCAATCACAAACATTGGATGCAATGAAATATGCATTTTTCAATGACTTAAAATGTGTGCTGTGACAATATGTTATTCATAAGACATGAATCTGTTTAAAATAACATTTTTGTTTTACATGAAAAAAGAAAAACAGATGTCATAATACTTTTTGAACAATTCATACTATTTATTTGTTAATGACAGGGTACAATTCCCCAAAGACAATGTATAAAAGACGGTATACAAACTGTAGAATCCTACTTATAATAATAGTTAGAAATAAGAATATAAATATAAGGTTTTTATGTATATAGTATAAGAATGTTTAAAAATGTTTTAGATATAAGGCCATTTGTTTGGGTCTGAAACAACTAACATCAGAACTATAAAAATAGTTACCACTTGTAAATAGTAGAGAGTAATTAAGATGTTAGTTAGTAAAAAACCTTTTTTGTAAGCCATATTTCCATGTTTAGAAATAAGGATTTTGTTGCAAAATGTCTGACTTGAAGACAACCATTTATTTAAAAAAAAAAAAAAATTCTTTATTTGTTTTAACTATTATTTGTATTGTAAACAATACTAATTGTTTTTGTGTAATTTGAAAACATGTTTAATTTATAATACTATATGTAAAAGTCAGAGAGGGTATCACACATCATATATTGTTTGTAAAATATTTTGTAAGAAAAATTGTTAAAAAATCATAGGCCAAAAGAATGGAAACCAAACTTCATCAAAACAGAGAAATTGCTCAATTAAATGCAAATAAACAAAAGGGGTTTAGACAAAATAAACTTGAGATCAAGCCATATAATTGCACATACCATTTAGAGAGATTTTAATAAATTATATTCAGAATTATAAATAAAAATGAAAATGACTAAACTCAGAAATTTGGACATGGGAGTCATATATTCCTGAATAATGTTTCAGAATACAACTAATTCAATTAATTACCAGAAAATAAGGGAATAGGAACCTTTTAATACAATATAGGATTATTAATATTAAATATAACTGATAAAATGGCTGAATTTATATAATGACAGGAAGTAAATTTTGATGTTTTGACTTTTCAGAGTATACCAAACTGAAAGTGAAATTACTATTTTTTGGACAGAAAACACTATAAAACGGCATTATTTAATCTGAAAGTAAGCTGAATGAACTGAAAGATTAATTAAAACACATCTAGTGAATAAAATTGACAAATAACCAAAGTTTAGGCATTCATATAGTGAAATAGTAAAGTGTACACAGGATGTGAAAAAATATTTGAACAATGTTAAGAATAATATTATATGGGCTAAGAGTTTAATTGAAACTGAAGGAAACAGTTAGTTAATTATTGGTATTTGAACGGTTAACATGACATACGTTTGGTAACGTGCATAACCTAACCTATAATAGTCATACAAAGCGAATGTATAGTACGTTATTGTGAAATCGCGAGTGACTTGTAGAATACTTCTAAAAACTATCATATTATAACAGAAACAATCAAGAAACACTCCATAACACAGAACAATACATATCTACTCCGAAAAACACCACAACACAAGAAAACTGTGTAATACATTAACCCAAATTAGTGACGGAATCGGGGAAAGTGTTTGAACTAATAATTATACGGATACACTAAATACAATTCAGAAACAGTACACCAATCACTACACAACATTTAACAAGAGATTTACGGACACAAGAACAGGAATATTGCCAGAAAATACATTATTTGGAACACTGCAGGAACGAGCAACATTTTGATCAACTTGACGGCGGCCATTTGCTTTGACGATCCCAGTGCCTTCTTCTTAGTTCAACTCAGCTGTTGGGTGAAAACAATTATTATATTTACAAATTATTATTCAATGTCTGTGTTTATTAATAACTATTAATTTGATTGTAACGTTATACTTTTTAAATATTAGCCCGATTTCTCTGACTTTGATAATAACTGGCTGTTTAAAGAACCCTATATAATTTTTATATCATATACTTGTAACTTTTTTCGATATCCTGAGAATCGATACTAATCGATAAGAGTCAATATTGCTATTAATTAATAAAACATTAATACTTTTCAATACTTAATAGTTCTTTATTTCTTCAATAATACTAATTACCAATAATATAATTCTAATTGATAATCTACAAGGACTTTACCACCCGTAAGTGAAGATAACCTAAAAAATAAAAAGGTAAACAAGTATCGATTGGTTTGAAGACAGTCTTATGAGTGGTGATAGCTTATTTAAAATATACTAAAACTTTAATAAAAATTTTCAGAAGAGCATTACACTGTTTAAAACTTCACAGCCCTATATTAATTAATTGATCCTAATTACTAATTAATTAATTAATAAAATTTAAAAAAAATTTTTTAATTATTTTTTTTATAAACATAATTTTTTTTTTAAATTTCCTTCAAAACAATAAATTTTGTTTTGAAACTTTCGGCGAAGCTGAACATATTAATTCCTTCATCAACTTTACGCTACTCGACCGGTCTTGCTACCATTGGGACTCGACCAGCTGGGAAACTTAAGGAAGTGTTTCAGGCCAGTAAGACGTCGAGAGCCACACCAAATACACACCAATTAAACATATTACATTGGACTTGATTATATCGGAGTCTAACATACTTCACAATCTCTTATAACAACAACGACCTTCATTTGTAATAAATTATTACAACATTCATCATCATTTCAGCACAGGGGCAACATAAGCGAGACCTCTTGACAAAGGGACTTTATTCTTGTAGATGATCATTCAAATCAAGAGAGAGAACATACATAATCAAAGATAGAAATTAACAACAAATACTGTTATATGCAAAAATTGTTTATGTAAATGTACTTTTTTATGTGATAAATATAACCCGACTTTTAACTTAACATAGCATTAAATTAATTACTCTGTAAAGCATACCAAGTTCTGTTTTACAAATTTTGGTGACATCATGAGGACAGAGTATCCTCATAAGATTTGATAAGAGAGGACAGGGTAAACTGATATGAACATTTATCATCATCATTCCAACACAGGGGCAACACATAAGCGAGACCTCTTGACAAAGGGACTTTATTCTTGTAGATGATCATTCAAATAAAGAGAGAGAACATACATTATCAAAGATACAAGTTAACAACAAATACCGTTATATGCAAAAATTGTTTATGTAAATGTACTTTTTATATGATAAATACAACAGACTTTTAATTTAACATAGCATTAAATTGATTACTCCGTAAGGCATACAGAGTTCTGTTTTACAAATTTTGGTGACATCATGAGGTCAGTAAACTAGTAACAATTTTCTTCCATTTCTATACGTTGAGAAAATGATGTACCTTTGATGACTAGCAGATAATAATTACTTTCCTTTTAAACAATGAGGATTGTTCAATAGAAACACGTTTGATCTGCACAGTCGGGACTTCGTCGCCATGGCAACAGAATTCATTTGTTTACAACTTTAACTCGCATAAAATTGCCAACACATTCAGAAAACACAATACAAAATAGCATACAGAACCAACAATATCATCAAGAGACACATTAACGGCACAAACATATACAACAAAACAAGGCGTATATAAATTAAACTGTAACGATTGCAACAAATTCTATATAAGCCAGACAGGAAGATCTTTTTCCTCCAGATTTTCTGAACACACAAAAGCATTATCCAATAACATACAATCCACATTTGCCACACACATCCAGGCAGAAAACCACAGTTACACCAATATAAAAAACAATCTTGAAATTTTACACTACCTACCAAAAAGTCGCAAACTCAACACCGCAGAACAATACGAAATATACAAACAACAAAACACAACCAAACAACATACTCAATGAACATTTACAATTTAAATCCCAACACACTATTCGACACAATAATACACAACGCATACAATTCAGAATCCCGGTCCAACCCCCTTCCATCTCCACACCCCCACACAAAACCAGTCACCTAAAAAACCGTTACAGATTACCGACTACTTGACGCATTCCGCATTTGAACCTCACTGAGGAAGGAGAATAAAACTCCGAAACGACGTTTGAGGAAATAACAACAAGTAAGTTTTTTCACCATTGAAAGTACCTTAAATAATAATTATCATTTGTTTATATTGTCTGTTTAAGTACTAGTGACGCGTCTGTCAGAAATTTTTACAGTTTGCTCTTTTCTAAGCGTTGTAACTGGGTTGAAAAATGGCGTCTATGATAGAAAATCCACCCAAAGATAATTTGCGTGCCGTTATTCAGTTTTTAGCCGCTGAGGGGTGTCAGCCAATGGAAATTTAAACGAGAATAAAAGCTGTATATGGTGACTATAGTTATTCTCATGCGGCAGTGTTGAATGGTGCAATAAATTTCCACAAGGAAGAGCATCCACTAAAGATCTGGCCCGTGTTGCAGCATCAGATGAAAATGAAAATGTGGACAACTGAAAACTGCATTACGTGAAAATAGGCGCATCATAGTTAGAGAACTTTCTGAAATGTTGAGCATCAGCGTGGGCAGAACAATTTGCGTTCGGGCTTATCATTACAGTATTTGATGCGCTATCAACAACAAGGTAATGCCTTTTTACACCAAATTGTAGCCGGTGATGAGTCTTGGTATTATCACTACGAACCAGAATCCAAACGTCAGAGTATACAGTGGAAGCATGCACAGTCTCCGAAGGCGAAAATGTCGGTCCCAACCTTCGACAGGAAAAGTAAAGGCGACCGCATTTTTTTGTTATCAGGGTGTGCTGCTCTTAGGTTTTAAAGAACCTGGTGTCAACATCAACGCTGAGCGATACGCAGACAGCTTAAAACGCTTACGGGTCAGCATCAAGATAAACGTCCCGGGAAGCTCACAAATCGTGTCACATTCTTCTACATGATAATGCTCGACCCCATGTAACCCAGGCGATTCAAGATCTGCTTGGTCGTATGAAGTGGGAAGTCTTACAACATCCACCTTACAGTCCCGACTTGTACCCGTGCGATAATCATGTTTTTGGCCCATTAAAGAAATCTCTTAAAAGAACGGCGATTCAAATCGGACGCTGAGGTAAAGTTTGCTGTTAGCGAATGGTTCCGCAAACGGCCGCAAGAATTTTTCCAGTAGGGAATCTACAGATTAGTGCAACAGTGGGGCTCATGCCTTAATGTTAATGGAGACTTTGTTTTAAAATCATTGAATAAAAAATGCTGTACAGCCTCTAAAAGTTTCTATCGAACAATCCTCGTATTAATTGTTTTAATGCACTTTAATGATCTAAATTAAATTTATCCGCAATGTTGCTAACTGACAGGACAACAAACATATTTAAGTGAATTATTGACGTCGGGAAGCAAGAGGACTCCCTGTATACTGCAGCTGACAAATCAGTCACTTGAACCATAAACAACCATATCACGGAGAGTTACTAGTTTGTGACACGCAGCTGAGGACCTGCACAAACAAGCAGTTTATAAAACAATTAGAAAATTCACAGAATTGATAGTTCACAATATATATATATTGATACACATCCTGACTATGAGGATAATATTAATGTCCGTCCATACTTTACAGCTGCCGTCCACACTACACAGCTCCCGTAAATGCCCAATAGTGAAGTGAGTACAAGTAATATAAATCATAACAAATGTAACTTAAAAATAACTTGTAAACAACATTTATTAAGCTGGTATCAATCAAGATTATTTAATTATTTGCAAGACAAAAGGTTAATACACCCAAAAATATTTCTCTTGCTAGGATATCCTTGCAGATTTTGACAACTGCTATGAACACGGACAATCTCGATTACTCTCTCTCTCTCTCTCTCTCTCTCTCTCTCACACACACACACACACACTTATTGCCTACACTCCATTAGCTATGTGATGGTTTTAACAATTACATGGAAATGGGTACCAGCTCCTACGCAGAATAAGCAGTAATTGTGAAGCTGCACTTGCACCTTTGCAGAATCATGGAAGCCACTTTTTGTTTTAATGTTCGTTAAAGCAGTAGAATGTGTATAATTAAGGTTACCTAACTTTATATTTTTTGTATTTATGGAAAATATCTAAGCATTCACCACAGCTTCAATGAAAAATCTTCATCGACAAAAAAAAATATATTTTATAATGGAACATTGTGCATGTTTTTGAATTATATATAATCCGGTCACAGCACTTAAGAGCACGAATAAACTGATTGTCTGTGGGGCAACTAAGTTATCTTTACGACTGAGATGTGAAAGAAATCTTGGCGGGTACTACCAATCTAACACTAATTTATGATTTTAGTTTACATTCTCTGGTTGACACCCCCCTCTACCGGAAAAAAATAAATTTGAATATTTCAGAACGTTATTTATTTTCACACTTTACACGTGGAACTATGATAGAGCAATCCGATTAGCCAAACTTATTGGGATCTCGAAAGTAGTTTGGCTATATACATTTACACACTCATATTGAAGGTGTAATTCGTTTTGATCAGAAACATACTTCGAAGAGTTTTTAAACTTCTTTCATGCAATTTCTCACGTTTGATCTAACGTTGACTGGTATCTGAAAAAAATACTGATTCTCCATATTCTCATAACAGAAACTATTACAAACTGTCCAGAAAAAATCTATCAATATATCACCTAATATAAAATAAAAAAAAGAAAAGTCAAGAAACCGAAAAGACAATACTAAGAGGAATTTTAAAAACCAGCCTCCTGTTATCAGTACTGACCTGTCAAGAAACCGAAAAGACAACACCAAGAGGAATTTTAAAAACCAGCCTCCTGTTATTAGTACTGACCTGTATAAGATACACACTAGCGAGGCAGTATTTTTAGATTTCTCTGATCTGCTCATAATTTTTTTTTTGGAAAACGCAAATATTGCAAATTCATTACACCTTGCTAGAATACACGCGCGCTCGCACAAAATTATTAATTTTGGTCGTTTTTTGTATCAGGCGTGTTTAGTCAACACAAATTGACTGCCGCTTCATGTTCCCACCAACAATTTGTCATACCTCTGTAATATTGTACTAGGATTTCTGTTGGTTTTATTATGCATTGTATTCTTATTCTTTTACACTTACTTCCTCTGCAAACGTTGCAGTTATTTCTTCGCAGTCCATTAGCGTTACCCAGGAGGCACCACGTGGAGGTTGACTGCACAGCCTCCCAAAAATCTATAATACTCAGTTTTATCTTTAATGTAATTTATTTCACTATTTTTGTATATAGATATTACATATTTAGATGCGTACATAAGTATACACATTTTATACATACATGTATTTACATTATACTTCATATATGTTTACATTTACATAATTATGAATTACATAGGCTACATGTTTTACACTACATTAAACATTATACCACACTCGCATCCATCTAAATTTGATGAATAAATAAAAACAATAACAGTCTCGGATGTGGAATGATTGTGTGTACGTGCGTGCGCGCTTGCGAGAGCGAGAGAGAGAGAGAGAGAGAGAGAGAGAGAGAGAGAGAGAGAGAGAGAGAGAGAGAGAGAGAGAGAGAGAGAGAGAGAGAGAGAGAGAGAGAGAGAGAGAGACCCACATTAAAACTCTTTATAAGTAGGGCCTATTTATTTAATTACGTAATTACCAATTTAACTTAGTTCTTCCACCTATTAGGGAAGATTTTCTTTATTGCTACCAACTAAATTAGTTGAGAAGCCCTGTTCTAACACATTCTTTGTATTTAGTTATTCTTACCACCCTCTCTGAGAATAGCATAATCCGCCAAAATAACTGTCAGAATTTAACAATAAATTTTGTGAATCTACCAAGCGTTTGTTTTTTAAATCCTTTTATTGGTAAGTTAACACTCTTAACAACAAATTAACAGTTTTTTGTTTTTAAATAAAAAATCATTTTTAGTATTTTTATAGGCAGAGAGCCCGAGAGGAATCCATTCCTATGTTACAAATATATACAGTGCACAGAAGAAACGGGTGATCTGCATAACTGAGGTTACCATTTTGTAACAGAAACTCCGTCATCCAGAACTTTGAAGAGAACAACGCAAGCACATAGAAGAGTGTTTAAAAATGAATGACGGAAGCAGTTTTCTTTTAAGCGAGGTCTCTTTAAAAGAAAGTCTCGTGCTTTTAGTGGGAACAAAGGCAGAGAAAGCCTGAAGCACTTAAAGATATTTTCCATGGCTGCATCGTTAAAGAGTTGCAGCAAGCAGTTTGCACAAATACCATTCATGCAGACTTTGAAAGTAGTAATGAGGAAAACGAACGTTTTTCCTGTGGCATTTGCTCTTCTGCCGAACAATAAAGGAGGGTCAGTATGTTTCGACTTATCCTCGAAGCTATTCCCGAATGAAAACCCCTTCGAATCAGCGCTTCGCAAAGTTTTCCCTTTGGCAAAGGTAAATGGTTGTTTTTTCCATACAAAGAAGTATGTGTGGAGAAGAGTACAGGGAGAGTCTTACCAGCGACTACCGAGAAACCAGAAAACCAAGAACCGAAATAAGACTACACATAAGGATGTGCACAGCACTCTCCTTTCTTCAGCCGGAACATACGGAAGATGGATTTGTCGAGATTCTTTCTTTTTTATTATATTATTTTGCTGATCAGAAGCTAGAGAATGAAAAAATCCCCCACTGTACCACTGTGTTGTAAAAGACGACACAGGACAATCAACGCTGTTGAGGGATGGCATCATAAAATCAACAGCATTCTTTTGAATCCCAAGCCCAAGGTGAAAGATGTCATACGATGTTTGAAAACAGAAGTGGAGGTCACTAACAGGAGGATATAAAGTCCATAAAGTACATGAGGATGGACGAGAGGGTACAAAGAAGTGTTCAAATGTATGAAGAAACGGGTGATATCAAATCATGCTTAAAAGCTATTTCTTTCATCCAAAAACTGGCCTAGTTCGATGTTGAATTTATGGATTGTATATGTATATATATTAAAAAATGTATACAGATAAGAGATTAAAAGTATTAAAAAAAACTGTAAATACAAAATGTAATATTAAGAAAAAACAGTAAATACAAAATGTAACAAATAGAAGACGCTCAGAGCTGAATTTAAACACGCCAAAATGATTGTCAGTCTTGTCAGTTTGAAAAAACGTAAAGGTGCTTCAATACAACGTATTGATATGGCATCAAAGCATAAAAAAAACTTGGTTTTGGTTTGTCACTAACAGTAACATGGCTGCATGACATTTCAAGTCCAACAGCGAGTTTGCGGCCCAACAGTGAGAAATTGTTATATTTTACTATTTCTTTTATGAATTTGCTAACTGCTATAATTTTTATTGTTCGACTAAGCTTTTCGTCATCACTGACATCTTCAGCTCTTAAACAACCTATTAATTTAAACCTATTAAATGTTATACTTTAAGTGCTAACGTATTTAGTTAAAATATAAATTACACAAGTGACAAAATAATACATAATATATACAATAAATGGTATACCCAATAAATATTTATTATTACACATAGGCCTATACATAATATACAAAACAATACATATTATATACACAATACAACATTAATGATTTGCAATATATTTATTGGATATAAATTACTTTTTACTTCCATATTCCTTAAGGAATGGAAGTATGGTGATGTTTATTTTATAGTTTAATTGCATACACTTTTATTACAACATCTACAAACCGAATTGAAATATTAAATTTTTTACCTTGCAAGAAATCCAGTTTCCGATAATTAATACGAGCAGAGAAGCAGGATTCACCATCTCTTGTTCATGTTGTTTTTCGGACATCGCTGCCTAAAGTCTCGCTAGTAGCTTGTCTTCAACAGCTCATGGTTACAACTAGTACACGAGCTGACAAGGCAAGCTCCAAGCGGTAGATCATACTGTCCAAACTGTAGGCACGCTTGACGAGATTCTGGATGCAACTGCTCCCCGAGTAATTTTTTACTTCCATGTTCCACAAGGAAATGGAAGTATGGTGATGGCGAAAAAAATCGTGTTAGAGATAAGGGCTGATCGATTGTACTACCCTCAAAACATGAAGAAAAGTCATTTTTCGAAAAGTGTGCGAGTGGAATTTTTTCTACTGCCGCAAAATTCAAACAATCAAATAATGTTTTGCATACCTGCCTGAGTTGTAGAGGACTCAAGGCCGACTGATTTTGGTGAAGATCGGTTAAGGGGAAGGGGTAGTTTACCTGCAACGTTTTACGTTTTAACAAGAGTAAAGTACTTGAAAATTCATTTAAACTTTTTCAAACAATGGTAATTGTTAGAAATAAAATAGTTTTGTTGCCAGGCAATAAAATTATAATTTTTACTTCCATATTCCTTAAGGAATGGAAGTATGGTGATGGCAAAAAAAATCGTGTTCGAGATTATTGCAGATTCTGATTCTACTACACTCAAAACATGAAAAAAAGTCGTTTTCCGAAAAGTGTGTGTGTGTGTGTGTGTGTGTGTGTGTAGATTTTTTTTCTATGGCAAACGATAACTGCCGCAAATTCAAACAGAATCAAATAATTTTTTGCATACAGCCCTGATTTGTAGAGTACTCACGACCTATTGTTTTTGGTGAAGATCGGTTGAGGGAAAGGGGTAGTTTACCTGCAACGGTTTTTTTTTATCAAGGGAAATTTTTTTTTTGGCAAACGATAACGGCCGCAAATTCAAACAGAATCAAATAATGTTTCGCATACAGCCCTTAATTGTAGAGTTCTCAAGACCTATTGTTTTTGGTGAAGATCGGTTAAGGGGAAGGGGTAGTTTACCTGCAACGTTTTATGTTTTAACAAGGGTATTTCCTATGGCAAACGATAACAGCCGCAAATTCAAACAGAATCAAAAGATTATTTGCATACAGCCCTAAATTGCAGAGTTCTCAAGACCTATTGTTTTTGGTGAAGATCGGTTGAGGGAAAGGGGTAGTTTACCTGCAACGTTTTTTTATCAAGCGTATTTTCTATGGCAAACGATAACAGCCGCAAATTCAAACAGAATCAAATAATTTTTTGCATACATCAGTGAATTGTAGAGAACTCAAGGCCTTTAGATTTTGGTGAAGATCGGTTAAGGGGAAGGGGTAGTTTACCTGCAACCTTTTACGTTTTAACAAGAGTAAAGTACTTGAAAATTTATTTAAACTTTTTGAAACAATGGTAATTGTTGAAAATAAAATAATTTTGTTGCCAGGTAACAAAAATAAAGTCATTTTGATTATAAAATATAAATATTTACAACAAGAAAAGAATTTTCAGTTTTCAAAATTTAAATATATTTTTATAAAACAATGGGTTCTTCATTGAGGTGGGGACCATGTCACTCACTCCATCTCAAGCCTCTCCCATTTTGCAGAAAAAGAAGACCCTGTCAAGGCTGATACTTTGACGACAGTGACAGGGCTTTCCACCAAATTCAGCAGAGTGACAGGTAGGCCCAACTCTGATGGCTCCTCAGATTTCCCCAGCGTTAGTAGGTTCTATGAAAATATTTTATTTCAAAAATGATTTTAAATATAAATCTTAGATATGTTTTATAAATCTCATGTTTTATGTTTTAACATGGGTAATTTTTTATATGACGAACCATAACTGCCGTAAATTCAAACAGAATCAAATAATTTTTTACATATGTGCCTGAGCTATAGAGAACTCAATGTCTGTTGATTTTGGTGAAGATCGGTTACGGGGAAAGGGCAGTTTACCTGAAACATTTTTTGTTGCAACATGAGTAAAGTACTTAATTTTCATAAAGTATCCTGATAAGATCTTAATAATCCACTGTAGAAACGTAGATGAAATATCTATAAATGAAGAGGCTAGTTGAACGGGCTGGGGGTAATTTTCTATAAATCAAAATTATAGTTGAATGGGGAGGGGATAATTTTTTTTTATATGTGTACTACGTTATTGGCAACAAAGAAGTATTTTTGTGTTAAAATTCCTTCCCTGGCTGTTTGGCTGAAAATGATTTTAAATATAAATCTTAGAATATGGAAGTCACGTATGGTTCTCCATACCGATATTTTCATTTTAATTTAAATCATGTATGAGTGAAAATATATAGTTCCTGGCAAGCAAGAAAGAAATCTTATGCTGAGAAACTTATAATTATACGGGTGAACAGAATCGTCGTTCAGGAAATCAGAAGAATGGAAACAAAGAAAGACTCCGATTTTAAAAAAGAAATATCGGTATGGAGAACCATACATGACTTCCATGTTCTAAGATTTATATTTAAAATCATTTTCGAAATGAAATATTTCCATAGAAACTACTTCTTTCATCAGCCTTAACCACAGTACTGTGGTCACTAACGTATACCACCTCACGTTAGCGCACTCGATTTTCACTGATAATGACAGTCGATAGCATTGCCGAAACGTCTGGTTTTGTAGAAAACACTGGACCACGCCAAATAGCCCGGGAATTTGTTGTAGGAATTTTAACAACAAACTACTTCTTTGTTGCCGATTACGTAGTACACGACATAAATAAAAATTATCCCCTCCCCTTTCAAGTATCATTTTCATTTATAGAAAATTACCCCCACCCCTTCAACTAGCCTCTTCATTTATAGATATTTCATCTACGTTTCTACAGTGGATTATTATGATCTTCTTTTCAGGATACTTTATTTTTCAAAATTAAGTACTTTACTCTTGTTAAAACATAAAACGTTGCAGGTAAACTACCCTTTCCCCGTAACCGATCTTCACCAAAATCAATAGGCCTTGAGTCCTCTACAAATTAGGCAGATATGTAAAAAATTATTTGAGTCCGTTTGAATTTACGGCAGTTATCGTTCGTCATGAAAAAATTACTCTTGTTAAAACATAAAATGTTGCAGGTAAACTACCCCTTTCTCTTACCCGAGCTTCACCAAATCAAAAGGTCTTGAGTCCTCTACAGTTCAGGAACGTATGCAAAATATTATTTTATTCTGTTTGAATGTGCGGCAGTTATCGTTCGTCGTAGAAAAATTACCCTTGTTAAAACATAAAAACCTTACAGGTAAACTACCCCTTTCCCTTAACTGATCTTCACCAAAAGCAATAGGCCTCGAGTCCTCTACAATTCAGGGACGTATGCAAACAATATTTGATTCTGTTTGAATGTGCGGCAGTTACCGTTTGCCATAGGAAAAATTCTACACACAGACACTTTTCAAAAATGACTTTTCTTCATGTTTTGAGGGCTGTACAATCAGAATCAGCCCTTACTCTAACACGATTTTTTTCGCCATCACCATACTTCCATTTCTTTATGGAACATGGACTAGTATAGTATTGACAGGAAAGACTTTAATAACACTATAGACATCATTCACCCTCGGCCGATAATTCGCAGAAAGAGTCCAGTTTCATTACAGGCAGGGCCGGCCCTGGAGTAGAGGGAGAGGAGCGACCGCTCTAGGTGCCGGGTGAGGAGAGGCGCCAAAATTCGATTGTGAAAAAAATAAAATTTTGTTGGTGCCTTTTTGTTTATGATGCAGCAAGAGTGCAATATGAATAGCAACTTAATTTTGATTCAATAAACGTATTGATTTTTGAAAAGTTGGTGTTAACTTAACCTTAAAAAAAAAAAGGTCCCAAGGGGCGCCGAACGGGATTCTCGCTCCACCCTAATAAAGGGCTAGAGCCGCCGCTGATTACAGGAATCAGATCACAGCTCCCTTTGGCCAGCTCTTCGTTCGACCTACAAACATTTTATCCAAAAGTACAGGCTTTCCTCACGAAGGTTGAGGATAGTCTTCACCCACCTGACATGGGGGTACTATTTTAGCTGATACGTCATTTCTTCAGAACTCACGCATCCACTTATTTGATGTTTTGTCACCATATCTAGCTCTGCTTCTTGTTAGATTTTTTCAATTTATATTAAAAATTTTAAATATACATCTTAGGAACATGGAAGTCATGTATGGTTCTCCATACCGATTGTTTTTGCGTCTCAACGTTACTTTAAATAAATCGCAGAAAATAATTTTTTTAAATTTATTCCCCCCATTAAGATAAATAACACATTATTAGCCTACATGTCGTCCCAACCAGCAGCCGTATTTCTTTAAATAGTTTGTACATTTTATCAAATTCTCGTTGTACTCTTTTTGGCAGCAGGTGCACGTTAATGGCAAAGTTTTATTTTTATGCTGTACGTATTACTAATAACAAAAACAAAGTGGTCATGCGATTAGTTTAATTTAGTAGTAGACGGGGTAAATTATTGGGTAATGAAAACATAAATATTGTCAACTGACCAAATAAAAATCGTACAATCTTAACGTTCTTTGCAGTAGAGAAATAAAACATCCATGCGCAAAAGAAAAATGTAACGGATTCCCCACGACTGCGAACGGTACGTCGTTTTAGGTTACCGTTACCGTTTAGCAAGTAGACCTACATGGTTCATAAACTCATTAGAAGAATGAGGCGCGCGGGCTTGTGCTTCTGTGTGTGTGTGTGTGAGAGAGAGATATGTGAGTAAAAGGGTGGGGGTGGGGGGGGAGCGCTACTCCCATTACTTGTGCAAATGTGTTGCGTTGTACAAGTCCGTTGATTGCATATGTTTATAATCTTATAATGTTGTCAAATGTCGAAAGATATGATGTCAGAATTTACAGATATACATACATAAAAAATATGCCTGCAGAACGTAAAATCGCTGAAATACAGTGAAGTTCATCCCACATCTTCAGACGAAATCTCAAACGCTGTTTACCCTGAAGACTAGAAACTACATATTAACTGACCTCAACAGGGTAACAGAATTCGAGTCAATACTGTCGATTCCACCAGTTCTTTCTTGGCTGTCTGACGACGCCATCGTGTGTTCACCCGTTGTATACTAATACAAGTGGTGGTCCAGTTGTAGTGGTTTTTATGAAATACACTTTAGTACATATTATAGACTTTCCTATTCAGGATAAGTTAATAATCACAAAATTTATAATTTCGGAAAGTTTCGAGAGTTGTAAAAACTACTATCCTAAAGTTAGCAGTTTTCGGAGGCAGTTAAAGAAAGACATAAGACAGTCATGAGACTCCCTAGTGTCATGAGAATCTGTTATATTTTAGTGAGTAAAAACGATACGACACTTCTTTTGGATGCATTAAATGTACTCATAAATGCGCAAGATTAATAGTGTAAAAGTTAATCGTACACAAAACGTTAGCGAGATACTATAAGCTGCTAAGAGCACAGAATGATTCTACCTTCTTGAAGAGTACTTTGCAATACAAAATATCGGTATGGAGAACCATACATGACTTCCATATTCTAAGATTTATATTTAAAATCATTTTCAGCCAAACAGCCAGGCTGTGTCTTACCTGCCTTTTTATTCCTGTATTAAATGAAAAATATTATATTACATTAAAATGAAAAAATTATAATTTTATTGCCTGGCAACAAAATTATTTTATTTTTAACAATTACCATTGTTTCAAAAAGTTTAAATAAATTTTCAAGTACTTTACTCTTGTTAAAACGTAAAAGGTTGCAGGTAAACTACCCCTTCCCCTTAACCGATCTTCACCAAAATCGAAAGTCATTGAGACCTCTACAATTCAGGGACGTATGCAAAAATTATTTGATTCTGTTTGAATTTGCGGCTGTTATCGTTTGCCATAGAAAATACGCTTGATAAAAAAACGTTGCAGGTAAACTACCCCTTCCCCTTAACCGATCTTCACCAAAAACAATAGGTCTTGAGTACTCTACAAATCAGGGCTGTATGCAAAACATTATTTGATTCTGTTTGAATTTGCGGCTGTTATCGTTTGCCATAGAAAATACCCTTGTTAAAAAAACGTTGCAGGTAAACTACCCCTTTCCCTCAACCGATCTTCACCAAAAACAATAGGTCTTGAGAACTCTACAATTTAGGGCTGTATGCAAATAATCTTTTGATTCTGTTTGAATTTGCGGCTGTTATCGTTTGCCATAGGAAATACCCTTGTTAAAACATAAAACGTTACAGGTAAACTACCTCTTTCCCTTAACCGATCTTCACCAAAAACAATAGGTCTTGAGTACTCTACAAATCAGGGCTGTATGCAAAACATTATTTGATTCTGTTTGAATTTGCGGCTGTTATCGTTTGCCATAGAAAATACCCTTGTTAAAAAAACGTTGCAGGTAAACTACCCCTTCCCTCAACCGAACTTCACCAAAAACAATATGTCTTGAGAACTCTACAATTTAGGGCTGTATGCAAATAATCTTTTGATTCTGTTTGAATTTGCGGCTGTTATCGTTTGCCATAGGAAATACCCTTGTTAAAACATAAAACGTTACAGGTAAACTACCCCTTTCCCTTAACCGATCTTCACCAAAATCAGCAGATCTTGAGAACTCTACAATTCAGGGCTGTATGCGAAACATTATTTGATTCTGTTTGAATTTGCGGCTGTTATCGTTTGCCAAACAAACAAAATTACCCTTGCTAAAAAAAAACCGTTGCAGGTAAACTACCCCTTTCCCTCAACCGATCTTCACCAAAAACAATAGGTCGCGAGTACTCTGCAAATCAGGGCTGTATGCAAAAAATTATTTGATTCTGTTTGAATTTGCGGCAGTTATCGTTTGCCATAGAAAAAAAATCTACAGACAGACAGCCACACACACAGACACTTTTCGGAAAACGACTTTTTTTCATGTTTTGAGTGTAGTAGAATCAGAATCTGCAATAATCTCGAACACGATTTTTTTTGCCATCACCATACTTCCATTCCTTAAGGAATATGGAAGTAAAAGTAATATAAGAAATTCAAATTTTTTTTAAATGTATATCGTGTATTTCTTTAACTTTACAAATGTTTGTACTACACAATAATGATCTATTGTACATTTTATAAGTATTTTAAAGTGTTGTAAATAAAACACGAACCTGTACTCAATATGTTTACTGTTTAAATATGACTGTCGTTCTTTCCATTCTTGTTGGATATTAGAAATAAATTTAAAACCTAGGAATGTGTTACAAAATCCTGTCTCAATATTAAGTCACAATAAAACGACATTACGAATTATGCAATTTCACGTGCGGCAGTTCCCGCGTATAGGCCTACATCTTGGTTTAATAAAGTGCAAAAAAAGCATACATATGTAGCCTATATATGAAACACTTATATTGCTTCGTTTAGTGTTGCAGGCCATGCTTTGTAAATATCACTGGACAAATCTGAAAACTTTATCTATCGTTTGTTTGTTCTTGGAAATCTTTTTAAATTTTTACACTTAAAAACCGAGAATATTCCATGCCGCTGTGTAATCGAGAAAATACGGTATTTACAAATATGCATAGTAACTAATTCGTCTTGTCATTGAAAAACATGCTCCCCGATTCCTCACTAAATGTTGAATACTTTATAAGATCTGTCGTAAAGGTTTAACAGCTTCTGACATCCTGAACAAATAAACATCGTTGAAAAAATCGGAATGTCCCTGAATCAAGTTATTCTATACATCTTCGTAGCCCCTCCTTTTTTACAATAAAAGTGTTCTCTGAAGAAACCACGGTTCTCTGTGCTCATTTTTTATGATCTCTCGACCGGACTTAATATGTTTCGAAACAATTATAAATATGAATAACTGAATGGGCAATAGGAAATAGTCGGTTAAGTTCTGAACGCAAACTCCTCAGCCGTTTGTCAGTCTATCGACTGCATACCGTCACGTTTTGCACAAATGTTCGGTAGAATTGACTGTTCGTTTATGATCGTTTACAAAATAGCCTACAGGTTAATCGGTGAAAAGCTCCTCTGTATTGTGGGTGTGTTGCATTCAACGAAGTACGGGTTTCAAGACTTAAAATGAGAAAGGATTCAAATATGTGCAGACTTTTCTTATTTACCTTACTTTCTAGCGAGTCTTAATGGTTACAATTTTTCCGTTTCGACTCAATCCTCTTTACAACAATATGAATGAAAACGTTGAATTCTACAAGACGCCGTCTATTTTAAAAGTCGGAACAAAAATAAACGCTTTGTTATTTACAATAATATGCAGAGTAAAGCCTTGTGTATAAATATGAAGCGTAGCACTTTGGAACTTTGAATCTTAATAAATTTCAGCACCATGTTTTATAATATAATTACAGTCGAATATACCACCGTATTTGTTTCTGAATGCAATTGTTTCTGCTGCGACTCCCGTGGTTAATGTGAACTGTGTATACAATTGACAACTACCTGAAATTTTGTAGAAAGTCTTGGTTTGCTAAGAATACTATCAAAGCCTTTCTGTAGAAAAGCTGTTTCTAATCTTAAAGGTACTGAACTCCAAAAATTCTACAGCTCCTGGTTTTTGAATTTATAGGTCTCGGGGACAAGTCATCAAATACTTTTTTCTGATATGACTGAAGCTTTCTCGTTATTTTTTACTCCGGGGTCCATTGTGGTGACTTTGTAGCGTTCGTACTTTCTAATGCGTACTGAATTTTATAGACCATCTTTCAGTTTCTTGTGCCCATAAGAGTAATTGTACACGACTTCCACAACACAACTAGTCTTTGACTTTCACAGAAAAACTTGAATTGACTCTTTGATACTAATCCTACAAATTATTTGTAGGACAGATTCTTATTAAATTTACACATAATGGAAAAAATGGTTACATAAAAAATTGCAGAAGTGAGCTGGTGCATTGTCTTGGTGAAAAAGAACCTTCTTTCTTATGAAATTAATGTGGTAGTCTCTTCATTATTTCACCATTTAGATGATCTACCAGAGATGCAAACTTTAGCCCAGTTATCGTTTTACCGTTCTCCAGAAAGTCAATTAAGATTATGCTATGAGCATCCCAAAATAAAGTGGCAATTACCTTACCTGCTAATGGAATGGTTTTTTGCCTCTTTTGGAGCAAGTTCTCCTACTGCAACCCACTGTTCTGACTGTTCCTTTGTTTCATGTTGGTAGTGATGTATCCAAGTTTCACCAACTGAAACAGCGCAAAACTTCTCAGTTACGTTGAAACAGCTCCAAACTGTGCTTAGAAAAGTTTATTCGTTCACGCTTTTGATCAATTGCGAGCCAGCACGGCACCCATTTTGCAGACAGTTTTCGCATAGGCTTATATGAATGTGTAAAATATGATGTGTAAAAATTTGAGATGCCTATTTTCTTAGCAATTTCAAGCACTTTTAATGTTCTGTCCTCCATCACCATATCATGGATGTTTTCAATATTTTCTGCAGTTGTAACCTCAACAGACTGTCTGGAATGTTCAGCTTCGTCTGTGCTCATGTGACCACTACAAAAATAACCGAACCATTTGTAAACTGTTCTAGTCGATGGAGCTGACTCACCATAATATTTATCCAGCTTGGATATAGTTTCCTCTAAGGTTTTGTCTTTCAAAAAGTAATGTTTCGTCAACACAGGAAATTCTTTCATTCATTTTTTACAAATCATAATAGATCAATTCAACAATACAACTGGCAACAATAGACCTATGAATGTACGTGACGGAAACGTGGTGTATGCTCCTAGCAGAGATGCGAGAAACTAAAAATGACGTCATTTATGTAGGTACTACAAGTACCATCTTTTGAATGTGCATGGACTTATCAAAACACCTCTTGTATTCTAATTGTATGTTACACTTACTTCCTCTGCAAACGTTGCAGTCATTTCTTCACAGTCCATTAGCGTTACCCAGGAGGCACCACGTGGAGGTTGACTGCATAGCCTCCCAAAAATCATACTACTCTATTTTGTTTATTTATTTTACGTATTTTTATACACATGCTATATACGTACATATTTAGACGCATACATAATTATATAGATACTTTATACATACACGTATTTACATTATACAGTACTTCATACATGTTTACATTTACATATGAATTACATAGACTACATGTTTACGCACTGCATTACATAATTATTCCTACTTTACTTATCACACATTTTTACGTATTTACTTCACAAAACAATCTCTGGATCAACTAATGCCCCTAAAACCACATAAACTGATGCGAGACATCTCCAACGTTGCATATTGGGCACCTACACAGTGGCACCTATGGCGGTGGACCAACAAATTATAAGTTCACATCCAAAGTTGCCACCACGTTAGTACCCAGGAGCCATGAGAATAGTAATGTCACTCTTCTTCACAAATATTTTCACCTTGTAAGCTGCACAGGAGTAGCAAAGTTTACAACGTACACCTTCTAAAAAAAAGCTTTAAATGTAGAAAATAACAGCAATGTCAAACCATATTTTCATATTTTTTAAATCGAAGATGAAACCTTTTATGCTTGTAAAACATTCATACAGGAATTATGTCTACGTAAGCTGACATTAAATCTAGAAATTTTCGTCTCATCTAACAAAACTCGACAAGGCCTCGCAGCCTTTTATACAAAAAAGGAGTGTGTGGGAAGGGGGACACGGTTGTTTTCATTCTATAAATGAATTCGTTCTATAAAATATTCAAGCATACCATAGCGTAACACTGTGGTATTTTTGACGTATGTATTTTTACGTAGAAAAATACATATTTTTATATATGTTTATGTATGTATTTTTGGTATAAAATTGAAAACATAAAAAATACCACTAATAACAACAACGTTGCTACCACACTGAACACAGAGCTCAATGAAAACTGTAATCGTTACAAGTCTTTACAGTCAGTACTACAATAGTTTACAATAATGTTGTAATTAGTTCAGTTATTGGAATAATTTTAGAGAGAAATTCATTATAAAAAAAGAATAGAATGAAAATTCTTGAAATGAAATCTTTCCTTCTCGACTTAACTTTTGCCTATTATTTGTACCAGTGTTACCTTATTAATAAAAACCTAAAACGTCTTTGTAGTGTAGTCCTTGTTAACATGGCCGACTTCCGAGAGCACAGACCCTTTCCTGTTCCATCGAATTTCTGAAATAGGTTTTAATAATCTTCATCAAGACGAAGAACGGCGTTTTAGCGGATACATACCGGTAAAGTGAAGAATAAAAACAGAGTCATTAATATACCTCAGGGCAACTTGACCGATGATGTTGAGCTTTGAAATTAGGTTTTTTAACCATGGACGGGGAGATAAGTCCAATTGGGAGACATGGATCGATGTTTTTCCATACTTTTTTGAAATCTTCTATAGATCTGACTGGCTTAGATTTTATTGTCTGAGAGATGAAGATCTTTGGGAAATAACACAGAAAGACCTTACTAAAACGAGAAAAATGGTTACCCGTTTGATTTTGATAGTAACCAAAAGAGCAATAAAAACGGTCACTCTGAAGCTACTTTCCGAGTCGGAGAATCTAAGGTCCTCTAGATAAATCATCAAAATTCTGTATTTTTCTCGACGATTCTAAAAGAACTGTATTCACCAATTTCCACTTAAGCAACAGTTAAGAGTTTTCTCTTCGATTTTATAATATTTTTCTTCCCTTTTTTCCAGTATGTCTTGTCCAATTAATAAGTAAATCAGTACTACCACTCGTCAATCGTTCCGCATCGAATCTCTCTTTCATGAATCTCAATGGTGGAACAATTTTTGTAACTGTATATTTCTGAATTATTTGATTATAGATGACTTCTGATTCAGTATGAAAATTTTCCATTGTTATAGCCACCAGCAATTTGGGGTTGTGGTTCACAGATTCGGGACTACTCCCAAGACGTAAAATAGTTTGACTATACCTGTAACACCTAATAATAGGTAATGATAATTCAGAAGACAGTCAAAAAATTACTGCTTACAGTTACAACGCTACAATTACAAAATTTCCGAAAATGAGCTCTGCAAGAAGATCAAGTTAAACACTATACAGATTGTCGACCGCAACACTATCTAATGGTTATTTTCTGTAGATATAGCCAACGTGTATTTTAAAAAAGAAAACGCTACTGTAAATTGTATTAAAAAATTAAATTGTTATGAGTTAAGGTTCTTATCCCTAACTTTTCGTAATTACATATTTAGTTGTGTAATTTTTTCTTTTTCTTGAGATTCATTCTTGATCTTTTTTTATCAGAAGCTAGAGAATGAAGAAATCCCCCACTGTACCACTGTTCTGTAAAAGACGACATAGGACAACCAACGCTGTTGAGGGATGGCATCATAAAACCAACAACATTCTTCTGAACCCCAAGCCCAAGGTGAAAAATGTTATACGATGTTTGAAAACAGAAGTGGAGTTCACCAACACTATGTATGTATGTATATATGTGTGTGTGTGTGGAATTAAGCATGAAATGAAATAAGAAGAAAATAAAGTACGTGAGGATGTACGAGAGGATACACAGAACTGTTCAAAGTTATGAAAAAGTATGCTTAAAAGCTATTTCTATCATTCAAAAACTGGCCTAGATCGATGTTGAATTTATGGATGGTTATGTATATATAGTTAAAAATGTGACAGATAAGAGATTACAATTATTAAAAAAAGTAAAAACAAAAATGTAACAAAAATGAAGACGCTCAAAGCTGATTTTTAAACACGCCAAAATGACCGTCAGTCTTACTGTCAGTTTGCAAAAACGTAAAGGTGCTGCAACGAAAAATATTCAGTGTCTCTACGCGATCCCCCCCAAAATCCGAGGTGGCGTCCGCCCATTTGGCATGTCAAATGTTTGTGAAATTCCAGTCTACCCTCCTCAGGTATCAGACTGTACCACTGTCCGCAATCTTCGTATATCCATTGTGTACAAAAGGCTTCACAAAAATATGGTCTCATGTATACAATTTTATTTAAATCATAGAATCCTGAAAACGAAAATTACATTGTTACATTGTACAAAGATGGTGATTGTACAGTTCATATCGACTGAAGAGACCAGACGATACACAGAATAATATTATGCCGATATATGTAATTTATAAAAAAAAAACCTTGATTGTGGATTGTAACTAACAGTAAGATGGCAGCATGCCATTTTAAGTCCAACAGCGAGTTTGCGGGCCAACAGTGAGAATCTTCATTATTGGTCGACGGTGTTGTTATAGTTCCATATTAGGATTGTAACATAGAAACGTTACTGTCATAACGGGAGCTGGTAAAGACCAAAAGTAATGACGCCTCTAAACATACATTCTATACGATACTGACTACCTGACGTACAAGACCAGCGAGACGTACAAGACCAGCGAGAAGTGGGTATCTTCAGTATAGCCAACGATGTCGTCATGGTTACCTTCACAGACTTACTACCGCTGATGGTTAGCTCAACATGGTGAGAGCTGGTTTTCAGCACTACACAATTCTAAAAATTACGTGGATAGCTGAACACCAGCTCCTAGACGTGGAGCACATACTGTACAGTTGTAGGCGCCGCCCCTCCACGACGTAAACACTTCCTTCAGCCAAAGCCAAGGTGTCCATATGTACCACGTACAAGTGGAGATGTCATAAACACTTTCACTGACGTACAGCAATGAGGCAGCCGGCAACTCTTCAGAAACATGGAATGGTGCGCCGTAATCTAACGTGCAAGATCAGCGACAAGAATCTTCTTTATCGTCCAGACCAGCAGTAAGATTCTTCTGTGTCCTTAAAATTACAGTCACGTCCGAAAAACTATAATTGAGTATAAAAGCGTGCAATATAACACACAATTGAGTATAAACAAACAATATTAATAACTTCAATATAAATATGTACTGGATGTAATTTACTTTTTTAATTATATAGTTTAATTGCATACAACTTTTATAACATCTACAACCCGAATTGAAATATCAAATTTTTTATCTTGCTAGAAATCTAGTTTCCGATAATTAATACGAGCGGAGAAGTAAGATTCACCATCTCTTGTTCATGTTGTTTGTCGGACATCGCTGGCTAAAATCTCGCTAGTAGCTTGGCTTCAGCAGCTCACGGTTACAACGAGAAGGTCTACACGAGCTGACAAAGGCGCAAGACGCCCGCGCGTCATCCATCCATCAATCAAGCTCCAAGCGTTAGATCATACTGTCCAAACTGTAGGCATCGCTTGACGAGCTTCTGGATGCAACTGCTGCTTACAACAATGAGTAATTTTTTTAAGTCAATGTCACTTGAAACAAGTCGAAGAAAAGGACTTTTTACAATTTGTTTATTCCCCACAATAAGATGAACGATACATTATTACATGTCGCCCCAACCAGCAGCCGTATTTCTTTAAACATTCTGTAGGTTTTATCAAATTTCTCTGCACTCTTTTTGGCACCAGGCATACATTTTTTGCAAAAAAGGTTTATTTTTATGCCTACTTAATACTAAATAACAAAAACAATGACGCAGTGATCATGCGATTAGTTTAATTTAGTAGTAGGCGGATCAATTATTAGGTAATGTTAAGAAACAGAATTATTGTTAACTGACCAAATAAAAAGCCATAATCTGTTAGTTTTTTACAGTAGAGAAATAAAAAATCCGTGCTCAAAACGAAAATGTAACCGGAAAAAGGCGACATCTGGATACCAAGGCTGATCCCCTACGACTGCGAACGGTACGTCGTTTTAGGTTATCGAAACTGTTTTCGCAAGTACGAAACGGTACATAATCTCAATAGAAGAATGACGCGCGTGGGCACGAGAGAGAGAGAGAGAGAGAGAGAGAGAGAGAGAGAGAGAGAGAGAGAGAGAGAGAGAGAGAGAGAGAGAGAGAGAGAGAGAGAGAGAGAGAGAGAGAGAGAGAGAGAGCAGAATTTACAGATATTACATAACAAATATGCATGTAGAAAGCAAAATAGCTGTTGTTAAAAAAAATCGACACAACTATAGGATATTTTCGAAAAGAATTTAGAAAGATTAATACAAAAAATCTGGCACCAAAACAGAAAAGTAAATATACTCTACACACACACATACCCCGTACACTTAAGACACTTAGATTAATTACGACAATTGGATTAATATGTGATCAGGAAATACCAGGAAAAAGCATCTCAAATCTGTTTGACAAAACCTCGAATGACTTGAATGAAAGTCGCGGTAAATTTTTTTGTATGTTATTAAAAACAGTAATTCCTCATACAGTTACTTAAGTTGCTGTTTTATGAGTTTTCTAGGTAGGGGAACATTTGTCAGGAAGTTTTGACAAACTTAAATATTCGTTAAGCACACATTTACATAGTTTCTAATTCAGATATCATCCTTCAGCTTCTTGTTTTTATCAATTAATATACACGACTACTATACAACGACATTCGAAGAGATTTTGTGTCTTACTTGGACAAAAAATAACTGCACAGACACGACACTAAAGCCACGAATTCTTTTGTAAGCCATATACTAATAAATATGCTATACTTGATCTAGTACACCGTCAACTCTACTAAATTCAGGCCTGTGAACACAGTTACTGTTCTAATTCGTAATTTAATCTACTATTTAAAAGATTACATTAATCCATTACTTTATAATATTCTTCCACATTAATAAAACTACATAGGCATGGTGAGACTGGTCAATAAAGACAGAAGTAAGAAGACGTAAAATGTGCACAAGGGAGGAAGGGAACCTCGGTAGTCTTTTTAGAGGAGATTGTTGCTTGAAATATAAGGCCTTATTTGCTCCCTTTGAAGGTCCCACCCCGGATTGAACACCCACAGGCTCAAGCTCAGGCTCTGGCTCGGGATTGATCGTCCTCTACGTAAATGCTGTTCAAGTGACAGGAAATGTCAACAATGCTTTTTGACAAGAATTACTATTATTTATCACGTACCACAAAATATTTATGTGTAGATAATTACGCAAAGCATTACAAACATTTTCTATGACGCTATCCCGTATTAACACATCACGCAATGTCACTTCCAAAGGTTTCTACACTGAAATACACTTCAAAGAAGTTTTTTGTGTTCATGTAAATTGTAAATAACAATGTAAATAGTTGCGTTTACCTTATTCCGCAATGAAGTCCATCCCACAACTTTAGACGCAATCTCAAACGCTGTTACCCTGAAGGGCGAATTACATGACTAGAAATTACATACAGTATTAACTCACCTCTCAGGGTTAACAGAACTCGAGTCAATTCTGTCGATTCCACCAGTTTTTTTTAGCTGTCGTGGATGTCTGACGACGCCATCGTGTGCTCACCCGTTGTACACTAATACAAGAGGTGGTCCAGTGGTAGTGAGTTTTATGAAATACACTTTAGTACATATTATAGACCTCCCTATTCTGGATAAGTTAATCAAGAAATTTAGAACTTCGGAAAGTTTTTGAGATTTGTAAATACTACTATACTAAAGTCAGCAGTTTCCGGAGGCACTTAAAGACATAAGACAATCATGAGACTGCCTCATTTCATGAGAATCTGTTGTAGTCATGAGGCACTTTAATGAGTAAAAAAAAAAAAAAAAAATACGGCACTTCTCTTGGATGCATTAAATATACTCATAAATGCGCAAGATTAACAGTGTAAAAGTTAATCGTACACAAAATGTTATCGAGATATGATAAGCTGCTGATTTGAGCACAAAATGATTTCTACCTTCTTGAACAGTAGGCCTACTTCACAATACAAAAACTAATGTAGAAAAATAATAAATTTAAAAAATGTGTATTCTGTATTCCTTTAAATTCACAAATTTTTGTACTATGCAATAATTCCTATAATGACTGGCATAGAAAACTTGAAACTACAGATCCATTTCAGTAGAGACTACCGAATGATCTAAGGCAAATAATTGAGATAAGTAAGTACAATTCAGGAAGCTATTTTGAAAGGACCTAAAACACCTGTAGAACTAATCTTGCTCTTAATACTAACGCGTCAGTCATAATTCTAGCAGTTGGATTTGAATTATCCAATAAATAGTATTCACAAGACACAGTTTTTAAGGTAAATAAATTACATGAAAATATGAGGAAACGAAAACTGGTTTTAAATTCTATATCAAGCACACGCAGAATTATTAATATATTACATTCGCGCTTAATAAAAAGACTCGTTTGTATGTATACACGTCATTATTGGTTATGTGTATTTTTAGTATAACTTACATGTTATTTCTAATTTTTGTCGTTTTTTATAAGACGTGTTTAGTCAATACAAATTATACTGGTATGTTATAAGAGTTCGATTAGCTAAATTCCAGTAGCGTAGCGTTCAGCGTGCATGCGGCATCCCCTTCTTGTTCCCACAAATTGTCATACCTCTGTAATATTGTACTAGGATTTCTGTTAGTTGGGTTTTATTGTGCATTGTGTTCCAATTCTTTGTATGTTACACTTACTTCCTCCGCAGTTGTTTCTTCGCAGTCCATTAGCGTTACCCAGGAGGCACCACGTGGAGGTTGACTGCACAGCCTCCCAAAAATCATACTACTCCATTTTGTTTATTTATTTTACGTATTTTTACATACATACTACATGTGTACATATTTATAAGGGTACATAATTATATGCACACTTTATA
Source organism: Magicicada septendecula (assembly GCA_034769895.1). NCBI lineage: Eukaryota > Metazoa > Arthropoda > Insecta > Hemiptera > Cicadidae > Magicicada > Magicicada septendecula. The sequence goes on from CM068367.1 coordinate 321,819,001, forward strand.
CATAGGCCTACATATATACTTACATTATACATCATACATTTTTACATTTACATACTTATGGTACATATTTACACACTACATTATAATTATTCCTACTTTACTTATCACACATTTTCTCGAATATTCTGAGGACATAAATAGAAGTCATCTCAAAAGAAGGATTGACTGGCTTAGGTAGACCTATGTATCAGATTTTTCAGTTATTTTTCTTCTCTAAATCTCATTTGACATCTCAATAAAGATTCAAGGGACGAGAAACGATTTATGACGGACCATCGATAGATAACATTCTGAAGGTACTAATTACCTTCTTTGGTTGCAATTTGTAAATTTTACAATATGAAATTTCTTAACATGTGACTCGTATAAACAGGTGCAACAGAACTTTTTAATAATAAAATCTGAATACAGGCAAAGTCGTGGTTTCACATATGCGCGAATTGAGCTCGGCAAATCATATAGCGAATTGGGCTTGGTAAACACACACTAAACGCAAGATGTAACATGCAGGTAGGTACGTCACTGCAAGCAGACAGTCCGTGTAATATGCGCAAAGGATATACTCATTTTTTTCGTAATGAAGTACTGTATTTCATAAATATTTAAGAGTTGTAAACAAACAAAAAAAAACGAACCTGTACTCAATACGTTTACTGTAAATGTGACTGTCGCTCTTTCCATTCTAGTTGGATACTAGAAATATAAACTAACACATGAAAATTTGAATGTAAAAGCATTTCCTGCCTAAAAAATCCGTGTCTCAATATTACACCACTATAAAACGACATTACGAATTATGCGATTTCACGCGCGGCAGTTCCTGCGTATACAACTATGCAAAAAAAAAAAAAAAAAAAAAAAAAAAAAAAAAAAAAAAAAAAAAAACTTGTATTGCTTCCTTTCGTGTTGCAGGCCATGGTTTGTAAATATCAGTGGACAAATCCGAATATTTTATCTAGTGTTTATTTTTGAAAATATTTGACTTTTTATCTTTTCGTCTTAAAAATCTAGAATAATCCATGCCGCGAGGTATTCCAGAAAATTAGTTTACAGATTTTACTGAAATAAACTTGTCCTGTGTTCACATAAATTATCTACAAGATTATGTCCAAGTGTAAATAATTCCTTCCTCACTAAAGTCCAACCAGGTGTCTTCAGACGAAACATCAAACTCTGTTTACTGTGTGCTGATCAGTACATGACTCATTAACTACATAAACTGACCTCACACAGTTAACAGAATGTGTCATGAGCGGCAATGCAGGTTCTCCTTTGCTGTCCTAGCTGTTATTTTTCCTAGTCTTAGAAAATTTGAACGTGTGGAGTGTGGGATGTGGTCAGCAGGTCATCATTCCAACACATTCCCGTTACATGTGGAAATCTCTCGCGCTGTGGAAGTCCGTTGATTGCATATGTTTCTAATCTTATAATGAAAAGTTGAAAAGTGTCGAAAGCAAAATCGCTAATGTTAAGGAATTCGTAATTAAAAAATCGACACAACTATAGGATGTTTTTGAAAAGAATTTAGAAAGAAGAATAAAAAATTGGGCACTGAAACAGAAAAGTAAACACACACACACACACCATATATTTAAGACACTTATATTAATTACGACAATTAGATTAATATGTGATCAGGAAATACCAGGAAAAATCATCCCAAATCTGTTTGAAAACAACATGAGTTGAATGAAAGTCGCGTACATTTTTTTGTATGTTATTAAAAACAGTAATTCCTCAACTGCATTTCAGTTACTGTTGTATGAATTTTCTAGGTTGGGGAACATTTGTCAGAAAGATTTTGACAATTTCAATATTCGTTAAGCACACATTTACATAGTTTCTAATTCATATATCATCCTTCAGCTTCCCGTTTTTGTTTTCAATTCAATGTTTACACGACTATTATACGACTTTCAAAGAGATTTAGTGTCTTAATTGCACAAAAAATAACTGCACAGACACACGATAGTAAAGCCACGAATTCTTTTGTAAGCCATATACTAAACATGCTATGCTTGATCTAGTACACCGTTAGCTCCACTAAATTCAGGCCTGTGAACACAGTTACTGTTCTAATTCGTAATTAATCTACTATTTATAACATTACATTAATCCATTAACTTGTAACATTTTTCCAGATTAATAAAACAACATCGGCATGGTGAGACTGGTCAATAGAGACAGAAGTGAGACGTAAAATGTGCACAAGGGAGGGAGAGAACCTAGGTAGTCTTAAAAAAGGGATACTGCTGCTTGAAATATGAGGCCTTATTTTCTCCCTTTGACGCTCCCACCCGGCATTGAGCATCCACAGGCAGATAGTCCTCTACGTAAATGCTGTTCAAGGGATAGGAAATATCAACAATACATGCAAGAATTACTATTATTTATCAAGTACCACAAAATATTTATGTGTAGATAATTACGCAAAGCATTACAAACATTTTTAGTGACGTTATCAACACTTACTAACGCATCTCTCAATGCCACTTCCAAAGGTTTCTACACTGAAATACACTTCAAACAAGTTTTTGTGTTCACGTAAATTGTAAATAAATTACTACACTTCTTTTGGACTCATTAAATGTACTCATAAATGTGCAAGATTAATAGAGTAAAAGTTAATCGTACACAAAATGTTAGCGAGATATGATAAGCTGCTAAGTGCGCAAGAATGATTCTACCTTCTTGAACACTACTTCGCAATACAAAAAATAATATAAGAAATTAATAAATTTAAAAAATGTGTATCCTGTATTCCGTTAACTTCACAAATTTTTGTACTATGAAATAATTCGTATAAAGACTGGCATAGAAAACTTATAAAACTACAGATCCACTTCAATAGAGTCTACCGAATGATCTAAAACAAATAATGGAGAGAAGAAAGTACAATCCAGAAAGCTATTTTAAAAGGACTTAAAATACCTTTAGAACTGTTCTTGCTCTTAATACTAACGCATCAGTCATAATTCTAGCAGTTGTATTTGAATTATCAAATAAATGGTATTCACAAGACATAGTTTCTAATAATAATGGTTCCCATGTATACCACCGAAGTAGCTTAGGAGCAAGGCAGGGTAGGCTGCCTTATGTGAGCCGTACGGCATACAAGGAAGGCAGTGTGGCCAGCACTACGCTTCAGCCGCCCATTATTATCCCCAGGATGTTATCCCAGGTACTCGTTTTCAACAGGCTGAGTCGACCTGGGGGCTGAAAACGCACCTTGATTTTATGGTGCGGGCCCGGGAATCGAACCCGGGACCTCTAGATTAGTAGCCAGGTGCCATACCCACTAGTCTACTGAGCCGCCCAGTAGACAGTTTTTAAGGAAGATAAATTACATGAAAATATGAGGAAACAAAAATTGACTTTAAATTCTTTATCAAGTACGCAGAATTAGTCGCGCGTAATAAAAAGACTCGTTTGTATGTACAATGTACATACATTATTGATTACGTGTATTTTTGGTTGGTATACACGTTATTTTTAATTTTTGGTCGTGTTTTATTATCAGACGTGTTTAGTCAATACGAATTATACTGGTATGTTATAATAGTAAGAGTTCGGTCCCCTAAATTCCAGTAACATAGCGTTCAGTGTGCAAGCGGCATCCGCTTCATGTTCCCATCAATTGTCATAACTCTGTAATATTTTCTGTTGGTTGGGTTTTTATTATGCATCGTGTTCTAATTCTTTGTACCTGTTATTACACTTACTTCCTGTGCAGATGTTTCTTCACAGTCTATTAGCGTTACCCAGGAGGCACCACGTGGAGGTTGACTGCGTAGACTCCCAAAAACCATACTACTCTATTTTATGTTTAATTTATTTATTTCACATATTTTTACATATATATACTACATACGTACATATTTAGACGCGTACATAATTACACACACACACACACACACACACACACACACACACACACACAAGTATTTACATTATAATTCATACATGGAACTTTTACATAATTATGAATTATATAGGCTACATATTTACACACTACGTCATACAATTATTCCTACTTTACATTTTTACGTATTTACTTCACAAAACATAGTTTGCATCAACTATTGCCTATAACCACTAAAGCATAATGTATTGCATCAACAATAAAGTATTTTAAAGTGTTGTAAATAAAACCCGAACCTGTACTCAATTGTTTTCTGTTTAAATATGACTGTCGCTCTTTCCATTTTTGTTGGATATTAGAAATAAATTTAAAACGTAGGAATTTGTTACAAAATCCGTATCTCAATATTACGTCATCATAAAACGACATTACGAATTATGCGATTTCACGTGCGGCAGTTCCCACATCTAGGCCTATATCTACGCTTAATAAAATGCAAAAAAAAACATGATCAAGACTTGTGTTGGCCTCAGTCTTGCAGGCCTTGGTTTGTAAATATCACTGGATAAATCTGAATACTTTATCTACCGTTTGTTTGTTCTTGGAAATCTTTGAAAGTTTTTTTTTTAATTGTTTCGCTTACAAACCGAGAAAATTCTATGCCGCTTGGTATTCGAGAAAATACGGTATTTACAAATATGCATAGTAAATAATTCGTCTTGTCATTGAAAAACATGGTGCACTTTTCCTCACTAAATGTTGAATATTTTCCAAGATCTGTCATGAAGGTTTAACATTCAGAGATCCTGAACAAATATCGTTGAAAAATCGGAATGCCCTGAATCAAGTTATTTTATACATCTTCGTAGCGCCTCCTTTCTTTTGAAAAGAAAAGTGTTCTCTGAAGAAACCACTGTCCTCTGTGGTCATTTTCTATGATGTCTCGAACGGACCTAATATGTTTCGAAACAACTATAAATAGCCTATGAATAACTGAATGGGCAATGGGCGTTAGGAAATAGTCTGTTGTTAAGTTCTGAATGCAATACTCTTTCTCAGCCGTTTGTTAGTCTATCGACTGAACACCGTCACGTTTTGCAAAAATGTTCGGTAGAATTGACCCTTTATTTATGAACGTTTACAAAATAGCCTACAGATTAATCGGTGAAAAGCTCCTCTATCTTGTGGGTGTGTTGCATTCAACGAAGTACGCGATTCAGGACTTAAAATGAGCTAGTCTTTGACTTTCACGGAAAAACTTGAATTGACTCTTGATACCCTTACGAATTATTTGTACGACAGATTCTTATTAAATTTACACAAAATGGAAAAATCTTTTTAATATCAAACATGAAAATTGACAAAAATAAAATATATTTTATTGTTGAGAACACACACACACACACACACACACACACACACACACACACACACACACACACACACACACACACACACACACACACACACACACACACACACACACACACAAATTTTGTATGCATGTCACTACTGAAATTTAACTAATTAGTTACAAAATATTTTCACCATCTGTTGTGTCATTTTCCTGTACTTCACCAACATCCATTAAGTACACAGATTTTACTGAAATAAACTTGTTCTGCGTTCACATAAATTATGTACAAGATTGTGACCAACTGTTTATAATTCCTTCCTCACTAAAGTCCAACCAGGGCTTCAGACGAAACCTCAAACGCTGTTTACTGTGTGATGATCAATATATGACTCAATAACTACATAAACTGACCTCACACAGTTAACAGAATATGAGTCATAAGGCGGCGATGCAGGTTTTCTTTGCTGTCCTAGCTGTTACTACTTTTCCTGCTCTTAGAAAATTTGAATGTGACTGTTATTTGAATTTTATTTGAAAATATGAACAATTTTAGGGCAATAACAATTTTCCATTACACTGAATCAGTTGAGTTTTTAATCAATCAGTGCGCTTTCTGACGATGACCCGTGGTTCCGAAGGACTGCTCATTCAGAGATTGGTGGACTTACATAACAAGATTACATGGGAAATATGAGTCCCTACTCTGTAATTTCACCCTCGGCAGTGACAATTCTCATACTTCCTACAAGCACCTCTTGCTATCTCTTCTGGTGCATGTCCTGTTTCCAAAATTTGAAATTACTTCTCGCTTAATAATAGAGATGCCTAGGTGTGGCAGACATATTTCAGGTTTAGTTAAAAAGGGTTTTGTTCGTTTCTTCGTAATTTTATTTTTTCAACATTTATTCTTAATAATTTTTTTTACTTGTTTTTTATTTTTAAGAAGTGGGTATAACGAAGGTGACGGTATCTTGAAACTTGGTAGTTTTTGAATTTGCTTTCGACTTGATTTTATATATATTATCGTCGATAACTTGAACTGCTGGGTTTTTAAGCGTCATCGCTGAAATTAACTATTATGTATAATTTTATTAGGAATGTTTTCAGTCGATAAAATCAGTAACAGATGGATGAGCATGGTAGAATTTGTTCACCAAATATCGGATGAAACAATTCATCGTTGTGTGCTCCTGTAATGTTCCTTGTTCTGCCTACATACTAGAAATAAAGTACAGGCTCTGGCCAATGCTCACTTCATACGTGTTTCAAATGCTATATGTGCGCCAATCACTTACGCCCCACACTGCTACCCCGGAATGTACGTAAAAGCTGACCCAGTGATAGGAAATTTTACTGAGGGATTTTGGAAGCAGCGTGCAAGACAATATTACTCTGATTCCTGAAGTAAACAAATTATAACAAATCTGTACTTATTTCACGGTAATTATTACAAATAACTGCGGTGAACTTTTACCACATTAATGTCTATCGCAACGCTACGTGCAATTGTTTAACTAAAATACAATTTAAGGAAGGCGCATGCATTAGCGAAAATAATTCAGAATATTCTATATAGTTGCGTTAATTTTATTACAAGATGTCTATCCCCGGGCTTTTGACGACAGGGGCAGACCCATTCAGCAATCTGCGGGGTAGGGAGTGAAGGGTTGACTTTAGGCTAGGCGCACACTTGCGATTATATGTCGCAACGACAAAAAAATCGTGGTTACGAAAAAATATTGAAGTTCGCTCAGTTGCGATAAATAAATAGCAATTTTACCATAATTTTTTGTCATTATTTGTCAGTATAGAAAGGACGTCGTAGAAACAACTTGTCTTGTGGCTTTGATGTTGGGCTTAAAATAATAACAGAAGCGATACAAAAAAGAATACTGGGTACATCCAGTTATCAGTCGGAGGACGCTGAATGGACAGTTTTATAAAATTCATGCGGATTTACGATTACACCCCAAAGAATTTTTCAACCGAACGGACTCTCCTAACTGTATCGGTGCTGTGGATGGTAAGCATATAAGACTAAAGAAACCCGAAATCTCCGGTTCGCAGTTTTATAATTATAAGAACGTTTTCTTCACGATATTTCTCGGCGCAGTTGACGCTGACTAATTTTTCACAGCAATTGATGTAGGATCATGGCTGGAACTGGTGATTGTAATGTATTCAAAAATTCAAATTTTTGTCGAACACTACAAACCAACAAATTAAAAATTATTAACGCACAAACGTTACTGTACGATGAGCAAGGGAAACCTATGCCATTTGTTTTCGTACGAGATGAAGCATTTGCATTGTCACAACATATCCTTAAAACTTATCACAGGAGATACCTAAGAGTTACACAACGAGTTTATAACTACAGATTTCTTCTCCTTCACAGATAATTCACTCCAATTTCGTATTACATTTACGCACACCTCGCCCCACAGTTTTTCTTTTATATTACGGTCGCTGCATTCTTTTAACCGCTTATCGAACAGAGCTGGTCGTTTTTCAACTTCAATCATAATTAGCTGCGAGTCTAGGAGACAATTTACAGTGTCATCAGATTCGGTGCCAGACATGGTGCTACGATTCATTCGAGCCAGCGACAATCGCGTCGCTGATAAAATAGAACATGTTCCTATTTTTTAATCGCTGCGATTTCTCAGTCGCAGATGAGTGCACTGGGATTTAAAACTATGTGTTCAATTTTTTTGCGAATAATCTGTCGTGCGACAAAAATCACAAGTGTGCGCCTAGGCTTAGAGAGAATTGTGAAAAGTTGAACCACTCTTAAAATTTTAAATGTAAATGAAAATGGTAGGAATTAGTAAAGATGCAAATACAGTGTTATAAACACAATGAATACATTGATGTAGAAATATAACATCACATCAGTGGTTGTCAGATCATTGTTTTCTCAATAATGCTCTAGTCAGTTACACTTTAAAATGCACATTACTCATTTATGGTACAGTATGCATCAAACAAAAATTAAAATGGATCTAAGGTACAATTACAATTTGAAGTAATTTTGTAAGAAAACCATGAACCTTCATAATGTGATGTGGGGGATGGGGAATTCCAACCCCCCCCCCCATGGATCTGACGAAATCTCAAGTGTGCTGTTACTCTGTGTCGGGAGAGTTATGGCTCAAAAACAACATAAACTGACCACAACACAGAGTAACAGAAACCGAGTCAATAGGAGTGAATCAAACCTTTTATTAAGCAGTCGCAGATATGCGTTTGCCTGGTTATGGGAGTCTGCAAGAGAATGTTGCTTAATATCAGGCTTTCATTACAGTGCCAACGCCACTGGCTCGTACGTCGTGTATAGCGTTCCACATCACGTCCTCTTAAGTAAATGCTGATCCAGTGACAGGAAATTTCAGCGATTTTACGGAATGAAGCAGCTGCTGTGACCGATTATTACAAAAACTAATGTAATCAAACAACTGTGGTACTAAGTACAAGACAGTCGAGTATAGTTTAATACGTTGGTTCGAACATATTAGGACTAAATACATAAACATAAAATAATCACAATTATACATTTATGAACACATCTACTACTTTGAAATACTGAATACAAAATGCGTGTTTCAACCCCGTAATTAATATTAGATCGCGTCGTAAAAGGAACTGTACCTTTTACAGTTTTTAATTGCACACAATTACAATTTAATAAATTAAGGATATGGCCTATGAGGTAGCCAGTAAAACGAACTATGAACGTTTTTTGAAATTACTGTTATAAACCTATCCGTACATCATTTGGCATCTTATTAATCGCTTTAAAAAAAAAAATCAATACTGCATCAGAGGTTCCAAAAACTCATCCAATTCCAACTCCTCACATTCTACTTAAAAAAAAAAAAGTATATATATATAGTACATTTAATATTTATAACTAAATTTACCTCAAGATGTTATTTTTCCTTATTTGGAACATGTTTCGAGAGTTCCTGTGCTCTCATCTTCAGCCTTCGCGGTTTTTTGTTTTTCAGACAATTCAGACAAAAGATCGCGAAGGCTGAAGATGAGAGCACAGGAACTCTCGAAACATGTTCCAAATAAGGAAAAATAACATCTTGAGGTAAATTTAGTTATAAATATTAAATGTATTATATACATCAAGAAACGGACTGTAGCAGAAAGTGATTGAATATATATATATATTGCAGTACAGTTCTTGCTTTTGATACTGACCTACTTTTAAAATTACACAATTTACACTTTGTGAAGATAAGAAATTTATCATAAATATTGTAAAAGTCGTACAAGTGTAAGATCAACTAAAAAAATCTTAATCTACCTACATATAATCTTACTATACTAAGTGGTCACCTCCGATATAAAGCATTTCACAGATTTCCTAAAATAAGAGTTGCATAAAAAAGTACACATTATAAAACACAGATTACAAGACCTTATTCATATTCACTGCACACAAATTTCACTTGTTAGTAAACATTACCTCTTCATTTGCCAGTATTTTATAATTTTTTTTATGTCCAAACTTGGCACTTACTTACTTCATATAAGTAAACACAAAATATTAAAATTTTCAAAACATACGACATCTGACAAGAGTCAACAACGGAGTTCAAAGTTCTCTTTGGTGTTGTAGTAAATATGTTGTATTTCGTTGGTCATGGAAAAATTGAAAGAGACTGTTTCTTGGATGTTTTTTTAGAAAGATTAGCAACATCAGGAGAATAAGAAACTAACATTACGTAAAGTTTGTAACCAGTGGGCAGTGCAGCTTGTGGCAATGGCTTGAGTAGCAAACGTAGGTAATGAAGTTTGTAACCAGTGGGCAGTGCAGCTTGTGGCAATGGCTTGAGTACCAAACGTAGGTAATGATCAAATGAACTGCGGACTGCTCCGAGAATGCAAAACCTATGCTGGCATAACAAGGCTAGGTAAGAAAACAAATATACGTTGGTACGTAAAGAAAGGGGTACAGCAATAAGATTCTCAGAGGTAAGTTGATACACTGGAAGCCAAGGGGACCCTAGAAAGAACACCCACAGGCAGATCGTCCTCTCGGTAAATGCTGTTCCAGTGAGAGGAAATGTCAACAATGCTATACAGTATTAAAATACTTACAATAATTACTATAATTTATCAAGTGCCACAAAATACTTGTGTCGATAATTACGTAAAACATTACATTTTCAGTGACGTTATCCCGTATTAACGCATTTTGCAAAGGTTTCTACAATGAAATACACTTCAACAACAAGTTTTATGTTTCATGTAAATTGTAAATAACAATGTAAAGAGTTGCGTTTTCCTTCTTCCACGATGAAGTCCATTCCACAACTTCAGACGAAATCTCAAACTCTGTTTCCCCTGAAGGCGAGTTAAAATGACAAGAAATTACATCTTAACTGACCTAGTAGGGTTAACAGAATTCGAGTAAATACTGTCGATTCTACCATTTTTGTTTCTTAACTGTCGTAGATGTTTGACGACTCCATCGTGTGTTTACCCGTTGTACACTGATACAAGCGATAGTCCAGTGGTAGCGGGTTTTATGAAATACACATAACTATACATTATAGAACTCCCTATTCAGGACAAGTTAATCAATAAATTTAGAATTTCGGAAAGTTTCGAGATTCGTAAATACTACTAGCCTAAGGTTAGCAGTTTTCGGAGGGAGTTAAAGGCATAAGACAGTCATGAGACTGCCTATCTCGTGAGAATCTGTCATATTTTAATGAGTAAAAACGATACTACACTTCTTTTGGATGCATTAAACAATAGATGTACTCATAAATACGCAAGTCAATCGTACAGAGCATGTTAGCGAGGTATGCTAAGCTGCTGATAAGTGCGCAAGAATGATTCTACCTTCTTGAACAGTACTTCCTAATACAAAAACGAATATAGGAAATTAATAAATTTAAAAAATGTGTATCCTGTATTCTTTTAATTTCACAAATTTTGTACTATGCAATAATTCTTATAAATACTGGCACAGAAGAGTTTTAAAACCACAGATCCATTTCAATAGAGACTACCGAATGATCTAAGACAAATAAATTGATAAGAAAGTACAATTCAGGAACCTATTTTAAAAGGACTTAAAACACCTGTAGAACTGATCTTGTTCTTAATAGGCTACCAACGCGTCAGTCATAATTCTAACAGTTGTATTTGAATTATCAAATTAACAGTATTCACAAGACACAGTTTATAAGGCATATAAATGTCATGAACATATGAGGAAACGAAAACTGGCTTTAAATTCTTTATCAAGTACAGGCATTATTATTATTAATTTGCAGTCGCGCGAAATAATAAGACTTATTACTTTTTGGTCGTGTTTGTATGTTTGGTATACACGTTATTTTTAATTTTTGGTCGTGTTTTATTATCACATATGTTTAGTTAATACAATTTATACTGGTAAGTTATAATAGTAAGAGTTCGGTCCCGTAAATCCCAGTACCGTAGCGTTCAGTGTGCAAGCGGCATCCGCTTCATGTTCCCACCAATTGCATATCTCTGTAATATTGTACTAGGATTTCTGTTGGTTGGGTTTTTATTATACATTGTAATCTAATTCTTTGTATTTTACACTTACTTCCTCTGCAAACGTTGTAGATGTTTCTTCGCAGTCCATTAGCGTTACCCAGGAGGCACCACGTGGAGGTTGACTGCGCAGCCTCCCAAAAATTATACGTACAGTACTACACTATTTTATGTTTAATTAGTTTATTTTAAGTATTTTTATTATAAATACTACATACGTACATATTTAGACGCGTACATAATTATATACACACAAATATTTACATTATACTTCATACATGTTTACATTTACATAATTATGAATTACTTAGGCTACATATTTATAAACTACATCATATACTGTAATTATTCCTACTTTACTTATCACACATATTTACTTGCAAAACAAGCTTTGCATCAAATATTGCCTAAAACAGTGTTTTTCCCGAATATTCTGCGCACAAAAATAGAAGACATCTCAAAAGAGGGATCTGATTGACTTAGGTCTGTATCAGATTTTTCAGTTATTATTTTTCTGCTGTAAATCACATTTGACGTATCAATATGGATTCAAGGTACGGGAAACGATTCATCATGGACCATCGATAGAAAAATTCTGAAGGTACTTATTACCTTATTCGTCTGTAATTTGTAAATTATACATAATGATATTTCTTAACAAGTTGCTCATATAACAGCTACAACAGAACTTTTTAATAATAAAACCGGAATACAGGCAAAGTCCCGGTTTCACATATGCGCGAATTCAGCTCAGAAAATCACATATAGGCCTACGCGAATTGGGCTTGGCAAACACACACCAAACGCAGAATTTAATGTGCAGATACGTGTCAGCAAGCAGACATCCTGTATAATATGCAAACAGATATATTCATTTGTCGCTCTTTCCATTCTTGATGAATACTAAAAGTATAAATTAAAACATGAAAACTTGAATGTAAAAAACATTTCCTGCCTACAAAATCCGTGTGTCTCGATATTACGTCATAGGTAATTCTGGCGTATACATCTGTAGGCTACTATAAATAAAGTTAAAAAAAACCATAAGTAAACAATTGTAATGTTTTGTTTCGTGTTGCAGGCCATGATTTGTATATGTCATTGAACAAATCTGAATATTTTATCTACAGTTTAAATGTTTGTTTTTGGAAAACTTTAGCTTTTTTTATTTATTCGTCTTAAAAATCTAGAATAATCCATGCAGCGGCGTATTCGAGAAAATACGGTATTTACAAATATGCATCGTAACTAATTCGCCTTGTCACTGAAAAACATGCTCCAAGACTCCTCACTAAATGTTGAATACTTTCTAAGATCTGTCGTGAAGCTTTAACAGGTTCTGAGATCCTGAAAAAACATCGTTGAAAAAATCGGAATATTACTGAATAAAGTTATTCTATACGTCTTCGTAGCCTCCCTTCTTATTACACTAAGTGTTCTCTACAGAAACCACGGTTCTCTGTGATGACTTTCTATGATCTCTCTATCGTACTTAATATGTTTCCATACAGCTATAAATATGAATAACTGAATGGGCGATAGGAAATATTCTGTTAAATTCTGAATGTAATGTTCTTTCTCAGCCGTTTGACTGTACACCGTCACCACGTTTTGCACGAATGTTCGGTAGAATTGACTCTTCGTTTATGAACTTTTACAAAATAGGCTACAGGTTAGTCGCTGAAAAGCTCTTCTGTCCTGTGGGTGTGTTGCATTCAACGAGTTACGCGATTCAGGACTTAAAATGAGAAAAGAATTCAAATATGTGTAGAATTTTCTTATTTACCTTACTTACTAGCGAGTCCTAATGGTTATAATTTTTCCGTTTTCGGCTCAATCCTTTTTACAACAATATTAATGAAAACGTTGAAATATACTACGAGACGCTGCCTCAGTTTGAAAAGTCGGACCAAAAATAAACGCTTTGTTATTTACAATAATATGCAGAGTAAAGTCTTGTGTATAAATATGAAGCGTAGCAATTTGGAACTTTGGACCTCAATAAATGTCAGCACCATGTTTTATAATATTCTTACAGTCGAACATACCGCCATATTTGTTTCTGAATGGAACTGTTTCTGCTGCGACTCCCGTGGTTAATATGAACTGTGTATGATTGACAGGTACCTGATCTTTTGTAGAAAGTCTTGGTTTGCTAAGAATACTATCTAAGCCTTTCTGTAGAAAAGTTGCTTCTAATCTTAAATGTACTGAACTCCAAAAATGCTACAGCTCCTGGTTGTTGAATGTACAGGACTCTGTGACAAGTCGTCAAATGCTTCCTTCTGATGTGTCTGAAGCTTTCTCGTTATTTTTTACTCCGGTGTCCATTGTGGTGACTTTGTAGCGTTCGCAATTTCTAATTCATACTCAGTTCTATAGATCATCGTTTAGTTTCTTGTGTCCATCAGAGTATTATTGTACACGACTTCCACATCACGAGGTAACTAGTCTTTGACTTTCACAGAAAAACTTGAATTGACTCATGATACTAACCCTAATAATTCTTTAGTAGGACAATTCTTATTAAATTTACAAATAATGGAAAAAATCGTTTTTAACATCAAACATAAAAATTGACAAAAATACAAAATATTTTATCGCCGAGAACACACACACACACACACACACACACACACACACACACACACACACGCACACACACACACACACACACACACACACACACACACAATGCATGTGACTACTGAAATTTAACTAATTAGTTACAGTATGAAATTATACATAATTAGTTACAAAACATTTTCAGCATCTGTTGTGACATTTTCCTGTACTTAACATCCATCAAGTACACAGATTTTACTGAAATAAACTTGTCCTGTATTCACATAAATTATGTACAAGATTGTGACCAAGTGTTTAATAATTTCTTCCTCACTAAAGTCCAACCAGGGCTTCAGACGAAATGTCAAACGCTGTTTACTGTGTGATGATCAATATATGACTCTATAACTACAAAAACTGACCTAACACAGTTAACAGAATGTGAGTCATGAGCGGCGATGCAGTTTCTTCTTTGCTGTCCTAGCTGTTCCTTTATCTGGTCTTGGAATATTTGAACGTGTTATTGCAATTTTCTTTGAAAATATGAACAATTTTAGGAGAATAACAAATTTCCATTACACCGATTCAAGTTAAGGTTTTTAACCAGTGCGCCTTCTGACGTTGACATGTGGTTCCGAAGGACTGCTCAGTCAGAGATTGGTGGACTGACGTAACAATGTTCGATAAAATATACGAGTCCCTACTCTGCACTTTCATTCCCCTCCCATTACATTTCTCATACTTCCTACTAGCACATCATGCTCTCTCTTCTGGTGCAAGTCGTTCGTTTCTTCGCAATTTTCGTAATTTTATTTTTTCAACATTTATTCTTAATAATTTATATTTTTACAAGTTTTTCATTTTTAAGAAATACCTATAACGCAGGAGGCGGTATCTTGAAACTTCCTCGTTTTTGGATTTGGTTTCGACTTCATTATCCTTTTCTTTTTTGGCGCCGAAAAATTCAACTGCTGGGTTTGTAAGCGTCATCGCTGACATTGTTAACTTTTATGTATAATTTTGTTAGGGAGTCGATAAAATGAGTAATTTGGTGGATTTGATGGATGAATTTGTCCACCAAATATCGGATTAAACAATTCATCGTTGTGCTCCTGCAATATTCCTTGTTCTGCCTACACACTGGAAGTAAAGTAAATTCTCTGGTCAATGCTCGTTTCAGACGTGTTTCAAAAGCTACCTGCGCGCAAATTTCTTACGCTCCACACTGCTACCCCGGAATATACCGTCTTTTACCTAAAAGCTGACCCAGTGATAGGAAATTTTACTGAGGGATATAGAAAGCAGCGTGGAAGACACTAAATCTAATACTGTAACTGTGAACTTTTACCGCACTAATGTCTATCCCAACGCTACGTGCAATTGTTTAACTAAAATGCAATTTAAGGAAGGCACGTGTATTAGCGAAAATAATTCAATTATTCTACATAGTTGCGTTTGTTTTATTACAAGACGTCTATTCCAGGACGTTTGACGATAGAGGCGGATCCATTAAGCAATCTGGGGAGGGGCGGGAGTGAAGAGTTGACTTTAGGGGGGGGGGGCTGTGAAAATTTGGACCACTCTTTAAAATCCTAACTTGTAATTGAAAATGATAGGAATTTGTAAAGATACAAATACAGTTTGTTATAAACACAATAAATATATTGACGTACAAATATAACATCACATCAGTGTTTGTCAGATCATTGTTCTCTCAATAATGTTCTATTCACTTAGTTTAAAATACACAATTTACTCATTTATGGTACGGTATGCATAAAACAAATATTAAAATGCTACCAAGGTACAATTACAATTTAAAGTAATTTTGTAGTAAAACCATGAACCTTCATAACGTGATGTAAATTTTTAATCATATTCACAACGACAAACCATTCTACAATCTTATATATGCCTAGATAAGTATAGAAAAAATATCGTGCCTGTAGAAACCAATATCATTCCAATACAATTTTTTAAAAAATCTATAATGTTATAGAAGAATTCATAATAAGGAAAATCAACACTATTACAGGATGTTTTCGAAAACAATTAAAAATTGAATCAAAAAGTCTGGCACTTGACAAAGAAAATATGAACAATACACTTACGACACTTAGATTAATTACGACAATCAGATTACGACGATCAGGAAATACCAAGAAATAGTATCTTAAATCTGTCTGACAAAACCTCGAATGAGTTCAATGAAAGCCGTGTAAATTCTTTATATGCTATTAAAAACAATAATTCCTAATAATTTTAGCGTACCGACATCCCAAATCCTTCAGTTGCTGGTTTATAGATTTTCTAGGCTGGGAAACATTTGCCAGAAAGTGTTTGACTTAAAATATTCGAAAACGCACATTTACGTAGTTTCTAATTCATACTCGATGTCATACGTCAGCTTCTTGTTTTTATCAGTCAATGTACAACAGGACTACTATTCTACGACTTCCGAAGAGATTTTTGTATCTTACACAAAAAGAAACTGCACAGCACTGAGAATAAAGCCACGAATTCTTTTATAAGCTATACCATGCTATAGGCTACTTGATCTAGACGTCAAGCTCTACTGAATTTTGTTACCATTCAGAATTAAATCTACTCTACACAGTTACTGTTCGTAATTTAACCTACTATTTATAACATTACAAATGTCCTTATTTAACAGACGGCATTTAATAAAAGCACATTCGTCACGCGCGCGCGATTTAAAAACCCTAACATTTTAGGCCTACAATTTAAACTATTTAGCACCATACTAAAAAATAAATAATAAATTACAATACATAATAGAATAACAACAAGAAATAATTTATAAGTAATAGAAAATTTTGTTTAATTTGGGAATAAGTAACTGCTAAATTCTGTAAAATCTAAGTATGTATCAAACACAAAAATGCGCGCACGTGAGCGTGCTTACGTACGATGAACTGGTTACATATAGGCCTAAAAGAGGTACTTCATATGAAAAACGTTACCAATATCATCTGAGCAAATTGTTCATGCTTGCACACAGATCTTTGCTGAACTTACACTTTAGGTATGAGCCATGTGCTGACATGCCCAAAACGTTGTGAGCAGCTGCATAGTTTCTTCCACACCTAACGTCCTGAGCAGGACTTCACACATAATCCCAAACGCTGTTACTCTATAATGGGCAGTAGTATGATTAAATAACTACACAAACTGACCTCAAAGAGTAACAGAATCAAGAGTCAACAACGGAGTCCAAAGTTCTCTTTGGTGTTTTAGTAAATGCATTGTATTTCGTTGGTCATGGAACAATTCAGACCGTTTCTTATATGTTTTTTTAGAAAGATGAGCAACATCATCGGGAGAATAAGAAACTATCATTACGTAAAGTTCTTAACCAGTGGGTGCGTGTTGCAATGGTTCGAGTAGCAAACGTAGGTAATGATCAAAGGAACTGCGGACTGCTCCGAGAATGCAAAACCTATGCTATCGTAACAAGGCGAGGTAAGAAAACAAATACTACAGCAGATGCACCAATACTACAGAAAGCGATACAGCAATAAGATTCTCACAGGTAGGCAACCCAAGGGGACCCTACAGTGAACACCCACAAGCAGATCGTCCTCTAATAATGCTGTTCCAGTGAGATGAAATATCAACAATGCTATATTACAACAATACTTAACAATAATTACTATAATTTATCAAGTACCACAAAATACTAATGTGTCGATAAGTACGTAAAACACTACATTTTCAGTGACGTTATCCCGTATTAACGCATTTTGCAAAGGTTTCTACAATGAAATACACTTCAACAACAAGTTTTATGTTTCATGTAAATTGTAAATAACAATGTAAAGAGTTGCGTTTTCCTTCTTCCACGATGATGTCCATTCCACAACTTCAGACGAAATCTCAAACTCTGTTTCCCCTGAAGGCGAGTTAAAATGACAAGAAATTACATCTTAACTGACCTAGTAGGGTTAACAGAATTCGAGTAAATACTGTCGATTCCACCATTTTTGTTTCTTAACTGTCGTAGATGTTTGACGACTCCATCGTGTGTTTACCCGTTGTACACTGATACAAGCGATAGTCCAGTGGTAGCGGGTTTTATGAAATACACATAACTAAACATTATAGAACTCCCTATTCAGGACAAGTTAATCAATAAATTTAGAATTTCGGAAAGTTTCGAGATTCGTAAATACTACTAGCCTAAGGTTAGCAGTTTTCGGAGGGAGTTAAAGGCATAAGACAGTCATGAGACTGCCTATCTCGTGAGAATCTGTCATATTTTAATGAGTAAAAACGATACTACACTTCTTTTGGATGCATTAAACAATAGATGTACTCATAAATGCGCAAGTCAATTGTACAGAGGATGTTAGCGAGATATGCTAAGCTGCTGATAAGTGCGCAAGAATGATTCTACCTGTGTAGATAATTACGCAAAGTATTACAAACATTTTCAGTGACCTTATCCCGTATTAACGCATCTCTGAATGCCACTTCCAAAGGTTTCTACACTGAAATACACTTCAAACAAATTTTTGTGTTCATATAAATTGTAAATAACAATGTAAATAGTTGCATTTACCTTCTTCCACGCTGAAATCCATCGCACAACTTCAGACGAAATCTCAAACGCTGATTACCCTGAATGCCAGTCAAAATGACTAGAAAATACATATTAACTGACACTGCAGGGTTAACAGAATTCGAGTCAATACTGTCGATTCCACCAGGTTTTTTTTAGCTCTCGTAGATGTTTGACGACGCCATCGTGTGTTCACCGGTTTTACACTAATACAAGTTGTGGTCCAGTGGTAGCGAGTTTTATGAAATACGCTTTAATACTCGTATATATATATATATATATATATATATATATATATATATATGGACCTCCCTAGTCCATAAGTTAATCAAGAAATTTACAATTTCGGAAAATTTCGAGATTTGTAAATACTACTATTCTAAAGTTAGCAGTTTTCGGAGGCAGTTAAAGACACATGACAGTCGTGAGACTGCCTAATCTCATGAGAATCTGCTACATTTTAGCGAGTAAAAACGATACGACACTTCTTTTGGGCGCATTAAATGTAGGGCCTAGTAATAAATACGCAAGATTAGCAAAAGGCGAGTACGATCCCTAATAATTTATGATCCCTAGTAATATAAGAGTTAATCGTATGCAAAATGTTAGCGAGTTATTCCAATCTGCTAATAGGGACGCAAGAATGATTCTATCTTCTTGAACATTACTTCGCAATAGCAAAAATAATATAGGAAATTAAACAATTTTAAAAATGTGTATCCCGTATTTCCTTAACTTCAGACATTTTCGTACTATGCAATAATTCCTATAAAGACTCGTATTGAAGACTTTTAAAACTACTTCATTTCAATAGAGACCACCGAATGTTCTAAAACAAATAATGGAGAGACGAAAGTACAATTCAGAAAAGATTTGTTAAAAGACCTTTGAAAAGCCATAGAACTGATCCTGCTCTTAATACTAACGTGTCAGTCACAATTCTAGCAGTCTTGGAGCTGCCACACTCTCTCCCAAAGTAGAAGACTACGCCCCCTCCCACCGAGTAGATCTTACCCTGTAACAGTTTTAAAACCGAATCATCAAATCAATGGTATTCACAAGACACAATTTATAAGGTGTATAAAAATTACATGAAAATATGAGAAACGAAAACTGGGTTTGAGAATTCTTTATCAAGTACACAGAATTATTAAGATATTGCAGTCGAGCGTAATAACAAGACACGTTTTCATGTATACACGACAAAATTTCGGACAGTATGGTCTATTCTCAAGAGGTATACATAAATCGCATATTTGTGTTATACAGTTGCACGTGTCACAAAAAAAATTAAAAATTAATAACACACCAACACATCAAAACTTTAAATACACTATAACTAGAGCGCTCCACTTGTCCGGAGACCGACGACGCTATTAAAGTAAAACCATTTTTAATGTTAAGTAAACATTTTTGTTAGTAGTTTAAACCCTGATCTAAGAATTTCTTACTTCACTAAAATTCACTTACTTAATTAAAATTTACAGCAGTCATAAACCAGTAACAGCATACATTAAAAAATTTGAGTTACTAAAACTGTCTACATTATGTCGACTGATTACGTCGATTAGTCTTGTATTGACTATTACGGTTTACAAATATGGCATCCGTTCCGAAAGCATTATCAAGTTTTTCCAACATATTTTGCGTTCTCGAATTGCACTTTTATATTTCACAACTGGAAGTACATCTGTTTGTCATATATAGAGGCCACTAGAGATCTGGTATCAATAGACGTAGACGTGGTTCCTCGCTGCAGCAAGTATTACAACGCAGGACGTACTAATTGTGACACACTAGACCGTGATAAAACTCGCATCACTGAATCAATGTCGATCACGCAGGGAATAAATACTGTCGCAATTCCAACAAATTGAGACGTTACAGCATTATTGCAATCTCACACACTGGACCATGATGTGACTAAAAAAAAAAACACATCACAGACTAGTGTGCAACATCGCAGTTAAATGCAACTCACGCAGGCTACGCAATGGAAACGAAGGTTAGCCTACAAATACAAGAAGTATTGTGTATATCTGTGTAATACAAGAAGCCTATATCTGTACGAAAAAAGTAAAGGTAGTCTGCCGCTCGAGAGATCTGACACCACTTGCTTAACTCGATTCTTACAAACATATAACTTGCTAAACACAAATAACATACTGCGAATTAAACTTTCTGTTTTGCTGGTTTCGATATTATTAAAAGGCCACACGTAAAGTTTACAGAAACAAAGTGCCAGAACGACAGCGAAGAGGTATAACATCATAATATCAACCTCAGCCGCGAGGCAATAGGCACAAAAGGAAATGTAAAAATTATAAAATATTAAGTTATAATATTAAATTAAAATATAGCCATATAATTTGACTTAATAATTAGGATACATTGTTATACGCAGCACGCTAAAAGCGTGCAGTGCCTTTATTGTATATAAAGGCAGTACCCTTACCTTATTCCTACGTTACTTCAGTGGTACAGATAAGAGCCACTATCATTAAATAGATGGGCTGCCATCTCGTTGCAAAACGGTTCCCGTCAGTAGGGGGAAAATAAGGGTTCTAACGCAACACAATGTCAACTAATAGAGTCCCGCACCAATCACTTTCACTTTCTACTGGACCACAGCATCCACGACTTTTTCGCGTATATGCCGCCTTTCGCGAGCCTAGATCACTTTCACTTTCTATCAGCCTGCGAATTTCAGCGAATAAATTTTTTTTATTTGATATTTTTATTTTTTTAATTAAATTGATTTGCATATCCGCGAATATATGCCGCCTTTCGCGAGCCTATATCACTTTCACTTTCTATCAGTTGGACCCGCAGCATCCCAAATGGACCACAGCATCCGCGAATTTCCGTGAATAAATTTTTTTAATTTGATATTATTTTTTAATTAAATTGACTTACCCCACCACCGCTGGACCACAGCATCCCAAAGGACCGCGAATTTCCGCGAATAAATTTTTTTATTTTTTTTTAATTTGATATTTTTATTTTTTTAATTAAATTGATTTGCATATCTGCGAATATATGCCGTCTTTCGCGAGCCTAAATCACTTTCACTTTCTACTGGACCGCGAATTTCCGCGAATAAATTTTTTTAATTTGATATTTTTATTTTTTTAATTAAATTGACTTGCATATCCGCGAATATATGCCGCCTTTCGCGAGCCTAGATCACTTTCACTTTCTATCAGCTGGACCCGCAGCATCCCAAATGGACCACCCGCATCCACAAATATATTTTTTATTTTTAAATAAAGCTGATTTGCATATCAGAGGTGGGTGGCGGGTGGGAGGTTCCGACTTGATGAATTATAGTGTATATATTAAATATATGATCAGGGTTACCAACCTTGCATGAGTTCAAATTTGTTGTATGTTATAATGTATATTAAATCTATATGATTAGGTTTACCAACCTATGCAGGGTTCAAACTTGATATGTGTATTATAGTGTATATTAAAATATATGATCAGGTTTACCAATCCTGTATTATTGTGTGTATAGAACAGATCTGTCAACATTTTTCTTCGGTGGGAAATTCAAACTATATGAGCAACGCATTCGCCAGAATCTGAGACTCGAGAGAGTATGTTTGTCGTGCATGCTTTATTTTTTATTCGCTCGCGTCATCCGTATTTAAAGTTCGCTACTTCCAGTACACATGGCCTCTGTAACAGATTTGGTCTCCAACAGGTGTGATTCGAACGGTAAGAGTTAAATATAGTTTACAGACGATTGTAATTTTAAAAATTCATTTTTGCATTAAATATGTATATCGTAAACAATGAAATAATAATATTTCGTCATTGTAAGATTTTAATAAAACAATTATCAGTTTAAATTCTCTCTCTCTCTCTCTCTCTCACACACTTGTTGTGTATGTTTCTCTCTCTCTCTGTGATCAGTACCGCGCGCATGTATATGAAATTAGAAAGTTTATATTTATTCGACAAATATTAACGCCCTCTCTCTCTCTCTCTCTCGCTCGCAGACGTCGGAAGCAATTCGAGGTCATTGACACGACTTTACACTGACACATTGCAGTCTCTCACTCACTCTCTCTCGCTCTCTCTCTCTCTGGGTTAAGCTGGTGTTGTACGTTACTAAAATCATAGCAAATATTTTCATTCTAAGCATGTATTACTGTTTAGTAATAATTACAGCCCCAACAAAGGATATATAAGTTTGTGTACATGGATTGTATATTGCAAGTACGGAATTATTATTTAAATCCGATATCTGTTTTTATTAAAATCACACAATGTCAAAAGAGGATAGTTGTCTGTTACGAACCAGTACTAACTCTCCTATATGGCCGTCGCTCGCATCATCCGTATTTAAAGTTCGCTACTTCCAGTACACATGGCCTCTGTAACAGATTTGGTCTCCAACAGGTGTGATTCGAACGGTAAGAGCAAGAACAATATGAACAAGGTCAAGGACATTATATATGTCTAGTATCCCTCCTCAGACGCTGGTGTTACTTTGTGTCATAAAATCTCGTGGCACTCAAGATAAGAGACAATACGTTTGCAAAAAACGACAAAATTGAACTTCTGGAAACAAAATTGTACGGTTTGTAAGTAATATCGACAACACAGGTCAGCATTTTTCGGTCATTGACAGATAAAGGGATCGTCACATTAGGACTACTGGCTGCTAAATCCAGTAGTACAAGAACTTAGATATTTGTTGAATCAGTAGCAAAAATGTTAGATCTACTGTTTTCAGCATACATAGACATTTGATAATATTCCATTTTGGTTGTATTCGTGAAGCCATAGTGTAATGGCTGTCCTTGGAAGTCATGTAACCCTTAGTGTTTGTGCGGGAATCGTAGTCGGATTTTAGTTTCTGTCATGTCTTTCGTCCGTTTGTGTGCAGGTTGTCTTTACAGTCATGAAAATCATTTCAAGAGGTAAGCCGCATTGTATTGTTCGCGTACCGCGAGCATATGCGGTGGTGATTGCTGTACAAGAATTCTACGGACTGATGTGTTACGAAATTAGCGTGGTAACCAAGTTCTATGACATAGAGCGCGGGTTTCTCCGTACAATTGTGTAACGTCGCGTAGCATTTTTGTGCGATGTTAAGCGACCTATAAAACGTAATAAACCTGTTGTGCCATGATGACGGAGTTGCACAGATGCGTGTGATAATAATAATAACAATAATAATATAAAGAGGTCGCGTGCTCAAACATTATTATTATTTCCCCTTTGACATGCTCCTTGTCAGTCTGTAATTTAGAGGTAGCGAATCTTTTTGCCGTTCTTCTGCCGATGATAAAATGTTCTCTGTAGTTATTCGTCAAGTTGTTGGTGTAACAATAACATGGTGTAAGCTACCTCTCGTTTATCCATGAGAATGAGTGTTCGGTGTCATCTGCCGTGAGGGTAAATAGCGCCTTATTTTCGCTATTATTTACAACGGTACGGCTAAAATACTAGTAAGCGTAATCAAAAATTACTTCCTACCCTGCTAACAACATCAATGGATGCATTTTGAGTACGTGGCTATGAAAATGATCCGGACACAGGTTATGTCAGGTTGTAATAAGTTAGGCCTCTCCAGTTCTATAATTTTCTACAAAAAATTATTTTTGTTTCCGATTAAGTATCTCCATTTTAATTACTTTTAACACTACACTGAAAAGTTTGTAGTTGTGGGTAGAGGAAAAAATATCAGGAAAGGTATCCGTAGTATGTCATAACGATAGTGAAGGAAAGATTTCATCGATATTTTGACATGTTCTCTCGCATATGTTATAGGTTACAGTGGATATGAGATTCGGTTAGAACATGTGCACACTAAATAGGTAATTGTAAGGAAAATAAGAAATTACTGTAATAGGTAAGTTGTTCAGTACTACAGGAGTAGAAAAATATTTTCATATTCATCATTGTCGTAAGGAACTCACACCCTGATGGAAGGACACACAAGGTGCAGTACAAAAATCCCCCCAGAAGGTCCTTCCAGAGGGCGACTGACTGTACGCTATCATTAAAATTATACAAAACCACTGCTGTCCCGATTCAGATGTACGACAGTGAGGAATGTAAGCGAGACATGTCTACAATTTGAAGCAGCTGAAGTGCTTTCTCTGAGAAGAGTCGAGGGTTCCACACAGTTGGACAGAACGACTGCATTCGGAACGAGCTAAACGTCTATAATCCGAACCAGCGAATAGACGATTACAGATTAAAATGGTGGGAACACGTCGACGGAATGGACGAAAACAGGCAAGCAGTCCAGCGGGCTAAGCTATGTTAACTTCACACGCACGCACGCACACACGCGCACACACACACACACACACACACGCACACATTGATACATTTGGAAACTGAGTACAGAATAAATCTACAATCACTTGAGTGGAGCGTCTTTCTATCCATTCAACCATATAACTTTCAAAACTGCCTCCAGACATTATACTCGACTAAAACAAAGACATTCACGGTGTTTATCACTTAATATATTATCATGATATTTTCATTATATTATCATTTAAAAATATGTTAGCAGTAACCAGCGAGAAACACATGTTTGTCACAGTATACTTCAAGCGTTAGCCGTACATATCAAATTCTTTCTTTACGTTTGTATTTTGTCTAAGCTATGTTAACTTCACACACACGCACGCACGCACACACGCACACACACGCGCACACACACACACGCGCACACACACACACACACACATTGATACATTTGGAAACTGAGTACAGAATAAATCTACAATCACCTAGTCGGTTTGTTGGCAGAAAACATTACCAGAGAACAACGTCCTCCTAAAGATAAATTTACCAGAGCTCAAAACAGTACAAAGTCATACTTTTGGTGAAGAAAATCACGTCATCAACAACAAAAGTTGTTTGTGTTTAAACAGCTACAAACAATAATTAATTTTCTTACACTAGTAAACATTTTGCTGTAATTGTTTCAATTAAAGGAAACATATATATATATTCGTTGAGAAAATCTGTTGTGGCTGAACGAAACATATGTCTGAATAAATTTTCTCTCTACATAGCAGTTGTAAAAGTAGTCATATACATTATGTGCTATATATACAAAAGGCTTTCAACGTGTTTGTCATTTCAACCAATTTGTACCGTGCTCTAATTATGTAAAAAAAAAAAAAAAAAAAAATAACTGTACCGCTCCATACAACTGAGAATAAATCCGTACACACACACACATGAACAATTTTACGTTTAAATAAAATCTGTACATACAATAAAATTATGTTTCAGTATTAATGATATAAATATTACTGTTTTATTAATTTAAAATACCGTATAATTGCTTACGACGCGCACACTTAGCAACGTTTTTACTTATTTGAACAAGTCATGTATTAACTTCAATAAATAATGCACTTGATAATGTTTAAATATTTCCAACAACTATGTTGATTAGAAGTGCTGTAAGTTCAATAACAATGTTCGCTACGTAACGTATTCAAATCTGTTTACTCACCTCTTAAATGTTGATGCACGCAATTATCGATTTCACAATGAGGTATGAAGGCTAATTGCATTCTTCACGTATATATATTGATGTATCTTACAACGGTAGGGTAGGGGTAGCTTGCGTGTTTGTTTTGAAAGTCATTGTCCGCCGTTGGAAACTTTCAGAAGTTAGCGATACTGAAAGTATTTTCGTGCATTAGTCAAAATTAGGAAAACAATGCAGAGAGAGAGCGAGTGGACACACATGTAAGTAGCTCGATACTCAGTGACAACACACACACACACACACACACACACACACACACACACACACACACACACACACACACACACACACACACACACACAGTTAATATTTGTCAAATATATAACGAGTGAGAGAGAGAGAGAGAGAGAGAGAGAGGAGGAGTCATCGACCGTGATGGAAAAGCTTTACCTCACTGCTTTAAGAAGTTAGCGATACTGAAAGTATTTTCGGACAAGTTAACACGGCTCTTTTTAAGAAACATTCTATCATTTATTTGATGTCGATACCGGTATTAATTATAGATTACACTTAGTTCCATTCACTTCCATGTGCTTACAAATACTTGTAATTAGTTTCGTTAATAATAACTAAGCCAAAACATTGTCATTACATGTCAACTCTTCCGTCTGTCTCGTAAATTTTGCGCAGCACTGTTTGAGTCTTATCTTTGTAAATAAAGAGCAACAGCAACAGTGTCGTAATACTCTACTTATTTGAACAAGTCCTGTATTAAATGCACTTGTTAATGTTTTAATGTAAACAATTTTACGTTTAAATAAAATCTGTTAGAACGATTATATTATTATTATTTAGTGATCAGATAATTTCATAAAAAATAAGAAACGTAAAAGATATACGCTGACTTTACCGCAACCACGTCTATTTAGATAAACGGCTCGGAAGAAAAAATAATTCTTCACAAAGCAGAACAACAACTACAGTCTCAAATAAATATATTTTAAATCTGGGGGCTATGCGTGTACGTAGGGAAGGTCTTCATATGCTTACTGGACAAAATATAAATATTCGCTGGCAGATAATTTCATAAAAAAATAAGAAACGTAAAAGATATACGCTGACTTTACCGCAACCACGTCTATTTAGATAAACGGCTCGGAAGAAAAAATAATTCTTCACAAAGCAGAACGACAACTACAGTCTCAAATAAATATATTTTAAAAAAGATAAATATACATTAGATGGAAATGGCTTTGCGCACTAAAGTCACCATCTATCTCTTGTTTCTCCGGTCAGTATTGACCTATGCTGCTCCCGCATGGTGGTCGCTTGTCTCGACCACTAACAAGTGTAGGCTGGAAGCTTTCCAGGCCCGTACCCTCAGATCCTTGTCGGGGTCTCCATGGTTTGTGAGAAATAATGTTATTCGTGGAGGCCTTCGAGTTCCCACCCTTGCTGATTTTGTCTGGTAATGAATAGGAATTATATAAATAATCTAAGGATTAATTGATAATAATATACTTATGACGATTAAATTTAAAATATTATTGCGGAAAGTTTTAATGAATAGGAATTGATATAGATAAAATAAATATCAGTTTACGTAATGAGAATGTTTGTTTGCATTGAGTTTGGTTTAGCTAAATAACACAAGGGAGCACATTTCGCAGTTGGCTTTACATACCTCCAGACAACGGTACAAGCCAATTTAGATAGCACAACATGAACTCTGAATCGTCGGCTATATTAGAAATTCCTTCCTTTCAAAGCGTGTAATGAGACCGTTTGAATATCTTATAGCAGTGTCAAGTAACTCAATAAATTGCTTGGAACTACGAAGAAGTTTCAATGCTTACAGAAGTTTATTCAATGTGTACATTCTTTTGGACAGTACAAAACGCTCTGGTTGCTTTATGGAAATATTCATTAAAGTTTTAGAACAAATAAAACTATTTTATCTAGTTTTATTCTAAATTTACTTAAAATTTGATCACAAGAAGAGAGAGAGAGAGAGAGAGAGAGAGAGAGAGAGAGAGAGAGAGAGAGAGAGAGAGAGAGAGAGAGAGAGAGAGAGAGAGAGAGAGGTAATATTTTTTTTTCTAGTGCCTAATTTTTTAAACTAAAAAACGTATTACTTTTACAAATATAGCTTGAACGTAACACATACACACAGACGTTAGGGAGAGACTGCAATGTGTCAGTGTAAAGTCGTGTCAATGACCTCCTGTATTACAATGGTTTAGCATAAGTTTCTTACTGAAGGCTTTAAATTCAGCTATACCTAAAATATATCTTCAATTAGGGTCATTGTACACACACAGTGGAATGCTTTCAGAAATTTGCGACACACACACACACACACACACACACACACACACACACACACACACACACACACAACGATGTTTCTACTTATTTGAACAAGTCCTGTATTAAATGCACTTGTTAATGTTTTAATGTGAACAATTTTACGTTTAAATAAAATCTGTACATACAATAAATTATGTTTCAGTATTAATGATATAAATATTACTGTTTTATTAATTTAAAATACCGTATATATATATATATAACCTAGGAACTTCGCAGGTGAAGAAATTAATTTCTATTTTTCATCTGTAACGACATGCGTGTATAATTTTAATTTATTTCACTATACACCTTCGCCACCGCTGCTACCACAGTCGTCAGTAATAAAAAAAAAAAGAAGAAGAAGAAAGATCAGTTAGGAAACGCATCAGTACTCGTTCGAAACGATTAACATCAGTCGTCCCAATGGACCACAGCATCCGTGAATTTCTGCGAATAAAAAAAAAAAACGTAAAACGTTCTACTTACGTTTCATGTTAGGTTAAAAAATACAGTCCACGTACGTTTCACGTTTACGTTAGGTTAAGATGCAGTCTACTTACGTTTCACTGTTAGGTTAAAAATGCAGTCCACGTACGTTTCACGTTTACGTTAGGTTAAGATGCAGTCTACTTACGTTTCACGTTAGGTTAAAAAATGCAGTCCACGTACGTTTTTCGTTTACGTTAGGTTAAAATAGTCTACTTGCGTTTCACTGTTAGGTTAAAAATGCAGTCCACGTACGTTTCACGTTTACGTTAGGTTAAGATGCAGTCTACTTACGTTTCACGTTAGGTTAAAAAATGCAGTCCACGTACGTTTTTCGTTTACGTTAGGTTAAAATACAGTCTACTTACGTTTCACGTTAGGTTAAAATGCAAACACACGCACACACACACACACGTGTTAGGTTGCAACCTAACGCGTGTGTATGTTATTTAAATAATAATTTAAATAATATACACGTGTGTGTGTGTGTGTGTGCGTGTGTTTGCATTTTAACCTAACGTGAAACGTAAGTAGACTGTATTTTAACCTAACGTAAACGAAAAACGTACGTGGACTGCATTTTTTAACCTAACGTGAAACGTAAGTAGACTGCATCTTAACCTAACGTAAACGTGAAACGTACGTGGACTGCATTTTTAACCTAACAGTGAAACGCAAGTAGACTGTATTTTAACCTAACGTAAACGAAAAACGCACGTGGACTGCATTTTCTAACCTAACGTGAAACGTAAGTAGACTGCATCTTAACCTAACGTAAACGTGAAACGTACGTGGACTGCATTTTTAACCTAACAGTGAAACGTAAGTAGACTGCATCTTAACCTAACGTAAACGTGAAACGTACGTGGACTGTATTTTTTAACCTAACATGAAACGTAAGTAGAACGTTTTACGTTGTTTTTTTTTATTCGCAGAAATTCACGGATGCTGTGGTCCATTGGGACGACTGTAGTTAATCGTTTCGAACGAGTACTGATGCGTTTCCTAACTGATCTTTCTTCTTCTTCTTTTTTTTTTATTACTGACGACTGTGGTAGCAGCGGTGGCGAAGGTGTATAGTGAAATAAATTAAAATTATACACGCATGTCGTTACAGATGAAAAATAGAAATTAATTTCTTCACCTGCGAAGTTCCTAGGTTATATATATATATATACGGTATTTTAAATTAATAAAACAGTAATATTTATATCATTAATACTGAAACATAATTTATTGTATGTACAGATTTTATTTAAACGTAAAATTGTTCACATTAAAACATTAACAAGTGCATTTAATACAGGACTTGTTCAAATAAGTAGAAACATCGTTGTGTGTGTGTGTGTGTGTGTGTGTGTGTGTGTGTGTGTGTGTGTGTGTGTGTGTGTGTGTGTGTGTGTGTGTGTGTCGCAAATTTCTGAAAGCATTCCACTGTGTGTGTACAATGACCCTAATTGAAGATATATTTTAGGTATAGCTGAATTTAAAGCCTTCAGTAAGAAACTATGCTAAACCATTGTAATACAGGAGGTCATTGACACGACTTTACACTGACACATTGCAGTCTCTCCCTAACGTCTGTGTGTATGTGTTACGTTCAAGCTATATTTGTAAAAGTAATACGTTTTTTAGTTTAAAAAATTAGGCACTAGAAAAAAAAATATTACCTCTCTCTCTCTCTCTCTCTCTCTCTCTCTCTCTTCTTGTGATCAAATTTTAAGTAAATTTAGAATAAAACTAGATAAAATAGTTTTATTTGTTCTAAAACTTTAATGAATATTTCCATAAAGCAACCAGAGCGTTTTGTACTGTCCAAAAGAATGTACACATTGAATAAACTTCTGTAAGCATTGAAACTTCTTCGTAGTTCCAAGCAATTTATTGAGTTACTTGACACTGCTATAAGATATTCAAACGGTCTCATTACACGCTTTGAAAGGAAGGAATTTCTAATATAGCCGACGATTCAGAGTTCATGTTGTGCTATCTAAATTGGCTTGTACCGTTGTCTGGAGGTATGTAAAGCCAACTGCGAAATGTGCTCCCTTGTGTTATTTAGCTAAACCAAACTCAATGCAAACAAACATTCTCATTACGTAAACTGATATTTATTTTATCTATATCAATTCCTATTCATTAAAACTTTCCGCAATAATATTTTAAATTTAATCGTCATAAGTATATTATTATCAATTAATCCTTAGATTATTTATATAATTCCTATTCATTACCAGACAAAATCAGCAAGGGTGGGAACTCGAAGGCCTCCACGAATAACATTATTTCTCACAAACCATGGAGACCCCGACAAGGATCTGAGGGTACGGGCCTGGAAAGCTTCCAGCCTACACTTGTTAGTGGTCGAGACAAGCGACCACCATGCGGGAGCAGCATAGGTCAATACTGACCGGAGAAACAAGAGATAGATGGTGACTTTAGTGCGCAAAGCCATTTCCATCTAATGTATATTTATCTTTTTTAAAATATATTTATTTGAGACTGTAGTTGTCGTTCTGCTTTGTGAAGAATTATTTTTTCTTCCGAGCCGTTTATCTAAATAGACGTGGTTGCGGTAAAGTCAGCGTATATCTTTTACGTTTCTTATTTTTTTATGAAATTATCTGCCAGCGAATATTTATATTTTGTCCAGTAAGCATATGAAGACCTTCCCTACGTACACGCATAGCCCCCAGATTTAAAATATATTTATTTGAGACTGTAGTTGTTGTTCTGCTTTGTGAAGAATTATTTTTTCTTCCGAGCCGTTTATCTAAATAGACGTGGTTGCGGTAAAGTCAGCGTATATCTTTTACGTTTCTTATTTTTTATGAAATTATCTGATCACTAAATAATAATAATATAATCGTTCTAACAGATTTTATTTAAACGTAAAATTGTTTACATTAAAACATTAACAAGTGCATTTAATACAGGACTTGTTCAAATAAGTAGAGTATTACGACACTGTTGCTGTTGCTCTTTATTTACAAAGATAAGACTCAAACAGTGCTGCGCAAAATTTACGAGACAGACGGAAGAGTTGACATGTAATGACAATGTTTTGGCTTAGTTATTATTAACGAAACTAATTACAAGTATTTGTAAGCACATGGAAGTGAATGGAACTAAGTGTAATCTATAATTAATACCGGTATCGACATCAAATAAATGATAGAATGTTTCTTAAAAAGAGCCGTGTTAACTTGTCCGAAAATACTTTCAATATCGCTAACTTCTTAAAGCAGTGAGGTAAAGCTTTTCCATCACGGTCGATGACTCCTCCTCTCTCTCTCTCTCTCTCACTCGTTGTTATATATTTGACAAATATTAACGGTGTGTGTGTGTGTGTGTGTTGTGTTGTTGTCACTGAGTATCGAGCTACTTACATGTGTGTCCACTCGCTCTCTCTCTGCATTGTTTTCCTAATTTTGACTAATGCACGAAAATACTTTCAGTATCGCTAACTTCTGAAAGTTTCCAACGGCGGACAATGACTTTCAAAACAAACACGCAAGCTACCCCTACCCTACCGTTGTAAGATACATCAATATATATACGTGAAGAATGCAATTAGCCTTCATACCTCATTGTGAAATCGATAATTGCGTGCATCAACATTTAAGAGGTGAGTAAACAGATTTGAATACGTTACGTAGCGAACATTATCAAGTGCATTATTTATTGAAGTTAATACATGACTTGTTCAAATAAGTAAAAACGTTGCTAAGTGTGCGCGTCGTAAGCAATTATACGGTATTTTAAATTAATAAAACAGTAATATTTATATCATTAATACTGAAACATAATTTTATTGTATGTACAGATTTTATTTAAACGTAAAATTGTTCATGTGTGTGTGTGTGTGTGTACGGATTTATTCTCAGTTGTATGGAGCGGTACAATTTTTTTTTTTTTTTTTTTTACATAATTAGAGCACGGTACAAATTGGTTGAAATGACAAACACGTTGAAAGCCTTTTGTATATATAGCACATAATGTATATGACTACTTTTACAACTGCTATGTAGAGAGAAAATTTATTCAGACATATGTTTCGTTCAGCCACAACAGATTTTCTCAACGAATATACATAATATATGTTTCCTTTAATTGAAACAATTACAGCAAAATGTTTACTAGTGTAAGAAAATTAATTATTGTTTGTAGCTGTTTAAACACAAACAACTTTTGTTGTTGATGACGTGATTTTCTTCACCAAAAGTATGACTTTGTACTGTTTTGAGCTCTGGTAAATTTATCTTTAGGTGGACGTTGTTCTCTGGTAATGTTTTCTGCCAACAAACCGACTAGGTGATTGTAGATTTATTCTGTACTCAGTTTCCAAATGTATCAATGTGTGTGTGTGTGCGTGTGTGTGTGTGCGTGCGTGCGTGTGTGTGAAGTTAACATAGCTTAGACAAAATACAAACGTAAAGAAAGAATTTGATATGTACGGCTAACGCTTGAAGTATACTGTGACAAACATGTGTTTCTCACTGGTTACTGCTAACATATTTTTAAATGATAATATAATGAAAATATCATGATAATATATTAAGTGATAAACAACGTGAATGTCTTTGTTTTAGTCGAGTATAATGTCTGGAGGCAGTTTTGAAAGTTATATGGTTGAATGGATAGAAAGACGCTCCACTCAAGTGATTGTAGATTTATTCTGTACTCAGTTTCCAAATGTATCAATGTGTGTGTGTGTGTGTGTGTGCGTGTGTGTGCGCGTGCGTGCGTGCGTGTGAAGTTAACATAGCTTAGCCCGCTGGACTGCTTGCCTGTTTTCGTCCATTCCGTCGACGTGTTCCCACCATTTTAATCTGTAATCGTCTATTCGCTGGTTCGGATTATAGACGTTTAGCTCGTTCCGAATGCAGTCGTTCTGTCCAACTGTGTGGAACCCTCGACTCTTCTCAGAGAAAGCACTTCAGCTGCTTCAAATTGTAGACATGTCTCGCTTACATTCCTCACTGTCGTACATCTGAATCGGGACAGCAGTGGTTTTGTATAATTTTAATGATAGCGTACAGTCAGTCGCCCTCTGGAAGGACCTTCTGGGAGGATTTTTGTACTGCACCTTGTGTGTCCTTCCATCAGGGTGTGAGTTCCTTACGACAATGATGAATATGAAAATATTTTTCTACTCCTGTAGTACTGAACAACTTACCTATTACAGTAATTTCTTATTTTCCTTACAATTACCTATTTAGTGTGCACATGTTCTAACCGAATCTCATATCCACTGTAACCTATAACATATGCGAGAGAACATGTCAAAATATCGATGAAATCTTTCCTTCACTATCGTATGACATACTACGGATACCTTTCCTGATATTTTTTCCTCTACCCACAACTACAAACTTTTCAGTGTAGTGTTAAAAGTAATTAAAATGGAGATACTTAATCGGAAACAAAACTAATTTTTTGTAGAAAATTATAGAACTGGAGAGGCCTAACTTATTACAACCTGACATAACCTGTGTCCGGATCATTTTCATAGCCACGTACTCAAAATGCATCCATTGATGTTGTTAGCAGGGTAGGAAGTAATTTTTGATTACGCTTACTAGTATTTTAGCCGTACCGTTGTAAATAATAGCGAAAATAAGGCGCTATTTACCCTCACGGCAGATGACACCGAACACTCATTCTCATGGATAAACGAGAGGTAGCTTACACCATGTTATTGTTACACCAACAACTTGACGAATAACTCTACAGAGAACATTTTATCATCGGCAGAAGAATGGCAAAAAGATTCGCTACCTCTAAATTACAGACTGACAAGGAGCATGTCAAAGGGGAAATAATAATAATGTTTGAGCACGCGACCTCTTTATATTATTATTGTTATTATTATTATCACACGCATCTGTGCAACTCCGTCATCATGGCACAACAGGTTTATTACGTTTTATAGGTCGCTTAACATCGCACAAAAATGCTACGCGACGTTACACAATTGTACGGAGAAACCCGCGCTCTATGTCATAGAACTTGGTTACCACGCTAATTTCGTAACACATCAGTCCGTAGAATTCTTGTACAGCAATCACCACCGCATATGCTCGCGGTACGCGAACAATACAATGCGGCTTACCTCTTGAAATGATTTTCATGACTGTAAAGACAACCTGCACACAAACGGACGAAAGACATGACAGAAACTAAAATCCGACTACGATTCCCGCACAAACACTAAGGGTTACATGACTTCCAAGGACAGCCATTACACTATGGCTTCACGAATACAACCAAAATGGAATATTATCAAATGTCTATGTACGCTGAAAACAGTAGATCTAACATTTTTGCTACTGATTCAACAAATATCTAAGTTCTTGTACTACTGGATTTAGCAGCCAGTAGTCCTAATGTGACGATCCCTTTATCTGTCAATGACCGAAAAATGCTGACCTGTGTTGTCGATATTACTTACAAACCGTACAATTTTGTTTCCAGAAGTTCAATTTTGTCGTTTTTTGCAAACGTATTGTCTCTTATCTTGAGTGCCACGAGATTTTATGACACAAAGTAACACCAGCGTCTGAGGAGGGATACTAGACATATATAATGTCCTTGACCTTGTTCATATTGTTCTTGCTCTTACCGTTCGAATCACACCTGTTGGAGACCAAATCTGTTACAGAGGCCATGTGTACTGGAAGTAGCGAACTTTAAATACGGATGATGCGAGCGACGGCCATATAGGAGAGTTAGTACTGGTTCGTAACAGACAACTATCCTCTTTTGACATTGTGTGATTTTAATAAAAACAGATATCGGATTTAAATAATAATTCCGTACTTGCAATATACAATCCATGTACACAAACTTATATATCCTTTGTTGGGGCTGTAATTATTACTAAACAGTAATACATGCTTAGAATGAAAATATTTGCTATGATTTTAGTAACGTACAACACCAGCTTAACCCAGAGAGAGAGAGAGAGCGAGAGAGAGAGAGTGAGAGACTGCAATGTGTCAGTGTAAAGTCGTGTCAATGACCTCGAATTGCTTCCGACGTCTGCGAGCGAGAGAGAGAGAGAGAGAGAGGGCGTTAATATTTGTCGAATAAATATAAACTTTCTAATTTCATATACATGCGCGCGGTACTGATCACAGAGAGAGAGAGAAACATACACAACAAGTGTGAGAGAGAGAGAGAGAGAGAGAGAGAATTTAAACTGATAATTGTTTTATTAAAATCTTACAATGACGAAATATTATTATTTCATTGTTTACGATATATATATTTAATGCAAAAATGAATTTTTAAAATTACAATCGTCTGTAAACTATATTTAACTCTTACCGTTCGAATCACACCTGTTGGAGACCAAATCTGTTACAGAGGCCATGTGTACTGGAAGTAGCGAACTTTAAATACGGATGACGCGAGCGAATAAAAAATAAAGCATGCACGACAAACATACTCTCTCGAGTCTCAGATTCTGGCGAATGCGTTGCTCATATAGTTTGAATTTCCCACCGAAGAAAAATGTTGACAGATCTGTTCTATACACACAATAATACAGGATTGGTAAACCTGATCATATATTTTAATATACACTATAATACACATATCAAGTTTGAACCCTGCATAGGTTGGTAAACCTAATCATATAGATTTAATATACATTATAACATACAACAAATTTGAACTCATGCAAGGTTGGTAACCCTGATCATATATTTAATATATACACTATAATTCATCAAGTCGGAACCTCCCACCCGCCACCCACCTCTGATATGCAAATCAGCTTTATTTAAAAATAAAAAATATATTTGTGGATGCGGGTGGTCCATTTGGGATGCTGCGGGTCCAGCTGATAGAAAGTGAAAGTGATCTAGGCTCGCGAAAGGCGGCATATATTCGCGGATATGCAAGTCAATTTAATTAAAAAAATAAAAATATCAAATTAAAAAAATTTATTCGCGGAAATTCACGGTCCAGTAGAAAGTGAAAGTGATTTAGGCTCGCGAAAGACGGCATATATTCGCAGATATGCAAATCAATTTAATTAAAAAAATAAAAATATCAAATTAAAAAAAAATAAAAAAATTTATTCGCGGAAATTCGCGGTCCTTTGGGATGCTGTGGTCCAGCGGTGGTGGGGTAAGTCAATTTAATTAAAAAATAATAGTATCAAATTAAAAAAATTTATTCACGGAAATTCGCGGATGCTGTGGTCCATTTGGGATGCTGCGGGTCCAACTGATAGAAAGTGAAAGTGATATAGGCTCGCGAAAGGCGGCATATATTCGCGGATATGCAAATCAATTTAATTAAAAAAATAAAAATATCAAATAAAAAAAATAAAAAAAATTTATTCGCTGAAATTCGCAGGCTGATAGAAAGTGAAAGTGATCTAGGCTCGCGAAAGGCGGCATATACGCGAAAAAGTCGTGGATGCTGTGGTCCAGTAGAAAGTGAAAGTGATTGGTGCGGGACTCTATTAGTTGACATTGTGTTGCGTTAGAACCCTTATTTTCCCCCTACTCCCGTCCTTTGGTCGAAGGGTCCAAAGGGTCCAGGAGACTCGCCCTCACCCTTTCAGGGTTATTATTTGGTGTCTTTGTCTCTGTTGTTCCAATACTGGGCAGTTTCTCAGCCGTCCCGTCTATCGCCGTCAGAAACTACCTAAGATCCAAAGGTACACCTCTTCTCACCCCCCGCCCATCCAGCCTTGTGACCGAGTACAGCGGAAGAAAGAAAATAGAAATGAAAAAGTAAAGATCCCTAACCCTAGAAATTGCGTCTGAATCAGAAAAAAGAACAGTTGGTCAAGGAAGACCGACAGAACAGATTAAAGAGAAGGGACCTCACCCAAGACGAGTTGAAGCAAAGTGAGAGTCCAGCTACGGTACCCCGGGCTTGCCACACCCGTACTCACAAGACGTGAGCCCGTGAGGAATACTGTTTACCAATGTTTCACATGATTTATTCACTGGGGCCAATATCATATAATATTCGTATGTCAAGGAAGATCATTTGACAATTTCCCATAGTTCTCCAAATTTCTGAATTATTCTAAACATAACAAATCTGTAGCCAAATTGACAATCTATGTACGCATACATATTTTTGAACAATTTACTAAAACAATAATTCTATTTCCGTTATTGCTTGCTGTAAGTTGACAGTTTATTGTTTACAGAAAGATAATCATACCACAGATCAGATAATCTAGAAAGTTTATCTCTTATACTGGTTCCAGGACCTACAAAGATAATGAGTATTTCTGTCCCCCAAATGGCTGCAGGTATCAAGTTAAATATTTCTAGCTTCCTTCTTATAACATTCTTCTAAACAACACTTCTCAACAACTACTGCGATCATGTAATAAAACGTTTTTTGTAGTATTTCGGTGAAAATATGAAGCATTCGCAGCCTTCATGAAGAGAATTTGATAGTATATACAACAAAACTTTTCCTGTAGAAATGTTCATACAAATTCTCCGAAATTCAATGAACGAATCAAGGTTGACGCACGCTGTTGTCCCCATCTAATACTTGAACACACGTACACCTTTTTAGGTGACCTTCACTAAATTAGGCGATGTGCAGTAAACTAATTTATTAAAATAACATTTGTCAATAGTAAATAGTTATTTTTTCTCATTACAATTTGTTCTAATTATTAATTGAAGATTTACATATTATCAACTAAATGTAAATAATATGAAAGGCAGTTTCTAAATATTTCATATAAGGTTATTTTACTTAGGCCTATGCATTATAGTTATACAAGATAGTTGTACAAGACAACTACGGATCATTCGTTAGCTTTCAACAATACACACCATACTCGAGAAGACCGGTGGAGAAGGCTTACCCATATTAACTACGTTGACTACAAGCCATTTTTGGTCTGTGTGCACCAGAAACAAAACAACTAAGAATTTCAATTTTCGACAAGTAAGCATCTTTGGTGTAGTCTGACTGGGTTGAATTTTGTATACCAAATTGAAGGTAATTGAAAAAGTTCTTTCCTAGAAGGTAAGTTGTTGTTCCAGTTTTGAGTACAGCATTTACAGACCGACAATTTAAACATGACTAATCGGATGACTACAAAATTTAATTGGGAACGATAAAAAACATTTTGAACTTTACAATTTAATTTTAAAATTCTCAAATTTCGGGAGTTCCAAATCCTGGCGAGTTCATTGCGTATGATGTTTACCTTGCTGCCGCAATCAGTACATCTCCGACTCTATACCAGTCTTCAGCAGTATCATAACGATTCAAGGACCGAAACGTTTCACTGCCAATTGGTTTTAACACACCGTTGTGACAACTAAAAATGAATGTTTGATTTTTTCACACTGACTATTTTCACAAACAACGGAAAAACCAGTCACGGAAAAACTTTGACGTCTGTACGGGAAAAAAATATACGGTATTTTGTACCCAGTGGAACGAAAAGACAGCAGATTTTACACAAGACGGACAAGGCACGGTAGCCATGTTGCAGCCGTCCACTGCCACTGCAAAAGACGGTTGCACCGTAAACACTGGTGATTTAATGCACACTTAAGCAAAAATGCATTTTAGTCGTACTACTGAGTTGCCTTCAGTGGTTCCTTCTGTGGGCACAGTTTTATTCAGTTTTCAGTTTACAAGTTTTTAATTTATAGAATTTTAGAAATATAGAAACAGTTATAGAATTTGTTTTCATCTTTACATAGTTTTCAGAAACAGTGTGTGAAATGAGTTTCATCACTCTTTTGATTGCTTGGATACAACATGGCCAGCTCTAATAGAAGGCGGAATATTAAACGTGGCAACACTGAAACCAGCTGATATTTGAGGCCGACTAGACTATCCGTTAAAGTATGCATTTCAATATAATCAAATCGCGTCATTTTTAAATTGCCGGTTAACAGCTGTTGTATATAATTCTTCATTTTTTTGCAAATTAAAAGTTCTTATGTAAAATACTGTTACATTATTTAAGAAATATAATAATTAACTCATTCATATGATAAGAATTCAATAATGCGAATAAAATTAATTCAATAGGCCTAACACTAATTCACTAATTTCTTCGACTTAAACGTACCGTATAGTACTAAGTATTGCGCACTGACCTATAATTTAGATTTAGCTATAAACACGTCTACTCATGATTTTAGTAATGCTATGAAATTAAATCAAAATATAAAATGTTCACTTTAGCTATTTTATTACACTATGCTTATAGGCCTCAGACGCAAAGTTGCCACATTTAATATTGCCGGCCATGTATAGACCCACTGAATCCGGTCTCGCCTCCTATGCCTTAGACAACGATACAGTAACCACATCACAACGGTACGTTTGGGATTCATTCTCAGCCGGCTGCAACTTGTACTGAACCAAACTGAACAAAGGTGAAAACACAATATGACTGAAACCATTAAAGGGAACAACCGTGTTGTAATGAAAGCAAACGATTTCCTGTATGGACGAAACCAGTGTATGTGAAAGTGGCGCAACGGATTCCACACTACTCGGTTCTCAGGCGGGCGTCGCTCACGCTAGTTATTTGCACGCAGGCTCATATCTCGTAGTAAATTAATAGATAAAATAAGAGAAGACATCAATACCCTTAACAAAGACCCGAGAAGTCCATATCTTTCCAACGCCCAGAAAACGTAGGATGAGAAAAATCTTACGAGACAGGTTTAAACAATGAAGACACTTAATGAAAGGACAGCCCTCCCTAAAAGTTTGAAGGAAAAATCTCTTCAAATAGAAAAAAATCTGAAATTAGGAAATTACAACAGCTGTAATTAAACTATAGTTTGAAATTTTTAATTTATCATTTCAGTACCGATTTTTCTTTTCTAAATAACGGATTTAGTCATTGTCGTCTCATTTTGAAGAATCCATTGTCAAGATTACATTTGACGTTTCATTTTGTATAAATACAGTTACTTTTACAATAAAAGTACTGTGTACAGCTGCTTTGGTATGTCACACAATTTCATTAGTTGCGACTAAACACGTGGTTAACAGATGTTTGTTTACGAAAGGTTTTGAGTGCACAAGTGTTTATTTTTGGACAATGTAACTGCTTAACGCATGTCAAAACTTTCATAACAATAGCCTTCAACGCTGACCATGCATTTACGTTTTGCCGACAATTTAGTGGAGTATTGAGTTAAAGAGACGTTCATGCCTTTTATACAAAACACATGGTAAAACCTTGGCAACAGTCACAAATTTAAGTCCGGCTCTTTGAAGTTTCGCCGACAGCAGAAACAGGTAGAAATTGTACATGATGTGAATTTCTCAGGCTTATGTGAATAATTTTCACTTTGTAATGGCTACGTCAGGATGGGAAACGAGAAGTCTGAAGCAGTTATTTTTATATTTGCTTTCTGTGTACTATAATGTTTCATTTTTACACGGCATTACTAAAGTATTCCCCCTTTTAGTTTAACGTCATTTCATTAGTAACGATTAATCAAATTATAAGCAAGTTTATTACAAAATAGTATAATAAATTAGCATGTTATAATAACGGTATATAATAATTAGGCCTAACTAATTTATGTTTTTACTGACTGTGCATACTCCACCCCTAAACAGATGCACAACCACATATTTACTTTAGAAATCGTTGAAAACTCAGTATAGTTAACACAATTTATGTGATACAAAATGGTCCCTTTGACAACTATTCGTATTTCTGCTGAATTCGATTTTTAATTTAAAACGTTGTGGTAGTGATAATAATCGCAAAAAGAATAATCACTTTTGCACACCACTATAGGAAAATTATTCCGATTAGCGCTTTCAAGCTTCACAGCTCATCGTCAGATCGGAAACAGTTATTATTCTGTTTGAATTCGATTTGTTAAAAAGAAAATGTGGATTAGTCATTTAAACTAGTCTGCTCCCTGAGGCTGCAGAACTCGCTCATTATTTTGAATGAAATACATTTATTTTTGGATGAATATTGACATATATAATGAATATGACATTATATAAATACATTAGATATATAATGTATAGATAATATTTCATTTATGTGAAAAATTTCGAAAATCCTGATTACCCAACTATTTTTGTTCAGTAAAGTAACAACTGTAGATGAATCATGTAATAAACTTCCAAACAACTGGACAATTGGATTTGTGTTTAAAATTCCCTTTAGTCTGGCATCCGGCTGAATTTTTCCTATTGTTTTCAAAACTGTTGATCCTATTTTTGGAACCTTGGTCAAAATGTTTTGTTATTTCCAAATCTTAGGACTACATTATAATTTCGGTTAAAATTCTTTTTTAATTTTATATGGTAAATGGAATTTGAAATTTTGTCGAAGTTTGCCTCACCTTATTAAAAAAATTCTCCGCTCAACAGTCCGTTAAGGACCAAGCGTACCGCGCGGCTTTTGTGTTAGTGTGACGGTTTATGGCTAGTACTACGCGCCACCAGCCGCTAGTTGTGGTATTCACAGCCAGGAGGCGGCGCTGTTATCTCGGCACCTACTCAGTTTGCCTCACGACGCTGAGCGCACGCCGTACGGAACCTCCGCCGGGAATTGAACCCGGGACCACGAGCGCATCAATCGCCCGCGTTAGCCACTAGACCACATGGAGGCTCTTGCCTCACTTATTAGAAGCCCAAACGTCCCAAATTTATAATTTTTCAAAAATGAACAAGACATTCATATTTTGGTTCAATTTTTCTTTAATTTGATACCCTACCGTACGTGATTTTTGCGATTTTTTTCAAAATATGGACCCCGTCACATATTTCCCTCCCGCCCCCCATTTTTTTGGATGATCAATCTCGACAAAAGGGTTCTGTACGGTAAAAAGTAAGGACACGCACCATTAGTAAGGAAAATTGGTTCATGTTAACATTTATCATGAATACCCCAAACAGAAGACAGACAAATGCCAATCGGTCGTTGTTGAAACTGAAAAATCGGTTCGCCCGTTTAAGTACGCCTACTTCACCTTTACGTTGTTCACCAGGATAACCTTCAGATCAGCGAGTTATGTCGAAATGCCGGACTCCATTACTCGGTGCTGGTTAGAATAAAGACCCAAATAAAACACATCAACTCTAACCTCACCGAGTAACTGAGCCAGTTCAAATGGTTAACAATGAATCCGGCTATCTTCGCTGTCAATGTTAAGTTATTAAACAACTGGACTCACAAAAACCACATAAAAATAGCAATTTGTAACATTGTAGCTTAGTAAAGAACCACTATCTTGTAAAACTTAATGTTTGAGAAATAAACACATACCAAAGAATGTTAAGCAACGAATTACCACCATTAAATGAAAACAGCTCAAGTATGTTAACTAGTTCTTACCTATACGTACTTTCCTCCACAGACTATGATGAAATCTCAGACCCAAATTAGTCAATGACGGCAAATAACACACAGCTACTGAGAACCAAGTAACCATACCACGCCAACAGATTCTCTATTGACAGAATAACAATTGCCTCCATTTATCTCTTGTCCATTTCTTGCCAAAATTCTGCCCTCTGTTAATACATAGGTAGGAAACCACAAACTCTTACACATACAATGCGAACAGCAAAGATATATCATATTCAAATTAAACACCCACAAGCTGAAAGTAAAAAGTTTAATATTCTCAAAACACTAATAGGTAGTACTATTTGAATGGGGTTATAAGTAAATGTTAAGTACTGCACCCTGGTAACAGTAATGGAAACTTAAAAAGAGGAGAGCAAACAATTAACTCCATGTTACGACAAAGACCTTACGGTAAATTTGTCAGAATGCATATGATTCACTGAATTACTTTAAAATATTCACAGAAAACTCTACAATAGTCTTATTTATGCTGTGGGATAATTATAAAATACGTTTATTTAACGGAACATGTAATAACAACTTTAACGGTTACAAAGTGAAAATAACTAAAAACGACATGTAAATCATATTTACTTGCGCTACTTTGCGCACATAACTTTTGGACTAATTTTGGGGACCAGCACTGTGGGAAATAAATGAAGATTTTGTTAGCCTCGCAAGATTTTGTCCAGTGTGCATCTCGAAGTCGCTGTTTAAAATCTATCGTCAAA
Organism: Magicicada septendecula; assembly: GCA_034769895.1. Taxonomy (NCBI): domain Eukaryota; kingdom Metazoa; phylum Arthropoda; class Insecta; order Hemiptera; family Cicadidae; genus Magicicada; species Magicicada septendecula. Next base: position 321,863,321 of record CM068367.1, read on the forward strand.
TCTGTATCTTGCTACTATGATTTATTACGGAGACAGTTATAAAAGACATCTACATCACCACCTCCTCCTCCTCCTCCTCCATCGTCTCTCTCTCTCTCTCTCTACACACTGTCTGGAATACTTATTCTCTTCTACTGTCATGAATTTGTCTTCAGTTAATTGTCTACAGAGCAAAAGCTGACATTTGATGAGCCACAGAGGTATACCGCTTCAGTATTGCATTGCAGGACATAGGCCTACTGATCGTAATGTGACCGCACTGGGCTATAGCACGGTTCATATCAACAACGTTCCACAGCCCAGTACGCCTCATCACAGCCAATACCTATCACCCAGGACACGTCCAGCTGCAAGTGCAATGTGCAACATACTGGACTGTGATGTGACCACAAACACATACCATACCACAGTAAAGTAGGTTTACGCATCAATGCAGTTGATCCAAACAAATGACGCAGGCTACAGGTACTCGCACAGTGCTACCACGTGACTGTACAAAATCTTCACCATATCTCCCACTGAACAATTCTCTTTGACAATTTGTTGTTTACAATCGGTGTGCGCCATAAAAGACACGAGTGACACCCTGTATACGTAAACTAGATTACACAAAATGTGCTGCAGCATAACATGACACATACATAACTGCAGCTTACCGTGTGAGCTTCCTCGTCGTACGAAGTCAACCCATGTACTTCTTTTATGAAGTACTGTTAGTTCTGTTAACGAAGTATACAATGTTCGTATAATCGGTATACTTTGAACACCTAACTGGTCATTACTGAATGTCTCACAAATTACAAGGGGACGTCCAAAGATGCCACAACGTCAAGTACTCTAGGTTTATAAACTTCTCGTCGTTTACGACTTTTGGAGAAATGACAAGAATTTACTCCACGTAAGTGTAAGGTAAAGAACAGTAATAATTGCACATGTAAAACATAAAAGAAAATATATGAGTAATACAACTAAGAAAAAAAAAATTCAGACTGGGCAAAAGAGGTGTTGATCTAAGACTTGCTGAAACGTATTTGAAAAGGAGGAAAAACGTTATATTTCCATCCATATGTATTACTTTCTTTCAGTTGATGTAACGAAATCATTAAAATTTCTTTGTTAATACTTATTGTGTTAGGTCAGTTTAAATTCTGCTTTATGCCTACTTTAAAAAAACTTGTACTGAATTTTTAACACATCTTTGTTTTTGAATCAAACACAGACCTACAATGTCTCGACGAACCATATATTCAAGGTGCGTTTTTCAGCTCACGAATGTACTCAACCTGTGTAAATGAGAACCTGAGAGATAACATACTGTAATAATTAAAGTGTCTTCTTCGCATAACGAACGGCTGACACTTAAAAGCAGCCTATGCTACCTCACTCCTAGAGTTATTCAGTGATACATATTGGAACCATTATCATATGGATTGGGTATCAGCTCGTCTCGAACGTCTAGAGACACTTCCACAGGGTTCCTGTACCATACTAGAAGAGCTCACAATTAGGGTGCAGAGGACTAGCCTTCGCCCTATCAGGATTTAGGATTTCGCTGGGTATCTGTTGTTCCCGTACAGGGCAACTCGGCATTTTCCGTCCTCACCCATCGGTCTCACTATCCACCTCCACCTAAGATCCCGTTCACAACCGTTTCCCATCCGGACTTGTGATATGAGTGTAACGAAGGAAAGAATGGATAAAAGACAGAATAATTAAAAAACAAGAGGCCCTAGCTGTCGAATACTCAAATGGTGTAGGGATCAGAAAAAACAAGAGTTAGTCACGAAAGACCGACAGAACATATTAAAGAGTAGGGAGCTCACTCAAAACAAGATGAAGCAAAGTGAGTCCAGCTACGGTTCCCCGGGCTTGCCACACCCGTGCTCATAATACGTGAGCTCGTGAGGAATACACTTTTATAACGTTTCATATGGCCGAGGTCTGAATTCACCTTGATAATATTCACTGGAAAAATACCATGAAGTGACTAAGGAGGAGTGAACGCGATAACAGTTTGCTGTTTAATCCACACACAATCTCTCTCTCCGTCACATAAGCCTACTGTCGCTTCACAACACTTACATTATTGTAACGTTTCTTCCAACCATCTTGGAGCCTACACACTATGAAATACTATACAAAACTGACCTACACTGTGCGAAATAAATGAAAATTTTGTTAGCCTCGGAATGAGAAGTTTGTCCAATGCGCATATTGTTCAAGTGTGCACACCATTCCCTTCTATGGTCTTCAGTCTTCTGGTGCAACGAAGAACGTTTAATTCGCGTCTAATGTCCTCGTCCCTTTTCCGATCCAGGAAAGAACAAACTTGCGTCTCTCTCAGAAATTTTAATTTCAGCTGCCTGAATCCTCTGTATCTCCCTTTTACTAAGAATTCATGTCTCACTAGCGTACAGGAATACGAGGACAGTCACAGTTTTGTAAAATTTCATACGGGTATCCTTCCGTGTTTTATTTTTCAGGTACCAATGAATCGTTCCACATGGACATGGACACGGATTTGTCCTCAGTTAATTATCTACAGAGCAAAAGCTGACATTTGATGCTCCACAGAGGCGACTGTGCTATACCGCTGCAGTATTGCAATGCAGGACGTACTGATCGTAATGCGACGTACTGGACTGGAGGACGATTAATATACAACGTCTCACAGCCCAGTACGCCTCATCACAGTCAATACCTAACACCAGGATACGTCTAGCCGTAAGTGCGATGTGCAACATTTGCAAGTCACAGATAACTACCAAGCATCCCCAGTGCTCCGAAACACTACACAAATCTTGCGTTACACTTAATTATCCAATATACGTTTATTTCTTATAAACCTAGTGAACTGAATTAAATAAAATTAAATTCAATCGATTTTCTTACTTTAATTTGCTTACACTACATACCTGTCTGTAACAACAACAAAAGTTTCTCGCAGGCCAACTATGTCGTAATTCGAAAAAAAAAATCGTAATGAATCATTATAGGTTATTTTTTGTCGGATATGAAGAGTACAGGAAAAAATAAGTATTGTGTCGCCTCACTAATATATAAAACAACAAACTGAAGTACAAGCGAACCTTTTGTGGAACGACGGATAATAACGTCCTTTGTGAAAATACAAATGTTTACAAATTAAAATTCTCTAACTTGAGTTTCTGAACGAGCGAATTTTTAGGTCGTGCAATACATGCAAGCCAAAAATCGATACATGCAATGTATTTCCCTATCTTACACGTGTGTCATGTGGCTTCTGAATGAAGTGTAGTTTATTTTATTAATTTGGGCTCTCCTCCACTTTTTCTGCTAAAATCATAATACAGGCTAATACTTGTATCAAATTATATGTATGTTATTAAATAATAATAACAACAAGTAGGCTATACTTTGCATATTGTTTATCACTTTATTTGTACCTGATGCTCGTTTCACAAATGTTGAAAATTTTAAAATCAGTGACAAAAGAGGACTAAAAAGACAATGACACATTTTGGAGACATTTTAGATATAATGTTTAATGTTATTTAAGTAAAAAAAAAATGATAAAACCTTACGCACAGTGGTTCTGATTTTGAAAGATATTTGGCTTGTATGTATTGCACGACCTAAAAATTTGCTCGTTCAGAAACTCAAGTTAGAGAATTTTAATTTGTAAACATTGTATTTTCACAAAGGACGTTATTATCCGTCGTTCCACAAAAGGTTCGCTTGTACTTCAGTTTGTTGTTTTATATATTAGTGAGGCGACACAATACTTATTTTTATGGTAACTCAAGACATTTTCGTCACTGGTTAACTTGAGTTTTACTGTATTTTCTTTTTGCGTATAATCTTAAATGAGGAAGTTTCTAATCCATTATTAAGAATTAATTTCGATAACTTATACATAAACGAATTTTCGTACCCCCACCTACTGTCTCTTAAGGGGGCCCCCCTACACGTACATACGTGTAGTCAAGCAGCGTTTGACTTGTTTGCACAAACACAAACGTGCTGTTCATACATAAAAAGCAAATACACCTTGGCAGCATTATCAAAAACTTGTATGAACGGACAAGTTTGTACAAACATTACTGAGTGTGTGGGGCTGCAACATGTTTTTGAAATACTCAACCAAGACAGTCGTACATGTAATGCCCCCAAACGTTCGAACAAAATCACTCTTATTTGTTGTTAACAATGTCTGTACAAACACATCTTACAGTGTAGGCTACACACACGTTTGTCATACAAGTGTGAGTGCGTTGAATGTTGGTGCATACAAGTCAAAGCCCTACACTGTCATACCCAGGTCCCAGTTTTGTGCTACCTGTTAACCATGTCACACAGACAAGCTGCTGCTGCAGCAATAATAATACATCATTTTAACAAACAAAATAAACGTCGTTTGTGGTGTAAAGAGTGGTTTAAAGAACGGTACCGTCAGTCGCATATTAATTTATTGAATGAATTAAGAACGTCTTCACAAAACAATCTAAAAACTTTTTTGCGCATAGACGAAATACATTTTAAAATTTTATTAGAAAAAATTAAAACCAATTAAGCTTCGTTTCTCAGTTTCTGTTGCTATATTCTTTAGCTTTTATCTTCCATAAACAAGGATAGCTTCTGTAGAGTTCGATAAATTCTTGTATGAACGTTTTAGAATAATTTGGCATGTCACACATGATATCTGATTTAAAACAACAGTGTGGTACCGCATACTACCCGTAAACATTTCAGCATTCACACTGACATCTTGAACAAAAATCAAACTCTGCCAGACAACCACAGACATGTGTGTGCATGCATGTTTGCCATACATGTGTAGTCCCTAAATGAAGAAACCTGTTTGTACATGCATGTTAGAAGCAACAAGTGTGATAAATTTGTTCAGTGTGTAGTGACAATATATGTATGTGCGAACATGTAAGAAAAATGTATGTACATACAAGTAAATGTTACTCTGACATGTTGGTGAACTTGTATGTACATACAAGTCCATGTCAATATGTGTAGTTCCAATTTATGTTGACACTAGAGGTGGGCCGATATACCTGTAATAGGTATTTTGGAACGATATTTTTGTGGAACGGATGTAACAGTGACTAAAAAGTTGAAATACCTGTTATTCGCGGCGACGCTGTTCCGAGTCGAGACACGCCGCCCTCGCTGTTCCGAGTCGAGGTTCACCCCCTACGCACCTACACAGACACACACACACAAAAAGTACGCAAGATCACGTAAACCAAGGCCAAATACTAGGCGTACAAAAATATCGCTGGAACGCAAGGAACAGCCAGTAACGCGTTATTTAAAATACTAGGTATTTCAAATACTAGTGGTATCACCGATACACAAGGAACAACACGTTCCAGAGTAACAGTAATATTTTAGTAACACCTAATATTTTAGGAACACCTAGTATTTTAGGAACGGGTATTATCAAGCATATTTCGAGTAGGAAATATAAGTATATAGTACGAGCCACTTTTTCGTCCTGTATACTTCGTTCTGCGCAAAGAGACGAAGCTGTTTTTAATAAAGGAAATAATTCATCCTGCTGTTACATTTATTCTCGTATGATATGCAGATATAGAATACAGATTATATGCTAATAAATTATATATTATACTAGTCACCAACTTGTAACTAAAATCGGTTGGTAAAACTTTGTTTTTACTCAAAAAAAAACTTTATGTTCCGAGTAGTTAGTGAAATCGTTGTATTTAATTTATATTGAGTTATAACCTATAGAGGCTGATGTTGATAAAGCCGAAAGCTATATTATACTTTTTATTAATGTGATTTTAACTTCACTACACATCTCACGTAAATGATGAGATTGTTGTAATGGACATTTATGCACTTTATCTAGTCCTGTTCCTTAAATATCTGTAATGCATTTAATTTACTTTTGTTGTTGCTTATTATTTATAAGTTTTTATTTATGTATTTATTTTATTACAATTTGTTTTTTTATTTTTATTTGTAAAATTTTGTTTATTCTCATTCACTATTGTGGCTTATTGTTATGTTTTTATTATACGTTTCTGATGTTTTTTCACATTATTTTTTGTGGTATTACGTGTAAGCCTACTCTAAATTATTTAATTGCCCCGAGTTTCGCAATTGATTTGTCTAACCAATGTTAGTTTGTTTACTACGAGTGAAAACTTAAATTGGTATTCCCAAAGGGAGATAGGCCTATAAATTCTCTTGTTTCTTATTTCCATTTAAACAGTAATAGTTTAATAAAGTCACAGTGTAAAGTAACACTGTTAATACTTTTAGTTTCAATTTATTTCTTATAACAAATTATATAGTATAGGTTATATAATATCTTCAAATAAATACACAGCAAGTAGGTTTATTAATATATTAATAATCTAGGTGAAAATAAACCTACTTGCAGTGTATTTATTTGAAGATATTACATAGGAGACCTGCAGGAAACTCAAAACGAGTTACTTACAAAGGATAATATAGGTTATGTATATATAGTATATAATAACAGGTATTTGTACCTGTTATTTTTTTGGAACGGTATTTTCATACCTAGTATTTTAAAATAACAGTTTAGCCCACCTCTAGTTGACACCAACAAATTTTAGTCAGCTTTTCTGTTAAACTTGTTTGCACGTCTAGGGCCGTGATATTTTTTGTTTGCACATACATGTTAGACACACGTCTGTACGTGTAGGGCCCCCTTTACACTCACCCCATTTACTTACGGAGGGAACACCGCACTTCTCGTGATTCTGCAAAATATCCTATTTTTATTTCTTCAGTACCGCCTACTGTTACTAATAATTAAGTAAAAAAATCAGCAGTATAGAATAAGACTATATATGCATGCATGCATAAAAATAATTTAAGTAGCCTATGTAGAGACGCGAAAAACAATTGAATTTCTTAAGAAAATATGGATAATTCTTATGAAACAATACGAAATGTTTATAATTCCTTATGAAATAAATTACAAATCCCTTTAATATAATGATTAAAAACCACCAGTTCCAACAGCACTGGTTACAAAATGGTCATGGTTAGTCTACTCACCGAGAAAAAGAGGGAGCTTTTGCAAATATTTTATGCTTTTCTCGTTAGACTGTGTTGGAAATGATACCTATCAAAAGATTGGATCTTTGGTAGCATCTTATTTTCCAATGAAGAGAAGTTTACAAGTCACGCGTTAAGTTCCACAATTCTCCAAAAACTGTTCCAATACACTGTTTTAAAGTATTAGGCGGAAACCGTAGATGTGGCACAACTGTGGCCAAATGATCTGTATTGTTCATTACAGGAAAAAGTGCTGGATTCCCGTCTTTCTGGAAGAGGGATTTCGTACAAATCTGGACCCTCCACTCAAAACGAAATCCTGGCTACGTCCTGTAAAGCTGTATAATGAATAATTACTTTTTCCATGAAAACACAAGTTTGTAAATTTTGATAGGAAATAACCGTTATTTTAATGTGCGCACAACAAACTATTCATATAATGGGCCCTCGTGCATATGAAACAGTTCTCTGGCGCCAAATGCCAAATGAAATGCCCAATCCCGTTAAATTACACTTGTTTTTGTCGGATGTTAGTGATGCAACAGATGATACAATCAAAACTGTAGCCTGTACAATGTGTGTGTGTGTTCGGCAATTGCTACTATAGTATATATACATATATGTATATAAGGGAATTCGGTGTAATATGACCAACTTAGTCTTTGAAGTTGGCTAATTAGAAATTTATTTAATTACAACTTTTGAAAGTAATATGATAAATTTGTCTGCTGGTATGTTTATCGATTTTTGTTTTACTAAATATTAAAAAAGTTAGAAAAGTATTAGTGTGACAATATCTGGTCATATTCCCCCTGTATGTGGGGAATATGAGCAAATGAAAATAAATTAACGAAACAATTTGTTTAAAAGAAAACACATTTTTTTGTAAAATACTGTAATAATTACGAAAAACAAGTGTTCTTAAAAATTAAGCATAGCCTAAAGCAAAATCGTGTGTAATACAAGGTGTAAATATTTCACAAGAGTTCGTAGAGCACTAAAACAATCTTTAAAAAATTACAATTATTTTGAAACGTTCAGAAGTAAAAATCAGTTAATAATTGTGTGTGTGTGTGTGTGTGTGTGTGTGTGTGTGTGTGTGTGTGTGTGTGTGTGTGTGTGTGTGTGTGTGTGTGTGTGTGTGTGTGTGTGTGTGTGTGTGTGTGTGTGTGTGTGTGTGTGTGTGTGTGTGTGTGTGTGTGTGTGTGTGTGTGTGTGTGTGTGTGTGTGTGTGTGTGTGTGTGTGTGTGTGTGTGTGTGAATCTCTACAAAAGCTATGAAGTTACTAAAAAACAGAAATTAAGATATCACTGAAGAATATTCAAGACAAAAACTGCATAACACCACACGAAACAACAAGATCAAATCTATTAATACAGACACTTTCAGAACTGCCTACTTGCTGCATGGATAAATTAGAGTAGCCATCCTCTGATGATGGCGTTTTATCTCAATTGGTGATAATTTTTTAATGAAAATTATACAACCGGCTGAGAGTAAAAGACTCAGAAAAACTCCTCTTAAAACAAGTTGTGTAGCTTTTCAATGTGCACGTAATTCATTCCTACTTTGATATTTCAACACATTGCTTGCAACCACACATCCCGTTTTCCTCTTGGTGGTTCAGTACTTTGCCAGAGGTATTATTTGAACAGGCCTGCAAAAATACAACATACGCCACATCTCTAAAATTGAACACTGTCAAGTCTCGTAGCTTTGTATGGGAGCACTCGCAGGCCTGCGTGTAGCAAGTTTCACTGCACTGTTGTAGTCTTGTTGAGTCAGACGCTGACGTAGTTGTATAGCCTACTGCGTGTAGCAAGTTGCACTGGATGTTGCAGTCTTGTGGAGTCGGAGTGGTATCTGACGCTGTTTACTCCCAATGGGCGATATTATGATTTTTAAATCCACATCATACCACCGACTGAGAGTAAAAGAATCAGAAAATCTCTTCTACAATAGAAACTAGTGCATAAATAATTTATATACAACTTTGGAATTATTACAGTGCATAAATAATTTATATACAATTTTGGAATTATTACAAACACGGCTGATTTAGACTACATATCGACAGCAAACAATAATGCGTAGGATGAAGTAACTCATGCGCAGACAAAAAAACTGGACGAAATACTACTGAATTCCGACGTACGACCACACAAAATCGATACAAAATATTTTCTAACTTGGATGTTTGATAGTACAGTCTAGGCAGGTAAGGCGGATTCACGGATTCATGACAGTTAGTAAACATCATTGGGACTCACAGGGGCAAAGTACGAAAAGCGACCAGGCACAACCAGACTGTACTAACCCTACGCGGTCGCTCATTGGTTTAATGGCTGAGGGCACACTACCTCACTTTCAAATAAAAATCATTATAAAATACAACTATCGCTTTACTTTTTTTGTAATTTATGATTTGATACAGAAAACATACTACTTTTAAAACGAGCCCAAGCCCGATTTATTCTGATTATTCGGTAATGAGGAAAAAGGTGTTTACAAAATTGATAACTTCTTTTCTAACACAGATAACAAATTCTAACTTTACAAATGAGTTGAAAACATTCTATTCTATAACGTGTCCACATTACGTTGCAGTCGGACGCCGCGTTTTTTCGTAATTTTGTTTTAAAGTTGGGGTTTCTATAGAATAGGTAAAAAACGGGCATTTTTTTATTCCGACCTACGCAACTATCACAAAAATTATAAAATGTAAAAATGAACTATGTAAAATGTAAAAATTATACAATGCACAATGAACTAAAAATTGGTGTAATTTGATTTAAGATTAGTGTGACCCGTTAACTTGGAATTAAGGTTTATATTGGAGTGGACTCGGTGTCTGCGCCGACAGTAGGCCTAATTTATTTACAGATTGTGTTACATGTCGACCTACAAGTTCAAATGGTCACGGTAGTCGGCGACTTCCATAAGTTTGCAGTTAATCTGTAAAATCAACAACTGTATATTTTCTTTACATCACTCTCGCACTTGTCAGTAACAGCTGGAAAAGAGCAGCTACCAACTTAAAAAAGTTTATTTTGTGCGCTATTTGTCTACGAGTGTAACCGCATGACTTAAAACGGACGATACAACTTGAGGATACACAATATAGAAATACTGTAGGTCTATAGAGCCTCCTTGTGCATTCGTACGTTATCCAATCTTGGTGGCTACTTTCTGTGCGGGCCGCCCATCAAGTTTCCTGTAATCTACGTACATGTTTTCTTTATTGATATAAAATGTGAAAATTATAAACACCAGACCCAGCAATTATAATACTACCAATAACATCTGACCGAAATAATTCCTGTCCAAATTCTGCGAAGCCTATAATCCTAAGTCGAAACACTGGCCAAGCAATCGGGGTCAAGCGAACGCTCAAAATTTTGTGGTAAACGATAAAAAACTTAAAGAACAATACATTATAATAAAGTGCATACAATTTTCAGAAATTTGTTTTTACACTGAAACAACTGACTTTATATTCACACGGCTTCAACCCAACTATTTTCTCTGTTGTATGAAGATACTTGAGGATATTTGTTGATAGTAAACAAGAAAGGCATAAAAATAAGTTACGATAAAAAACTTTAAATGACTGTCTGAAATATTTTACGTTTACGATACACCATAAAAGGCGTCACGGTTTCGCTCAGGTATCTACTTATGGGTTTTAACCCCAAAACTGCCCTGTGTGGCTACAGAAAACGCATCTCCCAATCACTGAGATTACCTAAATGTTTTCACTTTAATTGTGAATTAACAACTATGAATGTAGTACATAAAACTAGGAAGAGTTTAATCTAATGGCTAACTCGGAAAATACAGATTATACCCTGATTAACGAAAGAAAGTGACTGGCGGAGCGGCCGCGCGGCGACCGAGTTTGTAGTAAAAACATTCCACTTTATAACCTCGTGGAAACGTAAAATACAGGGCGAGAAATGTCTAATGAACTGTATTTTAATCATCAATTAAAGACGTTTTTAACAAACTTTTCTAATTTTTAAAATCTCTTTTCAATAAATTTACATTGTGAGTTAAAGAAAAAAATACACAAATTTGAATTAAAAAATTAGGGTTTATCGTTTTTATTACGTAAGAACTCAGAGGTTAAGCATCGGAAAGAAATTTCTTGTAGACAAATGGTAGTCCACCTTCTTTAGTACAATATATCAAAAATTGAGATTCCTACGATTAAAATTAACGACGTTATTAATTTTTTTCTAATGTCCTGTTAACTCAGTTGTTAAAAGTTGTACACGAATGAGATTTGCGTGACGCTCTCTTTAGATAACTAAATGTAGAAGACATATACAACTTACACCTTGTACGTGATAGGAATACTACAATGGATTAATATATAAAGTGAATTTCACAGAGAGCAATGCGTGGCGCTCTGCGGCGGAAAGAACCTATTGGACCCATTTTATTCGCGCGCTACCGTCATTCCCGTACAGCGTCTCGGCCTCTGCTTTATGTCTACAAATAGCACACGCTTCCAGGAAAACTGAACCGTTATACGCACACTAAGGGTAAGGGAAATTTCCAGCTTTCAGTTTAGTTGATGTGGTGGTTGAGTGATGTCCGGTTGTTGGTTATCTTGATTTTAAGTGTTAGTTTCTTGTGCTTTCATTATAAATTGACGTGTTTTTAAGTTATTTTGTGTGAATATACTTCGGTGGCTGAGCATGGAGCAACGTAACGAGGCTGAACCAAGGAAACATAGGGGAAGACCTAGGACTCGAACTCCAAAGAAAAGACAAACTTCGGGCCGAGGCGTACCTATGAAAGGACAGTCAAGAGAAATTGTGTGCAAAGTGCGGGAATATTTTGATAGAGAAAAGGCGAACAAAGGTCCTTTGATTCCGGTTAATAATGCAATACAGCGAACTGCAGATGCTCTGAAAATACATAAAAATACAGTTCTGCGAGTTTGCAAGGAAAAAGAATTGAAAGAAATACAAGATGACAGTAATAGCCAACTTTCAACTCCGGGCAAACGGAGGAAACGGGAGAAAACTGTGACAAAACTTGACACTTTTCAGGAAGACGCTATACGAAGACATGTATATCAATATTACATAAGAAAAAAATATCACACTTTGAAAAAACTTTTATCATCGTTGGAAAATGAAGAGCTGTTTAATGGCAGTCTGTCTTCGCTTAGAAACGTGCTAAAAGGTTTAGGATTTACGTGGAGAAAATTTTCGGGCAGAAAAGTGATTATGGAGAGAAGCGATGTCGCTGCCTGGAGGTGTCGTTTTCTTCGCCAAATCAAAGACGAGAATTTCGATAATATAATTTGGCTCGATGAGACCTGGGTCAATGCTGGGCATTGTTTGAAACAAGGATGGACTGATGAGTCACTTCAGGGGACAATGTTAACACCTATAGGGAAAGCTGAACGATTAATAATATGTCATGCAGGTTCTTCAAAAGGGTTTGTTCCAAATTCCCTTCTACTATTTAAATCGAAAAAAACCGGTGACTACCATGAAGATATGGATCACGACAAATTCTTCGGTTGGTGTTCTGAAACTTTGCTAAATAACCTAGAAGAGCCTGCAGTAATAGTCATGGACAATGCTCCCTACCATTCTAAGCAAATTGATAAAGCTCCCACAAGCAAAGATAAAAAAGCTGACATACTTGCATGGCTGGATAGGAAAAATATTCAATCTACAACCGACTTGAAAAAATCAGAACTTTTGGAATTAGTGAAATGGCACAAGCCCCAGAACAAAAGGTATTTTGTTGATGAATTGATAGAGAGCAGAGGTCACAAAGTGATAAGGCTACCACCTTACCATTGCCATCTTAACGCCATTGAGCTTATATGGGCTCAGGTTAAGGGGTATGTTGCCGAAAACAACAAAATGTTTACTTTAAAAGAAGTTGAACGACTGACTAAAGACGGATTTAATCGAATTACTGCTGAGAGGTGGGAGCAAGTAGTGGACCACACCAAAAAAGTTATTATCGATGCATGGAATAACGAAGGACTAATGGAAGAAGCTGTGGAGGAAATGATTATATCCGTGGAAGACAGCAGTAGCTCCGAGGATGATAATTGTTCAGAAGATGATAATAGTGATGACGATCCAATGGAGGGTATCAGAGAACTTTCGTTTGAAGACTACTAACTCACAGCTATAAGTGTTTTTTATAGAGTGTTTTAATAGTGTATTTTTATGATTTATACACATATTTTATGAGCGGATTCCATAAAAGCTGAAGAACACTACAATACTTGTAAGTACCGTACTGTATTTATTATTTATTTGTCAATGCTAATAACAAGTAATTTACTAATTGTTTTTACATTTCAATTACATTATAACAGTAAAATACTGTTATAATTATGCAATATCTGGTAGACCGAGCTTTGCTCGGTAGTTTTAAACTGTAAACTATATTTCATAGTTAAATAATTAGTTATTGAGAAATTTGAATGGCATTAACAATTTCCCAGTAATTACATTGCACTTCAATTAGTAGTATTAAAGCTGATCACAAAACAAAAACAGTTTATTAACAAGAAAACAATAAATACCGTACCGCAAAAGAGTAATAAACAATCATTCAAGACTGTTATAAAAAGCATGTAGTTCAACTAAACCACAAAAGTCTGGTCAGATGTACGTTTTTGACAGATCTCCAGGTAGAAGATTAGATTAAATAAGTAGACAGATAACTAAGTATATACTTATGAGAGATTGGTGACTCGTAGTAAGTTGGCTATGTGTCAATGTGTGAGCCGTGAGCGTATGCACCACTTTCTTTGGGCTGTTACTGTACCTTGACTCGATCGCGCGCCGTTGAGCGATGTTAGTTCTAATTTTCCTATATTAACTGATTGCGGTTATATTTCGTAATATTTGAAGGTTACATACCACTTTGTATTGATGAATACAATTTTGTTATGTTTATTGTGAAAAAACACAATGAAAAAAATTATTAATAACAGAGTTAACAGTACATTCGGAAAAAATTAATAACGTCGTTAATATTAATCGTAGGGATCTCAATTTTTGATATATTGTACTAAAGAAGGTGGACTACCATTTGTCTACAAGAAATTTTTTTCCGATGCTTAACCTCCGAGTTCTTACGTAATAAAAACGATAAACCCTAATTTTTTAATTCAAATTCGTGTATTTTTTTCTTTAACTCACAATGTAAATTTATTGAAAAGAGATTTTAAAAATTAGAAAAGTTTGTTAAAAACGTCTTTAATTGATGATTAAAATACAGTTCATTAGACATTTCTCGCCCTGTATTTTACGTTTCCACGAGGTTATAAAGTGGAATGTTTTTACTACAAACTCGGTCGCCGCGCGGCCGCTCCGCCAGTCACTTACTTTCGTTAATCAGGGTATAGACAGTAACGGAGCTGAAACAATACTAGGGGTATCTGAAACAAATTTTCACGTAGCTTGTCATTCCGTGATCGACTGTCGGTCAGTCCGCAATGACACGTTCCGAAATCGATTTAGTCATCGTATTAACAAAAGCAACACAAAAGTTTAGCCACACTTAGAAAGCTTATCCCGTTAATTAATAATATCCAAATTAAAAAATGCAATTAACGAATTCGTATTCATAAAAAAATATATATAATATACTCACCATGACCATGACATGGTGAAAATAAAAACCCGGCACGAGCACGAAGCAAAACTACACTGACGCGTTTTTCGGTTTACTTTTTTAATGCTAGAGAGTGGTGGGAGAAAACAGCACAGAGACAACACAAACCAATAAGAATTAAGAGAGAATTCAATTGGCGCGTTGTATGAGCTGAGCTGTTACGAACAGTCACTGGACTCGAAAACGTTACCAAGGTAATAAAATTTATCAAAATTAAAAATTACGTGGAAATTTAATATTATTATGAACCAAATTTGTTTTCCTTTCTACCGTGTTATAGCCTACATAATTTTCTGTATTACCAAAGTTTTCGTCTAATCCTCAGCGTTCCCTTTCTCATACTTTTCTATATACACACCCCCATTTTTATTCGTATCGTGTTCTCGTCTTAAGTAAACATAACCGTCACGTGCAAAAAAGTTAAAGACACCTGAATCACATCATTACCACTTTCCTGTATTTAACTATAGAAATTGTCGGCTAGTCTCTTTTATCGTCTTCGTTTACTGTCTAGCCCAGAACTTCAGAAAAAGCAATGGTTCCTCTGTACGCAAGCTGTCGCACTCCTCTTATTGTTTCTAACTTTCCCGACTTCTGTAGGTATTTTTTACATACTCATGGTATGTATGTATACTCGTGGTCGTTAGTAAGTCTCATCTTACTAACGATGATATCTGGTTGGTGCACAGATAGTGTCGAGAAGTGACGTACTTTCAAAAACGTATTATTATTACATCACAGCTTCCGACAGGCATCCTTTTGGCCGTGACAGTAATGTAAATTTTTTTGATTAAAACAAAAACTTGTAGTAGGATAACCGTTTGCTAAGCGCGCGCTTCCGAATTATAATAAACAGGACTAAAGGTTTATTGGTTATCACCGAATGTGTCACATATGTAAATACAAAAACTTTGCCTAATATTTTTCTCGATGTAAATCTAAATAGTCGAACAACAGTGATGGGGGAACGATATAATTACCAAGAAGTAGTCAGATTTATATCTCATTAATCATACTATGTTGTATATATAGTAGAGCATTCGTCCAAAACTATTTTACAAAACAAAATTAT
Organism: Magicicada septendecula; assembly: GCA_034769895.1. NCBI lineage: Eukaryota > Metazoa > Arthropoda > Insecta > Hemiptera > Cicadidae > Magicicada > Magicicada septendecula. Next base: position 321,879,108 of record CM068367.1, read on the forward strand.
AACTTATTATAAACTGACTCAAGTTCCGTATATAAGACCACCGCGAAAGAGACACTACCGAATGAAAAATTCAGGAGGTCTCCAATGTATGTTCTGTAGATGGAATCGTAAGTTCCGGGTTTATTGATGCAGTTTTATGCCAGTATCTGAAACGCGGCAGGGGGCGTGCGCTTAGCATACGAAAAGAGCAATATGTTTATTTCGTACAGATCACGCTTCTTCCAAAACGAAAACAATCTTGGATATATAATATATTGCAAAAAAGTAAGAATCCTTTTTGTTGACAATCAATTTTTAATATCGTTACTGACACCAAACATTTCGCACGTTCTATGATGAAGTATCCTCGGTGGTAAAACAAGTTATACCATTGACGATACCATATAAATGTTTATGTAGTAGTTTTTAATCGAAAAAGTTGTATTAGAAAGAATGTGTAATGCAAAAAAATGTTCTTGTATACATGCACAAACTAGGAAAAACTAGGGCTCTATTTACATTTTAATATCTACTATATACAAGTTAATTTTGACATCAGTTCATACATCTCTAGAGTAACTCTAAGAACGTTACCAGCGTCCTGTAGAGCAAGACCAGGGATGCGAGTGCTCTCTGTGGCTCTGGTCCTCCTCTGAGTTTATTCGGAAACCCAAGTCCCCATCCCCTAGGTTGTTCTACCCCTAGCTCCGCTGGAAAGAACATTCTCTTCCGACTTTAGGACTGCTGATTTGCTAATATAATCCTGGGAGTTCAGGGCTTTCAGGTCCCTAACGAGTAGACGAAAAGAAAAAGTACCCTATAAGAAGAATTATACAAGAAGAATTACAAAGTGCACAGGATGTAAGGATGTATGAGAAACACTCTCTCTTGGCCCTAGAAACCTAACACCATCGGAGTCGAAAAGATCAAGTCGGTCGAAAATTTTACTCAAGACAAACTGAAGCAAGGTGAAAAGCCAGTAAGGGTACATCGAGCATGCTGAACGAGTATTTCCCAGACATGGACCCTGATGTATACTGGTTACAGGATCTCCCCTATATTACAACCTATAGGAGAGAATTTGAGACGTAACATTTACGTTTGTTACCAAGTAGTGCTGCAAAGCTGCGACTCTCTTCAATATTCTTTAGTAGCCCTCTATAGACAATGTTAGAGAATCGAAAGTAAGAGTGAACCTAGTAGTAAAAGTAAATAGAGGAATATACTTGAATACAACATTGTTTGCGGATGATCAGGTAATCATAAAAAACGATGAATCAGAGAGTCCCCGAGATAAGCGTTTCAACAGTACAACACGAAAATTTCTGTGAGAAGACAAATATATACTGTAACTTTTGTGGGTAATTACTCGGTGCAAACTAAATCAACATGAGAGCTTGTGCAAACAACACGTCACAATTCTACTGCCTAGCTGAGAGTCATTTTATGACGTATAGATCATGAAGTTGATCATACGTTGCCTAAGTTTTTATTTACTGTATCGAAAAATCTGTCAACCGATACTAAAGAAAACAGGAAAGAAGACAGGTGAAATTTAAAAAGTAAGGCCGTGCCGAAGTGACCGCATAATTCTGTAACTTGGACTGCGGTGAACAAACATCTTCGTAAGAATACAGATGTTGGAGATGAGATTCTTGTGGTCTGATAAAGGCTGCATACGGAAGTGTAGACTGTACGTACAATGAGAACACGCACAGGGAGTTACAAAGTTTAATATTTGAGATGACACTGTGGAGAACACAGATGGCTTGCTCACAATGTGGAGAAGTTGGAGATATGGAAGTTTAATTTTTCTAAAATTCTGTAGGTTTACGGCAGACTACAGTTACCCCAAACAGTTATAACCAACGAGTTGGAATACGCGAACACCGTACCTATTTAGTTGTTTCCAACATAAAAAGAAATTAAAATACTAATTGATACCTTACCACAAAAACCGAACTAGCATGCATGCTTCTGTTTGTCCAAAGATCGGATGAGTAGTACCGGAAGTTATTAGTGTATGAGCTGACAGTATAAATCGGATCACAGAGGTCAGTTGACAGCTAATGTATTATTGCACGGCGGCGTTTGCCAGAGCATGTGAAGAGTGTTAAGACGATTGGTGTAGGTTACGTGATGCAGGTAATTAAAAGTTTTCCTGTTTATAGATGGTTATTATAGTGATCTTAAAAACAATGCGCACTAGGTTACTCCATTTGTGAGGAAGAGTTTATGAATGAAACGTAAAGTACGTGAAGTGATTAATTAAAAGTGAAATAGTTGGATATAAAATTAAAATAATCTTCCATCTGGATTTGGAACTTATTCTCTTAGGTCTATTTCAGACATAACCAAACAATAATAATAATCACCGACTTAACAAGTTGCGCTACTCAACCCGGCAACACACAGCATCACGAAAAGCATTCACGTCTCCGTTGTTGACGCTCTAATCAATGAATAGACGTTGACGTTGCACACCGACGTCTCAAGAACGATGATTGTCACCAGTCAAGTGCAAGGCCACAAACAAAGTTCCTACGACGTAAGTACGCATCACAATAGCATCCATCGAACATCATCCTGTATTCTCCTTCCTGGTTGTTTGGCATTCGACGTTGTGTGCAGTCTTCACAGAAGCAGCTGCTATAACCGGTCGATTGGAGGCCGTAGTCGAAGTTTCACGGTACACTGAACGGTACCACTTCGTATCCATCTTCCTGACCGCTTAGTCGTAGCACGTTGCATACCCACATCACTGGAACAGTGGCTGTGACCAGTCAGTTGCAAGGGCACAGCCAATGTTCCTGTAACGTAAGTACGCAACACAATAGTGCCGAATGAACGGCATCATGTTGTGTCCTCCTTCCTGGTCGCATAGCTCGTAGCACGAAGGATACCCACATCGCAAAAACAGTGGCTTTAATCAGTCAAATTGCGAGACCAAAGCCAAAGTTCCTGCGACGTAAATACTCAACACAAGAGACATTCTATATTCTTCTTCTTCTTTAGCCCAACGTGAGCCCTGGCTTAAAACACTAATGTTCTCCAATGTCTCCTATCCATTGCCATCTTAGCGTAACCCCTCACATCCATTCTTATATCTTCCAGGACATCATCCAAGCATCTTATCCTAGGGTCGCCCCTGATTCTGCTTTTATAGACTTGCGCTCTCAGGATTTCTTTGACATACGCTGATCATCCATCCGCTCTAGGTGACCTAGCCATTGTATGCGTTGAGCATGTTCTCTAATAAAGTGTACATATAGTGCAATGAGGAGACTGCAACTACGACCAAAATTATGATCGTATATTATAATCATATTTTTATAATCAAAATTATATATCATATTTTAATTGACTTGCAAATTACGCCAGTTATTCAAGAACAATAAATTACCTTTCAATCAGATTGGGAAGACTTTACAAGTAGTGGATCTGTTGTATTCAAAATGCTGTACACAACTACTGTCAGATATGCACACGTTGACGACTTGGAGTAAGAAAAAAACTGAAAAGTTTATTTCATATCGGGCCGAGCGGAAACTTCAGTTAATATAGGCCTACATGTGAAGAATTTATGTTGTGATTTTGTTCGCAAGCAAATCAAACTTATTTCCACACAAACTGAGAATAATACATTCGCCTTCACGGTAAACGTATATCTATTTTAGTGCCAGGAAAAGAAATATCACACACAAAACGATAAAGCTTTTGATAAATTATTTTTCCGTACATTCACTCAGCCTACTTATAACGTATACAGTGGAAAACAAATATGGCTCAGGTCCCGATCGTTGCTGCTATTTTACAATTATAGTTTGTACGGTCAACACGAAAGGTTTACCTACAAAATATCGGTTAACACGAAAACGTTTTGTGCCGACAACGGAAAGTGGAAGTGAAATTTACGAGTTCTTACCGCTACCGACATGCTTTTGTTGCTGTTTTACTTTTTGTCCTTTTAACACGAAATGCTGATAACACGAACAGGAAATGAAGATACGGATGCAGCTCGAGAAGTTAAAATACTATAGCTTATGAGATTTGTTACGTGTAATTCAGGCAGACAAAACTTTCGAATTTATGGATACACTAGGAACAATTTTAACGAAGTATTTAGGGTAACGTCTCCATTTTATTGTAAACATCACAATTTTAAATTACCAACGTTTTTGCGCGATCGGCCGCAAATGTGCGACACGTCCTTATAAACATTTTCAATGTTAAAAGATTAGTTTGTTGCTCGATTTTTAATAATTTTATTCATATTATCACAATAAACTCCTAAGCTTACCATACTTTTTGAACACCAGTAATTTATTTAATAAAAGTAGGCCTAAGCATTTTCAGATTATAGAATGCTTGGTAACCAGCAATTACTTCACCACAGCACTTTCTATAAGGAAATATTTCCGCTCAGGAAGCCGTAGTTTTGGTCATTTAAAAACTTCAAGTACCTGTGTTTCACTACTTTCCATGACGTCTCAACTAATAAAACATTAAAAATTAAGTGCTCAAGACAACCACAAAAAATTCACAAGAAACTACGACATCGAATAGGCCTGAAAATAATTTGAGGATATATTATATCATAATGAGATAAGAAGATAGCCTGACCTGCCATTATCACAACAGGTCATATCTGCGGAGTACTGGGAGATCATGCAATTTGGAGGTTCGCACTTGTATATCTCTAGCGTTAAAGTATGGTGATGTCAATACTGTAATTCAAGAACTGTTTGTTGGTAGCAGCTAAGAATATTCGACTGATTCAGTTTTTCGTTGTAAGAAGTTCCTAATAATAAAAATAAAGTTACTAATTTTAAAAATTCGTTGGAAAAAATTTCCTTATTAAGCCTCGTTTCCATTCTGACAAGTTCCAGGCACATTGTTTCTACTGTTTCCAATTTCCTGCGGCATCTGCAACATTTGTATAGAGGTCTGGAGTGCAAGACTACAGTTTGTACAGTGAATAAGATACAGTGCTATCCAGTGTTTGAGTGATTTGTCGGTTCAAATATTTGAGCGATATGGACAACTCGTCTACTTCAGCTTTTGTGGTAATAGCAGGCGCATACTATGAACTTCTAAAAAAAAAGGCGAAAACGACCGAGATGGTGGATTAGACGTTTTCTAGCGAAAAGACATTCGGAAGGAGCCTATAACTCGTTGATGAGAGACTTACGTCTCCAAAGTGGGTACGAGAATTTTGTTAGAATGACAGCAAGTGATTTTGAATTTTTACTAAACCTTATTGGGCCGGAGATTACAAAACGCAGGAAATGTCGAGAACCAATTTCTCCTGGTGAAATGTTAGCGACAACCCTTCGTTTCTTAGCGACAGGTGATAGCTACAGTTCTTTAATGTATGTATCTACACAGAATCTCCAAATCCGCCATTTCAAGATTCATACCTGAAGTGTGCAAGGCCATTGTTGCAGCTTTGAGGGATTGCATTAAGGTAAGAACTGTTAACAGGAAAGTTTTGTTTATAAAATGGTTTATTCATAATTATTTACTTTTTATAAAGTGGTAATTTTTCTTCAACACATACAGTTTCAGATAGTAACTAAAATTGGGTAAGCTTGAACGTTAATTTTGAGTAAACAAATTCATCAGTTGATAATCATCTTCATTTATTTGCACTTGCACGGGGGAATATTGAGGCTCGCTAGTGCTTGTTTGGGGGGAGGGTTTGAGCTCTGTGCACTAATTTGTTGAGAGTTACTAGTTGACGAGTTGCTGGAATGAGGAGCAGGATATTGAACTGTTTGTTGCGAACCAGAGTAATTTATAAATCCAGGACTAAATAGTGGAGGAAATGGACCTCCTGCTCCTCCACATTCAGCTTGATAAAGTATGTTTGAAATGCTGTGGCGAACCCAAGCCTTAGTTTTCCTATCTTGAATTTTTTTTAATGACTCACCTACGTACTCTCCAAAACATATATCCTCATCCCTACTTTTATTCAAATTTGATGTGAACACATCGTATGCATGGTTGAACTTTTTTCAAGCGCAGAGCATTTTGAGTCCGGTGGAGGACGTTTGTTCTGACATTTCTTGTGAACAGGTGCTGATTTTTGTGTAGAGTTTGTGGATGGATCTGGTACAGCAGCAGGTTGTGATACTGCAATATCTATGGATTTTTCAGCCTCTCTCTTATCACTTATATCTTCTGAGGGTGGGTCATCAGGGTCGTTCTCGTCAAGGCCAGTTTGGGACGAGTCGTGCAGAGTCTAATAAAGGAGAGGAAAAAATAGGAATTAGCAATTCAAAACTATTATTATAAAAAAATATAACCCACTATGAGTACATATACTCATAGTGGCTTATATTTCTTTATGTTTTTTAGCAATAACAATGTTTTATTGTATGGTGAAAAATTGGAATTAAAAAAAAATGTAAATAGTTTATTACTTATATAATAATTCAACAACTGTAAATTATTTTTAGGTACCAAACAATGAAACAGAATGGGATGATGTTGCCAAAGGATTTCATTCTAGATGGAACTATCCGAATTGCATCGGTGCACTTGATGGGAAGCACATTGTTCTCCAAGCTCCAGCAAACAGTGGTAGTTTATACTACAATTATAAAGGAACTTTTAGTATTGTGCTCATGGCTTTGTGTGACGCAGAGTACAATTTTTTGTACGTGGACGTAGGTGTGCAAGGACGTGAGTGTGATGCAGGTGTATTTTTGGGCACAGACTTGTACGCTGCTGTTGAGCAAAACACGCGGCAAATACCACCTAAACGGTCTTTACCAGGAAGAGATGTGGACATGCCCTTTGTAATAGTTGCTGATGATGCATTTGCTATGTCAGAGCGTATTATGAAACCATTTGTGGGAAGACATAGTAAAGGTTCAATTGAAAGAGCTTTTGATTATAGACATTCAAGAGCTAGGAGGGTAATTGAAAACGTTTTCGGAATAATGAGCAGTGTATTTAGAGTTCTCCGAAAACCTATGTTACTGCAACCCGAAACAGCAAGATGGGTTACGTTGAGCTGTGCTTATTTGCATAACTTTTTAAGAAAGAATTTTTCTGCAGAGACCTACTCTTCTGCTCATGTATTTGATTCAGAGGATGACAACGGAAATGTTATCAACGGAACTTGGAGAAATGAAGGAGTGGAGCTTTCTGGACTTCGATGGTGTAAGCAAAGAGGAGAAACTCCTGGCACATTCGTCCGTCAAGAATTGGCTCAGTTTTTTCACAGTCAGCCACTGTCATGGCAACATCGATATGGTTAGTTACAATTACATGTCAGGGCCATACTTTAATTAACCTTTAATTTAACCCTTAAAAATGAGTCCAAAAAATAATTTGTACGATTTTACTATGGTTTAAAGTATGACCCCTTATTATATTTATGTATCTATATATATAAATAACATCTTATGAAACATTTCGAAATTGTTATTATTTACTCACCAGGTTTAGTGAGCTTGTGTGTGCAACTCGTTCAGTGGTTGTTAACAGAAAACTCAAACTGAAATACTGTACTGCCATTTAGGCACGTAAATATCCTTAGCACCAGCACCACTTTTCTTGCTCTTTTCTATTTTAGTTTTCTCTCTCAAGTATTGAGACTTCAGTGAGTGAAGTTTCTTCTCAACTTCTTCAAGAGTGCATTCCATAACATCGGAAATCCGTGCAGGGCATCGTTTCTATTGTTACAGTTCTTATGGCTTGAATTTTTTATATTCCACAGCACTGTCTCCTGTTCATGTAGTTTAATAAGTTTCTCCACTTTACATTTAGACCACTCCATCACAAAACAAACACTAGCACTGACACAACACTGAAAATACCACAACCACAAACAAGAGAGCACGTTTGAGGTTATACTCGCAGGATCTGGACGACAGCGAGTATAGACTGTACTGCGCGTGCGCGTGTCCTTGGGACATGTTGCAGTCTGTTTGCATTGTCTGTGGCACAAGTTGCGGCGAATGTTGTCCGCCGCAGTCGCTTGCCGCTTGCCACATTTTTTCCCCGACACTTGTGCCGCAACATGATGCATACTGTTTCCATTTCAACAAATTTCGGGCACATGTGCCGGCACATGTTGCGGGACAAATTTGTAGTAATGGAAACGAGGCTTTAAGCACATGTAATAATTCAGTGCTGTTGCTTTGTATTGGGGTCAACACAGAAACAATTTTTAAGAGTTCTAGCATACCTATCGCAACATGCGCTTCTCTTGGTACTTGACGTAAGTAATGTTTGCGTTGTGTTTAGATAGAATTTTTTTTTCAGTTAAGTGGGCCTACACGTTGGGAATCGCATATGTCTGTTGTTCCCACAATTGCGATGAAGAGCACCTGCCACTTCTGTCCCTGGTAAAAAGGACGGATAGACATTTGCTATCAAACTAACAAACAGCAACAGTCATATGATAAATATTATAAATTATGTTCTAGTTTCAATTTACATCTCTCTCGTGTCTAGTACCGTTCTACAATCTGAAGACTGGCAATTAATTTGTTACATCTGAACTTCTTGTTCTTCCTGAACAAATGAATTGTTATCTCCAGTGTCTTCTTTAAAATGCATTTTTCTATTGACCTACTTTTATTTTTACAATTAACTTAAATTTGTTTTTTGAAATTAGATTTTTATTTTATGTGATTTATCTATTATAGTATTTATTTTTAGGTTTTTTTATCCAGTGTGTTAATACGTGGCTGTCACGGTTTAATTTTATTGATTTACTCAAAAAATTGTGTCAAACATCAGTCAGACCACCTTTTTTGATACAGGCCTAAACATTGACAAAACCCAGTTCTTCTAGTTTCTTCTGTTGAAAAATTATACAAAATTCAATATTTTTGCTTTCCTTGCATTACAGCCGAGTTTATCATCCACTTTGCCTGATCAACAGTTTCAGTCACGTTTCAGTCCAGCTTCTACCTGGCATTCATCTGAAATTGCCAGAACAGACAGAACATCTAAATACTAGAATTATTCTTACTAAACAGCGTTTCTTTACTTTAAATTTACTCAGTCCGAAAAGCCTACGACCCATCAGTTTTTTGCGGTGAATCTGTATTCTAAAAGAATGAATAGGAACATGCACTATAGTTTACATGCTGCAAAAATTCTGACTTTATTTTTAATTATATAGTACTTTCTTCGATTTTAATACTTCAACTAAAACCAATTCATCACATTAACACATCACAGACACGTGCTTTTGTTCTAGACATCATAGACACATTACAGCTGAAACATGCTTTTGTTCTAGAAATCTTTACTGTATGCCTGGTTTGTTTATGCTACAAGTCGTGATGACGGTACTAAAATACATGCATTCTTTGTAATCTGCATACATACAAAAACCCGAAATTTGATACACACACCATTATTAAAAAGAAATATTTCATTACTGCAGTGGAAGTTACATAATACTCTGTCAGGATCTCGTTTAAATGTCCACAATTAACGAGAGCACAAGCCACTTCGCATACACTTACTGACAGAGGTTAGGATGTGGCTTACATTGTTCTCGTAAACATTTCTCTCACTCAACGGCTTCAGACATCAGTAAAGCTTCCCTTGAAATGCTGATGATGAAACTCGAGGCAAACACAACGTAAAAGAGTCACGCTTCTGCAATGTGGACATCCACAGTAGACAGAACAAAACGTTCTGAATGATTTCCATTTCACACTAACCTCCCCTTAATTTTTTCTGCAGTAAGAAATGTAACCGATCTGTAATTGGTTGACAAATGGCATTCCGGTGGTTTTATTCAGTTTGTTTCTTTCTGTTTTTATGCTTTAACTGTGGATTTACAATTTTTGTAATAATTTAAAAAATGAGCAAAAGAGTCCGAATAATTACGACAAATTGTAGTTCTTCTGATAAACATACGTTTTCCTAAAGGCTCCCTAATTAAGAGAAAAAGGAGAGGAAAGATTGTGAACGATAGACAAATTTTGAAAATGAAAATATAAAACTGGCGGATCTCTTTATAACTTACAATGAAGTTGTGAAGCGTGCAACTCACCATAAACGTATCGGAGATGACTTCATCCGAGACTGGGCATGAGTACAGCGAGTTTGCAAGAAATCTGAGGTGAGCGCAATGGCGTGAGCAATATTTTCAGGAAAAGAGAGAAGACATGAGGCATGATGAATGGGTTACTCAGCTGGATTAATTTCAAGAGACGCCATAAGAGGGCATCTGTATATGACTACTACAAGAGCGGAGAACGCCCCACTCTGAACAAAGTACAGTATTATTATTTTTTTAAATTGGCTGGTCCTTATTGTTGTTGTAAAACATCTTTTTGACCATTTTTAAATATCAGTTTTATTACAGTAATATAAATGCCCAAAAAATATTAATGGAGAGAGAAGCTGTGGCTGGCGTGACTCTGCCTGTCTTCTGGCCATAATGAAAGAGAAAGGCTAATGTGATACCACCGTAAAGGAAAAATAGCAGCTCCACCAGGAAGAGGAGGCAGATTAATTATGGTACACGCTGGCTCATCTCAAGGCTTTCTTCCGAATACACCATCAATGTTTCATACAAAGAAAACAGATTATCACGAGGAAATGGATTTAAACCGTCTTTACAAATGGTTTAGCGACCACCTGCTGACAAATACTAAACCACACTCCGTGATCGTGACGACACTGCTGCCTGTCAAATTGTTCCTTATGCCGTTCACTATATCTTCAATAATACTGGACTATCTAGACGAGATGGTCTGCACAAAAATGAAGAAAAGTCTTGTTAATCAACAGACCTTATTAATAATCCAAAGCCGAGATTTACAGTACAGAAATTTTCGAAATAGCAAAAAATCATGGCCATGAAGAAATTATTCTCCCCCTACATACCACTGTCACTTCAATCCTTTACAATTGATATATGGTTCAGGCTAAATGTTACGTGGCAAGACATAACCAGAAGTTGACCATTGTGGATTTGGGCAGATTAATGATCGAGGGTATGCTAACACTTTTACTAAAAGTATGGTCAGACGCTGTTACCATGTTAAGCAATAAACAGTGGAAAAGCTTGTGAAGAAGGAAGGTTTACGGGACGATTATGCCGACCAACCCACGATAAACGTATCGGGGAGGACTTCATCAAGGACTGGGCTTGACGACGACTTGCAATGCGGTGGACGATTATGCCGACCAACTCACGATAAACGTATCGGGGAGGACTTCATCAAGGACTGGGCATGACGACGACTTGCAATGCGGTGACGATTATGCCGACCAACTCACGATGAACGTATCGGGGAGGACTTCATCAAGGACTGGGCTTGACGACGACTTGCAATGCGGTGACGATTATGCCGACCAACTCACGATGAACGTATCGGGGAGGACTTCATCAAGGACTGGGCATGACGACGACTTGCAATGCGGTGACGATTATGCCGACCAACTCACGATAAACGTATCGGGGAGGACTTCATCAAGGACTGGGCATGACGACGACTTGCAATGCGGTGACGATTATGCCGACCAACTCGCGATGAACGTATCGGGGAGGACTTCATCAAGGGCTGGGCATGACGACGACTTGCAATGCAGTGACGATTATGCCGACCAACTCACGATGAACGTATCGGGGAGGACTTCATCAAGGACTGGGCATGACGAGGACTTGCAATGCGGTGCCGATTATGCCGACCAACTCACGATAAACGTATCGGGGAGGGCTTCATCAAGGGCTGGGCATGACGACGACATGCAATGCGGTGGACGATTTATGAACTGGCCTCGAATCAACTTGACTTAGGATGATGACTGAGATTACGATTTTACAGTAAAATTTTTAAAAAATTTTCAAGAACTAATTTTTTATTTATTTTTATTCTTTACCTTATTCGTAAGTAAATCTGTGTAATAAATCTGTTTGTAAATTTCAAAAATAGTCACTACTATAGGATATTAGCGTACACAGCTGGAAAAATAATAAAATAGCCTAGAAATTATAGAGCAACAAAATTCATCAAATTTTTTCTACCATCGGGGGGGGGGGATCGGTCCCGTACGACCCTGTTTGCGTTCAGTATTTCGTTTGTCCCAGTATACCTGAACCGGCAACACTTGTGCTGCTCAACATAAGCATGAAACATATTTCGCAGTGTTTGTGTGATCCAGCGGTATATTAATTTTGCCGTTTTAGATATCTATCGATTAAAAAATTATTAATAGTCAGTGGGGTGGTCAATCATCCCCCGGAGCTATTACAAATTTAAGGAAAATTCCGTATCACTTAACTTAGGTCTATTTTTATAAGCCAGCTGCGTTTATTAAAATAAGGTTTATCTATAATTAATTGTAGAAATAAAAGGGAATACAACTTAGGTAAATTAATATAACAAGAGTTTTCTTACTAACGGCAATCGCTTTTTGTACACTGTATACAATTAAATGCAGCCTCAGGTACGTTTTATAAAATCTTTATATATATATTTCGTGTGTGCGTGTGTATGTCACTGAACTCCTCCTAGACGGCTGGACCGATTTTGATGAAATTTTGTGTGTGTGTTTGAGTGGGTCCCTGGATGGTTTAGATTCACAATTGGACCCGGTAGGTGGCGCTGCGATCGGGTTCCAGGAAATTATATATAAAAATGAATGTTTCTTTGTTTGTCCCGTATGCGTTCCTATACCATTCATCGGATTGCAATGAAACTTCGGTGAGTTGTTGTGCGCACGCCCGCGAAGGTTTCTGAATTAGTGGTGTTTTTTCGATGGGGTCCTTTGGGGGGTTCTTTGGGGTCTTCCACATCTCCTCCTAAACCACTGTACCGATTTCAACCAAACTTGGCACAAATATTTTACGCAAAGGGAGAACCAACATAGGATAGGTGTTTTTTCGATGGGGTCCTTTTGGGGGTTCTTTGGGGTCTTCCACATCTTCTCCTAAACCACTGTACCGATTTCAACCAAACTTGGCACAAATATTTTACGCAAAGGGAGAACCAACATAGGATAGGTGTTTTTTCAATGGGGTCCTTTTGGGGGTTCTTTGGGGTCTTCCACATCTTCTCCTAAACCACTGTACCGATTTCAACCAAACTTGGCACAAATATTTTACGCAAAGGGAGAACCAACATAGGATAGGTGTTTTTTTGATGGGGTCCTTTTGGGGGTTCTTTGGGGTCTTCCACATCTTCTCCTAAACCACTGGACCGATTTCAACCAAACTTGGCACAAATATTTTACGCAAAGGGAGAACCAACATAGGATAGGTGTTTTTTCGATGGGGTCCTTTGGGGTCTTCCACATCTTCTCCTAAACCACTGGACCGATTTCAACCAAACTTGGCACAAATATTTTACGCAACGGGAGAACCAACATAGGATAGGTGTTTTTTCGATGGGGTCCTTTGGGGTCTTCCACATCTCCTCCTAAACCACTGAACCAACATAGGACAAGTGTTTTTTTCGATACAATCCTTTGGGGGGTCCTTTGGGGTCTTGCACATCTCTTCCTAAACTATTAGACCGATTTCAACCAAACTTGGCACAAATATTTTACGCAACGGGAGAACCAACATAGGACAGGTGTTTTTTCGATACGATCCTCTGGGGGGTCCCCCAAACTATTAGATTTGGTTACTATGGCAACCCAATAGAATAGATTCTGTTATAAATATATTATCGCATTAAACTGAAGACCACGCGAACGAAGTCGTGGGCAACAGCTATTTATTTTTAAGAAACCTACTTTAATTGAACTTTATTAATTAAACTAACATTTTCATTACGTACAACGTGAAACTCCGTAGCGAAGCACGGGTATTCCCCTAGTATGTTTATAAATTATATGGGAAGAACGCTGAATTTCTAATTTGTCATGAAGAAAATAGGCAGGCAAACCGTAAGCCTTAATTCCCCCCCCCCCCGGACCAGATTCTAGTAACGCCACTGCCAAAGGTATATTCCCGACATTATTTTGAATTATTCGTAATACAAATATTTTGCTTAAAAAGAATTAAAAGTTAGATCTGTATCGTCTTCAGATAACACGATACAAGCAAATTTTAATAAACTTGATGTATTATAGACACAATAGGTACAATAATTTTTATTTTAGATATAATAGGGAACGGACATGTGCACATATCATAATTCCTTTAAAAGGAAGTTTTTTTCTGACGCTTGGTTTACCTCTATTCAGCGCATGTTATTTGAAACACCTTGAAAATGCGATACTTTATATCAAACGCTAAGTCTCATTTTAACTCCTGTGTCCTGTGTCATTGGACACAGGAAATCTGTCGCTGAATGACTGAAGAGGACACTCCGTTACTGAGAAGCTACCATCAACTTATCATGATCTGCGTTTGTCTAACTGCCTCTCGCTATTTCATTATTAACAACAGCATATCGGAAGGTCATTACAAGATCGACAAAATTTACATGACTGCACATAAAAATTACTAGATTCTATTTCAACCCTTTAAACAGACTTCCTGGACGCACAAGCACGCAGGCCAACATGACAATAAAAAACCGTACATACAGCCGTCGCCGAATAACAGTCCGAGGCAACTCTTCACACAAATTCCAGTTTCTTTCTTTATCTTGACATCATGAATTCCTCTGTTATCGATTCTGAATTAATGGTATATCGCCACTAAGAGGAATGTTAATAATAGTATCATCGAAGTAGTATGGTATCATCCGTTGCCGACAAACGTGATCAAGTTTGCACAATAGGCTTAGATATACAGTACTCTAACCGGTACGACCACCTCCTTAATGTTCCATTCTTCGTTCATTCTTAAATCGTACTTCACGTTAACAATACTGTATCAACAAAATGTCTCTTCTTGTTTACTATCAACATGAATTTTTAATATGCTAATACCCTTCATTGCAATATTTTTCACAAGAAATATTATTAGATCTACGTTTCGTTTACTAATTCCTAATATTTAAAGAGAACTGTGATGTGTGCATCTAGTCGACTGCAGCGTTGTGGTTATTTCCAGATCTTGCTCACAAAACTTCTTTAATTTATTCTTTACTATTATTTTAATAATTTACTTCTTTATTATTCTTTACAAATTCAGTAAATATAAAACGTTATTTATCTAGTGTGAAATTAAATCCGCTTAGAAAAGTCTCCTCATAGCCATATACCATTTGTTGACGCTATAATGTTTGAATACATGTTGACGTTGCACACCGACCTCTCAAGAACAGTGTTTGTCACCAGTCAACTGCAAGGCAACAAACAAAGTTCTTTAGACGCAAGTACGCATCACAATAGCATCCATCGAACATCATCCTGAATCCTCCGTCCTGGCTGTTTGGTCATTCGACGTTGTGTGCAGTCTCCACAGAAGCAGCGGCCATGACCAGTCGATTGGAGGCCGTTGACGATGTTCCACGATACACTGAACGGTACCTTCCTGGCCGCTTAGTCGTAGCTCGTTGGATACCCACATCGCAGCAACAAAGGTTGTGACCAATCAGTTGCAAGGGCACAGCCAAAGCTCCTGCGACGTAAGTACGCAAAATCACAGTACCATTTGTTGAGACATCATAACAGCCTTCCTGGAATCCCACGTTGGATACAAACTTCACAGAAGTAGCGGCCATGACCAGTCGACTGTCGATTGGAGGTCGTAGTCGAAGTTCCACGATACATTGAACGGTTTCACATTGTATCCACCTTCCTGACCCCTCAGTCGTAGCACGCTGGATATCCACGTCACAAAAACAGTTGCTGTGATCAGTCAAACTGCGAAGCCACACCCAAAGTTCCTGTGACGTAAGTACGCAACACAATAGTATCGATTGGACGGCAACATGTTCTGTCCTCCTTCCTGGCCGCATAGTCTCGTAGCACGTTAGATTCCCTCATTGAAAGACCAGTGGCTGTGATCAGTCAAATTTCGAGACCACAGCCGAAGTTCCTGTGACGTAAGTACGCAACACAATAGTATCGAATGGACGGCATCACGTTGTGTCCTCCTTCCTGGCCGCATAGATCGTAGCACGTTGCATACCCACATCACTGGAACAGTGGCTGTGACCAGTCAGTTGCAAGGGCACAGCCAAAGTTCCTGTGACGTAAACACGCAACACAATAGTGCCGAATGAACGGCATCATGTTGTATCCTCCTTCGTGACCACATAGCTCGTAGCACGTTGGATACCCACATCGCAAAAACAGTGGCTTTAATCAGTCAAATTTCGAGACCAAAGCCAAAGTTCCTGCGACGTAAATACTCAACACAGTAGTATCTATTGACGGCATCATGTATACTCCTCCGTGGCCACATAGCTCGTAGCACGTTGGATACCCACATCGCAAAAACAGTGGCTTTAATCAGTCAAATTGCGAGACCAAAGCCAAAGTTCCTGCGACGTAAATACTCAACACAGTAGTATCTATTGACGGCATCATGTTGTATCCTCCTTCGTGGCCACATAGCTCGTAGCACGTTGGATACCCACATCGCAAAAACAGTGGCTTTAATCAGTCAAATTTCGAGACCAAAGCCAAAGTTCCTGCGACGTAAATACTCAACACAATAGTATCCATGGACGGCATCATGTTGCATCCCTCCTCTACAAATAGACCTAAAATACTACAAATGCCGTCCTAAAGTCATTCATCTCATTGATTATCAAACGATAAACTGATTAAAACTGGTCAATAGTGTTCAGGATGGAAGATTTATTACAGACTCGTTGCATCATCGACTTGGTTTTCAAATTGTTGCATTTCTCTCTAGACCAATTAAAAAAAAATCACTACACACTACAGGGGTATGAGACGGAAAGGCGTGATGAACGTATAAAAGTAAACGAAGAAGCAACCAAACAGGCCTAATACAAGAATGACAGCGTCTGAAGAAAGAGGGTGGCTGAAGGCAGCTATTCCACAAAACTACCCGGGACTCATCTTTGGACGAACCTCAAAACAAAGAGAACACAAAGACACAGATTCAAGATAGAGCAAACAACTGATGGGTGGTAAATTAGAAAATTTTGATACACTGGAACAAAAGTCAACCACAATTGTTGGAATCTACGCTGACGACCACCAATGGTAAGATTAAATTTTAATCTATTTCAGAAGACTAAGAATTTGTTGCAATGTTTGTCTTCACTAAGCATATTCTACAAAAAATAGAATAGGCCTATATATGTGTGTAGTTTAATATATTTTACTGTATCGGTATGAGAAATTCTATGATTTATAAATTCACTTTTATAATTTTTGTGGTCGCTAATGACCGATGCAGCGACCTGGAAAAAAAAGTTTGGCTATAAATATGAGCTTATCTGAATACCTCCACTGCGAATTGGTATACTATAGGCTGTTGAAGTAACTCTACTTGGATTATGTTTTTATGGGCAATGTATTTAGTGAGCAATTATATTGGAAGAAAGCATTCTGGTTACACACTTCAGTTAATTTATCAGCCATTTAGTACAGACTCAGCATAAGACATGGACTGGAAATAATACTATAATACTGTTTTACAGGCTCACAGCAATTAAATTTCTGAACAACTCATTTCATGGCCAATAAATATTACGCAGCAATTTTAGGTTAAACGTAACAAGAACTGTACAGTACTTCACTGATAAGGATGTGAAATGAAGAAAAGCACGCCTGCCAACGTGGGAAACATTGTAGGCCTGTATTCCCATTAGCCTACCTTTTATTTGTAAAAAAAAAGTTCGAACTTATAACTCGGGAAACGCTCAATTTTTCTTTCATGGACCTTCCTGAAGAAACAAACTTAAATAAACTTACTCCTCGTATAAAGATATAACAGCATTCAAGTAAAATACATTTTTCGTACAATCACACCAATCCGCTCTACAAGAAGAGCTGTCAGTGGTCAGCACTTCATAATCCTGTATGTGTGTTGTCAGACAATGTTCGATTAGTCGAACAGATCACAAATCTGCAATGAATTGAAAAAAAATCCGCTTTGAATTAACTTAATGAAATTTAATGTAGCCTAAATGCTTTGAAGATAAGATTTTTAAATTGTAATCTAAAGCGAACGCGCGCGCTCACACACCGTTTTTTAGAAATCCCTTTACGTAAAAACAAATAAATCCAAATAGTATTTTCTGCAAAAGAACTATTACTGATCTGATACATGAGAGACATTCTATATTCTTCTTCTTCTTTAGCCCAACATGAGCCCTGGCTTAAAACACTAATGTTCTCCAATGTCTCCTATCCATTGCCATCTTAGCGTAACCCCTCACATCCATTCTTATATCTTCCAGGACATCATCCAAGCATCTTATCCTAGGGTCGGCCCCTGATTCTGCTTTTATAGACTTGCGCTCTCAGGATTTCTTTGACATACGCTGATCATCCATCCGCTCTAGGTGACCTAGCCATTGTATGCGTTGATCATGTTCTCTAATAAAGTGTACATATAGTGCAATGAGGAGACTGCAACTACGACCAAAATTATGTTTTTTTAATTGACTTGCAAATTACGCCAGTTATTCAAGAACAATAAATTACCTTTCCATCAGATTGGGAAGACTTTACAAGTAGTGGATCTGTTGTATTCAAAATGCTGTACACAACTACCACTGTCAGATATGCACACGTTGACGACTTGGAGTAAGAAAAAAAACTGAAAAGTTTATTTCATATCGGGCCGAGCGGAAACTTCAGTTAATATAGGCCTACATGTGAAGAATTTATGTTGTGATTTTGTTCGCAAGCAAATCAAACATTTCCACACAAACTGAGAATAATACATTCGCCTTCACGGTAAACGTATATCTATTTTAGTGCCAGGAAAAGAAATATCACACACAAAACGATAAAGCTTTTGATAATTTATTTTTCCGTACATTCACTCAGCCTGCTTATAACGTATACAGTGGAAAACAAATATGGCTCAGGTCCCGATCGTTGCTGCTATTTTACAATTATAGTTTGTACGGTCAACACGAAAGGTTTACCTACAAAATATCGGTTAACACGAAAACGTTTTGTGCCGACAACGGAAAGTGAAAGTGAAATTTACGAGTTCTTACCGCTACCGACTTGCTTTTGTTGCTGAGCCGTGTTCGTCGATTTTTAGATGCCAACTCGGAAAGTGACATGTTCGACCACGCTGATAAATCAGAACACAATTTGGTGAAAATAAAGTAGTGCAGAATTGTGTGCATGAGAAAATAATACTACAGTAGAGCATCGATTATCCGAACATCCATTAACCGAACGATCTATTATCCGAACTCACTAAAAAGTAAAATTATGTACTATGCTGTACAGTAATGTTATTGGACACGTGTAGGTGTATTGGATATGTATTGAACATAAAAGATTCTATACTATAAATTATTACAGTGCTGTACAGTAATAAATAAACAGGCTTACAATCGATAAACCAGGGATTGGTTAAAGGTGGATGAAGCCGATCCCGGTATCCAGTTATTAACCGATGAAGAGACAGTTGAGTCGTTCAATGAACGTAATGAAAACGAAACCGATTCATATATAGACGGCGAGAATGCTATTAATACAAAACCACCGACGGCAGAAAAAGCTTTTGACGCACTTGAGACTATTCTAAGGTGGGCCCAAACAGAAGCTTATGAATCTTAAACGACTTCAGTCATTAGCAGTGAGAAGACGGGGTATCGGTTTGAAGCAGACAGTGGTAGAACAATTCTTCAAAAAAGTGTAAATCCATGGTACTGTATGTTTTGTTATGTTTTTTAATTTTTAGTTAATTTTATAGTACAGTGTTTGTCATTAAAATTAATATTGTTAAAATTAACTTTTTGATTTTTATCAATTAGGGCCTACACTCAATTTTAATTCAGTGATTTTTAACCTTAGTAATACATTACAGTACAGTATACAGGTTGCTGTAATTATATAACAGTATGTTAGAAATGATTTGGAACTAAAAATTGTTGTTTTTGTAAAGAGAAATATTTTCAATTTACGATCTATTATCCGAAACATAGATTATCCAAGCGGGCCCTCGTCCGGAGAGGTTAGGACAATCGATGCTCTACTGTATTTTAAAAAGACTTGAACAATGTCATTATGGGAACTTTCAAAAGACATATTACATTACTGTACAAAAAAAAACCTAAATCGTAAGACCAAGTTAAGAACAGCTATAGTGTGCGTGTATACTACTAAATTTTAAGAAAAATTAACCAGCAATTATCCAGGGGGATAAATAAAACCTATGTAAATACGTTCTGAATATTCTTTATTGACATATTTTACTACACTATACAATAAGTAATCTATATAATGTTGGTTCATTTATCAGAATGTGTTTTACTTTTTGTCCTTTTAACAGGAAATACTGATAACACGAACAGGAAATGAAGACACGGATGCAGCTCGAGAAGTTAAAATACTACAGCTTATGAGATTTGTTACGTGTAATTCAGGCAGACAAAACTTTCGAATTTATGGATACACTAGGAACAATTTTAACGAAGTATTTAGGGTAACGTCTCCATTTTATTGTAAACATCACAATTTTAAATTACCAACGTTTTTGCGCGATCGGCCGCAAATGTGCGACACGTCCTTATAAACATTTTCAATGTTAAAAGATTAGTTTGTTGCTCGATTTTTAATAATTTTATTCATAGTATCACAATAAACTCCTAAGCTTACCATACTTTTTGAACACCAGTAATTTATTTAATAAAAGTAGGCCTAAGCATTTTCAGATTATAGAATGCTTGGTAACCAGCAATTACTTCACCACAGCACTTTCTATAATATTTACGCTCAGGAAGCCGTAGTTTTGGTCATTTAAAAACTTCAAGTACCTGTGTTTCACTACTTTGCATGACGTCTCAACTAATAAAACATTAAAAATTAAGTGCTCAAGACAACCACAAAAAATTCACAAGAAACTACGACATCGAATAGGCCTGAAAATAATTTGAGAAACAATGGCAGTACTCACATGACATATCTCCTGATTGTTTTACTGGCGTTTCTTATATTATGATAAATTATATCATAATGAGATAAGAAGATAGCCTGACCTGCTATCACAACAGGTTATATCTGCGGAGTACTGGGAGATCATGCAATTTGGAGGTTCGCACTTGTATATCTCTAGCGTTAAAGTATGGTGATGTCAATACTGTAATTCAAGAACTGTTTGTTGGTAGCAGCTAAGAATATTCGACTGATTCAGTTTTTCGTTGTTATAAGTTCCTAATAATAAAAATAAAGTTACTAATTTTAAAAATTCATTGGAAAAAATTTCCTTATTAGGCACATGTAATAATTCAGTGCTGTTGCTTTGTATTGGGGTAAACACAGAAACAATTTTTAAGAGTTCTAGCATACCTGTCGCAACATGCGCTTCTCTTGGTACTTGACGTAAGTGATGTTTGCGTTGTGTTTAGATAAAATGTTTTTTTTTTCAGTTAAGTAGGCCTACACGTTGGGAATCGCATATGTCTGTTGTTCCCACAATTGCGAGGAAGAGCACCTGCCATTTCTGTCCCTGGCAAAAAGGACGTATCAAACTAACAAATAGCAACAGTCATATGATAAATATTATAAATTATGTTCTAGTTTCAATTTACATCTCTCTCGTGTCTAGTACCGTTCTACAATCTGAAGACTGGCAATTAATTTGTTACATCTGAACTTCTTGTTCTTCCTGAACAAATGAATTGTTATCTCCAGTGTCTTCTTTAAAAGGCATTTTTCTATTGACCTACTTTTATTTATACAATTAACTTAAATTTGTTTTTTTTTAATTAGATTTTTATTTTATGTGATTTATCTATTACAGTATTTATTTTTTAGGGTTTTTTATCCAGTGTGTTAATACGTGGCTGTCACGGTTTAATTTTATTGATTTACTCAAAAAATTGTGTCAAACATCAGTCAAACCACCTTTTTTGATACAGGCCTAAACATTGACAAAACCCAGTTCTTCTAGTTTCTTCTGTTGAAAAATTATACAAAATTCAATATTTTTGCTTTCCTTGCATTACAGCCGAGTTTATCATCCATTTTGCCTGATCAACAGTTTCAGTCACGTTTCAGTCCAGCTTCTACCTGGCATTCATCTGAAATTGCCAGAACAGACAGAACATCTAAATACTAGAATTATTCTTACTAAACAGCGTTTCTTTACTTTAAATTTACTCAGTCCGAAAAGCCTACGACCCATCAGTTTTTTGCGGTGAATCAGTATTCTAAAAGAATGAATAGGAACATGCACTATAGTTTACATGCTGCAAAAATTCTGACTTTATTTTTTATTATATAGTACTTTCTTCGATTTTAATACTTCAACTAAAACCAATTCATCACATTAACACATCACAGACACGTGCTTTTGGTCTAGACATCATAGACACATTACAGCTGAAACGTGCTTTTGTTCAGAGAAATCTTTACTGTATGCCTGGTTTGTTTATGCTACAAGTCGTGATGACGGTACTAAAATACATGCATTCTTTATAATCTGCATACATACAAAAACCCGAAATTTGATACACTAACCATTATTAAAAAGAAATATTTCATTACTGCAGTGGAAGTTACATAATACTCTGTCAGGATCTCGTTTAAATGTCCACAATTAACGAGAGCACAAGCCACTTCGCATACACTTACTGACAGAGGTTAGGATGTGGTTTACATTGTTCTCGTAAACATTTCTCTCACTCAACGGCTTCAGACATCAGTCTAAAGCTTCCCTTTTCCGTTCATAAAATTTTCATTTAAAAATTGATTAAACATACATTAATGCTTCGTGAATACAACATGAAAGGAGACTAATAAAATAGACATAATACACAATGTATGTGCGCGCACGCGTAGTGATATAAAAGATACTACACATTATTTAATCGGTTTTGCAAAAAATTAACATTCCAAACATTGCAATTTATCATCCATCATTAAGCACAAATTTTGAAAATGAAAATATAAAACTGGCGGATCTCTTTATAACTTACAATGAAGTTGTGAAGCGTGCAACTCACCATAAACGTATCGGAGACGACTTCATCCGAGAATGGGCATGAGTACAGCGAGTTTGCAAGAAATCTGAGGTGAGCGCAATGGCGTGAGCAATATTTTCAGGAAAAGAGAGAAGGCATGAGGCATGATGAATAGGTTACTCAGCTAGATTTATTTCAAGAGACGCCATAAAAGGGCATCTGTATATGACTACTACAAGAGCGGAAAACGCCCCACTCTGAACAAAGTACAGTATTATTATTTTTTAAAGTGGCTGGTCCTTAATGTGGTTGTAAAACATCTTTTTGACCATTTTTAAATATCAGTTTTATTACAGTAATATAAATGCCCAAAAAATATTAATGGAGAGAGAAGCTGTGGCTGGCGTGACTCTGCCTGTCTTCTGGCCATAATGAAAGAGAAAGGCTTATCTGATACCACCGTAAAGGAAAAATAGCAGCTCCACCAGGAAGAGGAGGCAGATTAATTATGGTACACGCTGGCTCATCATCTCAAGGCCTTCTTCCGAATACACCATCAATGTTTCATATAAAGAAAACAGATTATCACGAGGAAATGGATTTAAACCGTCTTTACAACTGGTTTAGTGACCAGCTGCTGACAAATACTAAACCAACTAAACCACACTCCGTGATCGTGACGACGACACTGCTGCCTGTCAAATTGTTCCTTATGCCGTTCACTATATCTTCAATAATACTGGACTATCTAGACGAGATGGTCTGCACAAAAAATGCTGAAAAGTCTTGTTAATCAACAGACCTTATTAATAATCCAAAGCCGAGATTTACAGTACAGAAATTTACGAAATAGCAAAAAATCATGACCATGAAGAAATTATTCTCCCCCTCCATACCACTGTCAATTCAATCCTTTACAATTGATATATGGTTCAGGCTAAATGTTACGTGGCAAGACATTCCCCATTGTGGATTTGGGCAGATTAATGATCGAGGGAATGCTAACACTTGTACTAAAAGTATGGTCAGACGTTGTTACCATGTTAAGCAATAAACAGTGGAAGCTTGTGAAGAAGGAAGGTTTACGGGACGATTATGCAGACCAACTCACGATAAACGTAACGGGGAGGACTTCATCAAGGACTGGGGATGACGACGACTTGCAATGCGGTGACGATTATGCCGACCAACTCACGATGAACGTATCGGGGAGGCCTTCATCAAGGACTGGGCATGACGAGGACTTGCAATGCGGCGACGATTTATGAATTGGCCTCGAATCAACATGACTTAGGATGATGATTGAGATTACGATTTTACAGTAAAATTTTTTAAAAATTTTCAAGAACTAATTTTTTATTCATTTTTATTCTTTAACTTATTCGTAAGTAAAGTGACATAGGCCTAATTGTGTGTTTCTTCTGTAAACAGTTTACGAATATTTAAATCATATTTAACACACATGAAGTTCAATTTAAAATGCTCACTACTCGATTTACTGCAGTTTCTTGTTATGCTTGATTCGTCATTTATTAAATTTAAACATTACCATAAATTACATAAATGCGTACAAGGGTGCAACATTCCTTTAATACGCGACTTAAATATTACTGTACTTTCAATGTAGGATGGATGAGTCATAAATTTACAACTAGTATGTTTGTTTAGAAGTGGAGTCCTCCAGAATTTGGTCTGGGGTGAGGGGTTTGGTGGAGTCAGCGTCATACAAATGAAGAAACAAATTAAGACTAATCAACATTACCGTCTTCAATTCAAAGTGGTTAAAAACGTGTGATAACATCCTGAAATCAATGCTATTAAAGAGAGAGACAATACCACAATAAAAACGCGTTAATGAAACATTGTTTAGACGATACTTATTGTCTGAATTGATTTTCCCATAAAGTATTTCATATATCAAACGTATACGCAAATGCTGTGTAATAAATCTGTTTGTAAACTTCAAAAATAGTCACTACTATAGGATATTAGCGTACACAGCTGGAAAAATAATAAAATAGCCTAGAAATTATAGAGCAACAAAATTCATCAAATTTTTTCTACCATCGGGGGGGGGGGGATCAGTCCCGTACGCCCCTGCTTGCGTTCAGTATTTCGTTTGTCCCAGTATACCTGAACCGGCAACACTTGTGCTGCTCAACATAAGCATGAAACATATTTCGCAGTGTTTGTGTGATCCAGCGGTATATTAATTTTGCCGTTTTAGATATCTATCGATTAAAAAATTATTAATAGTCAGTGGGGTGGTCAATCATCCCCCAGAGCTATTACAAATTTAAGGAAAATTCCGTATCACTTAACTTAGGTCTATTTTTATAAGCCAGCTGCGTTTATTAAAATAAGGTTTATCTATAATTAATTGTAGAAATAAAAGGGAATACAACTTAGGTAAATTAATATAACAAGAGTTTTCTTACTAATGGCAATCGCTCTTTGTACACTGTACACAATTAAATGCAGCCTCAGGTAAGTTTTATAAAATGTGTTTATAAATTATATGGGAAGAACGCTGAATTTCTAATTTGTCATGAAAAATATAGGCAGGCAAACCGTAAGCCTCAATTCCCCCCCCCCCGGCCAGATTCTAGTAACGCCACTGCCAAAGGTATATTATATTCCTGACATTATTTTGAATTATTCGTAATACAAATATTTTGCTTAAAAAGAATTAAAAGTTAGATCTGTATCGTTTTCAGATAACACGATACAAGCAAATTTTAATAAACTTGATGTATTGTACACAATAGGTACAATAATTTTAGATATAATAGGGAACGGACATGTGCACATATCATAATTCCTTTAAAAGGAAATTTTTTTTCTGACGCTTGGTTTACCTCTATTCAGCGCATGTTATTTGAAACACCTTGAAAATGCGATACTTTTTATCAAACTGTAAGTCTTATTTTAACTCCTCTGCCCTGTGTCATTGGACACAGGAAATCTGTCACTGAATGACTGAAGAGGACACTCCGTTACTGAGAAGCTGCCATCAACTTATCTCTGTTATCGATTCTGAATTAATGGTATATCGCCACTAAGAGGAATGTTAATAATAGTATCATCGAAGTAGTATGGTATCATCCGTTGCCGACAAACGTGATCAAGTTTGCACAATAGGCTTAGATATACAGTATTCTAACCGGTACGACCACCTCCATAATGTTCCATTCTTCGTTCATTCTTAAATCGTACTTTACGTTAACAATACTGTATCAACAAAATGTCTCTTGTTGTTTACTAACAACATGAATTTTTAATATTCTGATACTCTTCATTGCAATATTTTTCACAAGAAATATTATTAAATCTACGTTTCGTTTACTAATTCCTAATATTTAAAGAGAACTGTGATGTGTGCATCTAGTCGACTGCAGCGTTGTGGTTATTTCCAGATCTTGCTCACAAAACTTCATTAATTTATTCTTTACTATTATTTTAATAATTTACTTCTTTATTATTCTTTACAAATTCAGTAAATATAAAACGTTATTTATCTAGTGTGAAATTAAATCCGCTTAGAAAAGTCTCCTCATAGCCATATACCATTTGTTGACGCTATAATGCTTGAATACACGTTGACGTTGCACACCGACGTCTCAAGAACAATGTTTGTCACCAGTCAACTGCAAGGCCACAAACAAAGTTCTTTAGACGCAAGTACGCATCACAATAGCATCTATCGAACGACATCATCCTGAATCCTCCGTCCTGGCTGTTTGGTCATTCGACGTTGTGTGCAGTCTTCACAGAAGCAGCGGCCATGACCAGTCGATTGGAGGCCGTTGACGATGTTCCACGATACACTGAACGGTACCTTCCTGGCCGCTTAGTCGTAGCTCGTTGGATACCCACATCGCAGCAACAAAGGTTGTGACCAATCAGTTGCAAGGGCACAGCCAAAGCTCCTGCGACGTAAGTACGCAAAATCACAGTACCATTTGTTGAGACATCATAACAGCCTTCCTGGAATCCCACGTTGGATACAAACTTCACAGAAGTAGCGGCCATGACCAGTCGATTGTCGATTGGAGGTCGTAGTCGAAGTTCCACGATACATTGAACGGTTTCACATTGTATCCACCTTCCTGACGCCTCAGTCGTAGCACGCTGGATATCCACGTAACAAAAACAGTTGCTGTGATCAGTCAAACTGCGAAGCCACACCCAAAGTTCCTGTGACGTAAGTACGCAACACAATAGTATCGATTGGACGGCATCATGTTCTGTCCTCCTTCCTGGCCGCACAGTCTCGTAGCACGTTAGATTCCCTCATTGAAAGACCAGTGGCTGTGATCAGTCAAATTGCGAGACCACAGCCGAAGTTCCTGTGACGTAAGTACGCAACACAATAGTATCGAATGGACGGCATCACGTTGTGTCCTTCCTGGCCGCATAGATCGTAGCACGTTGCATACCCACATCACTGGAACAGTGGCTGTGACCAGTCAGTTGCAAGGGCACAGCCAAAGTTCCTGTGACGTAAGCACGCAACACAATAGTGCCGAATGAACGGCATCATGTTGTGTCCTCCTTCCTAGCCGCATAGCTCGTAGCACGTTGGATACCCACATCACTGGAACAGTGGCTGTGACCAGTCAGTTGCAAGGGCACAGCCAAAGTTCCTGTGACGTAAGCACGCAACACAATAGTGCCGAATGAACGGCATCATGTTGTGTCCTCCTTCCTGGCCGCATAGCTCGTAGCACGTTGGATACCCACATCGCAAAAACAGTGGCTTTAATCAGTCAAATTTCGAGACCAAAGCCAAAGTTCCTGCGACGTAAATACTCAACACAGTAGTATCTATTGACGGCATCATGTATTCTCCTTCGTGGCCACATAGCTCGTAGCACGTTGGATACCCACATCGCAAAAACAGTGGCTTTAATCAGTCAAATTGCGAGACCAAAGCCAAAGTTCCTGCGACGTAAATACTCAACACAGTAGTATCTATTGACGGCATCATGTTGTATCCTCCTTCGTGGCCACATAGCTCGTAGCACGTTGGATACCCACATCGCAAAAACAGTGGCTTTAATCAGTCAAATTTCGATACCAAAGCCAAAGTTCCTGCGACGTAAATACTCAACACAGTAGTATCTATTGACGGCATCATGTTGTATCCTCCTTCGTGGCCACATAGCTCGTAGCACGTTGGATACCCACATCGCAAAAACAGTGGCTTTAATCCGTCAAATTTCGAGACCAAAGCCAAAGTTCCTGCGACGTAAATACTCAACACAGTAGTATCTATTGACGGCATCATGTTGTATCCTCCTTCGTGGCCACATAGCTCGTAGCACGTTGGATACCCACATCGCAAAAACAGTGGCTTTAATCAGTCAAATTTCGATACCAAAGCCAAAGTTCCTGCGACGTAAATACTCAACACAATAGTATCCATGGACGGCATCATGTTGCATCTTGCCTGTACAAATAGACCTTAAATACTACAAATGCCGTTCTAACTTCATTCATCTGATTGGTCATCAAACGATACACTGATTAAACTGGTCAATAGTGTTCAGGATGGAAGATTTATTGCAGACTCGTTGCATCATTGACTTGGTTTTCAGCTTGTTGCATTTCTCTACAGACCACTTAAAAAAAAAAAATCACTACACACCACAGGGCTAAGAGATGGAAAGGCGTGATGAACGTATAAAAGTAAACGAAGAAGAAACCAAACAGGCCTAATGGAAGAATGACGGCGTCTGAAGAAAGAGGCTGGCTGAAGACAGCTAGTCCACAAAACTACCCGGGACTCATCCTTGGACGAACCTCAAAACAAAGAAAAACAAAGAGACAGAAGTAAGATAGAACAAACAACTGATGGGTGGTACATTAGAAAATTTTGATACACTGAAACAGAAGTCAACCACAATTTTTGGAATCTACGCTGACGACCACCAATGCTAAGATTAAATTAAAACGTTATCATCTAATCATTCATGTCATGCACCTGGAATATGTTTACGGATCTTCACTATAGTTTTTCATTAGTCCTTGTAGCTTTGTACCAAAAAATGTCCGTGTTCATATTTACTAAGTCATTCTGCCCGTGTTTTAATTTCTGTAAAAAGGTGATTCTGTTCGTTAGACTTAAGTTGTCGTAGTAAATTTGTACACTATACTTGATTACACTTGCAAGGCTAAACGTTATTGCTTTCTAAATTACGGATTTGTAATATCGTTGGGACAGTCCTAGCTCTACTACTGTAAGACTTATTGCATATTGCGCTAAGCTAGTAAACAAATATAATGCAAGCAAGAATAGAAATCTTTGATTTTTGTAGCTGTCGACAACTGTTTTCATTTCACTTAGAAAAGAAATGAGAAGTTATGTGAAAGAATTAATGGAATATCATTATTAACTGTCACAATAATGTTATTTGGCTATCCACTGCGAATTGGTCTACTATAGGCTGTTAAAGCAACTGTACTTGGATTTTATGTTTATGTATTAAAACGATGTTTATGGCAGTTTATTTAGTACTCAATTATATTGGAACACTTCTGGTTAGACACTTCAGTTAATTTATCAGCCATTTACCACAGACTCAGCATAAGACATGGACTGGAAATAATACTATAATACTGTTTTACAGGCTTACGGCAATTGAATTTCTGAACAATCCATTTCATAGCCAATAAATATTACGCAACAATTTCAGGTTACACCTAACAAGAACTGTACAGTACTTCAACTGATAAGGACGTGAAACGAAGAAAGCAGGCCTGTCAACGTGGAAAACATTGTAGGCCTGTATTCCCACTACCTTTTATCTGTAAAAAAATAGGTTCTAACTTATAACTCAGCAAACGCTAAAAATTTCTTTCATGCCCCTTCATGAAAAAAAAACTTAAAATAAACTTACTCCTTATAAATTCTTAACAACAGCATTTAAGTAAAATAAATTTTTAGTATAATCACGCCAATCCGCTGTTGAAGTAACTTAATGAAATTCAATGTAAATGCTTTGAAGCTAAGATTATTAGATTGTAATCTAAAGTCAGCGGGCGCGTATAGTTTTTTTAGAAACCCCTTTACGTAAATAAATTAATCCAAATATTTTTCTGCAAAAGAACTAATAGGCTTACTGACCTGATACATGAGACATTCTATATTCTTCTTCTTCTTTAGCACAACAGCCCAACGTGAGCCCCTGGCTTAAAACACTAATGTTCTCCAATGTCTCCTATCCATTGCCATATTAGCGTAACACCTCTCATCCATTCTTAGACCTTCCAGGACATCATCCAACCATCTTATCCTAGGTCGGTCCCTGTTTCTGCTTTTATAGACTTGCGCCCTCAGGATTTTCTTTGACATACGCTGATCATCCATCCTCTCTAGGTGACCTAGCCATTGTATGCGTTGAGTATGTCCTATAATGAAGTGTACATACCGTGCAATGAGGAGACTGCAACTATGACCAAAATTATGATATCTAAATTTACTTGAAAATTACACAGTTATTCAAGAACAAGAAATTACCTTTTCATCAGATTGGGAAGACTTTACAAGTAGTGGATCTGTTGTATTCAAAATGCGGTACACAACTACCACTGTCGCACGTTGACGACTTTTGAGTAAAGAAAAACTGAAAACTTTTATTTGATATCGGGCCGAGCGGAAACTTCAGTTAATATAGGCCTACATGTGAAGAATTTATGTTGTGATTTTCTTCGCAAGCAAGTCAAACTTATTTTCACACAAACTGAGAATAATATAGGCCTACACTCGCCTTCACCGTAATGGTATATATATTTTAGTGCCAGGAAAAGAAATATCGCACACAAAACAAAGCTTTTGATAATTAATTTTTTCGTATATTCACTTTGAACGTAGTAACTTATACAGTGGAATACTTTCTAACACGAAATATGGCTCAGGTGCCGATAGTTGCTTATACAACCATAGTTTGAATGGTTCACACGAAAGTTTTACCTACAAAATATTGGGTTAACACGAAAAAGTTTTGTGCCGACGACCTTGCAACGGAAGTGACAGCGAAATTTACGAGTTCTTACCGCTACCGATATGCTTTCGAGCCGTGTTCGTCGATTTTTAGAAGCCAACTTGGAAGGTGACATGTTTGACCGCACTGATAAATCATAACAATTTGTTGATAATAAAGAAGTGCAGAATTGTGTGCAAAATAAAATGACACTATTTAAAAAAAAAAGAACATTGCCACTATAGGAACTTTAAAGACATATCACATTACTGTACAAAAAAACCTAAATCGTAAGACCAAGTTAAGAAGAGCTATAGTGCGTGTATACTAAAATCTTAAGAAAAATTAATCATATTTTTTCCAAAAATTAACTAGTAATTATCCAGGAGGATAAAAAAAAAGTTTATATGTAAATACGTTCTGAATATTCTTTACTGTTTTATTTTACTACACAACACAATAATCTATAGGCCTATGACGTTTGTTCATTGATCTCATTTTGCTTCAGTTTTTGTCCGTTTAACACGAAAAAACAGCTGGTCCTCGTTATTTTGCGTTAAACGTTTTCCACTGTAGTCTGCAGTACACAACTGTAACGCATGTAGAAGACTTTGCATAGTGTACCGGTACTTTGTATGTTACAAACAGAATAGCTAGACACTAACAGTGTAAACGTCGTCCGTCAAATCGGTTGTAAATATACAATTTGAAAGCGACATTGTCGCGCAAAGCACGGCAAAAGCTGTGTATTATACCATTATTACCAATCAAATTAGCCACGTATACGCCTATACGCAAGCTCCAAATTCGGCACTACTTCAAACTCCTCGAATTCTTACATTTGACCACAGACTATTAGCAGTGGTCTTTCTATCACTTTTCGCTGACTGACAGGACTACTTGTAAAAATAAAACCAGGCCTTAACGTGAAACCGTCATAGTTTACTACACGTCCGTACAATTGCACAAGTTCCGTAACCCACCGTTTATAATACATTTTTATTTTACGTTAAAGTAAAAGCTACTGCAATATTTCTCAGTTTTACGCACGGCCTATACGATGTTGGATGTGTGGTCTTCCCCATATCTTAATGTGTTATACAGCATCTTTATGGAAACAGAGCATGGGGACGTTTAGACTTGAACTGAATTTTACGTATTTTTATGACAGATTTAAATTTAAAAAATGTAATCTGTCATTTTTGTTATAAGCAATTCTTCTCATCTGAAATCGAATGCCAAATGCACAGTGAACAAAGTAAGACAAAGTATAAGTACGACATTAATACAGAATAAGTAGCTTTCCCCATTATTTTGTTTTCAGTTCTTGTACCTGCGGTTGGCAATATTATTGTTAACAAATAATCAATAACGTAAAAATTAAATAGGTAATTTATTTAAAAAAAATTAAATTCATAAATTACAAATAGATAATTATTTTTTTAACAATTTATTGGGGAAAGCGACGCCCATACGCTCTGTGTACGCATACGGTTTTGAGTGTATGGCGGGACGGATTCGCGTTTCAGCGACTACTGTGGAAGACAGCCAGGCGTAAGTCTGATTTTATGAATATACCAGGAATGAATACGTGAGTGGAGCTCGTGTCGTTAACAGACTATAGCTTACGAGATTTGTTACATGTAATTTATGCAGATCTGAAGCTTTCGAATTTATGGATACATTGGCAACATTTTAACGAAGTATTTAGGGCATCTTCATTTTATTGTAAACACCATAGTTTTACAATACGTACGTTTATTAGACTTCTAGCAGATATACTCTGCAAAACGTGGTTTTCACACGATTAATTTTTGCACTAAATTAATCAATGGCACGTAAGAAATATAGCCTACATTGGACTGATCATATCCAAGCTGTTATGCTGATATGTACGCATTTATGTTGATAATTGACATTCCGGTCGTTTTATTCATTATGTTTTTCAGTTTTTATGCAGTAATTTAAAAAAGAGCAAAAAGAGTGCGAGTAATCAAGACAAATCGTAGGTCTTCTGATAAAGATACGTTTTCCTAAAGACTCCCTAATTAAGAGCAAAGGGAGAGGAATGATGTGAACGACAGAAAAATTTTGACAATTAAAATGTTATAAAACTACTGGCGGATCTCTTTATACCTTACAATAAAGTTATGAAGCGTACAGCTTTACAAACTTTACAAGTAAGGAAATTAAACTGTACTGGGAGTTTGTAAGAAACCAGAGTGACCGAAGCAGTGTTTCGACACCAAGAAAAGAGAGAAGGTACGAGGCATGATGAATGGGTTACTTGGCTGGATTTATTTCAACACACACCATAAAAGGCCATCTGTATGACTACCACAAGAGCGGAGAACGGCCCACTCTGAAGAAAGTATTGTTTTTAAAAGTGGCTGGTCTTTTACTGTAGTATTAAAACATCTTTCTGACGATTTTTAAATAATATCAGTTTTTATTAAGTAATATAAATGCCTGAAAAATGTTACTGGAGAGAAAAGGTGTAGTTGGCGCGACTCTCCCGCTGCCTAATGGCCATAATGAAAGAAAAGGCTCTTCTGATAGCACTGTGAAGGAAAAATAGCAGCTCCAGCAGGAAGAGGAGGCAGATTAATTATGGTACACGCTGGCTCATTTCAAGGCTTTGTTCCGAACTCACTATTTATGTTTCGTACAAAGAAAACAAATTATCACGAGGAAACGGATTATAACCATCTTTACAAATGGTTTAGTGACCAACTACTGCCAAACACTAAACCACACTCCGTGATCATGACGGACACTGCTGCCTGTCAAACTGTTTCTTATGCCGCCCACTGTATCTTCAACAATACTGGACTATCTAGAACGTGATGGTCTGCAGACCACCACAGAAATGAAGAAAAGTCTCGTTAATCAATAGATCTTGTTAATAATCCAAAGCCGAGACTTACAGTACACGAAATTTACGAAATAGCCAAAAATTATGGGCATGAAATTATTCTTCCCCCTCCTTACCACCAACACTTCAACCCTATACAACTGATATATGGTTCAGGCTAGAGGTTAAGTGGAAAGACATAACGAGAAGTTCGCCATTTCCGAATTGGGCAGATTATTGATTGAGGGTATGCTGATACTTGTACTAAAGTATGGTCAGACGTTGTTACACAACAAACAGTTCAAGCTTGTGAAGAAGGAAGATTTGCGGGACGATTATGCCGACCAACTCACGATAAACGTATAAACGTACATAATGAGGACTGAGTATATAAATTGCGCCCATGCCCGAAGATTTGCGGGACGATTATGCCGACCAACTCACGATAAACGTATAAACGTACATAATGAGGACTGAGTATATAAATTGCGCCCATGCCCGAATCAACATGAAGTTAGGATGATGAATCAAATTACGATTTACGGTATGTAAAATTATTTAAAATTTTCAAGAACTCTTTTTTTAATTTTTTGCTTATTTTTCTTTAGTTTATTCGTAAGTAAAGTGTCATAGGCCTAATTATTTGTTTCTTCTATGAACAGTTTAGGACTATTTAATTCATACCTTTCATTAGGCATAAAATTTTAACACACATATTAACTAATTAGAATTAATATTAGGACTATATTTATATATAGTATATATATTAATTAACTATTAATTACTATATTAGAACTCAGTTAGTTGTGATTAACTAGAGTTAATCGTTGGCAACGAGACGAGACGCGCATCGGACTGTTCCGAGACTATATCAATGTAAATTATGTGTGGTGTTTTTTATGCGTTTTAAGTAATTGATGACCCCGTGTGGTGTTTTTATGTGTTTTAAGTAATTGACGACCCCGTTCGGGTGAATTTGATGTTTTTGTAATATTAAAACCTGAAGATGAGGATTTATCCTCGTCGTACAGGTAATGCCTAAATTCTAATTGGTTAATAAACGTGACTTGGAGACAAATAACAAAATGAACACATATTAAGTTCAATTTAAAATGCTCACTACTCGATTTACTGCATATTCTGTTATGCTTGGTTCGTCATTTATTAAATTTAAACATTACCATAAATTACATAAATGAGTACAAGTGTGCAACATTCCTTTAATATGCGACTTTCAATCACTACTTTTTATCACTGTACTTCAATGTAGGATGAGTCATAAATTTGCAACTAGTATGTTTGTCAAGTGGACTATCTAGAATTTTTTCTGGGGGGGGGGGGGTCGAGTCGGCTTCATACAAATGAAGAAACAAATTAAATGCTAATCAACATTATTATCTTTAAAGTGGTTAAAAACGTGTGATGACATCCGCTATTAAAGAGAACGACAATAACGTAATAAAAACACGTGTTAACAAAACATTGTTTAGAAGATACTTGTTGACTGAACTGATTTTCCTATACAGTATTTCATATTTCAAACGTATACGCAAATGCTGTGTAATAATCTGTTTGTATGTTTTAAAAATAGTCACTACTATATTAGCGTACATGGCTGAAAAAATAAGGTAGCCTAAAAATCAGAGAGTAACAAAATTCGTCAACTTTTTTCTACCATCTGGTGGGGGGTTGACCGGTCTCGTTCGTGACCTCCCCAGTAAATACGCCACTGCTTGTTCAGTATTTCGTTTCACCCAGTACGCGTGAATAGGCAAACACTTGTGCTGCTGAACATAAGCATGAAACCACGTTTCGCAGTGTTTGTGTGATCCAGCAGTATATTAATTTTGCCGTGTTAGATATCTACAGATTAAAAAATTATTAATAATCTGTGGCGTAACTTCGATGGGCGGTCAATCACCCCCTCAGAGCTATTAAAAATTTAAGCGAAATTCCGTATCACTTAACTTAGGTCTACTTTTATAACCCAGTTGCGTGTATTAAAATAAGCCTTGTAATTAATTGTAGAAATAAAAGGAAATACAACTTACGTAAATTAATATAATAAAGTAGAGAGTTTTCTTAATAATGGCAATCATTCTTTGTACATATACACCAGTCATAGGCAACCTTTGAATTTATGGGGACGCATATACCTATAACCAGTTCGATGGGCGCAACCCTCCCCACCTAGTCAATTGAAAATAGAAAGGTGCGGGAGCTGGACGTTAGGGATCAATGGTCAATAGCTGGACGTTACAAACCTGTTGTGGAAAATTACAAAAATTAGCGACGTGGAACACCGAATCACAAAAAGCTTTGTAGTATTTTTCATATAAATTTGTGAAAACTTTTTTACATTGGGAGTAGGTCGTCAACAATCTGTCATGCACAGGCACATTAGAACACATTTTAATAAAAATAAAGAACTTACCACAATAACACTATTTTTATAAAGTGCATAGAAATATAAAACTAAAAAAAATCATTTTGAAAACATAAATGAAGATTTCAGTTCATTTTCTTGAAAAAAAAACTTACAGTAATTATTGTATTAGAAAAAAGTAAAATTTGAAACGGCTTGTTCTATTTTATAATAAAGTACTTCGAAGCAGGTATAATGCGGGTGCGTTCCTTTGTTCACAAGAAAATAAAATTACGAATTGGTTTACGGGAGCGTTTAAACTTAATCACCGGGGTCAGGGTTGCCGACTGCTGCTGTAAACTAAATGCAGCCTAAGGTACATTTTATAAAACGTGTTTATAAATTATTTGGGAAGAATGCTGAATTTCTAATTTGTTCTGAAGAAAATAGGCAGGCAAACCTTCAAGCTAATCTAAACCCTCCCCTCCCTTCCAGCTTGTAACGACACTGCCAAAGGTTTATATATTTCTGACATTATTTAGAATTATTCGTAATAAATATTTTGCTAAAAAGAATTAAAAGTTAGATCTGTAGCGTCTTCAGATAACAAGATACAAGAAAACTGTTAATAAACTAGATGTATTATAGACACAATATGTACAATAATTTTAGATGTAATAGGGAACGAACATGTGCCCACAAATCATATTTTAAAAGGAAGTTTTTTTCTGATGCTTGGTTTGCACCTCTATTCAGAGCACGTTATTTGAAACACCTTTAAAATGCGGTGCTTTTTTCAAACGGTAAGTCTAATTTAACTCCTTGGAGACTGGAAAATTGTCACTGAATGACTGAAGAGGACACTCCGTTACTGAGAAGCTGCCATCAACTTATGACCTGTGCGTTTGTCTCACTGCCTCTCGCTATTTCATTATTAGGAACAGCGTATAGGAAGGCCTTTGTAAGATCGACAAAAGTCACATGACTGCAGATAAAAATTACTAGATTCTATTAAAAACGCTTTAAACAGACTTTCTAGACGAACAAGCACGCAGGCCAACGTGACAATAAAAAACCGTATACACAGGCGTCGTCGAATAACAGTCCGAGGCAACTCTTCACAGCAACTCCAGTTTCCTTTCTTTCTTTGTTCTGATGTCATGAATTCCTCTGTTATTGATTCTGAATTAATGGTATATCGCCATTAACAGCAATGTTAATAATAGTATCATTGAAGTAATGTGATATCATCCGTTGCCGACAAACGTGATCAAGTTTGCACAGTAGGCTTAGATATACAGTATTACAACCGGTAAACCCATCTCAATAATGTTCCATTCTTCATTTATTCTTAAATCATACTTTACGTCAACAATACCAACAAAATGGTTCTTGTTACTAACAACACGAATTTATAATATGCTGATACTCTTCATAACAATTATTATTCACAAGAAATTACCGTTTCGTTTACTAATTCGTAATATTTAAAAAGAAAACTGTGATGTGTGCATCTAGTCGACTGCAGCGTTGTGGTTATTTCCAGATCTTCCTCATAAAACGTCATACTGTCAATTATTTACACATTCAGTACATATAAAACGTTATTTATCTAGTGTGAAATTAAATCCGCTTAGAAAAGTCTCCTCATAGGCCTATACCAGAACTAACCTATAATACTATACTCACAACACTCCTGACGGGCGTTTGAGTACAAATTGTGGCCGAGGTGGCATTATGGAGAACACACATGGATTGATCGCAATGTGGAGAAGTTGGAGATGTGGAAGTTTGATTTTTTTTGTTCTTTCTAAAATTCTGTAGGGCTACTACTAGACTACAGTTACGGCAAATAGTAAGTTGGAATACGCGAACACCGTAACTATTTAGTTGTTACCAACATTGAAAGAAATTAAAATACTAATTGACACCTTACCACAGAGTCCTAACTAGCATGCATTTCTGTTTGTCCAAATATCGGATGAGTAGTATCGAAAGTCATTAGTATATGAGCTGACAGTATAAATCGGAACAGAGGTGAGCTGACAGCTAATGCCACAGCATGTGAAAGTCGATTGGTGTAGGTTACGTGATGCAGATAATTTAAAAGTTCGTAACTGGTTATTGTAGTGATCTTAATAACAGTGCGTGATTAATAAGGTGAAGCGATTAATTAAAATTGAAATAGTTCGATATAAAATTAAAATCGTCTTCCATCTGGATTTGGATCTTACTTCACATTGGCCTACTTCACCCATAACCAAATACCTACTAATAATCACCGACTTAACAAGTTGCGCTACTCAACCAGTTTACACACAGCATCACGAAACGCATGAAAGAAATTAAAATACTAATTGACACCTTACCACAAAACCCGAACTAGCACGCATGTTTCTGTTTGTCCAAAGAGCGGATGAGTAGTATCGGAAGTTATTAGTAGGCTAATAATATGAGCTGACAGTACAAATCGGAATGTATTAGGTGAGCTGCCAGCTAACGTATTATTGCAAGGCGGCGTTTCCCATAGCATGTGAAAAGTGTTAAGTTGGTATAGATAGATAATTTAAAAGGTTTTCCTGTTTATAGCTGATTATTGTAGTGATCTTAATAACAATGCTCACTGGGTAACAATAACATTTGTGAGGAAGATTTTATGAAGGAAACGTAAAGTAGGTGAAGTGGTTAATATGAACAGAAATAGTTGGATATAAAATTAAAATTATTTTCCATCTGGATTTGGACCTTATTTCTCTTGGGTCTACTTCACACGTAACCAAATAATAATAATCACCGACTTAACAAGTTGCGCTACTCAACCAGCCAACACAGCATCACGAAACGCATTCGTGTCTCCGTTGTTGACGCTGTAATCAATGAATAGACGTTGACGTTGCACACCGACGTGTCAGGAACAGTGTTTGTCACCAGTCAATTGCAAGGCCACAAAGAAAGTTCCTAAGACGTACGTACGCATCACAATAGCATCCATTGAACGACATAATCCTGAATCCTCCCCATAAGGACATAAGGCTGCTTCCTGGCTGTTTGGCCATTCGATGTTGTGTGCAGTCTTCACGTAAGCAGCGGGCATGACCAGTCGATTGGAGGACATAGACGAAGTTCCACGCTACACTGAACGGTATCACATTGTATCCACCTTCCTGACCGCTTAGTCGTAGCACGTTGTATACACACATCGCAGCACAAAGGCTGCGATCAGTCAGTTGCAAGGGCACAGCCAAAGCTCCTGCGCCGTAAGAAGGCTATGCATCACAGTAGCATTTGTTAGAGACATGCTGTACCCTCCTTCTTGGCTGTTTGGTCGTTCCGCGTTGGTTACAGCCTATGCCAAAGCTGCAGGCTGTGACCAGTCAATTGGAGACCACAGCCAAATTTCCACTACACCATTGGACGTAATCATACTGGAACTTCCTGGCCGCTAGTCTCGTAGCACTTTGGATACCCACGTCACAAAAACAGTTGCTGTGATCAATCACACTGCGAGATCACAGCCAAAGTTCCTGCGACGCAAGTACGCAACACAATAGTATCGATTGGACGGCATCATGTTGTGTCCTCCTTCCTGGCCGCATAGCTCGTAGCACGTTGGATACCCACATCGCCAAATTTCCACTACATAATTGGATGTAATCATACTGTAACTTCCTGGCCGCATAGTCTCGTAGCACGTTTGATACATCGCAAAAACAGTGGCTATGATCAGTCAAATTGCGAGACCACAGCCGAAGTAAACCAGAACTAGCCTACACTACAATACTCACAACACTCGTGACGGCCGTTGGCAGTACAAATTTGAGGGTCGTATATAATTACTTTTACTTTGAATGAAAGTTACTACGCGTCATGCTCACTTTTGATTTACTGCACTAACTGAATAAAACTGATTTCACTGCGGTAAACGGTTGCAGACTAATTTCCCCCATTTGCACTAAGTTGGAAAATATAGTTTTTCATGCAAGTCAAATAGCTAAGCAGCACATGATGCTGCTGTCGAAAGAAATCCCATCGCAGGAACTACTTGTCTGCTGTTGTTTTGTACAGGTCTACATATCAATATTACTGTTCGTAGAGTCAGACGAGAGCAGAGTGGAATTGTGACGCAATGGTGAAGCAAAACATCCGAAATTTACACCCGATCGAGCTGTAAATATGGTCTACAAGAAATTAAGACATTTTAAGCCTTGAAACAATACACACCGTACAATTGTTTATGATAACTACGTATTTCGAGTAGCCTACTACAAACTTCAAAACACCAGCTGACCTGAGTGGTATCAGTCCGTAGTTCGTAAT
Organism: Magicicada septendecula; assembly: GCA_034769895.1. NCBI lineage: Eukaryota > Metazoa > Arthropoda > Insecta > Hemiptera > Cicadidae > Magicicada > Magicicada septendecula. The sequence goes on from CM068367.1 coordinate 321,919,569, forward strand.
GGTCACAATGTTATATTATCCTTTACACTGTTAATACATTTAGATTACTGGATTAGTTACGTCACTTAAAATATGCAAAGTTTTTATATGCACTGCTGTATTGTCGTCGGAACACATGCAGAGATTGTTGGAATGGGGAGTTGTAGAGAGAATACACCCATACAAATATTCTAAGGTCATGATCTAAAAGACGGCAGAAATGTAACAAAAATGAAAAATCACATAGGACAATGGAAACGAATGCCGAGACAGTTACATTCCACTTCAGAAAGCACTTAACTAAGGCCCGAAACAAAAATCAAAATTTATAAAAAAGTGAAAAGTCACATTAGGGCTAGGTATTAGTTATCATAGGTCTAAGGTATGGGAGACTACAGTACATATGAGGAAAAGATTAAGAGCCATAGAGATGACTCCTACTGGAGAAGGTGCTGTAGGCTTACATTGCTGTATACGATAAAAATGAACAAATAAGGGAAATAATGAATATATGTACCAATATCAATGACACAGTTTATGGTAAATGATTAAGATGGTACGGACATGTGTGCCGTATGGGTAATGTTAGAAGGCCAAAGAAATTACTAGAATGGACTCCTCATAAAAGAAGAAAAAAAAGAAAGGCCGCGAAAGACTCGAATGGAAAGGCATAAGCAATGCAAAGGCACAGAGAAATATAAAGCATGATGGTTGTAGAGGCCGTAAAGTTTTGAAGCCAAGATGCGAAAAACGACCGTAAATGTTGTTCGAAAATCTCAAATACTGTACGCACTGCCAACCTGACGGAGCCAAAGTTTGTGCAAAGTGATTTAAAGGTGAACAGAGATATCGCTAATTCTGTTCTATTTCTAACGAACTGCACTTCAATTTACTGAAAAATAATCCGATATCGAAAAATAATTTATACTCGTATTTTTATCCATACTATTTCTAATATAAACAAGAGCCAATATTAGAATTTTACGAAAACAAATACAATCAGGGTTGAATGGGCTTAAAAAATTAATGATTCTTTATAGTAACTGTTTCAATGGTCTCTCCCCTAAGGTTGGAGAGGTTTATTATATGTTTGGAATATCTAGTAATCCATTAGCTGTGCTTTTGATATATGTCTTTGTACACGCCTAAGGTCAACAAAAAAATTGTACTCGTGTTTGCAACAGTTATTCTTACATACGCTCAAACGAACAATAACTAAAGGCTTTATGAGCGTAACCATCAAACGCATTTCATAAAGGTAAGAAGGTAACGTAGTCATGTATGGCAAACTTTCAATATAACAGTCGTTCAGGGGTGCAACGGAAGCTCGCTCGGTTAGGATATTACTATACCACTTACGTCGGAATATACGGTAAGGAACAGCCCTGCTACACTTTAATTAGTAAAGTTGTAAACCTGACACTGATGACAAGGACATCAAATGATATTAAGAAGTTTTTCTAACTAGCGAGGGGGTTACAACCCTCTAGTAAGGAGCTAATGTATCCACTATAACGATATTACGTCATGGGGTTTAAGTCATTTAGGCCTTAAAATGTAACACGTTTTGTTTCAAAACGGCCGGTATTATGTTAAAAGTGGAGAAATTAAAGACTGTATAATATGAAATTAGTTTATGTGTACTAACTCGGGGAGCAATTATAAACATACACTATAATTTTTTTTTTATTTTTTTAAATCGTTAGGCCTAATACAATTTTACTCCCCGTTTTAATATTCAAGAAATATTAATACTTATAATCCGAGGGCTCAAATCGACTTAGAAGGAGGAATTATAAACATGCACTAATTTAAAAATTTTTTAACCGATTATACTATTTTAGGCCTATTCTCTGTATTAAGTATTCAAGAAATAATAATAGCTTACTTATAATCCGAGGGCTCAATTCGGCTTGGAAGAAGGCTACCGAGACGTTACGCCCGAATATGGTTGGCAAAATGTGTGCAAAAGCGTAAAATTTTGTGCGTTCAGCATTTTAAGCAGTTAACGGTGTAAAGAATTCAAAATTTCAGGAACAATATAGCCTATATGATGAAAATTTCGTACAACGTAAGGGGAATCGTTCACCGTTCATACAATCCTTTGCTGAACCGGTTAAAAAGTGAAACAGGTTGGCAAAACATTAATATGTAGTACTATTGAGGAAAAATTCTATTACAGACTTAAAAAGTAACTGGAGCAGATGAAATAAAGGCATCTTCTATGAACAATACTGCCGTTCTTAATAAGAAATTAAAACGGAGGTCACGTTGGTTCATCGTGTGTAGCAGGCGTGTGTCCAAAAACAAGTAACTCTTCGAAATACTTACACCGCCTTCTACATACAATATGGCTACCAGTGTTTTACCGGTGTTCTTTTGATGCCCGTTAGATCGGCTGCCGCCTCATGGTAATTAAAAGGGTGAAAAGAGCATACGAGTCCCGTCCAATGAATAACGTACTTGATAAATGCAAGCGTGTACAACTTCGAATAAAAGCACGTCCAGCAATTGTTTTAAAAATACTTCATTAAAAAAATGAAAATATCAAAGAATTACGGATCCTTTGTATAAAGTTTACTGCTAACAAGTGTCGAACATATATATTCCATATAACCCCTATACACATCTTCATTATAGTAGCCCACTATAAACCAACATTAAAGTTCAACAGAAAAATTATATTCAAAGTAGGCCGACTAAACCACTCACAATCGGAGATGAAGATGCTGTAGAACCCGCAACAAGCATCAAAATCGTGGCTTAACAATTTTGTAGATATTAGGCAGTTTATACGTACGAATACTGATTATCAGAACTTTACAAAAACATTTAAACCAGTCAACATGCAATTTGCAAGCACTCAGAATTTACTATAGATTTCAAAAACATGTTCCTTTATAAGAAATTATCATTCATGTACTCCTCAAATTTGCAAAGAAACCAATCGTGATATGGTTGCATACAAATAATATCATTTATGATGCAAATGACATCAAACAGACGCCTTATGTTATTTATAAGAAAAGTCATACTAAAGTTTACTAGAGCCAGATATCAAAAGTTCGCGGAGCGACATCTATACCTCAGCGGTAGAATTAAAATAAAACTTTTCGTATAAAGCCTACTGCAAAATATATACTTCATGTAACTGTTTCCAAATCTCTTTTCATATAAACAATGCCGTTTCCAAAATTTACTGCTTACCAGCTGTTCCAAACTGTCATGCGTACTTTGAAAAAAGTTGACAAAATCAAGAATTCTGTAGTGCCAACGAAAATTCACAACGAAATAATAATTGTGCTGGGAGATGCTACGCCTTCAAAAACAATGGTTTGGTTTAAACCTTCAAAAACAATCGTTTAAAAAAAATTTCTAATAATTTTCTACGTTTTCTTATATTACGTAACTAAAATACACGATGAGTTTAAAAACAGAAAAGTAAAATTATTTAAGAGAAAACAGAAAAGGCTGTTAACAGAAAAATAGGAGTTTATATCAGTCACGTAAATCTCATGTTTACAAAATCGTTTAAAATCGTGGTTTTTTAATTATTCACACTCTAGCATAAGAAATCAAATTAACCAGTGATTATTAATTAAGCAGACACTTTCAGAAGTTATTTCTAGTAGCTTGTAAACCATTCAAGAGGAATAGCCATTCTAGTGAACGTGACTTGTTATATCGTTATAACACACACACACACACACACACACACACACACACACACACACACACACACACACACACACACACACACACACACACACACACACACACACACACCTCACTCTTCAACAACACACCCGCGCGCGCACATGTTAGCGCGCGTAATATATATATAACTTATTCATTGCAACTGATGTCCAACAAACTGTGATCATAATTACACGTAAGTGATCCCAAAATAGGCACTATTAGCCCTAAGCCACAGTTATAAAGTCATACTGTGATAACTTTACAGTTGTTGATGTTCCAAACGCGCGGATCCACACAACACTCACTCACTCTCTCGTACGCGCGCGACCCTGACCTTAGCCATAGGCCTACATCGATTTTAAGTTTTCACAATTATAGTAGGCCTATCTATGGGAAAACTAAGAAAGTCCGTATATACGTTTAAACAATACGGAAGAACATTTCTTACGAAGTAACAAACTAATCTGTAAAAGAGTAGCCTACAATAGGCCTACTTCCATTATATATCTTGTACAAGATATATTATATCTTGTATATATATTATATCTTGTATATAATATATACTTACATATATATATATGTATATAATAATACTGTATATATAATACATACTTCCATTACAAGAAAAGAAAAAGGCCTAGTACCGATGACTGTAATAAATGAGACCTAAGGGACAACTTTGAATAGGTCGCTCCCTGTCCATATCTAACGCTCTCTACGAAGATGACGAACTTCAAAGGAAAAAAAACGTGGATCCCATCTATATTTTCTGATTTTCAATGTTGTAGCCTATTTAGGCCTACATAGAACTAACTTCACCACTCAAAAAACAGAGTTGTTTTTACACTGAAAACTCGAGTAAACGTGTTCCTCCCTTTTACTTTGAACTACCTTGACAGTAAAGAACAAATATCAGTTAAATTGCGAAAACTAAAGTTTAGACAGTTTGACTGTCCGGTGTGAATAACTATCCTGTATCATAGGAATCTGCTTACCTTCAAGGAAATTGGTTACTATACCAGAGAAAAAGTTTATTAAAACTCTTTATCACGATAGGCAAAACTTCCGTTAACGACACATCAATTTCGGCTGCCTTCACACGGGAAATTCACAGATATAACTGTTACTAATCTCTAGCGAGATTCTATAAAAAGTCGGAGCTTTCCGAAAACGAACACCGCCTGTTTCTCACGCTCTTACAGCAACAGGCGGCTTCAACGTGCAAAAAAAAAAAAGAATTTTACACGATTTCATAACAATTTGTTTTTACATTTCCTGTGTTGATTTTCAAGTGTATTACACACGTTTGTGATTGTGACATTTAGCTTTAGGTCACGCTGTAGCTCGCATGTGCCTGTGTGTGTGTGTGTGTGTGTGTGTGTGTGTGTGTGTAACACACGTCGTTTGTTTTCATTTATTTTCTCCCATTACCTGCTTCTCTCGTACACGCCCGCGCGCTAGTGGGTGCGTGTGTAAAACATACGTCGTTTATTTCACCTTTTCTCTCCTATGCTCTCTTCCTCCTAACTCTCTCTCTCTCTCTCTCATCCCACATACACAAAAGGGCGCGCGCGCGAGGGGGGAGGGAGGGAGGGAGGGAGATTTAATAAGGAAGAACACAAGGTGTAAATGAGACCCAACTAAAAAATCCTCCAAAACAAAACGCATTTAGAAGGAACTGCTTACAATGTGTTATGCAATGATTGTCAACAAATGTGAATGATTTTTAAACAGTGTGAATCTTGGCAACTTATTTTTAGAATCTACAGTTACTTCATTCTTTTGGTGGACTAATCAAATCTATAACCTTCGATGAGAAAGAAGATGATAAAAATGTGTTTAATTTCTTATTAACGTCAGAATCCTATTTTACATTCGTAATGAAAATGAAATGCAATCGTGTAATAATGAAATTCATACCTTAATGTGTTGGGGGATACATTTCGGCAGCGGGTCTGAATAATTAACACCACGCAATAACACAAACGAAAACACTGAAATACACAAAATAAATACCAGTAGCCTCGCAGTAAAAATCATAGAGCAAACCTCTAACGTACACCTGACCGAAACTAACGATACACTAATGTGAACTCCGTAACGCGGCCTTTCTGGAACGCTCGCGCACGCGCGCACGAAAAACAAATCAAGACTATTAGACCGATATGCAAATTGTTGAATTTAACAGTTCATTAATGCACCATTTTTAGTTTCAACCAATAAGACGACTACACTATTATATACGCTAGTAACCATAAATGTGCGGTATTTTGACGTCACACATTACAAGACTTGTAAATTAATGTAAAATTTGTTCGAAGTAAAAGGTTATTTTTCCAATTGGAAATATGATATTCACGATCCAAAAGCATAATGAAATAATTCGAAAAATATTAGTGATATCAGTGACGCTATCGGAGTCTTTCAGCAAATAGATGGGTACACGAAACATGTTTAAGGTGGCGTGCAATACAGAAACGTATGCAGACTTATAGGGGCATTTATTTTATTTTTTCTTGGAAAAAAGGTTCGACAGCAGTTTAATTATTTTTTCGTTGTTTATGTATCAGATGAATAGAAAATAAAATATTTCGCCTGAGTTAAGAAAGTTCACAATTACATTAAAATTCACATTGAATTCAATCAAAACATTCATGGATACGCAACTAAGTAGGCCTACGTGTTACTGTCGTAGACAACGCCCACACGGCGCGCCATGTTTGTTTATATTGATGCGCAGATTATTCCAGTTGCTTCCGCCATCTTGTTTTCCCGACATGTAACACTGATATCTCTGGCTGTAGCAGAAACTGGGCGAGTTATTTTATAGAGGTGGGCTAAACTAGTATTTTAAAATAACAGCCTACAAATGAAACAGTTACAAAAAAAAAATACACGTACAATTACCTGTTATTATATAGCTATTAGCTATACATATACCTGTATTATATAATTTGTTATAAGAAATAAATTGAATTCTTGGATTTCGTTGTCCATGACGTGTCCGTTGATTAACTAAATATAATTAAATCACTACCGACTCGGAACACATAGTTTTTTATGGGTACACACGTAGAAGTTTCACCTTATACCCTGAACAAAGTTTGTGACTAGTATAATACAGGCGTATTTGTTATTATAATCTGTATTATATATCTGCATAACACACGAGAATAAATGTAACATCAGTCTGAATTTTTTTCATTTAGGGCCTATTAAAAACAGCTTCGTCTCTTTGGCACAGAGATACGCCTATTCTAAATCTCGCTGTTCTGCTTCATTTCGTACTTGTATGACAATCGGCACATGCCCAGAATGAAGTATGCAGCACCAAAAAGTGACTTTGTACTCGTGTACTCTTTCAAGTTGCATAGGGGGCCCCCCGCGACTCGTAACCGCGAGTAATCGGAACGGGTAGTTCAACTTTTAAGTGACTGTTATCCATTGCACAAAAATAATCTTTCCAAAATAACTGTTACGGGTATATCGCGGCCCACCTCTAGAGCACAGTGGATTCTGGTTTATCCAGACACTTCGGGCCAATTAAGCGGCTGGGCTGGCCCTATTATCTGAAATTTCTAAAATGGAAATATGCCTGAGAAACCGAAATTTCTTAATAACGGAAAACCAAACATAACTCCTAAGTAGACTACAGTAATTATAAATTACTACTTAATTATATAAATTATTTCTGTTTAATTGTAAATTATAAGATTCGGTCGGCCTTCAAAGGGTGGCACACATTCGGACGTGTGAAGTACAAAGTAATGTGTGATTTTAACATTTATCGACCTCAAATGAATTAATCTGAAGATGGAACATATGTTCCGAAACGCGTTACTTTAAATAAAAAACGAAGTCACACGACGGATCTAAGGCAATTTATTATTTTATAAGATTTGTTACTAACGAAGCAGGCCTATGCCTAAGGAAATACAATACAGTAATAAATAGGCCTATATAATAATACTATAATTACACCGTAATTAAATAGCACGAATAGGCCTATTTTTAAGAAACTATAAAGTCACATACCTACCAGAGTTTTCGTTCACTAGTGTTAGGCTGGTAAGTTTCGATATTGGCTAGCAACTTTAATTATTTTAGCCAAAGTCATGTCATTCCGCAGAATATAACAATTGAAATGTAAAAAATAGTCAGTATATGCCTACAATAATAAAACGAAAAACGTCACTACCCTTCATTACGCATTAAACAAAGTGAGACATATGTTTAGGCTACCCAAAACGACGAGCTACAGAGAAATGTGTTGAAAACATCATTAGTCGAAGAGAATGATGCAAGACTAACTAGCCCTCTATTAGACATAACAATCTTGTACGCACTAGAAAAGTGGTGTCTGTAGTTGGTTTATGGTATGTCGCCAAGGACAAACACATTAAGTCCAAAACCGAACACGTGCGTCGGTTTGTTAACAACGTATTGTATATTGTTATGATTGTCGCCCACCACTTCACTACCTCGCCAAGGACAAACACGCTAAGTCCAAAACCGAACACGTGCGTCGGTTTGTTAACAACGTATAGGCCTACTGTATATTGTTATGGATTGTCGCCCTCCACTTGACTACTCGAGTAAAAACAAAGCGTCCGAGGCTTTCACGGCCGGCTTCAATGTTATGAGAACTTCGGCTTGCCGTTGTTCTGTGCAAATGTTTCGGCCGTGCCTTTGAAGACTGCCGTCGAAGACACGGCCGAAACGTTTGCACAAAACAACCTTGGAGCACGGCCTTACAACACAGCAAGCCGGCGTTATTATTACTTCTGTTTAAGAAGAGAAAAACAGCCATTACTGGACCGAATAACCGGCGCGGCGGTCCGGACCTATTAAACGAAGCAATTAGCCCAGTTTTGTATTTGTATTTTGAATACTGGCCCAATAAATCGTCTGGCCCTAATAACAAGTGGCCCCATAAACCGGAATACTGTAATATGTTTATACAAAAGAATCATAATTACCATAATGGTAATAATAATTAAGTGAAAGGACGCTGAATTCCACTGCTATTGTTTTAACTCATTTTATATGAATTCCACTGCTATTGTTTTAACTCATTTTATATAACACGTTTGCATACACCAAATACAGACGCCGGAGTTTCATGTTAGCCTATTGTACACGTAATTTTAATAACGAATGTTCCATCCCCGAAAATGCGAAACCCTTACCAAGTGCAGCCAGATGATCCCAAGTCAATGCTACATTTTTGTTTTTTGTAACAAGAACTGATAGGCCCTACTATGTTTACGCGTAATAACTAATGATCTGAATAATTAGTGAAATAATGGTAATTCGCCACCCCTGAGAACTCTTTGAACACTTTTCCGCTACCGAATAGACCGATCTGCAGTATTGAAGGTAACGACACCGTGAATAATAAAATGCATTTAAAAAATCAGCATATAGCCTAACAATTAATGCAAGTTTATAAACTTTATATTTTTAAATAATTTTTTATTCACAAAGATTGGAAATCTCCATTCTTTCAATAATTATACGAACCGCCACCCAATTACATCTCCAAAAATGACCAAGGTACATACATAAAACACAAACTTAGGAGACCTAACGTTGTCAATGAACACAGACTCTGTTGCAAAAAGTGTTTGAAATTTTATTAACATGCAATACAAAACCCACAGTGAATATGAATCTGTGGTCAGACTTGGTGGGAATGTTTCCACAAGCCGCGAACTGATTTGTACACGCACGCGCACACACAAAAATTACGATATATGACTAGCTCGACGGACCAAAATAATAATCACGTTAAAAAAACAAATAACGCTACAAAAAAAGATCGCAGTTAGACCTATACAAATTTCCATACATGTCCTTAGCGTACGTAATTCGACGTGAAAATTACATTGGGAAGAGAATCGAATAAAAATAAAGTCGTCATTAAAACTACGTTAGTAATTACAACACTTTATATTTAAAAGGCGCACTTAAAACTATGTTCATTCACAAAGTACAAATATCACAGGCTAAAACCACATTTTTTTTTAAAAGAAAAATAGGTATACCGAAAAATATAAATCTCCCTGGTTTTAGTAACACTCTAAAATCGCGGTATTTGGGCACCAAATCTTTTGAGTACAATGAAGCATCAGGTATAGACGGATAAAAATATGGAACACTACAAAAGCAAAAAGGTTACCAGCAAAAATTTATGTATGACTTACCTGCACATCCGCTCGCCATGCACTAACAGTAGGTCTGTATGATCTCTGGCACACTTGATATCCGATCTGTAAACTCGGAGGGGGGTTTGCTACCTGCTCATTCTGTAAAATTCAGTTCAGTATTGCTACTTTCGCGTTAAACAGATGTTACTGTAATATCAAGTTCAACCAGACCCCAGAAAGTGCACATTTCATTCCGTATTTAAAAACGAAACAGGAGCAATATAGACTGCAATGGACCGCTCAATATTCGCGTAGAAATAGGGGCACCCAGAATTACGAGAGACCACGTAAATACACATACAACGCTCCAACACTCAACAACCTCCAACACTCCCCGTAAGCGATTGTTACCCACACGCTGACACGCTACTTCACGCTGTGTATGCTAATGAAGAAAAGTGGTGGGAGGTCAGCCAATCAAAATTATGATAGACTGGTACTGGATGTAATAATGCGCAAAGAGGAAACATTGCATTGCTGCGCAACTGAGAAAATTGTGAAATCGATAAAATTGTAACAATTTTATTTTCAATATTTTTGTGATTGTTATAAACATATTTATTAACAATAAATGTAGAACTGAGATGCTTCTTATTACACACACAATATTTCTATAAAAACCACTTTATACAGAATAAGAGAATCCAACATGTAGCTGATAGGCCTACTTTCAGTTAACCAACACGTGCAAGCATTAAACCAAAGTTCACTTAACACTTGATATAACATGCAGGAATTTACTCTATTCAGCAGCATCATTCGTTTCTTCTTTGCTTTGTGAACTCGTTTCTGTTACCCCTACTCCTGCGGCATGCACCTGCTGAGTGTTATATAAGTGGATTCGTACAAACAGTATCTCTGGTTTCCCATAGACCATAAATGAATCTACAAATATTTCATGTATAATTTAAAAATATTCATAATTAAATTTATAATTTATTTCAATAATTTTATAATTTCAACATGATTCATACAGCTGCAGTCAAAAAAGTTTACATTCGGAGCGCTTTGGTCTAATTATATAATTATATATGCTTGGAACGGGTAAAACTGCATCTCTGCCAATCATATTCTCATTAGTGAAGTGACGTGTAAGTCATCCCACGTGTACGTAGAGTTCCCACAGTTTGTATTCAACTGCAGCTTATCACTTTCGGTGAAGCTGACCCATCGTGTCGTCGTCATTTTACTGTCAGTGTTCAGTGACATACTGAAATAAATCATGCTTAATAATAGTATTAATAATAATAATAATAATATAATTATATTAGTATAAGCATTAGGCCTATACTTGTATTGTACTGATTACAGTATAAATTAAATTAAAATAAATGTCCTCAATATCCTCTTCGCTCTCGGTCGGTATTCAGGCCCGCTTACAAAACCATGAGACTACTCTATTCAAACACTAGATGTTGTTGTTTTTCCAGTTATTTATCTTATTGTAACATTAGAGCCACACGAATTTGCCCGCCTATGTGTACATTAGGTCTGAGGTTAGTCAGCAACAAGGCGTCTATAGCGCGACCTAGACCTCAGTGAAACCACTGCGCAGTTCAGTGAAAGACGTATGAAACGGTCTGTAGCGCACACAAATCCTCTAGCCAAAAATCTGCTAGATAACAGCCTGCAGACAAGACGATTAAACTTAACATTTCCACTTGACTTATTTAGACTATCAGCAGTGGTGGCGCTAACGAAACGGGGGCCCCCCCGCGAAACTAATTAGGGGGCCCCATAAAAATGGTTAAATTTTGTATACGTAATAGGGGAAAACACTCATATGAGTTTCTATTTACGTGTGTTTCACAACAATGGTTTGTGAATACTTTCTCGTCTATCACAAAGCGTTTGCAATTTTACAAAGGATGTTTTACACGTACACAAACTCTTAAAATTCATTGTTGCTAAATAGACAAAGTTCTATACAAACTATAAAAAAACCAAAATAAAAAGAATTATTTATTTTTACGTCAAAGATCTAAATTCAGACTATGAAACAGTACCGCACACAGAGTGTTAAAAATTTATTATTTAAAAACGAATATCAAAGTAACATTCTAGCTTTTTTCAAACATTTAAATTAGTTTGTAACTGAATTTGTGAAATTCTTGAATATACTCTATACACGTTCTCCTTAAGTCTAATCCAATTCAATAACACTCGAACTCAAGTAATGTACAATATTTACAGATGAGGATGAACCAAAGTTCACTGTTTTCCTAAGCCTAGTCTTCTTTTTTTAATAGCTAAGAACTTTTCAACCACTTCGTTGATATTAGTTTTCTGTGTCTCTTCATGCTCAATGCTTAACAGTGCCAAGTCACTCAACCGAGTTTGGGCCATGGCACTTCTTAAGTATGACTTAATTAATTTAAGTTTTGAAAAGCTTCTTTCCGCTGTAGCTGTTGTGACAGGTATGGTTAAATAAAGCCGCAAAGCTGTAGTTAAGTCTGGGAGGCAGCTCATAAGGCAGCTGTTTTCTTCAACCAGTAAATTCATCATTTCTCGAATGCTTTTCTTGTGTACAATTTCTTTGGCCATCAGAGCTTTGAAGGATATTACTTGGTCAGGCAGAGATGTGGAAAGGTCACCAGGATACACATTTACCAGAGCCTTACTTTTCTCCACTATTGTCTCTTGTGAGAAGTTTACTAAATTCTGAGGCGTCAGGAATGAAAACCTATCGTCAATGCAACGCAATCCTTCGAATCTCATTTGTAGCTGAGCTATTACAATATCTAGTGTTGCATTGAAAACTTTTACTTCAAATGATTTCACTGGGTCGTCAATTCTATGGTCAACTGATAATTCAACAAAGAAGCGTTTTACAACTCGCTTACGCTTATTTTTCATGTTACAAGTTATGTCCCATGACTGGGCCAACTGTTTAGCACCAGCAAGAAAGCCGGCAAAGTCCTTTCTTAAAACTTTTAACTCATCACAAGCGCGGCTTAGAAACTGCCATGCTCTGCCTAGGTCAACAGTTGGCCTCTGTAGTGCTTTCGAAGTTATATTTACATTCTCTAAATCTTAGTTTCAAGGCAGAGCACAAGAATAAATTCAAAGTTTTCCAGGTGGTTTCTAATTGCTAATGCTTCTTCTGCCTCGGGTTTTTTGAGCTGTATAGAATAATTTCTGTCAAACACTTAATCACAATTTTGAAATCATTTCTTAAAGCTAACAGACAGTCGTGTCTAGAAGACCACCTTGTTGGACATAGCTTTTTTAAAGTTAGATTTTTGGCAGAGCTGTCTTCTTTAACGGCAGTGTTAAGTTCTTGCCATCTATGTAAGCTTTCACTGAAAAACACATAAGTTTTCTGTACTATGTCAAAAAATTGTCTTATTTCAGAAATATTTGATACTGAATCATTGATCACCAAGTTCAGGTTATGTGCAGCACAGTGTACGTAATCCCCGTTTGGGACTATATCCATAATTCTTTTCTGTAACCCAGAGTATTTCCCGCTCATTGTTGCTGCACCGTCATAACCTTGACCTCTACACTTACTAATGTCAATTTCATTTGTTTTCAAAAAGTCTAAAATCTTACTTTGAAACCCCTCACTGTTGGGATCCTTTATTTCTTGAAATCCCAAAACGGACTCACTAATCACAGTTTTATAATTGCCAGGAGATTCTTCTACTATGTTAATGTATCTGATTACAACACTCATTTGGTCAATCTTAGAAATGTCTTGTGTGCTATCAACAATTATAGAAAAAAAAGGAGACGAGTGAATCTGTTTTAGTAAGGCAGTCAATACTGATTTTCCTAGCAAGTTAATGATTTCATTTTTGAATGTCATAGTGGAGGTATTTTGATCTGGTTTTCTAAGTGTGCACTAAGGAGAGAATCGTAGAGAGAAATTAAAGATAGTATGTTCAAAAAATTTCCACTTTCAGGATTTATTTCATGTAATGATTCTCTATGGCCAAGAAACGGCAATGAACACAGTGCCATGGTTCGAATGACATCCACAATCTGTATGAAAATATCTTTCCATTTTTTCCGCTCATAGGAAATTTGATCAGCTACCGTTTTACTCTTTTTCCAAGTGGCATACGTGAAACAAGACTGTAAATGAGCATTGCTACTTTCATGAACTTTAATTTTTTTACTGAGACCTTTCCAATCTCTAATATCGCCTTCACGCCAGCTTTGGGCATCAGCACTTTGGCTGAAAAGCCAACATGGTAAACAATAGACTCCATCTAGATTACGAGAGTAACAAAGCCAAAACCTGTGAACAATTTGAATAATATGCTATACTGAAAGACCGCTTAGAAACGGAATGCTTCGGGAAAGGACCCTTTGTTTAACAAAGTTCACTTAACGTTATTAACTTTTTCACCTCGTCTGTCATTGTAGCTTGATTTTTATAGAATGCAATATCTGTCTCAAAACTTTGGCAGTTTGGATCGGAATGGCCTGCTAAACTAGTTTTATTTGCGTGATTACTTATAACTTCAGTTGGTTAAAACTGATTTTCTGGTCCAGGTATGTCTTCGTACTGGCGAACACATTCAATGCCTAGCAGTTGTTCTTCTTGTTCATGTTGCAGTTGCTTATTTGTTTCCGTAGTTGTATCACTTGTATCCGACGGACTAGTGTTTAAATCAGGTTTATTGTCACTGTCACAATCAACTTCAAGTCCGATTTTTGTTTCTTTTTCATTACTTGCACTTGACCCGGGTTTGGGTTGTTCAACTTCATATTTTGATGATTTTTTTAAAAACTGGTCGAGTTTTGAAAGTTTACTTTTAGATTCTTCTTGTTGTTTTGCAGTTTCCTTTTCTTAGCACCACTTAAATATTCACGCTTACTTTCCATTTTATAAACTCTGTCTCTAACACTCTAACTCTACACAAAATACAAAAACTAAAATCAAATGTTAAGTCATTAAACTTAAACGGCACTAAATTATGAAATTAATGCAATACAATACTATCGCGCAGGAGATGCGACGCACTACTGAGTACTGAACTACATTGTGTTGTGTTTGTTTACGTCTCCTCAGTGCCGAGTGACTCATCGCACGAACGTACGGGCACCACCAGAGATAAGATAAGCTTCGCTTACAAACTACAAACAGTAATGTCATTTCGGAAAACGTAGTTTTTTGCATGTCAATACACTTAAATAAAACGTATATTTCGTATTTTAAATACAAATTTTCCGGTAGTCGGACCCCATTAAAACTTTTTTCCTGTTATAGCTCGTTTCATATATTTTTCTAGGGGCCAGAGTGGCGGGGCCCCTCCAGATGGTCGGGGCCCCCCGCGCCGCGGGGTCTGCGGGGGCCTTATCGCCGCCACTGACTATAAGGCTGTAAATACATTAGGCCTATGTATAATATGTCATTTTTAAATACTCATACAGAGAACTAGCCATGTATCCGTCGATAATTATGTTTATTGTTATGTATTAACAGATTGTAGACCTATAAATAAAGGTACAAAAATGACTATACCTAATTAAATTAGGTATAGGCCTACCTATTCCCATAAGCTTTAAAACTGAATTTTTTAAATGTAGTGTTCATGTGTTTTTTTGTAGTTTTCTAAGATCCCATACACATGTAGCACCTGTACATAATATGAAAGAAGTTTCGGCCGGTATCACTTTCCTTGTTGTCAGTTCTATGGTGAAATGTAGCTTCATTTTGTACTTCATGCAGACTCTGAAACACTGTACCACAATTTTCTGTGCAACATTGACTTCACTTGCAAAGTCAAGCAACATTTGCATGAATACAAAAATTGGATGGATAACCATACCGCGCTGTAGCTCGGCAACCGGGTACCTCTACATTTGAAACGATAGACAAAGTGTAAAGGTTAGTAATAATAATAGACTAATTGTTAATATTATAATTTGTTGAGTAACTTATTTCGCAACGGATTAATTCGAAAGGATGAATGAGTAGGCCTAATCTTATTACTTATGTTACCTAACCTCAATCAGGCGAAGAGTAATATTGATGTTTCTTATTTATTTAGCACGCAGCTTCCGCAGAACCTAGTTTGGGCTGAATCAAATAAAATATTTTAATCGCTTTCAGTGTCAAACAGATCAGGCTGTAACAAGATCTGACCACTATCTGTAACAAATTTATGATCAGTTAAATAAGAAATAGCAATCAATTTAAAACCATAACTGTGTTATCTTTCTTTCTCCTCGCTCTAAATTTTTCTTTATTACGTTGTTCGCCCAACTCTACGCTGTCAGTATATAAAACCGGAATGAATTGGCACACTTGACTCCCCTTGTAGTTATATCTTAATGTTGCTCTCGAAGTGTCACAGAAGCTATTTGTTTTAAAACATTATTGGTTACAGATGTCAAACAGTCCACTTGTTTGTTACACTGGCAGATAGCTTGCGCTCATTGTGGGGTAGGGTTGGCTCTATTGTACTCTTGCCTTGCTTACAGCTGTGCTGAGAACATTAGAAACAGAATCTATTGTAGCTATAAATCTTGTGGATAACATTTTTGCTGTGCAGCAGATTGTTGGTAATGCCAGAAAACATTCTGGAATCCCTCTCCCCCGCATACACAAAAAATGTATTTTTAAGATAGGCCTATATAGGGACATAGATTACGATAAATAGGGACATATCTTTTTTATATTTAACTTAATGTTACATGTTGATAACTTCAAACACAAAGCACATAATGCGAATGAGTTTTAATTTCTTAACGGTATTTTTCATAATGGAGATGAGTTTTTGTAATAGACTCTACTTAGCTCTAAGAAACAAAATATTGTAAAATTAAACATACGTTCATTTAAAAATTTTCGTGTTCTAACGTGTGTTAACCCTACAACACAAACACACACATACACATAGGCCTACAAAATTTACTTTATTAATTTTAACGTTCTCTTTAAAGTATTTAGGCTATATTCCACAGAAAGTTATTAAATATTATTAGGCTTCCAAGTCAAACTGTATGTGATCAATTGACTTTTATGAAATCAGTGAATTATAGCCATTATTTATCGATTAGTTTTAATTTGTTGGTACGATTTGCTTTATAATATGAGAGAAAAAAATGCTCTAAGAAAACGATAAGTGGTTGACCCCCCCAAATTAAATCCTAGGTTCGCCCCGCATGGTATTGCATTAAATGAAAACACAGCACTTAATTTATGATATGATAACACTGTTATTATATGAAAATAACTTGCAAAAATTAATGTTTACTTGAAAGGATACAAGAAGTATTACTTCTTCCACTTCAATGTAAATGGAACAAATAAAATGATAAAATTGTATTTGATGCTACTACAGTAAAATCTCGATTATCCGCGACCGGTTTATCCGTGGACTTTTTTTATAAGCAGAATTAAATTTCAGCTGAATAATAAACTTCTGTAATGCTAATCTTAATACACAATTTTGTTAACTGCCGTAAATAATACAATTTTAAAATTATGTAGGCTAAGCTATTTAGGCATAATGGTAGGCCTATATTCGACGGACGAATTGTGTCACTGCTCATCGACAGGCAGTGGGGTATCTAGAATTTGGCCTTGGGGGAGGGGGGTCCGCGATCGGGTCGGCTTCATACTAAAGAAGAAACAAGTTAAGACTTATCAAGATTACTATCTTTTAAGTGGCTGAAATCAGTCCCATTAACGTAAAAGGTAACAATACAATAAAAATACGCGTTTTTGAAACATTGTTTACAAGATACTTAGGCCTATTGACTGAATTGATTTTCCTGTATTTCATATTTCAAACGTATACGCAAATGCTGTGTAATAAACCTGTTTGTAGCCTATATTTAAAAATGAGTTACTACTATATTAGCTTACACAGCTGAAATAGTAACAAAACAGAATACAAATTAAGAGATTAACAATAATATAAACTTTTTCGTCCCTTTGGGGACCGGACCCCCAAATACGCCTCTGCCAACAGGTACAGTATTGTTTGTCGGCAGCTGGCTACCATGAGTCATCCGAGCATATGTAAGCCTACTTTACTGCGACTGTGGGAACAATTAATTTTCAGTAAGTCATCTTTGTATGCATATTTAGCGGTATAATTGAAAGCAGTTGTACTCTACTAGCTTAGTTAACGGATGTGAAAAATTAGACATCGGCGTTGAACGCCACCTGTGATGTTTGCGACAGGTCAGCAATGACTGTACTGACAAGCATTTTTCTGATATTTTTTAATACATACATTTGCGGTAATCCATTCCGCGCATAGAAACATGGGATACGTTCACTTGGATTCTGTATAGGCCTACAGACTACGACTTTTGTATGTATATAGGTAGTAGTTTCAGACATACTCAACGTAGATGATACACCTGTGATAGGCCTACATCTTCCTTTACACATAAGAAAAGTGTGACATCCTTCTGAAAAAATGCCGGTTCGTGTGAATCAGTATTTAAAATGCATAGAAAATGTGAATATTATTTACAGTTTCAGTACGTGCACACACACACACACACACACACACACACACACACACACACACACACACACACACACACACACACACACACACACACACACACACACACACACACACACACACTTGGTAACATCCAGACTAATACGCGGTTTTAACGAGGTCGCTTGATTAGCGTCTTAATGGGGGATTTAGGCCTACTGTATTGCTTTACATTAAATAAACAGCTGAGGTTAATGAACAATTTTCATTAAAGTCTACCCTTTTCTGAGCACACTGTGAAATTTCCGGGAAATTCGGTTATCCGCTGCGATCGCGCCACCCAATTCTACGTATAATCAGGCGTTTACTGTATCTTGATGAGATAGAGCAAGATCTCCTAGTTTGAGATACAGCAAAGAGTTAGGACAGTAGTTGGGCTGGTTCCTTTACCCTTTATTATAGTATTTCAAAAAACGTAAATAACATCAGCATTGGTCAAGAAGGCACAAATTGTATAAGTTATATGAAAAAAAACAGATCATAGCATATACGCTGATGATATTAATATACTGAATCGTATCTGAAAGCTGTCGTAGGAGTATACGAGAATCTGAAAGAAGAGGCATAAGACGTAAGGCTGAAGATAAATACAGCTGAAGAAAAATCAAAGCTCATGATGATGAATACAACAGGCAGAAATTGGCAAAATGTAAGAGGAGGAAATGACATTATCGAAGTGGTTAAGTGCTTTCTTTATCTAGAGAGTGAATTGAATAATAATGATAATGAAACCATAGTTTGGTAAAAGGCAACCGGTAACTTCATGCATATCATAACCCTTTGAAGTTGTTAAGTCCGTTCGGCTCACTACAAAGCTGGCACTGTATAAAACAACAATAGGGCCTATAGTTGCCTATGGATGTCTAACTTGGGCACTCACTAGAAAGTGTACGCCTAATTTGGGCCTATGAAGATGTATGGCTGAATTAAGGAAAAGATACCTAAAGAATATGTTTTCTCTACGAGGTGAAGCAGTTGTACAAAGACCACAGTCTGAATTTTAAGATGGGCAGAGCACGTAGAGAGAATAAATAAAGAGAGGATACAAAGAAGAGCGAAAGGGACAACTTACGGTAAAGACGTTCAGGGACACGACGTTGGGACAATATCAGAAAGGATGCAGCAGAGGTGCTGGGTGTCATTAACTAGCAACCTGTGTTACAGAACAGTGATGTTAGATAGATGTTGAAGGACGCTATAGGCCTATATATATTCTACGAAGAATGGAATATATATGGATTTGGATCTTCCTATATACTGTTGGAAGATCTATATACAAATGAAAATAAATTTTAAATAAAGTGACACCTCAGAAATGAGGTATTTAACACATTAAAGCGCATAAGAAACGACCTTGGCACATAAAACTGTAATAAAACTGATCAGTAGGTTTGAAGAGGAACTACAGAAGACCAGTAAAACGTGCGACTAACTCGCCCTGGTTTGTTTGCAACCAAGCCATCAGGGCGGGTCTCTGTCAATGATGGAAGAGTTCGTCTTCAGACTGTTTGTGACTTCAGACTCTACTTCACCCCATCCACACATACGTGATCTGGCCAGAGACCACATCGTTAAGCGACCTCGCAATCTGCTGAACGACCGGGAGTCTCTTACGTAGAGCGAATACTGCCAAAAAAATCTCACCAAATATAACTCCGAACCCGAACTTCCCTCATTGGCTGTCTTAGCCGCTACCATCCTTGGCGGGGCTGTCTCACGTCAGTTGTGCAAGTCTCCTTTCATGAGGCGCCCGCCCCGGATGCTCGAGCTGATGTGTCAGGGAGACAGCGTCAGAGGCAGCAGCGTTCACCAACCGGTTTTAAAATGTACTGGGAGGTGTCTGCTTCAGGGCATTAGGCCACACCAAAAACGATCAGCTGAGTACCTCACTTGCTGAGATCCTGTCCACCTGCCTACAAAATAATAGGAGCATACCCATCCATTACCACACGACCTTGAAAAACCTAGCGCCCTTAAGAGAGTACGATTTTTGCAGTCATCGGAGGAGTCACTCCGGGTGCTGCTACCATGCAGGGATCTTGAGCCCCGTTCCCTCATCAGCTACAGCTACGGCTAATACGTGCGGTTGGAACAGGAGTAACATTTTAGCCATGCGAACGGTGACGGCGACGACGATTAAAAACAACCGAGAGCCACATAAGGCGTCTATGCTAAACAAAAACGATCATTCACATTTTCTGTTAAAGATTAAAAAGTATTCTACTTTTGCCCTTTTTGACAGCTTCCGTTAATGATAGTGTTAAACATTAGGCTACTTTTTTTAAGTTGTGTGTGTGTGTGTGTGTGTGTGTGTGTGTGTGTGTGTGTGTGTGTGTGTGTGTGTGTGTGTGTGTGTGTGTGTGTGTGTGTGTGTGTGTGTGTGTGTGTGTGTGTGTGTGTGTGTGTGTGTGTGTGTGTGTGTGTGTGTGTGTGTCTGATTTGGTGTGATAGTTACAGTCAAAGTGATTAGAGTACAGTGTATGAAATTATTCTAGGCAAAATAGTCATTGATGATTATGTACGCCTACTGAATTAAACTGTCGAAAAATATTAAGTAGAGTTTAAAATGAAACTATTAAAGTAAGTAACGAAGAAAGCTGGGGATTCTATTTAAGTTGAAATTATTTTAATTCTATGCATAGTTTTTCATGATGGGAGACCATACACAGGAAGATATGAGAAGTATTGCAGGAAATTCGAGTACCTTTCGATTATACAAAAATGTTTGAAACAGTCGAATAAAAAATAAGACAATTCATGGCAGTTGAAGACCTTAGCACACGTTTACAGAATCAGATCGGATGAAAAATCATCCACATTATTATGATAAGACATCGAAATAAATTGGAAACTGTAGAGTAAGTTGAGTCATGAGGGAAAGTTGGGAACATACAACGCTAAGAAACAGAATCAGATCGGATGAAAAATCATCCATTCTTATGATAAGATATCGAAAGAAATTGGAAACTATAGAATAAGTTGGAGTCATGAGGGAAAGGTGTGATCATACAATGCTAAAAATGCTTGCCAGACGACGTTCGCCAAACACGGAGTAAACAAACATGTAGGTCAATAATGCTCGCCACACGCTGGCGTCCTCAAACACATTAATAAACGAACTATATTATTGTCAACGTTACAACAGTATATTTTTATGAACATCATAGATAATGAGGGATAACAAATTAAAAATTATAGGTAAGTACATATAGTATTGTTAAGTGCCACTTATTTCAGTCACTGGCTAACTAAATCAGCTGCCTTTTTGATTAAATTTCTGAAATTTTAACTTAATTCAAATAATGGGTGTTAATGTATTAAAATAAATACT